>BOLG01000968.1:1200000-2400000 GCA_016861445.1 Oryzias woworae | reverse complement strand
CCAAGAGGACTCTGGTCCATATGTGAACAAGGCTTTCTGTTTACTTGCAAGTGCAGTCTGGTGTGATTAACTTCAGTGTGAATGCACACAGACTCTGCATGGACTAAAGCTTATGCAGAACAATCAAAAACTTGGCCACAGCACAAAACTGTGAGAGTTGAATCATGAAAAGTCTGTTTTCATAAACATGGAGCTGGACGCGCTTATTGAAGCACAAAAGTCAGAGGACTTCTGGGACAAACATTTGTTTCTTGTCCCGGTCAGACAATAGCTCCCCTGTATGAGGATCGGTGTGATTTTTTTTTTTTCCCAGGTTGTTTGGTACGCATCAGTCGCCGCTGAGACTGGAGTGTGTGAAAACAAAGCAAATGAAAACATCTCATTTTTCAGCATTCCTGGATAAGGTTCTGCGTAAACTAGAAGAACATTTAAAGCTTCAAGCGGCGTTGTATGGCACAAAGGCACTTCCCACTCTCACCACCTTTTGGTTGCTGCTACACACCCCTCACTCTCCCCTTCTGCCCTGTCAGCCTAGTCAGACCTGTATGTAACAAATTCATAGGTTCATTAATGTCTAGGAGTGCATGTGAGTGTGCCGCTCAGCAACTGGCTGATAACCTGTTGAGGGTGTACCCCGCCTTCACCCAACGATAGCTGGGTTGGCTCCCGCAACCCCATGACCCTAAAAGGGATTCAGCTGGTTCAGAAGAGATGTTTGAGCCCCAGCTAGTATTTGCAGTCCACTGCCCTTCTTGTTCAGTAACGTCTTACCTCTGATATAATGAGGAAGTAGTTTTCTGGGACAGAGGATGTTCCCTGCAGGCAGGAAACTTATTTCTTTTACTTTATTTTCGGCATTTGCGTTGTCCCGGGCACCTGACCAGCGATGCCCCCCCCACTGGCTGTTCTTGTATCTTATTATATCTCAGTTTAGCCGCCCACGTTGAGTTTATCAGACCCGGGGCTCCTGCCCGGTTATTCTGGGCCTGTCTTTGTGAGGCTGCCTCCTGATCACAGCTTCACATTAGGAAGTGGTTTGCAAAAGAGGCAAACCTTGAATGGACTGGGGCTATCCTCAGAATACCATTCAATGGGCATTTATTAACTTTTGAGCGCTTTGTTTGTTTGTTAGAAAAGTAAACATTTGGAAATAGCAGCTGAACTTTTAACAATACAAAGTATATATGAAATAAAAGCAGAAAAAAGACTCTAAAATACACAAAAGCTTTAAAGCGATCATCCTGCAGCTGCACTGCCCCTTCGAGGCTGTGGTGGGATAGCCGTCAACCAAAGCTTTGCTGGTTCAAATCCTGGCGCCAGCAGAAATGAACCTGCTTCGTTACTGCCGCTGTAGTGCCCTCAAGTGAAGCCCCCTGAAGGCGTTGGTGCAGTGGGGCCGTTTGGTGTCCACGAGCAGCTCCCAGCATGCATTTGCATCTGTGCGAAGGCCAACTAGGCCGTCTTGCATAAGCAAGAGGATCAGTTACAAGCAGAAGTCATGTCAGGACATGGTGATGTTGCAAAAGTAAACAAGGCCCTTGAATTAAAATCCCATTCGCTTTAATTTATGGTTGCAGAATCACAACAAAAAATCGTTTGCATGCTTTCTGTAAAGTAAATGGTCCCTTGTTGAATCTGAAGCAATTCTTTCCATCTTGGCAATAAAAAAAAACAGCTAAAAATCTTGTTTTGCATCATGGAGAGGAAAACCTGGATCACTCATGAGCCTGCTAGGAAATCTAACTTGGGCTTTTTTTTTTCTGTCCCACAGCCGTGCGGTACTGAAGGACCTGATTGTTTTTGCAATTCTTCTTTCTAACTGCGTTGTTTAGTACAATTCCACCCCCACCGCACGCTCAAAACCTCACCAACATCTGCTGGCATCTGGTACCGGGTCCGAATGAATGTTTGACACAGTACACCCCCCCCACCAAAAAAATGTAATGACATCACAGCGGGCGTCACCGGCAAAGAATGAATGGGACAAAATCTTTTAAGGGCTCGAAAAAAACCCAAACGTTTAAAATCGACTAACGAGGAAGTTTTGAAGATATTATGGGATGACCACAGGACCCCCTTTGTGGCAATTTGTAGCAAAGTGTAAAATTGTGTCTTTTTTTTCTACATTTTTGCACAATATGGGAAAAAACCTGTTCAAACAATCTACACACACTAGCAGGTTAAGTCTACAACCACACATGACATTTTGTTGACCTTTGACCTCAAGCGAAGATCGTCATCTTAAGTTTTTAAAAAAAAATATCCCCTTTAGTAACTTCTACAAATGTAAACTCCTCCTAAAGATTCCATCTATTCTCATATTTCCTTGAGCGCCATTGGGAAGCTACTTGGGAAAAATGTTGGTTTTAGAAATTGTAGATTTTGAAAAGCGTTTGCGTGGCGAGCTCAAAAAGCAGCGTGCCCCTGTAGCTTGTGAAAATGTAAAACATGAATCACTGGCTGAATGAAACAATATGATGTGCAATATGATTATATTTGGATGTGGGTGAGAAAAAACAAGTATGAATTTGTCTTTTATCACTAATAATTATTAATGCCAGAAGAGGAGGAATAGGAAGGAGGTAGAGGAGGTCTCTTTGGATTTGGTAATTGCATGCAGGGGACACAAATGGGTGTTTGGGACTCCCAAACCCCCTCTGTCTGCTCTGGTTGCTTTAATGCAGAAAGAAAAATAGCATCTGATCCATTAAAACAACTTTTTTATCCAAATTGTAAATGATATTTGTGAGCTTAAATGATTTCAAATGTGTGAACAGAGCTGAACAGCGTGGAGCTGCAGGGCTGCAGCAGTGACAGCCTCAACAGCAACGCCAGCCTCCCCAGCGTTCAGAGTCACCGGCGCCACACAGAGAGGAGGGTGGCCAGCTGGGCTGTCTGCTTCGAGAGGCTGCTCCAGGATCCCGTGGGAATCCGCTACTTTTCGGTACGGTCACACTGTGCAACCACCTGATGGCTGCTGGGCAGCAAACCTCTATCAAACGGAAAAATCTCAAATCACGGCGACGCAGTTCTGCATCTGCATGCACACAGTTTCCTAAAAAAACCTTTAAAGTAATTGTGCATCTCACTTCAAAAAATCCTAACTCTTTATATTTCCAAGTTAGGAAACTGTTCTTCTAATTTTTTAGGAATATTTTATTTATAAATAAGATACATTTATTTCTATTTTGTTGTTTTTTGTCCACCAGAAATGTGAATTTAGTTCCCCCCTTTGAACTCTCTGTTTACTAACTATGCAAACAGCGCCCCCTTAAGACCAAAAGGCAAATGTACCAAAAGATTTATGAAAAATGTTGCTTTATACCAATTTTTGAATTGGATTCACTCTTGTATCTTTTTGATCCACATTCAATGATCTGTCTGCAGGAATTTCTAAAGAAAGAGTTCAGTGAGGAGAACATTCTCTTCTGGCAGGCCTGTGATTTCTTCAGCCACTTACCTGAGAATGACAGCAAACAGGTAACAAGCGTGGAGTCAAGAAAATGGAACCAAAACGTTGTTTCTTGACTCCTTGTGTTGTCTTGTGGGTAAAAATGGGCCCAATACCATGTTTAGTCGTAGAGAAAAAAAACCTTAGCTTATACTTTTCTATCTTTAAATGTTATGACTTTGCCTAAAGTGACTCTATCATCAGAAAAAGTGACTATTTCTTTATGTTTACATGTGGGCAGGTACAACACGAGGTATAAATATTGTTTTGGAGCCATTTGTGACTCGTGAATCACAAAACATTTACACACTAGAAAAATAGTTCAAAGGCCTCAAACAAACTCTGTTATTAACAGATAACACACCTGCACACACACACCTACACTAACACCTATGCACACTTATATACACATACCTGCACATCTACACTAAATAGATCTACACACTCAAACACACACACACATCTACACACATATGAAATTGTGTTTGGGTTGATTAAAAAAACCAAACTGCAATAATGTTTACTAATTGTCTCCACTAACCGGCCACCTTATCAGGTCCACGTTGGTAGTACCGGGTTGGACCTTCAGAACTCCCTTAATCCTTGGTGGCAGATATTCAACAAGGTTCTGGAAACATTCCTCCTTTGCTCCATATTTACATGACAGCATCACACAGTTGCTGCAGATTTGTCAGCTGAACATCCAATGAAGCCAATTTTCCACCACATCCCAAAGGTGATCCATTAGGATGAGATCCGGTGACTGTGGAGGTCATTAGAGTCCAGTGAACTCATTGTTGAAGAAACCAGTCTGAGAGGATTCCAGCTTTATGACATGGAGCCTCATCCTGCTGGAAGCAGAATCAGATGATGATACACTGAGGTCATAAAGGGATGGACGTGGTCAGCAACAATACTCTGGTAGGCAGTGGTGTTGGAACCATGATCAGCTGGTACTAAGAGACCCAAAATGTACCAATAAATTATCCCCCACACCATTACACCACCACCACCAGCCTGAACCGTTGAAACAAGGCAGGATGGATCCAGGCTTTCATGGTGTTGATGCCAAATTCTGACCAGTCAGACCATCATCAGACCAGACACTGTTTTTCATCTTCTATGGTCCAGTTCTGGTGATCCTGTGTGAATTGTAGCCTCAGTTTCCTGTTCTTAGCTGACAGGAGTGGAACCCGCTGTGTTCTTCTGCTGCTGTAGTCCATCTGCTTCAAGGTTGGACATGTTGTGTGTTCAGAGATGTTCTTCTGTAGACCTCAGTTGTAACCAGTGATTATTTAAGTTAGTTGTTTTTCTATCAGCTGGAACCAGTCTGGACATTCTCCTCTGACCTCTGACATCAACCCACAGATCTGCTGGTCTCTGGATATTTTCTCTTTTTCTGACCGTTCTCTGTAAAAAGAACGTGTGGGTAAAAATCCCAATAGATCAGAAGTTCCTGAAACACTCAGACCAGCCCGTCTGACACCAACAACCATGACACGTTCAAAGTCACTTCAGTCACCTTTCTTCACCATTCTGATGCTCGCTTTGAACTGCAGCAGATCGTCTTAACCATGTCTTCATAACTAAATGTAGTGAGTTACTGCCATGTGATTGGCTGATTAGAAATGCGTGTTACTGAACAGTTGGACAGGCGTGTTTTAATAAAGTGGCCGGTGAGTGTATATGTATTTTGCAACAAAAAATAGAATTTAAAAAAACAAAGAATGAAATAAGTAACATGTTTTTTCTTCATGTACAAAACATTTTAGATTTAAAATTGAATGAATTTGTTCTATTGTGGGGCTTTGGTAGGGTGGGTAATTTTTTACCTTTGGCACGGGGGGGGTGTGTGTGTGTGTGTTTGACAGAATGTTAAGACCGTGCAAGGGTTAAATGCAGCTTCTCAGATTCTGCACCCTATTTCTCCAACAGCTCACTCAGCGAGCCAGAGAGATCTACAACAGCTTCCTGTCCAGCAAGGCCACAACGCCGGTCAACATCGACAGCCAGGCGCAGCTAGCAGATGACATCCTCAATGTGCCAAAACCCGACATGTTCAAGGAGCAGCAACTGCAGGTACAACTCCACCAACTTTCACACAGGCGGGAGAGTCATGGTTGCAGCTGAGGCTGTTGGACAGTTTTATCATCACTCATAAAAACCAGAGTCAAGACGGGCTTCAACAGGACCTCCTGTTCAGAAGACAGAAGGTCGGTTTATCTCTGCTTCTTATCCGACATCAAGGATGTGAACGGGGAGTCACGAGGCAGGATGGATGTCCTCACTTCACCCCTGTGTGTCTGCACATCAAACACATGTCCTTTTCAAGGTCCACCCACACATCAAAGTCTGAAAAAGCTTTCCAAGAATACCCTCGGGCTCAGGAAAATCTGCTGTCCAACACTCTGAATGCAACAGTTGTCACACAAACCCAGATCTGTTCTGGCATTGTAGATGCCTTTAAACCTGGTATTGTTGAGTTAAAGGCAAAAGAAGATGAGTCCTCATCCAGCTGCATCCCATGAGATGTTGCATTCGTGACCTCCTTCCCTCTACAAGAAGGGTCGTATCCCACGCTTCCACGTGGCTACAGTCAAGGAAAAGTTTCCCAGACCAAATGTGACGCGATGCCACATTCAGGTGAGAGGAAGTGGCTTCAGATAACAACATGGCGTCTAGACATCATGAACAAAAACCGGAAGTTTCCGTTGATGACGACAATTTTATTTTAACTGGCGACCTTAGTCACACATTTTTGGCCACGCGGCGGACACAGAATTGGCTGCGCAGCAAAAGAGAGGCGGCCGTTGCAAATTTTCCGCGTGGTGTGAACGTTGCTTTAGTGTCCATTTTGAAAGCAATGAAAGGATGGCCGTTTTTGTCCCATTTTAAGCTCATCGAGCTCATTAAGACTTTATTTTGTTCTGGCGACCTAAACATTTATTCACAATTTTAGGTTTTAATAATAGTGTTACAATTCTGAAAAACATTTAAAATGTCAATTTAAAAAAAGTCTAAAGTTATTACCATTTTCCTTCATTTAAGTTTGATTGAAATGATTATAATTCTGAACAGTCTGCTTGTCATATTCATTTTGAAAGTGCTGTGTTTAAAGTCACACTCCAGCTATTATGTTTTCTATTGTAAAATTGTTCCCAGTGGCCTTTGAATTATAATTATGCTTTATATAGCAAAACTCTAAAAGCCTGTGTGGTTTTTTTAAGACGTATTTGTGCAGAGCAGCAGGAGCTCTGTAGAATTTACTTTGCATCTGGATTCGTGGGATCTATGTTGGAGCGTGAACATGATCAGCTTTTGTTTGAAATCTTCAAAGTAAAGCACAAGCTCATAAAAAAAAGTAGACAATGCGGCTTTTGGTACAAAGATTTCTAAGAATCTTGTATAAATGTTGCATTTCAAAGCTTAACCAAACCAGTCTTGAAGGCAAGTACACACATGCTCACATGTGTGTAAATAAAAAACATTGTAAATCACAAGCTGTTTATTTATATTCAGTCCATTTAATGTTTTATGCATAATTTCAAAAGCTAGAATTCTTGATAACTTCTTGATTGCCTTTATCTTAACTTCTGAATAAGTCAAATATTCAGACAGAAAAGCCCAGCTTGCGTCTGCAGTTGTTTCATTTTGGCTGATGTCGTCAGGAACCATCCTGTTGCCTGCAGCCAGGTCCCTCCCATTTAGGGGGAAAATGAGATGGTTCCTTGAACTTTTCCAGGTTTTCCTCTCCTTTGTCTCAGACTCCATTTTTTCAGGATTTCTGTTTTCCGTTTGGAGTTCTGCATTTTTGAATCACATGAAGAAAGCTGGAATTGAGTTTTTGATAGATCCGACCTCCTGTAACAGAAAGTAAACACGTAAAACAGTAAAACTCCTGAAAGTAAACAGGCTGCAGATTCCTGCTGTGAGTGCAGAGCGACTGTCCTCAGGATTTTCTGAATACATCAGCTTGGACACATTTGTGGGACAGCGGCAGCGGGACTTGTGTGGTACAGGACGAACTTTTAGAAGCTCGTGTTTTGAAATCTGTTTTGTTAGTTCTGTCAGGGTGGAGTGACCTCCTGAGCTTGCTGGTATTCTTTTTGTGCAGCTGAGTCCTCATGAGTTCCTGCTAACTCTTTCACTGTTGATAGAAAGTAGAGGAGCAGGAGATGGAGGGGAATTGTCTTTTGGATTTCAGGTGCATCCTCAGTTGTACAGATCTGTTCTGCAGCACCACCCTCTGGATAGAAGTTTGATTTCTGTGATGGCTAATCTCATAACTTGGATGGAAAACAGGACTCTTAAATGTCTGATTACTTCACTTTGCATCAGTGAGCATCTGCATCTCAGACATTTTAAGTTGATCCATTTCCTGTCTTCCTGAACCATCTCTTCCATCCCCCTCAGACTTGCTGATCTTTTCTTCGCTTGTCGTCTCTTTAGATTTTCAACCTGATGAAGTTCGACAGCTACACCCGCTTCCTGAAGTCTCTGCTGTACCAGGAGTGCATGCTGGCGGAGGTGGAGGGCAGGCCACTGCCCGATCCTTATCACATCCCGAGCAGCCCCACCTCCAAGCACAGCACCACCGGCTCCGACCGCTCCAACCTCTCCACGCCCAAGAAGGTCAAGAACGGCAACAGCACCGATGTTTGGGGGGTCCGGTTCTGTAAGGTTCTCAGGTTTGAACTCTGTGTGTGTGTCCCACAGGAGGAAAAATCCAAAAGCAAATCCGGTCGGTCGTTGAACGAGGACAGCAGAGAGGACTCTGGAGACCGCCGGAGAGGCATGTTTTTTTCATGGTCCCGCAACAGGAGCTTTGGAAAGGGCTCCAAGAAAAGAGAGCTGGCAGACTTCAACTACAGTCAGTCCTTACTTCATTCATTCTTCTGAAGAAAGAGTCTGCTCTGATTTTCAAAGAAAAGTTTCAAACTTTGTGCTTCTCCGGCGTTCCAGATTTTTCCGGCAGCAACGGTCGCCGTGAGTCACAGGGCTCGCTGTCGTCGGGAGCCAGTCTGGAACTGGGACCGTCGGTTTCAGGAAAGAATGAGGTCAGCTGGGAGGAAAGGTCTCCATAAAATGTTGAAATAAAACAGTTAAAGTCCCACTCTGATCATCTTTTAACCTGTTTTCAAAGCACTCCCAGCGCTCTTTGAAACGCTGATTGTCGTTTTAGACCAAATCAAAAAAACCTGTTGTTTTTGAGGAGTTTTCATAGTTTCTGCAGAACGACAGGAGTTCATTAGAAATTCACTTCTGGGTTGGCGGGGGTGGGGCCAATGGCACGGAGTAACCCTCCTCCCCCCGCTGCTCAGCCAAGGAGCGCAGGGAACTTGTTGCTCTCCGACTATAGGACCTACCTCACAGCTACAAGCTTTTTTCAACCAGCATTTTTCTGTCTGCTCCTGATTCACAACTGTTTGAATAAATAAATACTCAAAAAGGCTATTTTAACCTGAATTATTTCCTCCATCAGAAAAAGGCTAGAAGAACATGTTAAAACCCCCATTTTTATTGGAGTGGGTCTTTAAAGTAAAATGTTTCCTTTTTTAGTTATCGTTGTAAGATGGAAAACATTTTATTTGTTGTTACTTGTTAAGAAGTGAAGTACCAGGCCGTCCTGCCAGGGATGAGGGTGTGCAATTCCTGCTGTTGTTTTCTGACTTTATGATGTTTCCTCACAAGGAGAGCTGGAAAAACGACAGTGGGAGGGGATTTCTTGTTTAGCTTACCCCACCCATCTTTGTTCTGCAGGGTGGTGGAACATCAGAGCGAGGGGGAGGCAGCGCCCCCTTAAGGCAGTGTAACATAAGCTTGCCAGATGGCTCCTGTTGCTCTGTGCCCCTTAGGGCTGGGGTGTCCATCAGGGACCTGCTGCAGGGTCTCTGTGAGAAGCTCTGCATCAGCCTGGCAGCTGTGGACCTCTTCCTGGTTGGAGGGGAGAAGGTACAAGATGCTTTAATTTTACTCCGGTTCTAAAAAATATTCATACATTTTATAGGACAAGCACCAAAATTGGCATAGATGTACCTTAGATCCTCTTTTACCGAACAGCATATTAGCCACGAGAAAATTCAAGATACAGTTGCTGCAAATATATAAAGTCCCGTTTTCTCTGACTTCATCTAATAGTCTTCAGAAGTTGCTTGATGATTGGTGACTGATCAAATGTTGACTTCATGACTTCATAGAGTCCACCTGTGTGTCATTTAATGTCAGTATGTAAATCCAGCTGTTCTGTGACAGTCTCTGTGGTTTGTCAAGAGAATATTGTGGAGAAAACAGCATCATGAAGTGTAAGGAACACACCAGACAGGTCAGGGAGAAAGTTGTGGAGAAATTTAATGCAGGATTAGGCTAGAAAAAGATTTCCCAAACTTTGAACATCCACAAACCACTGTTCAGTCCATCATCCACAAATGGAAAGAGTATGAAACAACTGCAAACCTACCTAGACATGGTCGTCCACCTAAACTAACTAGCTGAACAAGGAGACACTGATCAGAGATGCAGCCAGGAGTCCATGATGACTCTGGATGAACTGCAGAGATCTACAGCTCAGGTAGAGGAATCTGTCCATAGAACAACCATCAGTCATGAACTGAACACATCAGGACTTTATGGAAGAGTGACAAGAAGAAAACCATTGTTAAAAGAAAACCACAAGAAGTCCTGTTTGCAGTTTGTCATAAACCACGAGAATGACCCAGCAAACGTGTGGAAGAAGGAGCTCTGGTCAGATGAGACCAAAATGGAACTTTTTGGTCTAAATGCAAAGCGCTATGTGTGAAATCTAACATATCACTCTGAACACACCATACCCACTGTCAAACATGGTGGTGGCAGCATCATGCTCTGGGGCTGCTTCTCTGCAGCAGGAACAGGGAATCTGGTTAGAGTTGATGGGAAGATGGATGGAGCCAAATCCAGAGCAATATTGGAGGAAAACCTGTTGAAGTCTAAACAACACTTGAGACTGAGGCGGAGATTCACCTTCCAACAGGACAACCACCCTAAACATAAAGCCAAAGCTACAGTGGAATGTTAAAAATGAAACGGATTCATATGTTGGATTGATCCAGTCAAAGTCCAGACCTAAATCCAATCCAGAATCTTTGGAGAGAGATCTGAAAACTGCTGTTCACAAACACTCTCCATCTAATCTGACTCAGCTTGAACTGTTTTGCAGGAAGAATAGACAAAGATTTCAGTCTGTAGATGTGTAAAACAAACCCCAAAAGACTTGCAGCTGGAATTGCAGCAAAAGGGGGTTCCACAAAGTATTGACTCAGGGGGGTTTGAATACTTTTGCACACTGCATTTTTCAGTTTTTATTTGTAAAAAAATTGAACTCTTATGTAATTTTCTTTCCACTTCACAAGTGTGTGCCACTTTGTGTTGGTCTTTCACATAGAATTCCAATCAAATATGTTTATGTTTGTGGTCATAATGGGAGAAAATGTGGAGACGTTCAAGGGTATGAAATAATATACTGTATATATATGCAAACAGGCATTGAATACTTTTATAACAACTGAGTAAATGGCTGCCATCTTTACAAATGGCCACCATTTTGGATTCTTCTCGTGGATAATGTGCTTTTCTGAAAAAGGTCATCCTAAGGTACATCCATCCTATATTTGGTGCTTGTACCACAAGTCTTTTTAAGATTTGTCTAAAAATATCAACCTAACCGGCTAAACTTAAACTGTGAAGAAAATGAAAACATCTGCATGTGCGTCACACCAGCACACTGCAGCAAATGAGAGTCACTGATTTGACTTTTTTGTCTTTCTTAGCCACTAGTTTTGGACCAAGACTGCATGACGCTCTGTTCAAGAGACCTGAGATTGGAAAGACGTACCCTGTTCAGGTTACCGGATTTACTTACGAATTTTGTTCTCATTGTGTTCAAATGTCATCATTAGTTTTGAAACGTACTCAAGAAAAATCAAGCTGAAAGTGAAGGGTTTTAAACAAGACCGGGGTCATGACGTTCTCTTCCTGCACAGACTTGACTTGGTCCCCATCAATCGCTCTGTGGGTCTAAAAGCGAAGCCAACAAAGCCGGTGACGGAGGTCCTCAGGCCTGTAGTGGCCAAGTATGGCCTGCACCTGTCTGGCCTGGTGGCCCGCATTGTAAGGCCTGCTCAGCTGTAGACAGACATGAGTGGTGGCGCCGGCACTGTATTTGCCTAACCGCTCTGTGCTTGTGTGTGTTGGTACAGAGTGGGGAGTCGGAACCGTTAGATCTAGGTCTTCCCATTTCAAACCTGGATGGACTTCGAGTGGTTCTAGATGTTGCAGAAAATACTGTTGGGAAAGGTAAGACTACTCATAGACACAAGTTTGAGGAGGGAGCGGTACAGAGAGGTCACAGTACAAAGTGCCCCAAACACTGCCTTCATAGTGTTCACGTTCAAAGTATTTGTTGTGTAGAAATGTGAGACAGTTCTGTAGTGGGTTAGAGACCCATCAGTCTGGACTATGAAGTGTTCATGACAGGCAGGAATTTTTGCCTGTATTCTGGAAAAACAGCAGAGTTCATGTATCTTATTTTCTGTGCTTTAGGGCCCACCAGAATATAAGGTGCACCAAACTAAGGTGCATAAAGTGAGAGAAAAGAGTCCAAGATTAGTCCAGTAAATCAGTAAGACTTTTCACAGTAATTCTAGAACTTGTTCCTTACACGCTTAACATTAGCCATGCTGGAGTTTTCATCTGGGGATCTAGGTGATTGAATCACACGTGCATCGCAGGAAAAGCAAAGGCCCCACAGCGACTCTCTGTGTGTTTCCCTTCCTCTCTTTCCAACACAACAAACATGTGACCTTTGATGTTAAAAAGGATGAGCCGTGTCAAAGAGAAGGGCCTCTGACATGCAAACTATTTGTGGCTCCAATCAAGTTAGAGGTGATCTGGGTGTCTGCCAAGGACGGTGACGAGCGGCAGGTCATGCAGGCCAAATGACGACACTTTTAAAGCCATGTTTCCAGATTTATCCAACAAATGATGTACAGGGACTTGTTAGCAGTTCAAGGACTGTTAGCATCGTTTGTTGTTGTTTCCTACTTATTTGTCCCATGTGAAGATGATGAATGTTGTTTTTGTTAAAGTTAAGAAAGTAGCTGTGATGAGCATAAAAACTCAAACTTGTGACCAAACAACACAATTACACATAAGTTTGGATTTGGGTAAAACAATTTGATTTGTTTGAAGTGGTTCAAAATAATTGATTTCTAACACAAACTTTTCTGATGATACTATTAATATGACATTTTCAGAACAACAAAAATATTAATATAGTAATAATGTGATATATTAAAAAGTATTTACAACTATTTCATGTTTGCATGCGTGTTTGCAATGTTATGATGTTCATTTCTTTTACACAAAACAGCTACGCTTCCATGTTTGACTCCAAATGCAAATATCGTGATTGCTTTAGATCGGTCAGAGACGTTGTTTTGTCTACTTAGTTTGAAACCAAACAAATAAACCAAATTTCCAACAACAAATAGAACGCAGGAGAAGGTTTAGAGAATTAGGACTCTGATGAAATCCCTTGATTAAATTGAGATTGTCAGGAAAGGTCAGACTTCCCGTACGAGTCTTTTTACCACAGAAATTTGAAACCTTCAATTCAAAATCTTCAACTTCTGAGATGTAATACAACGCAGAACAAGTGTCAGCTCCAGCAGAGCTCCAGAAAAGAACCCCAAACAACACTTTCTCCACAGAGTGGTACTTCTTCCTCATGCTTGCATCTGTTCATCTTCTTTTTGTCTTTTATTAGCAGACCAGCAGAAAGCAGTTTCCCCCAAGAGCCTCCTTCCAGCCTCTACAAGCAGAAACCAGTCCACACCAGTAAGAGTCCTCCAGCTCTTGGCAGTTTTTCTCGCGCTCTGGAATGTTCCATAACCCACAAATGTTTCCACCGCCTGGTTCATGATGCCACGCTACTAAGTGTCTCTCCTGCTGTCTTCAGTCACACATGCCTGTTTGGTGTCCCACACATCTGTTCTCATGCTCACCTCCACTGTTACGTTGTGCGGCTGAACGTGTCTTGAATTTTCTCTCTGGTTTGTTGCTTTCCTGTCCTTCGTGAAGACTCCTCAGTCATGGATCAGGCTGGGTTTTTAGAACTTCCTGACCTTCTCTGTAACCTTTAGGTGGTGCCTGTAGAGCAGGGCTGTCCAACCCCGGTCCTTGAGATCTACCACCCTGATGAAAACTGCAGGGCGGTAGATCTTAGCGGTCGTGGTTGGGCATCTCCTCCGTAGAGCTTCCATCAGCTGATAGTGCTTTTCTAAGCGCTGGGATTTTGCATTCAGTAGTGATTTAGTGGGCATACTCCAGACTCTGTTTCAGGTTTGCTTGCCCTGCAGTAGTGCAGCTTGGAGTAGTGACCTTCTCTGGTGTTGTGTGTGAGCCTTTGTGTTAGCACACAAAGTGGACATTTTGGATGTCTGAATGGAACATCCCATCTGCCTTCAAACATCTCTATAAGTGTTCCACTTCATTACCTTAGTTCCTCTGATGTGACTGCAGATGAAGTCCCCGTCGTCAAACTTGTGTCATCCATTCAACCTTTTCCCCATCAGCAGCGCTGTTGTCACTGTTCCCCATTCCTGCATGTCAGGGCTCTAACAGCCCGCTACAATCTCCTTGTGGCCCCCAGGGGGAGGACAGGTCACCAAGGAAAGCTGGTTCAGCTCACCCTCATGGGAAAAACGGCAAGGCTCTGCCCAGCATTGAGTCGAGCAGCCAACCCTTACCCAACCACTCTGTCTCTCTGCATAAGGCTCCGGAGAAAAGAAAGCAGAAAAAGATTAATATAGACGAAGCCGAAGGTAACCACTGAAAGACCTGCCTCTGTCATGTTTGTGTTGCTGTGATCGGACTAACTGTCAAGCCCGTCTGCGGGGCTGCAGAAAAACCAACTGCTTTCAAAGCTGTGTGTATCTCAGTCAGCTCTGCTTGTACTGAATGAACCCTTCCTGTTTGATTAATACACAATGCTGCATGTTTTCTGCATGGATGGATAAAGATTTGCAGTGATTTTTGACTGGTGTTTGCTTGCACTTGTTCATGCATTTGTGTGTCCTGGCCGTGCTGTGTGCGTCCGCAGAGTTCTTCGACCTCATATCCAAAGCTCAGAGCAACCGAAACGACGACCAGCGAGGCCTGCTAAACAAAAGCGACCTGCAGCTCCCGGACTTCCTGCGCCTGTCGCCCACGCCAGCAAACCCGACCGCGGCTCCTCACGGCTCTGAGTTCTACTCCTCCACCCCTAATTCCCGCAACTCCCAAAACGGCGGCTTTTCTGGCAATGGTCGTCGAGGTAAAAAGCCAAACGGCAAAGAACGAGGGTTTCTGGGTGGCTCCCACCTACTGAGCGCCAGCTATCACTCCACGAGCCTGGACTCTGGCATCGGCCCGGACAGGGGCAGAAAAACCAGGCCGCCGCCGCCTTCGTTTCCCAGAACCGTCTCCCCCAGTTACCCCACCCAGCACGCCGGGCACCAGGACTCCATCCAAATGCTGGAGGAGGACGCCATGTCCGATCTGACTCTGGTGGGGGAGGGTGACATTAACAGCCCAAGCCTGCACTACATAACCCCCTCTGCCCTGCGGTGCACATCCCGACCCCCATCCCAGCAGCAAATGCAGGACCGCCGACCCAGCTCAGGTACTCCCCCGGTGTGAACTCTTGACCCTGCTGACCTTTCACCTCCTCCTTTATCTGACTGAGTGAGATTGAAGACCCACCTGTCAGTGTGGAGCCTCTCTTTGCCTTGCCCTCATGAAAATCCATCTAGATCTCCTTTCCTTCCCTTGACCAGAGAACAAGCTTCAGTTTGGTGGGATCTGTAGTTTGATGCACAGTTAGTGTATTTAAATTCTGTTAGACTTGCTTATAAAGACGTTTGGCTTGAGTTGAAACCGCAGAGAGGCTCTTAGAGTTGTTGGACTCTGTTCAAAGACAGACAGACAGCAGACAGCTTGATGAAGTTAACAATCCTGCAGCCAAAGATCTGCTGTGAGGCGACAAGAAACCAGAAAAAAATGGTCAACCAGAGGGAAGGCTGGATCCACTGGGCCGTGGCCCTTCCTGTGTGCTGTTCTTCTGAGTGGACTTCTGAGTGGACTTGCTGTGGATTTTCATGTGTAGTGAAACTTGTGATGGTTTGGTGACAAACACCCTCCTCCACACAGCCAATGTACAGAATCTAACAATGCACTTTAACCTGTTACAAAGAATACGTTCCACATTTTAAACATATGTCCCCTTCTCCTTGTTTCCACGTCTCATTTAAAGAGTGCCTGAGATACGTGAGTTTCAGAAAACAACTAAACTAAAGGTTGCATAGTGGGACCCGTGGAGGCAGTAACCCAGTAAACGGTCTGCAGACCGGTCAGCAGACCACTCGCTATTTAGATATTTGTTTTCTGCATGTGACATGGGAGACCTGACCACAGAAAAACAGGCTCAGGCTACTGCAATAAAGACAAAAATGCAACAGATCATCTTGAGTTCTTACAATCTAACTTTATCACTGGATGATCCACAAACCTCGACATCAACCGTGAGCCTCCTTCTTCTTCATTGTTTCAAAGCTGTTTCACTTTTTAAATGCTGTACTTCATCTTCAACCTAATATTAATTTATCCATCACTCTCCAGTTTTTCCACCTCTCTGATAAAAGTATTAATTTGTACATAGTCCGCTCCCTGACTCCGCCCTGTTGTTGTCCTTGTTTAAGCACTGCCTTGAAAGTTGTGTCTCAATAGGAATCAATTCTGCTTTTCTGTCCTGAGCTGATTGACTAACTGTAAATATTTCAAATAAATGTTTTAGAGGTGAAACAATCTGTCCCTTCATGCCGTCTGTCTGTAGATCTTCAGTTACACCACTTCTGTTTGACCATTCACGCTTCTGGATTCAACTGGAAACACTTCAGCACTCCTATAAAAACAAACTTTAAAGAAGAAATGATGTGTATCCCTTTAGACAAGCGACCCATCCTGGGTCTATTTTGGACTTTTCAGACTATTCAGTCTTCATCAAAGATCCTGTACAGGGGAATCCTGTTTACTGTCAGTGCTTCAGATATCCAGATGTTCCTCTGGTCTGTCGAGACAGCTCAGTGTAGTGGTCAGAGGAAGACTAAAGGGTTGTTTTTACAGATGCCCATGAGGTTTGTGAACTTTGGAAAAGTGCTGCTGCTACAATTTTATTTATTTTATATCAGAGAAGAATGTAAAGTTATGTTCTTAAACTGAAATTTGACCTAATTTTAAATGGCAAAATGTCATTGTCATTTTGGATGACAGCATCACAATCCATAAACACCAGCATCAATCACCCAGGCTGATTAGGAGGGATGGATTTTTAAAAACGACATAAGAATGTGATAGACAAGGTGGCAACATTTCATTTTTCTGATGTACTTTTATATAAAAAAATGTTAGTTGTTTTTTTTAACACCCCCCCCCCCCCCCCCCACATACACACACACGTTTTGTCATCTTCTCCTACTTGATATTCTTCCCTCCGTCAGTGTTTTTCTCTGGAGAGTTTTTCACTTGCAAAAATTGCTTTCCTCTGAGAGTCTCTGCTGGCTTTCTCCTGTCAATCCTGCCTGCTTGGTTATACAAACAAAACCCACAAATATGCAAGTGTTTACATGTTAAGACACAAACTGTCTGCACGCGTTTATGTTCAATCAGCATTAGTATTTTATATGCTGTTGACCATCATTTCACCAAGGAAGGTTTTGTAAATATTAAATGAGGGAGTGTGGTTTAAAAATATCATCTGAAAACTTCACAGGTTGGTGCAGAACTCCTAAAATACCTGGAATTAATGTAGGGAATTCTCATAAAACGAAAGGAAAAAAATAAGTAAAATCCGTTTAAGCAAAAGTTTGTCTTGGTGCATGTAAGCTGAGACTTTTTAATGTCTTCAAATGTGTTTGGCAGTAGTCGGGTTACGACATCCAGCCGCCCGGTGGACAGTGTACCAAGCGCCGCTGTCCAGGGGCCCACCACTTAAGTCAATGTGGGCAAACACAGGTGGGGCCACCACAGAACCTGGAGACGAGTCCACATGGGGCCCATTAGTTCAGCCCACAGGTAACCCATAAGTGGTCCACATTGAAATGTTCGCTGGGATAAAGAGAAAAAGAAGCAGCACAAAACTATGAAACAAAATGGACTTTTTTTAATCAGCATTAATCTCTGCATACATTTAGACAACAAAGCAAAGTGGAACTAATTCACAGCTTATTGATTTTCATCCCAGGTGGAGTTCCTGTCTGTGTAACTAAACCTGGACAGAAATCAAGCAGAAGACATTTTTTCTGCACATTCAGGTTTAAGCAGGAGACATATTATCTGTTCTAGTTCTTAGGATTTAACAAATTGATTACATAAAAAGAAAAGGAAGCCTTAATGAAGAAAAAAGTGCCCGGTAGCTGTGGACACTCCTGTCCTCTATTGACCAGTAGGTGGCAGCAGCCTGTGTTCAGAGGGAACAGTCACACAAAGGACCTTTCCCATGAAACCACAGCCATCATACACTAGCATGAAAACATCTTGAATGTCCAATCATGTCTCTTCTACTGCATCTGCCTGTGATAAGCTTGTTTTTTAGATGTTGTCTATATTTTGTATAATCGTTTTCTGCATAATGTCATTGAAATTGAACAGAATAACGTATGATTCCACGCCTGGTTTGGTTTGTGGCTTGGTTGAGTGTTTGCTGCTGCTCCTCTGCATGTGTGCAGCCTGCAGTGTTGCATTGTTGGTGAAGCGCTCGGGTCATTCGCCGTCTGTCTAAGGCAGCCTCTTCCTCCTCAGGTAAAGACAGAGCTGAATGGAGGGGAAGGGATAAAGGGGGAGGAGGTTTCAAAATGCCAAGCAGACGTCCTTCTAAGCCTACACTATCACCCCCCCCTCCCGCTCCTACACGACCCCCTCTTCGCTCCAGACGGAAATCCAAGTCACCGTCCTCCCGCCACTCAACTTCAAAACAAGCCTTGGATCTGGACAAACTAGGAGGCCGGTCAGATCCAGAAGACGACAGGCAGCCTCGTTCAGGGAGGCGAGACCTTCGGGGGCTCCAGTTCTCCGAGCTGGACAGGAAATGGGAGGGTGTTGCCATGGAGCTGCAGAGCCGGGGCAGCAGGATGAGGTCAGCGGTGTATCAGACCTCAGACCTGCCCTCTATGGTCAAAGCCAAGAGGCAGCTGGATCCTAATGAGAGCAAAGCTCCGACAGATCGCAGTAAACTTAAAGCCACTTTCGTTTAGGAAGCTTGATGTTTTCTAGCTGTCTGAGACTCAGACCACAGACTTGGTCTTTGCTGAAGTTAAAACTCTGCAGAGGTTAGAAGACAGTGAAGATGGCGTCATCACAGGGTCTTTCCCAGGTCCAAATCGCTGAGGTGGAAATCCATTTTTATATTTTTCCAGGACGTTTTTTCTTGATCTGGCAGCTGGGGTTGGCTATAAATGACAGATTCGGACACCCCCCCCTCGACTGCACTGTCTGAAATGTGTGGGTTTACATTTGAGTGATCATCAGAAAACAGAATCAGACAGAACCAAGTGTTTAAAAGTGTCCCGAGGAGGAGCTCATGATCAAGAAGAGGAAAACTATTGGAAAACTGGACGCTCAGATACTGTAGCCACAAGATGAAGCCACTCTGTGGAAGCAACTTTTCATTTCAACTGACAGTATTGTTAGCTCGCTTGTGTCATATGTTGACCTTTTGCCTTAATCTCAACTGTCCTGATGGGTGGATCCAGGCTGTCTGCGGTGAAACCCGGCCGCCGTGTATGAGGCGCACAGGGGATCTGCATGAGTCATCGGTATATCGATTTAATCGATTAATTTAAATTTGTTGTTTAAGATGATTTAGTTTTGGGAAGCTGTACCGCTTGTCACCAGTTTGTGACCACAAACTGGTTTAAAGTCAGAGAATATTTCCAAGTACAACAAACTTAATTCACGGGACATTCATAAAAACAGGATTTTCTAAAGACAATAACATGTATGAATCCACTTTGAATGAAACTTTATCACCAAAATGTAAGATTACAGAGCTGGTGTTGAGCTCAAAAAGTCCAGCTCTTTATTAGATGCTTAATCTAGCAGATTTCCAAAGGAGATATGAAGTTAAATCTATTCTGTCATTTGTAATTGTTTTAAAGAAAGTGAAAAAAAAGTCAAATTTATTGCGAAAAAAATCAGCATTTTAATTTTTTGGCCATATCTCCCAGCTCTGCGTAAGGGAGAAGTGGTTGAGACACACATGTGTTACATCGATTTATTTTGTTTTCAAGGAGCCCGTTGGTGTCGTTCACGTGATAAGTGCAGTTTGTGTGGACATCCTAACAGTGTCTGACTGCCGCTTACGCATCACGTGTTTGCAGCATTTGCATGCGGTCAGTACTTCCACCTCTGCTAATTACTAGAGTGTGGTGTAAGGACACTGTACAACAGCATCACCTGTACATCACAACTGCGTGTAACTTCCATTAAATATACAAATACTTCACAATACGTCCTTTGAGGTTTCCGGACGAGCCTAAAGGGAACTGCAAGACCTACCTGTGCTCCCCTTAAGATGCAGCCACCCCAATACAACCCTCCACCCGGACGACCCCAAACCTGCAGCACCCGTGCAGGCTAACCCTCCCCCCGAGTGCACGTTACTAAGGCATGACAGGGCTCTGACTGGATTTTTATCTTTGCATAACAGGTAATTCTTTTCAGAAAGAGTTGAAGTTTCTGAATGATTTCTTGGATTGAATAAAAAAGTACAGAATTAAATGTCATTATCTGTCTACCGTTTTCTTTTATGAAGTTGCATTCCATTGCATTAGCAACACATTTGACCCTCGCTTTTCACCGATGCCTGCCACAACAAACCGACCTTTGTTCTGCCTTCTAATAACATAAATTAATACCGAAATTAGCAAAGCTAGCTTTAAATAAATATATACTTTTTTTATTTGTCCTGTCCAACAGCTGAGCAAACAGATATGAGTTTAGAGCCTCTTGTATTAGAAAGATTTTACTCTTACAGTCGGGGGTTATAAATCATAGGAAACACAAAATGTACGTTAGCATAAGCCCCTTTTGTAATTTAAATGAAACTTTATATTAATTTTTGTGTTCTTTTTGTTGGACCGGACGGAAAAAGAAAGGGAGAAAAAGAGAGAGTTGTAGGGCTAGGGGGAGGGTGGATTATAGAAGTTAGAGGATGACTACAGGGAAGGGAGGGTAGAAAACTACAGGCAACAAAATGCTGGAGCTTAAACCCATTACAATCGTGTGTTAATCTAAAATGGGCACCTGCTGACTCAGTTCACACGCACACTTGTGCATACCAGCCAACACGTGCAAAGCATTTCTTTCTGTCACGTAAACTGAAGGTGCAAAGGTGAGCCGACGCCTGTGCTCAGGTGAATGTTATGTTAAGCTGAAGTGGATGATGAAATGTAAAAAAAATAAGGAGGGAGAACTCCCAGACATTCCCACACCAAGACCCCTGCCGAGGCAGCAGCGGCGACCAGGGCCCGCCCCCGTACCCATATTGTGGGGCCAATGGAGGAGACTCACCCACCAGGCAGCCCAGCCAAGCACCCAGACCAGGGCCCGCAGGACCGCCACACGGGCCCCCAACACACGAGAGCAGTGAGGTACGGAAGCACAGAGTGCAAGGCCCAGCCCAGCCAGAATAGCAGCCCCAGCGCGGGGCCCCACCACCCCAGACAAGCCGCCCACCACCCCAGACAAGCCGCCCACCACCACCCAGGAGTTCTGAGCATCCTCCCACCTCAGCCCTGGGTACGAGCCGGGGCCCCCCAAGGGAGACCCGCTCCAAAGCTCCAAAGAGAGCACGGCAGGGGTCAGCTACCCCCACCTAGAGGAGGTATGACCAAGAGAAATGGGGGTCCCCGAAAGAGTGCATAGCCTGACCAGGTTCTCCTCATGTTGTGATTTTGAGGGAGCCCGGCACCCGAGGGCAAGGACCAGAACCCGCACGACAAGGACACAGACACCCTCCAGGCTCAGATGGAATGTGATCCCCCACTCATGGACTTGCCAGAGGACTGAGGGATCCCTCTCACTGCGTGGGGAGGTGGCCGCCGGGCCCAGAAGGCCAACACACAAGAGACAAGGCTGCCGCTGCCAAAGGCCCTGTTTCCTTCGCCAGGGATGGGGTAGGGGACAGAAGATCAGTAGTCCCACCTTCCTTGTGTAATGTATTTGTGTGTGCGTTGAGGTGTGTTTCTTGAGGTTTGAAGCATGTAATAAAGGGTGCAATTAAAATTGGCGAGCAGGGCGATGAGGACATCTCCTCCTTGCTGGTAGTGATGTCCCAGCACCCCCCACCAAAGGGTCCTACGTGTCTAAGGTGCACTTAAAACCGAGAGAAGGGGGCGAAACTGTGCGGAGGCAATGGGAGGGGGGGACCACTGCCAAGTGGCTGGGCCCCTCGAGGTATTCCGCAAGCATGCCCCCCCTTCCAACCTAATAAGTGGTCGTATGAGGAAAGAGGGGAGGTTGGGGACAGCTACCAAACTGATCCCCGATGGTGGCCCAAGTCTCCACAGGGCAGAGACCCCACCACCCGAAAGCCGACCCCCCAGGCCCCCCACCCCCCACAAAGAGAGAGGAGCCCAGAGGGGGCCAGGCCCCAGGGCAAGCCCCAGCCCCCTCCCATTAAATACATTTTGTCAGTGTCAGTGTAATCGTGAAACTACCGGTATATCAAGGCTTAGTGTCAAATTTAGCTTAAAAATATAGAGTAAAATGGTTAAAAATATCCAAATAATTGAGTATGTTTAACCAGTCTCATTGTAAAATTGATTCTAAATTCTGGTTGAATACTAAACTTACCTACATGAGCTAACGTTATACTCATTCTTCTTTGTCTTTTTGTTTCTCCCTTTAGGAGTCTTCAGTGCGAGTAATCACCTCAATCTAATCCTCTCTACTGCATCCTCCATCCTCATGTCCTCCTTCACTACCTCCATGAACCTCTTCTTTGGTCTTCCTCTCTTTCCTAGTTTCTACAACCTCAGTATCCTCTTACCAGCATCATCACCGTTCCTGCTCTCTGTGTGCCCAAACCCTCTCCATCTGCTTCCCTGAATTTATCTCCAGAACATGACCTGTTCCTCTGATGGATTCATTCTTGATGCATCCTGGTCTCTCCCAAAAAAACCCTCAACATCTTCATCTCTGCTGCCTCCAGCTCTGTCTCTGCCTGATCAGTCTCTAAACCAGTGCTGGCCAACCCTGGTCCTCGAGAGCCAACCCTGCCTGTGTTCCAGCTCTCCCTGGACTTCTTGATGCTAACTTGCTTCCTAAACCAGGTGTGTTCAGTCAATCAGGATGTAGAATCTCCTGAGTCAGCCAATCCGCAGAAATATGGGGAAAGAGATTGGGACATCAGGCTTATCAGGACTGTGACTCTTGAAGACCAGGAACTTAAAGTCCTCCATCTCCTCTGCTCCCTGTAACCTCCCGTTCCACTTCAGTTCCTCTCATTTACGCAGATATTCTCTGTCTTACTCCTCCTCCCTGCTTTCACCACAGATCGCAATATCATCTGCAAACATCATGGTCCTCAGGGATTCCTGTCTAACCTCATCTGTCAGCGTGTCCGTCACCACTGCAAACAGGAAGGAGTTCAAACCAGATTTTTGGTGCCGTCTCACTTCCACGTCTCACTGCTGGCAGGCTGGCAGGTAGGCAGACAGACGAGATGACGGAGTGGCAGGCAGGCAGGCAGACACACAAGCGGCATAACGATCTGACAGTGGCTAGAGGTTTGACGGTGCTTAAAAAGCCATGGTGATGAAGAACAGGTGGTGATGATCAGGAACAGGTGCGGTTGAAGGTGCGGGAGAAGGAACGCCTCCAGGGCACAACACATGGTTCTGCTGGGCACATTTTCTATTCAAAATGTAAATCTTCCCATAATGTCCGGTCTTTGACAGACGCTGGTCTCCAGTAAAAGATCTCCAGTAAAAGCCGGTCTAACAGGTGTTGGTTGTAATAGACTCCGGTCCCTAATAGTGGCCGGGCTCCTTTGAGACCCCCATCCCACCCTCTGGGCTGGGTGTCTCTGGCATTCAGCCAGTGTAGCACGGCTCACATCATTTTGGCTGTGTCCCAATTCGGGTGCTGCATCCTTCCTGGGCTGGAATTTTTGGCCGATGATGTCACAGCGCAGTGACAAGTGCTGTCCAAATTCAGCTGCTGCTTCAAATGTGGCCGACGAATACGACCTTCTTTTTGCCGATTTCAAAGATTGTTCAGTTGCATCCTTCAATGCCTTCCATATCCCAAGATGCATTGCGCCAAGCTCAGAGATTTTCTGACAACAGTGGTGGATCGTAAAGCGGGGTCGGAGCTGGAGATAATTTCACTTTCTCTTTTTGGGGATACAACTAAGAAACCTCAGGGTTCCCACATGAAGGAGAGATCCTCAAACCCTGAACGGACAGGTGATGTACTAGAATTATTAAAGAAGAATGAGCTTAATTAATTCTATACATGGTTGAATAACAAGTACATGTCTAATAAACAAACACATGTCTAGATAAACAGCTATAAGTTAACACAACATCTAAATGATTAAATAAACAACGACATGTTTGAATAGTGTAGCAGATGGGCTTCATCCAGCTGGAGCTGTGGAACAGCTGGGGTTGCGTGAAGAGTCAGAGACGAGGTCACGGCCAGAGACAGGAACACAGATGATCTACCTGGAATCAGGAATCTCTTTGGGAAAGAGGGACAACATGTGAATTGCACTGCACCAAACAGAGGCAAAGTGTCTATCTACAACTCTTTCTAAAATATTTGAGATAAAGGGGAGACTTGATATTGGTCAATAGTTGGTCAGAATGCCAGGATCTAAACTGAGCTTTTTCAGAAGGGACATAACAACTGCATATTTAAAAGACTGTGGCACATAACCTGTTTCTAAACTATTTATAACAGTTAAAATTGATTCATTAATAAAGGGGAAGGTTTCTTTAAAAAGCTTAGTGGGGATTGGATCTAAAAGACAAGTTGAGCTTTTGGAGGATGTAATAAGTGATGTTAATTCTGCTAGATCTACAGCAGTGAAGCAGTCTAATGTTACAGAGGTTTCTATAGATGCCTTTGTTTCTACTGTTTTAGCCTGCTCTGGGCTGATAGTAGGGATAACTTTGTTCAGCTTTTGTCTAATATTTAAGATTTTACTATCGAAGAATGAAAGAAATTCCTCAAAGCTGAGAGTAGCAGGAATATGTGGTTCCACTGAGCTGTGACTGCTGGTCAGTCTGGCTATAGGGCTAAAAAGAAATCTCGGATTATTTCCATTCTGTGATATTAAAGCTGAATAGCATTGGGTTCTGGCTTTATGCAGAGATTTCTTATAGTTTAAAAGGCAATATTTCCAGTTATTCAGGGACTGCTCTGAGCCGGATCGGCGCCATTCTCTTTCTAATTTACGGGTTACTTGTTTAAGGGAAAGTGTTTCAGCGTTAAACCACGGTGATACTCGGTTTTGTCTAAATAGTTTTGGTTTCAAAGGAGCAACAACATCAAGTGTTCTCCTGAGGGCCTCCACGGAGTCATCAACAAACTGATCATTTTTTCTGGGACTGAAACTATGGGGGCTGCTCTCAGAGTGTTTGCTCAGCATGTTTCTAAATATTGGTTGGACTGTAAGTTCAGATACAGAACGGTCAGTCAATGTTCTTCTTAGCTGTTCTTTATTTATTGGAGTGGTGGAATTCTCTAGAACAAACTGAAAGGTGATTAGAAAGTGATCTGAGAGGATGGGGTTATGAGGGAGCACACTCAGCTGATCTTCATACCATGAGTTAAAACAAGGTCCAGGGTGTGCTTGTGACAGTGAGTGGGTTCCTTAAAAGTTCTTAAAGCCAGTTCTTCTGGCTGTCTTCTTCTGTCTTCTTGTTTCAAAGATAAAATGCAGAATACTATCAGTAGTGTTTTAGGAACCACACATGTTTGCTGAAATTATTTTTATTGTTATACTAGAGTTTAATTTAAAGAATGATTGCAACATATTATTCTGGAGTTTTTCAAAGGAACTTGGAATTTCAACCATCTGTCCTTCAGCCAGTATCTGGCAGAGCTGGAAGACTTCAAGGCAAAGCTCGCCGCCTTCATTCTTGAAAGACGTGTTTAAAAGAATTCAGAATCCTCTGTCTGATCATGTATCATCATTGTTACTATGCAACGCAGCACTTCTGTCAACTTCAGCTGCAGCCAAAAAAAAGAAAACTTTAATCTCACATTGAGGGTTATTCACATATTGCATTCCTTTTTTGCTAATGATGCTATGTTGGGTAAAACAGGTTTGGATGTCTGACATTTATGAAGCAAATAAAAATAGAAGCAAAGAAGACAAAGCTTAGATATGAGAGGCCACACAAGATATATTTATTTCTGAACCACACACATACAATGTATGCACAGTGTCTTAGGATTAGGCTAGAAAAAGATTTCCCAAACTTTGAACATCCACAAACCACTGTTCAGTCCATCATCCACAAATGGAAAGAGAATGACACAACTGCAAACCTACCTAGACATGGTCGTCCACCTAAACTAACTAGCTGAACAAGGAGACACTGATCAGAGATGCAGCCAGGAGTCCATGATGACTCTGGATGAACTGCAGAGATCTACAGCTCAGGTGGAGGAATCTGTTCATAGAACAACAATCAGTCATGAACTGAACACATCAGGACTTTATGGAAGAGTGACAAGAAGAAAACCATTGTTAAAAGAAAACCACAAGAAGTCCTGTTTGCAGTTTGTCATAAACCATGAGAGTGACCCAGCAAACGTGTGGAAGGAGGAGCTCTGGTCAGATGAGACCAAAATGGAACTTTTTGGTCTAAATGCAAAGCGCTATGTGTAGAGGAAATCTAACACTGAACACACCATACCCACTGTCAAACATGGTGGTGGCAGCATCATGCTCTGGGGCTGCTTCTCTTCTGCAGGAGCAGGGAATCTGGTTAGAGTTGATGGGAAGATGGATGGTGTTAAGCGGAGAGCAGGAAGGGGAGGATCCAAGCGCAGGACACAATTGGAGTTATGAGGTTTATTTTAAGGGTAAGGCGATGAATGTTGATGGGGGAAAGTCCAGCATTGAGTGGTCTGCGTCGAGAGCGGAGTTGGATGAGCCCAGGGGAGCAGCAGGGGTGGTGGAGAGAAGGCAGGAGCCACTGGCAAGCAAACACACTAGTTAGTCGGCAAAATCTTAGACACAAGAGTATTGTCCTATGACACGTCTTGAGAGCCAGCACGTTACCGTCTTGGGCAAGCTAACAGTCTGGCGCCGGAGCTGGGATCTCCACGATCCTTTATACACCTGCTGGAGACCCAGGTGCAGGCAATCTTGGTGGCCATACCTGGTGGCTGATTGAGCACAGGTGGGAGCTGTCATGGCGTCTGACGACCCACAACAGATGGAGCCAAATCCAGAGCAATATTGGAGGAAAACCTGTTGAAGTCTGAACAACACTTGAGACTGAGGTGGAGATTCACCTTCCAACAGGACAACCACCCTAAACATAAAGCCAAAGCTACAATGGAATGTTAAAAATGAAATGGATTCATGTGTTGGAATGACCCAAAGTCCAGACCTAAATCCAATCCAGAATCTGTGACAACATCTGAAAACTGCTGTTCACAAACACTCACAATCTAATCTGACTCAGCTTGAGTGTCATCAGATGTTTAGTGGATTCAACACAGATCCCTCACTTCCCAATTGGGAATGACCCGACTTAGTAGAAACAAGCTTTTGATTGGACGTCTTTTTTTTTTGCACCACATAAACAGATCCACAGATCTGATGAAGAAGAACCGCAGAGCGAGAGCGAGCACTAACTGGTGTACACGTCTGCAGCTTTCCACAGACAGAGCTGAGACTCCACAGATCAGCGTGCAGCTCTCAGAAATCCCGTCTAACTCTCAGCTAAGACAAAGTTCACACGGGTTAAGTGAAAGACGCGCCAGTTTTATGCTTTAATCAGATTATCTGGATTGTAAATGATATTCAAGTGAGACGACAACTGCACTGAGTTCCCTCTGCCTGCGTGGTGGGGGGAGAAAGTGTCTGGTGGTGGGGGCCTGTGCTCCGAGGCTATTTTAAAAAAAGGGACCCCCTCCCAACACACACGCACACATACACACACACACAGCTGCTCTGAACCCTAACAGAAGATGACGGAGACAGTTGTCGCAGAGGGACAAATCAAGTTTAGAGATGGAAAAAAGGTGAATTCCGCTTTCTTTTCCTTTCTGACATTTGCTCCCATGTTCCAGACCTCTCAGAGGAGTGTTCTTCATGACTGATCGTGTCCTAACAAACCTCTCTGCAGTGGAAGACTCGCTGGGTCGTTCTCCAGAAGCCCTCTCCTGTTGCAGGTATGAGATGACGCTCTCCTCTGGTTGTTCCTTTCCAGTACTACAGTTTTACACCAACCAGACCAGCTGATTGATCCACAAGTCATCTAATCCCTTTAGATTTTCTGCTGTCAAACAAATCTCCACCTGTTGATTAGTCTTTAGGCTGCACTTCCTCCAACTCAAACCGAATGGATGTTGTGACAGAAATCGATTTTGAAATGAGACTGGCTTGCCTTGTGCAAACAGAGACGTTTAAACCCTGATGTTCCATTCAGTGCAGTTAAATACAAAGATCTTCGAGCTGAAACCATATCCAGCACGCTGCTGCTGTGTGACCGGCTGAAAAACAGCCCACTCCTCTTAGAATGTGAGCTGACATGAATCTGAGATGCAGCAATAACAGACTCTGGGACTCGGACAACACACAAAAACAAATGGTCGATGAGGCTCCACGTCTGCGGCTGGACCTATATGTGCAGTCAGTGGACGGCTTCATTGTTTTGGGGTTTGTTATGACAGCTGCGCTGCAGCCGACAGACAGGCATGCAGCTGGGATAAGAAAAAGTGACACTCCAATTAGTGCACACGGTGATACTCTGATGTTAAACAGCAAATTAAGGAGGTGTATATTTGCAAGCTTGTAAAGTTTGTCGGTCTGTGTTTGCTTCAGACTGCTTGACGTTGCTTGTGTATAAAAAGAAGAAGAGAAGGAAAAGCAGCCGCCGAAAGGAGAAGCTCAGCGTAACCCTGGAGGTACGTGCAGCAGCAGCAGCAGATCAACATCTCCACTCCTGGAGTTTGACTTTTGTCTCACAAACTGTTTGAAATGAGGAGAGTTTTACAAACAGCTCGAAAAATCTACAAATGATAGTCTTACGGTTATTCAATTCCCCTTAGAAAGTACAGTTCACATCTGAACACAGATAACACATTATAGACCCACTCCAGTGAACATCGTTGTAACATGTTCTTGTGGCATTTTCTGATGATGGAGGATATGTATGAAGAAAATTAAGATCTGTGAGTCTTTTTTGTAAAAAAATGTTTAAATTGTTGTGAATCAGGAGCAGACGAGAAAATGCAGTTCAAAGAAGATCAGATTTGTGACGTAGAAAATACGACCTCAAGAGCTTTCAACAACGGAAAGGGGAAGGGGGGACGGGGTTACTCCCATATTATTCCAAGGGAGTGAGACTTTACCCATTGAAAAATGGTTTACCTCCAGCTCCAACCAAATGAAGTCAATTCAGGCGGCGTTTTTGCAGCGGCGCTGCCATGCTGGAGCCAGACATCGTCAGTTAGCAGTGATTGGTCCGAGAAGGTGTGAGTCATCGTTTTTATGGCCAAACAAACACCAGTCAGGAGCCACAAATCCACAACCCTACCACTTCAAGTGGAAGTAAAGTCTTCCTGTTTGGAATGCCAGGGGGAGGGGTCACTTAGTCCAGTTCTCAGATATAGTCAAAGGTTGCTCTGCCCTGGCGTCCAGCCCACAACTTAGAGGTACATTTTAACAATTTGTTTGAACAATTCCATACAGATCATAATTTGTGTTAGATGATCTGATTCACAGTGAATATTGGTTCATTTTGAACGATCTGATCTGATTGGATCTGATTGGTTCTGATTGGATCTGTTTGGATCTGATTGGATCTAATTAACTGAGCTAAATGGACCTGGAACATCTTCATCCAGAACCTCAACAGTGAGACTCAGAAGTTCCTGCTACTGAACAGTGAAGTTTTCCGGATTCTTGTGTTTCTTCAAGATACTCAAGTGTAAATAAATATGTTTACAAACAAACAAGTAAACAAGAATGAATGTCAAATCCATTCACATTTGAGTTTGATAAAGTTCATTTCACTGTTGTTTTTCCACATCAGAACAATCCAAAGGAACATTATTAGAACATTCTAGCACCACTGTATGGTCACATGACTTTGTAAATTTAAAGTGTTTCCACACATTGAACTGGAATGATGGTTGTTCAGTTTTTGCTGCATTAACATCTGTTTTTTTGCTGTGATTGACATTTTTACATTATAGTAAAATAAACCTACCATGTCTCAATCCAAATGGTATTTTTCAAGATTGATTATTGATTTGTCAAATTTTGAAACGGTTTAATGTTAGTATAGGTCGATTAAATTCGATTTGATTAACAACTTGGCTCAGGCAGATCAATCTGGTTGGATCGAAGGGATAGAAATCAACTCATTAAGTTGATTAATCGTTGCTCCCCTCATAAATTTCTAATGAACACCTGCTGCTCTGCAGAAAGTTTGTTCCAGAAAACGACATAGATGTTTTTTATTTAAGAAACCCGACATAATCATAAATAAAAGAACACTGGGAACATTACTAAAAACGGTTCATCAACAAGATCATCGAACAGGTCCTTAAAGTGTAAGACAATTGAAATCTTTACACAACCGTAATTAGGACAAACACTGGTGACAGAACACTTGTATTCTGCTTCTTTTACATCTATTTTGTGATTTAAAGACAATTATGTCTTGTAAATATGAATTGAATGTTGGTTCCAAAACAGATTTTGTTTTCTCTTTTAATCAAAACAACCATAGATTCATAATCAAATCTGGGAAACGTGAGTTTGAGTTTTAGCCTCCTGGAAATGCTCTGACATCATGTAAACTGATCTGGAGTTCAAGTGGATCCTGCTTTCTGCACACAGAGATGTGACTGTGGCGTTTGAGGTGACTGTGTTCCCTCCACATGGGTTGCTTTGACATCGCGCACGTCTTCCCTGTAAATGCATTCTTCTTCAGGGTATCTGCGGTGTGGAGCCGGGGCCCGGGTTTGACGGCGTGTCCTACACCCTGTCCATCCTCTGCCTGGCACACACGCTGGTCCTGGGCTTCAGCAGCCGGGACGCCCTGCTGGCTTGGGACGCAAACATCCGCTACAGCCTGGGAGAAGGTTGGTGGTGTGGCTGTGTGTGAACATGAGTTAGGTCAGTCCTGATCATCTAAAAAATAATCTAAAAGAGGAACTGCTGCTGGAACTCCAGTCAGACTCTGACTCAGATTTGGTGCTGATGTGATGCAAAACTGACCCTTCAGGACAGAAACCAGCTGAGAAACACAAACCATCATCATTAGATTGAAAGTGTGCAGCTCAGTCAAATGAATTCTGTTTTCATGGAGCTTCATGATGTTAACCTGCAGATGTTTCACATGAACTGAGAGATTAAGATGCAATAAAACCATGATGACTCTGGAAGGATCCAGGATGACCACTGATGGAAAACAGTTTTACTCAGTTCCAGACCAGTCTGCTGATTCCTGCTGAACTGAAGCAGACAAAGAAGAACTGAAAGAGGAAAAGAAGTCTGTGGTTTCTGGAAATACAACATCTGAACAATAAGCTGGACAGCTCAACACATTTTAGTTGCTCCCCCTACAGCAGCTGATGAACTCAACATTTCTATCAGATGTATAGTGAGAAAAAGATCTAATGATCGGAAATAAACCTAATTAAGAGTCTTTGACTGACCATTTACAGAAGAGAGGATTCTCAGTAAAGTGGCTGAAACTGTGAAAAGTTATTTTTCTGCAAAACTTGCAGACAGTGTATACTGAGGAGTCAAAGTGAAATGAAGTAAAGAACTGATAGTGACTAACTGATAGCAGTTACTTTCAAAAGCCATTCCTCCAACTAAGTTTGACCTCTCCACCAAAAGTAAAGCAAGCAGAGATCTTCTGTTTTTTGTAGGATAGAGGTCTGAAGGAAACATCTGAAAACTTTTTCACAGACGCACAAATGTTTGATTACAAGTACAAGACTTTTTTTACAGACGCACAAACCTTTTGTAACAAATCTAACTTCATAAATACCGCCCTGGCTGACCGCCCACGTCGCCCATATCAGAAGCTGCCACTGCTGATTGGATTTCAAAACTCTAAGAACATTTTTCCATTTCTTTTCATTTAGCTTCTTGTAAGACCAAATGAGGAACTTTTTGTGGTTGTTTTTCAGTTCCATCTGCACAAACTGAGACGAGGAATGAAGCTTGTCCTGAAAACCTCTTCTCTGCATTGTCCAGTGCACAGGTTCTGTGTCAGCGTGGAAGCAGGAACAAAGCTGGAGAGCGGACCGGCCTCCTTTCACCTGTGCAACAACCTGCTGGTCCTCAGCAGAGGTCTCCCCCACGCCGTGATCGGCCACTGGAAGCTGTCTGCTCTGCGCCGGTATGGTGCTGTGCCCAACGGTTTCGTGTTTGAGGGCGGAACCCGCTGTGGACTCTGTGAGTAACTGCTCAACTGGAAAGATTTGAATGAACTGGACCAGAGATAGAAACACACTCACATTTCTGCAAAGCAGAGGATAATGTTTGGCTAAGATAGGAAAAGATTCCCAACAGTCGTAAAGTTCTACCTGGCTGCAGACACCATCGGCCAGGAAGTCCTTTACTGGAACAGGAAGTAAGCCCCACCTCCAATATTGCTTAAGAAAATGTGATTTGAACTGGCGCCCCAAACAGTTACAGTTTTTCTAATTTTTAACTCTGTGAAAAAGTTTAGTACTCGTCAAAAGAAATTGTCTGTCCATAAAAATGCTTTGTCTGTGTGTAAGACGTCATGTAACAGAAAGGCATTTTTTTCTACAAGCACAAAACATTTTTACACACACAAGTCTCGTACTACAACTACAAAACTTTTTATGGACGGAATTTTTTTTCTGCAGTTACAAAATACTTTTACAGATGTGCACACTTATTATTACAAGTACAAAACCCTTTTACAGACAGACAAACTTTAAAATACTTTACAATACTTTACAGCAAATCTAACATAATTGCACAGAGCTTATAGCACAGGCGGAAACTGCGATGCGATGCACGCGGGCAAAGAGAGCATCGATCTTGTTCTCCAACCTGTTCAGTTTATCAGTTTGAGTCTTTACGGCTCTAAGTGTCCCATCACAAAACACTCTCAGCTCTCCTTTCGCTGTAAGCCGCTTCACCAGGTTCCGGTACATCCAGATTCCGCCAGCTCCCGTCAGCAAGAAGCAGATCATTATTCCAATGATGGAAACATCTTCAGCGTCTTCCAGAGAGAGTTGGGACAGGAGGAAATGCTCCATTTGCACCATGGGTCATTCACACATCCATCCGCAAACACACCTCCTGGGCGAGTGGGGTTCTCTTTTCATGGTGGAGAAGATTTGGTCGATCGCATTCGCAGCCTAACACATCAGATCCATATTTCTTGAAACTGAAAAATCAGAGAGTGGTCACAGAGAGACGGGACAAAGAGCCTTGTTTGGAGAGCAGAGCTTTTGTCTTTTCTTCCTCCATTCTGCATTCACTGCCTGTCTGGAGTCTTTCTACCAACGTTTAATGTTAAACTGCCTCATCATGCAAAGTGCTTTCCTTTGAAAAACTTTATTCAAGCTTCTTTTTGCTTCTCTTAAGGGCTTCCTGTTCCTGAGGCTTAACCTTGTTGATGTTTCTTCACTTTTTCGACATTGTGTTTAGTAAAGTGCTGTTTGAAAACTCTGCAAAGTTGGGTCAATTTTCCTGCAGTCTGAGTCTTCATGAAATCAGCCGTTTCCAAGAGAGAGTTACAGCATGAAATAAAAAACATATCCAAGCTGATAAACCTTTGGATAGAGCTCCTTTGAATAATAATCTTGTATAGAAAGAAGCAATATCTCTTTTTCCTACAAAAACTGCAGACGTGAGAACATTTTTCTGCATTGGATTGCTTCTTTGCTGCTTCTCTGCAATAAATTCTGTAGCATTGAAAAGCCAGCTTCCTTTTTCTTTGAAAGGCCCAGATTTATAAGGGACGAGCATTTTTTACAGAGGTGGGGATTTTGCCAACAAAAGTGACTCAGTCTTCTCTGCAAGTGAAACAAACTGTTTATCACAGTTGTTCGCAGATTCAATGATCAAAGTCCAAAAGTCAAAACATGAAATCTGAAAAACGCTGTAATACTTTAACAAACTGGAGCCTCTGTGGTCAGTAGAGTCCCTACAGCATGGCTCCTCCTCCTCCTCATGCAGCTGGCAGCTTTTGTTAGATGGCATCCTCTTCCTCAACCAACATTTGACACAAGTCAGCTGTGTGGTTTTAAGATCTGAGCAGCTGGCTCTGATCCATCCGGATTCCATGGTTCACTCCCAGATTCCAAAGGTACCTTCTGGAGCCCCCATTGTATGTGTGTGTGTGTGACTGGGGGGCTGGGGGTGGGTTACATTATTTAGAGGAAAAAGTCCAGTCCTAGACTGTTGTAAAATCTCATCTTCATATCTCTTCATTAGGATTTTCTCTAGAGTATTTCCAGTGCAGTAGCTGTCCCACACAAATACACTTCTGCCACCAACGTTATGTTTGTAATGCCTTAGTCACAACTGTCCTTACGGGTGGATACAGGCTGTCTGCAGCAAAACAAATCTGTACAAATCTGTGCAGGGTACGCTGGAGGCCTGCAGTAAATATCAAGGACCTCTCAGTGAACCTGTATAGAGAAAATGTTAATGCACATAGAACTTAATGACCCCCTCACACCCTGTAGACTATACAGGAGCCCATTAGTGCTGTTTCTTGTGATCATTATGCGCTCCTTCTGTTAGAAATGAGGAAAGTAACATTCAGAGTGTAGTTTGTGTATGGGCACTTGTGCACACACTGTGTGTGCAGCATGTGCGCGGTCAGTAAGGAGCCAGTACTCACACCTTACTAACGACTGGAGCAGGGATGAGCAAACTACAGCCCAGGGGACATGTAACCCCCAAACTGGAGGAGTGGCTACAGCATCCCTGGAAAGACCTCAGACATCTCAGTCCAGAAAAGCACAGTGCTATGAACAGCTAAGATACTGCAGGATCCTCAAGCTCCCAGGCTTCTGGTAGAGGACCCGAGCTGGTCCGGCCCTTCTGTCAAATTTTAGAACCTTTTGTGGCCCACAAGTCAAAATTTTGCTCCCCCCTGGACTGGAGTGTGGCGTAACGACGCCGTACAACAGCATCACCCATACGGGTCAATCCCCATGGGTGCATGTGACGAAGGGTTTGTGGTGTTGATGCAGGAATGAGCTTAGCTCTTTAAAAAAAAGTTAGATATCTTTTGGAAACATCTGGAATCTTGAAATGTGTGGAAGGTGTTGTGATTAACTTATCCAGTTGTTTAAAACGTATTCTTCAGTTCTGGAACGGTTCAGGAACTCACTCCAAAAAATACTACTAAAGCAGTTCATAGTGGCGTCACATGGACCCCGTCCACGTTACTGACTGACCGCTAAAGCGAGCCTGTGCTCACAGATGTGGACCGGAGCTTCAGGAGCAAAAGCTAGAGAGCAGCATGGCTTTGAATGTTACCCACATACGTACTTCTGCTGCCAAGCTGCTCAAGCGAAAAAATGCATCTGTTACGCCAACAGTTTTTAATCTAACACAATTTTTTGTGCTTTTTTTGCTTGATTTAAATGAAAAGAAAAGTTCATATTTTTTGCTTTGGATATCTAACACCAGGGAAAAATACTGAGAGAGTCCTGATGAAACACATCAGATATCTCTCTCCTCTTTATTTCAAAAGTTTCACAAAAGTGCATGAAGTGTTTGTTCACATAAACACAGACTTGCTTTGGTAAGAATTTTTCATTCATTCATTTTCTATACCTGTTTTGTCCCTTTTGGGGTCACGGAGCTGCTGGAGCCTGGCTGCTCATGGGCAAAGGCAGGGGACACCCCTGGACAGGTCACCAGTCTGTTGTAGGGGCTACAATCACACACACTTCCACACATAGGGACAATTTAGAGTAACCAATTATGAAGCATGTTTTTGGACAGTTGGAGGAAGCTCTAGTCCCTGGAGAAAACCTACACATGCACAGGGAGAACATGTAAACTCCACACAGAAAGATCCCCCATTGATGACACTGTTTCATCCCCAGCCGGGACTGAACCGGGGGCCTTCTTGCTGTGAGGCAAGAGTGCTAACCACTGCACCCCCGTGCAGCCTTTTTTAAAATTATTACACAATTACAAAAATGATAGAATAGCAAACAAATGAAATGAACACTGTCACTGTGATTCTGTTCAGAAATCCTAAATATCAGTTATTTATTTCAATAAATGTGTGTTTGCTCTGTGGTCCTGGTTCTTCGTTAGCTAAAACCAGGACAGAACCAGCTGAACATCTTCTGAACTGTCAAGTTTTTCATGTTGTTGTAGAATAGTTGCCAAAACTTTGCACTTGAAGAATTACTTGACAGATATTACCATCCACTATTCGTACCATATTACATGCCTTTACCATAACATGTTTCAATTACATTTCAATACCAATTAGTTGCTTTCAGGCTCGTAGAAGTTAGAAGCTAAAAGTATGGTGCACTGGGGTTCTGTCCTCTGTTACTTCTCTCCTCTGTTCTTTATCATTTATCCAGTATGATTTTTGTTGTAGGTCTCCATGTCTCTGTTTGGTGCAGTGCGATTCATGTGTTGTCCCTGTTTCCCACTCCCTGAGCGGGAGAGATTCCAGGTGGATCGTATGTGCTCCTGTCTTTGACCTCTGGGTCGTCTCACAGCTCCAGCTTCCCCACAGTTTCCACAGAAGATCATCTGCTACACTGTTCAAACATGTAGTTGTAGAGTTAGATAAGCTAATTCTTCTTTAACAGTTCTAGGACATGACCTGTCTGTCCTCGGAGAGGATCCCTCCTTCATGTGGACATCCCTGAAATCTGGTTTTTTTATGAGTTTTTCCTCACCAAGAGGGGGGGTTTAAGGGCAGGGATGCCAGTTTAGCTTAGTCTGTTTTGTTTAGTTTAACAACCAGTTATTGTTTCTATTGTTATGACTGACTTCATGTTCTTTGCATAAATACTGGTGTGAAGCCCACAAAGACAGCTGTGGTTGTGATTTTGGGCTTTAGAAATACAACTGAATTGAATTGACACTGCGGTTGTGTTTTCATGGTTTGCTTGGTCACAGAGCTGTGGCAGCCTCTCTGACCTGCACATGATTGATTGCAGGTGTTTCTAAAGGAACATAATCCAGGTGAGGAATGATTTTCTTCCATGTCTAGAGCTGCTGTGGGTTTACTCGGCTGTCAGTGGTGAGTGAACCGAACCTGTGGTGGGTTTTGGTCCTCAGCTTTACAGGGAAACTGTTCAGCTGCAGCTGCTGTGCCACAGTGTTTTGGAAATGCAGAAATCTGAGTCAGTGTGTGTGTGTGTGTGTGTGTGTGATTACAAGAATAACCATGAGGTTTTCAGCCTTCAATTTCAATGTTCTCATGAGTGGCATCAGTAAATGCCAGTGAGACCTTGAGCCAATCACAGAGAGCATTGTGGCTGCACATTGAACCGCAGAGGTCTCCTTTTCCTTGTCCACACGTTACCCAGCAGACACTGGGGCAGCATGAGGAGCCAGCAGAAGTGAACGATGACAGAAGCAGAAACCTGAGAAGCCAGGTCACATTCTTTGAACATCCACATCGTTAAAAAAGCGTCTCCGTTTACATTTTTACATGTTTACTTTTTGTTAGTGAATGCCACAGAATAGATGTGACACTACAGTGCATTTTTATTATTTAGAACCGATAACACGAGCCAATACTGACGACACAACAGAAAAAACAACAGGAAACATGATAACACCTAAACTGAGAGTTCTGAGCCCATAAAGATGTTTAGAATTGTCCCTTACGTACAGGGATTTCTCCAGTTTCTCTACATCTTCTGATGATTTTATGCCTTTCTAAATAATGGTTCTTTTGCTGGAGGATCATGGTTGGCAGATTGTCAAACTCGCCAGTGACCTCAGAGACCACTGTGGGTTAATTGTTGACTTCTGGCTATTGCGTGTTAGAACATGTTCTCTGTGTACTTTGAAGCTTGTCAGATTCTTGCTGAGTCCTTCTGACCGTGTGACACACAGCCCCATAAACCCACAGCGGTGTCGTCTGTGTGTGGTCACATTAGTGATTGACCCTGTGCAGAGTTCAGCCGGCCACCAGGCCCTGCGTCCCAGATAGAGGTCCCATACTCTGTCAGCGGTCCCTCCATAGCCGCCCTCTGCTGTTTACACTGCTGCACGTGTGGTCGTTTATCATGTGTGTTGGATATTTTGAGTTCTTGTCTTCAAAGGGCATCTGGAAGGTAAATGCAGTTCTCTTGCCAGGTGGTTTTAAAGTGTGAGTGACCCGCAGAGAGAAAGTGTCTGATTCTCCACCTGTCATTTAGATGTGATGAAGAATTCCGAGGGCCAAAAGCCTTCCAGAACACCACCTGTGCAGGATCAGGAAAGAACGGAAGTTTTGAATTCTGTGACTGCAGGGAGAGCATGGCTCTATGCTGGTTCTTCACATGTCACGTTGCTCATTAACAATGTTCATGTGCTGTATAGAAACTAAAGATTCTTTCCTCGGTTTTAACCAACAAATCCAGTTCCTCTTCTTCATTCACTCTCTGACTTTTCAGAAAGCTCTTGAAGTTCCTGCCTTCAACAAAGGGGTATTTCTGAGATGTAGAAAGGCTTAAAGCTGCATAGCTGAACTCCTTTTTCACCATCATTTATTCGAATCTAAAACAAATTCTCTAACTCAGTGATTCAGTTTAACACAAAACTTTGGAATTGTTTTGGGCAGCATTGGAAAGTATCAGGTCACAGGGTTCAGGTTTCTGAATTTGTCTACTAGATGGATTTTAAACTAGTTTTGGTCAAGAAAGAAACTTACTGATGTGAATTCAAATGAGACCAAGTGTTGGAGGTCTGCAGATTAAAAAAATCTGATAACGTCAGTGATACTTCTGCATGTTGTAATGCACACTACAGTCACATGATTAGTGCTGCAACTGCTGTGATTTTATTAAAAATGTCATTACATATTAACACAGTAACTTCTCAAAAAAACCCTTCAACACTAAAAAGAAAAAGAAAAACTAAACAGGAAAAATATATTAAAAGGAAAAACAAAAGCCTTCCAGGAAAACTGGACAAAACAGCCCAGTAGGAGTTTAGAAAAAAAGCAACAAGTAGGGATGGATGGATGGATGGATGGATGGATGGATGGATGGATGGATGGATGGATGGATGGATATTGTTCAATGGAAGAAAGTGTTTGTGTTAGAAAGAGTTTTCAACGTTTAGCTTGGACAAAAGACAGGAAGTGGTTTGTATATTCTTTCAGATGATTTTCAAATTCCTTTTCAATGTAACTGAGCTTACATTTGCTGAAAATATATATTACTTAAATGCTTCCTGTTTGATAAAGTGGAAATATTACAGTCTCCACTTCATCCCAGTTTCATCTGATCGTCTTTTTAGTGACAGTCTTACAAAACTGGAGATTAATATTTAGATCATCCTCCTGAGTGACAGCTGTCTTTGTATCCGCCCTGCATGCAAGACTTTAATTGTTCAGCTTTGCTTAAACATAAATCTTTATTCAACTCTGTGACCCTGTTCAGCAGCTCTGCCATATAATAATAAAAATAATACCAATAATAATAATAATAATAATAAATATTATTATTGTTGTTGTTGTTGCTGTTATTATTATTATTATTATTATACATTTTCTTTGTTTGGAGCCTTTCTTGGAACCCAAGTTTGCTGAGATGAATTATCCTCATTCTGCTGTGTCACATTTTTTATTTCTCATTTTCATTTTTTTTTCCTCAGCCGTGTATTGATTGAATTTCTATCTGTTTCTCAGGGGCTGGAGTTTTCTTCCTGTCCTGTTCAGAGGGAGAGCAGATCAGTTCTTTATTTGACTGCATCGTCGGGGGCGTCTCTCCCAGCAGAGCCCTGCATGGTCGGCAGCACAAACAGCCCGGTGAGCAAACACGTGTGTCTGTGGAAACAGCAGCATCCATTCAGCACTCTCCAAAACACCAGATACAGCGGCTTTTCTTCATGCCTCCAGTCTGCTGTTTTATGGAAGCACAGATATTCTGATGATGGTTTTTTCATGAAACATCTTGCAGTTTTGCAACTAATCATCAAAATTTGTTTAACAGCAAATAAAGATTTATTTCACTAATTGTGAGGTCTGTCAGATGTGATGCAACAATAGTTGTTTTTCACATTCAGAATTTGGAAAGAACACTGATGTGAAAATAAAAAATCATCAGCGGCAGTTTGAAAGGGAGCATCCACGAGGATCAGAAACTTTGATTTTAAATTTTTTTTAAAAAGTTCCGTTTCAGGAAGTCAAATTTCAATAAAAACACCAGCGTCAGACTGATTACAGCAGAGTTTTATATGTGTGGATCATTGGGAAAACCGTCACGTCCAGTTCAAACCATCCCCTCAGGTCAGTCATTTATCCCCTGAGAGTTAAAGGAATCTGACTCCTGAAGCAGTTTTTGAGTCACTCTAGAATTGTTTATGTGCTGTCAGCATGCAGCTTTTTTACTGACATTATTAGAGCTCTGCAGCCACAAATCAACTTGTCTCACTCAAACACACTATAGCTGAGCTTCTCTTCACCGCCAGAGCTCCTGGGATTTCAACTCTAATGTTCCCTCCGAGGTTGTACACAGTAGCAGTCAAAAAGTTTGGACACATCCACCCATAACCCAAGCTGTGGTTACTAAAGGTTAAAGGTTACTGCCACTTTCCCTGACTCATCCTCTGAAGATTCCTGTTGTGGCTCTGGCTCTAGTTAGAGACATTTGCCTTTTTAGAAGTGTATCACATTCCCCAACTTTTCTTCCAGGAAACCAGATAAAAGTTCAAAGAATTCCTGACAGGTAAAGGGACATGAAACAGATTGTCATGTAGTGCCATGTCAAGAAAATAAAACCCATCAATAATGTTTTTACTCTATTTTTATTAGAGGTCAAATTGCAGTTGGGCAATAAAGAGCATTCATATTTATCAATTATGCACATTTCTCTGCTCTTGTATGTACGGTGGCCTTGAAGTGCAAATCACATTAACAAATCCCTCAACACAAAAACATATTAAAGATTACAACGGCAATTTAAGCTAAAAAAATAATAAAAAAATGACAATGTCAGGTCTGTGGGAGGGCTGGACCCAATAGCAGGCTAGAGACAGGAGTAAGGTTGAAAAGGTGATTTATTCAGTGCCAGTCCTGGTGGAGAGTTTGTGACAGTTAGCTGCTTTGCTTGGGTTGGAGGGTGAGCCGTTGGCCAGAAGGAAAGTGGAGGTGACCGGCGTGACCAGGAGTCCGGGTAGGTTGTAGGGGATGGCTGTGGAGTTGTAGTATTCCTTGAAGAAGTAAAGAACAAGATAGGTCAGTCAATGAATGTTCATAAAATAACAAGACTTGAACTAAGGCTTGAGGCGTAGCAGGGGTCAGTAAACTCTACCGCATGAAGCAGACGGACTGACGCTGGCTGAAGGGCATGGAGGTCCATAAGAAGGTTCCAGGTGATGAGGAAATGGGAAGCAGGTGAGGAGATGGAAACCAGGTGTGTGGGGGAGGCGACCAGGATCCTGACAGACAATGCTTTTTAGAAATCAAAACAAAATTCTAGAAACAAAAATTCCCCCCAAAAAAAACCACAATTCCAAAAATTCACGACACAAAATAAAAAGGAAACATTCTGGAAAACAAAAGTCTTTTCCAGGAATCAAAATGAAATGGTAAAATTTAAACAAAATAACAAAGCAGAAAAGCGAGGTATGACAGGGCATCACTGATTGGATGATGACGTTTGTTCACCTTTTCAACAAGAAGTTATTTGGTGAATTTTTTCGGACAGAAAATATTTCTTCAAACCTCTGGCCACGCCCACTGCAAAAGTTCAATGCTGATCAATCAACACTTCACCAAAGTCCTGCTAAACGTCCTTCGGTGTTCCCTCTTCTTCAAAACTTCAACATTTTCATCAAAAAAAGGATAAATCATCATCCCCTCAATGATGTCCCATATTACTCCTGGTTTCCTTTCTTCTTTTATTTATTTATCTTTTTATTTTAGTTTCTGGAATTACTTTTGTCTTCTAAAATGTTTTTTTTAGTTTTGGTTTCTGGAATTTAGTTATGATTTCTAAAATTCTTTTTGTTTGTTTTGTTCTCCTTTCTAATTGTGGTTGTGATCTTTAATGTTCTGAGTGATTTGTTGATGTGATTTGCTCTTCCGGGCCACCGTACTGCCAGAGAACAAAATTATTTTTTCTGTCAAGAATGTCTTTAATTCACCAAAATCCACTGAAACTATTGGAAAGCCCCAGATGTCCTCTGTACACCAGAAGGAGTTCATTCAGTGGTTGAGAGATATTGAGGTTTAGAAATGCCATATTGCAGAGGCAGGAGGACATAACTTATTTCAAGATGAATGTTTTCTTCACTTCAGAAGAACAACGCATTTGACCAACAAAAGGGTTTGCAGGGTAAAAAAAAGTTCTTGTTTCAAACAGGCCTTTTTTATTCCTTTGGTTTAGAAAACTGGGATTTTTCTTTGAAACTTTAGAATCTGATCTGCTGGTTTGAATCCTTCATTGATTATTGGCAAACATTTCAGTCAGTGAACTAATGTCACGTGTGCTTGCACATGTACACACACACTTCATGTTGAACGTTTTTGCTTTGGTTGCTGTGTGTTTTTACCGTTTCTAGAAAGAATATGTTTGCATGAAGGATTCTGAGAAGGGAAGCAGCATTTACAGACTGCCTGCTCCACTTACTGCAGCGTTAGCTCCACCACATTCATGGCAGTGAAGAAGCTATAATTACCACAGAGGAGCTCGGTGAGCCGACGTCAGCTGACACCTCACATAATGTGGTGACGAAGCCTGGCATGTGCATGTTTGCTGCAACCGAGCTGCAGAGATTCAGGAGTTGGGTTGTTCAAACACATGAACACCTCAAGCTGCTGCAACATGAGCTCAGCGGCACCAACCAGCAGAGCAGCTGCACCTTCACGCCCGCACCACCCACCTCTGCAGCATGTACTCATTAGAGGCAGGTAATGGGTAGTCTTATGCTAAACTGGTGTTACAGCATGCAGGCACCTTTAAAGACACGTGGGAGATGTTCAGTTTGCAAGCGAGTGTGTCATTTGAACAGAGAAACACACATCAGCTGCCCTTAAAGAGGCTGAAACCCATGGCTCAGTGGAGGTATCAAGGGGCTGGAGGGATCCGGCCACATGAAACGTGATCATTGAGGGATGAGGTTTTGAGATGCTGAGGTTCCTGGGGAGGGAACATGAGTTTTCCATCATCAGGAATAGATTTCAAATTTTTTATGCAGCAACGTGTGAAACAAAGACTAAAAAACCTCTGTCAAATGGTTGTTCTGGTTTCCACTGAAGCTCTGTGCCTGGTAGCTGCATCCTCACGACGCTGTCAGCAGGAGTCTACCTGAACGGATTCTCACACCTACAATAGAGGATCTAAGTATTTGGCCTCCTGCTGATTTTGTAGGTTTGTCCACTTAGAAAGAAATGGACAGTCTGTCCTAATGGTAGTGATATTTAAACAGTGAAAGATAAAAAATAAAGAAAATCGAAAATATCCCACTTAAAAAATTGACAAACATTTCATTGATGGAAACAAGTATTTGATCCCCTAGTGACCATCAAGAGTTCTGGTTCACACAGACCAGTTAGACTCTCCTGATCAACCTGTCACCTGAGCTGAAGACTCCTGTTTGAACTGATCACCTGTAGAAAAACACTTAAATCTTTCTTTGTGATTTTCTATGTCTCACTGTTGAAATGAATCTATCATTAATGGTTAAGGTTAACCCTGAACTGTCCATTTCTTTTATAAATGAGCAAACCTACTAGATCAGCAGGAGATCAAATACTGAGTTTGTCCACTGAAAATGCTAAGTTTTTCGTTTACAGATGCATTTTTCCAACAAAAAAAAAACATTTGTGAAATGTAAATGACATGAAAGCACTTTGAGTTTCCTGCTTTGGGACAGTTCAGGCACCTTGACTTCCTGTGGAGTTTGCAGCTCGTGTGCTTGCTTGATGAGGACCAAACATCTCTGAGGAGTCCACTTAGCAGCATGCGTCTGCTGCTGTGCGTCATCATTCCCTCAAGCTCTGCAGCTTCTTTTTACTCTTTCCAACTTTGAGTCAGACCAACGGTTCAGGTAGAGGTTCTCCAGATCATTGGACACTGGTGGAAAAAAAAAATGTTTGCGTCCTTGTGTGCAGCTGCAAACGCCACTTTGCCTTTTTCTCTGGCACGGCGGTGCTGCGTCTTTGTCCTCACTGTGAGGCTCTGCAGCTCATTTTTCGGTGCAGATGTCACAGCACTGGAAAATGATCCTCACTAATGCAGCTGCTTTCAGCTGCATCTTTATAAGGTTTTTCTGGCTCATTTGTAACAAATATTGAAATCATCTTTTGGATACTGCGTCTTTCCTCAAGTGTTTCACAGATTTGGACTTTCATTGTAGTTCTGCTTTTGTGCTATTGTTTGAACAGAAGAACATTTGACCTTCAGGCTTATGACAGTTTTGCTTTACTGCCAAAGCATTCAAAGACATACAAGGAGTTATGATCCTAGTCAATTTTCAGCTTGTAGAGAAGACAGCCAGAAGAAAACCTAAAAACACGAATGTTTGCCAAAGGAGGAGGTTGGTAGAGTCCAGATTGGGCTGGATGCACAGAGATTCCCCGTGTCTTGGATTTCTGGTCCTGGATGGAGGGCAGGTTTGTAGCAGTCCGTTCACTAGCAGCGGAACCAAACCAGACATTGATGGGTGTGTGTGTGTGATCCCTGTGTGGGAGCCTCCAGCGGCTTCTGGGAAATGCAATCGATGAAAGAGGCTGTTGGGTTTGTACAGCCTCTGAGGTGCAGTCATTTAATGGAAAAAACCAACAGGGGGAGCACACTTCCCTGATGTGCTCCAGTGCTGACGCTTCCTGGTGTTTGTATTCAAAGACAAAACAGACCTGAAAAAAGATCCTGTTCATTTCCTGCTTTCCTGAATTACTTCTTCAGATTTGTTCTCATGCAGTGAAATCCTTGTTTGTGGATGTGAACTAAAACACATCCACACGTGTTTCTGTAAAGGCTGAAAAGCTTCTGAAGCGCTGCAGCTGTTTAAACTGGAAACTCTTCAGAAACCCTTTAATTCTTTCAAAATACCATTACTATTATAACACCGTTGAGTTATTATTTAATAGAGTTTTGCTTAATGAATGAAAACATTTTATTCATTAAAATGTTTCTGTTCACGACTGAGGATGACTAAGAGGGCTCCACTATAAAAATCATCCCCTTCAAAACAGGACAAAGATTCTGACCATACTGGCAGATTTTCTTTAAAAAAGAAAAATAATCTGCCAGTGGGGTCAGAAAAACGGTCTTAGCAAGAATTCTTGAGAAAAAATTCTGGTCACGTAGACAGTTTTTCAAACTAAGATGATTTTGCTTTTGAAAATCTTAAGATTATTACTTAGTAAGATCATAATTTAAGATGATTTTTTTTTTGCAATACAGAAAATAAGACATTTTTTCTTGAACCAAGGTTTTAGTTATTTTTTTGAGATTCAGTTCTTGCAGTGGACACAAAAGGCAAAAACCAAAATAAAAATCAGAGATTTTCAGTCTAAATCATTCCAATAAGGTCTGTTTGTCTTTAATGTATAAAAACATCTCAAATCATTAACCAATTACTTCAAATCCTTTCCAGTGTCGTTCAGAGGAAGTAAAAAGTTCTTTTTAAACTCCCTTTAAATAGAAGATTTAAGAAGAAAATTCTGTATGAAGCAAAAAATACAGGAACATCTGTTGTAAGATGAACTGGCAGGTTAGCAACTCCAGGAATGAGAGTGAAGGAAACAGCTGGACGAACACAAAATCAGTGGAGCATCTAGGACAGAAGAAATAAGGCCTTTTTGTTTCAGTTTGAAACCAAACCAAGGATATGCACTGCAGCAGCGTGAGAAAAGAAAGCACTGGTTCGTCTGTGAGAACGGCAACAAGAAAACAGGATGAAGATGGACAGTGAATGTCACTAATGCGTCTTTTAGGGAAAATGAGATTCATTCATTGCTGCTGTGAGGAGAGATCTGGAAGAAGATAAGACCCAAAACACTGGAACATCTGTGAGAAGACAGTGTTACGCCGAGCATCTTTTGATCTGTTTTCAAAGTGTTCCCAGAGACTTTTATTTAGAAGACGCTGTTTTTAACCAAAATGTAAAAACCTGTGCCGTTTTTAGGACATAGTTTTTGCAGAGCGGAAGGAGTTCAGTAGAAATTCATCTCTGAATTGTGGGCGGGGCCGTGGTCAAAGAGCAGCCCCCCCTGCTGTTGCGCAGCCAGTGTATTCTTTATGTTACAAACAGAATCTTTTTCAAACAGTATTTTTCCTGCTCCTGATTCACAACAATTTAAAGAAATACATATTCAGAAATACATTTCTGAGCTTAATATATATGTCCTCAGAAAAATGACTGAGGACAAGTGACTGCAACAGATGATATTTACATCACCAACACAGAACAAAAGGACGGCGTGAAAATCACCCAAAGTGATCTCCCTGAGTTAAGTTGGAGCTTTTCTGTTCCGAACTTTGTTAGTTTGTTAAATGATTTTGACATCACCAATGTTCAACAGAGCTGCAGCATTTTGAACCAGTTCATACATTTTAGAGATGTTTCCGAAAAGCCTAAGATTAAAAAAACGGACAAATAAATGACATAATTCCTCTGCATTACTCTGGGATGAAATGTTCTTTGTTTTAGAAATTTTGTGGAGGTAACAGAAGAACAGACCAGAAACTTGATGTGAGAATTGGACTGGAGACACATCTTTGTTGGAACTAAAATAAAAGGAGTGAAAAAAGGACCATTGATCTATGTTTGTTTAAAGTCTGCATGTTGTTGTGTCCAAACAGCCGATCCTGGTTCTGACCCAGCTTCAGCAGAGAAGCGGATCAGCCTGGAGACGTCGGAGCTGGAGAAGAGGCTCAGCATGCTGTCTCACTGCAGCCTGACGAGCAGCACGGGTACGTGGAGCTGTGTTCACGGAAGCGCTCTGTATGCGTTCACATATCGCTGTGAATTTGTCATCATACACTTGGACAGCCTCCTGTCCTCACTAAAGTTCCATCTCTGCATCTTTGCTGGTTTTCTTGATCTTCTGTCTTTGGTGTCTTCTCTCATCAACTTCTGCTGTCTCCCTCAGCCTCCACTTCCAGCTGTAGCACATCTGTTGCCGGGGACGACCACAGCCTCTCCAGCTCCTCCTCCTCCTGTCAGTCAGATGCCAGCTGCGGAAGGCGACTGGCGTGCTGGGTGGAGCCGTCAGTCCGACCACACCTCTCTGGTGAGATGGCAGCGAGCTCCTCCACGCTGAAGGCTCTGACCAGGTCAGACGACCGGCTGTACGATGCTGTGACGGGGGACTCCAGGAGCCGCCCAGCCTCCGCCCAGCTCCACCCTCGTTGCCTCCATGACAGTGGGCGGCAGAGCTCCTTGGACAGCGGGATTGGGATCGCCACGGGCAGTCAGTCCTCCTACTGCGGGAGCTACTCCTCACGCACAGGAAGCCTGGACATCTCAGTCCAAGGAACAGGAGAGGAGTCTTGCTCTCCGGCCAGTCTCCCCCCTCCTGCTCATCCCCCTTCTTCACCTACTTGTGCTCCAATCCCGACCCCTCCACCTTTCCCTTTTCAGCTCCCAGAGCAGACCTCCACCTCCTCCTCCTCCTGCTCTGGAGCAGAATACCAGATCCCCAGCCTGCTCAGACTGTGGTACGACACTCCCAGGCGGTTCCTGCAGCAGCAGGCACCTGTACTGTGGAGGGTGGCGTACAGAGGCAGCGCGGGTGGTGTTCAGGTGCAGACAGCAAGCGACAAACAGAAGGCTCAGCGTCAGGCCTCCATGCAGCGCTCTCACTCCTGGGGCAGCGAGAGAGCTGTGGACAATGAGGACAGCTGTACACCCACGACCCCCCAGGGTTTTGGAGAATATCAGGTACTTCTTCATTTGTCTCTGTCTGTCTTAAACGTCAAACCGTGGAGTTAAAGGATCCTCCTCATCCTCACCTCTCAGAGTCTAGTCTGCAAGTCGTTTCAAACTTTTGATCAAATGTAAGCGGGCCGCTGATGAGGCTCGGAGGCCGAAAGTATACGTTCTTCGCTGGGGGGGGCGTAAGAGAAAATAACTGGACTAAGGCAGTAGAAGCAGGACATGGCATCCTTGTTGGCGTTTTCCTCTCCGAGCAGTGAACTGTTGTTCAGTTGACACAGGAAGCTTTGCTGCTGTTGACATGGTGTCAGGAAAACCAGGATCTATCTGTCATTCTTCATTGAAAGGGGGATGATGTCAGAGTCCTGACTGCAGTGTAGAGAGAAAAGACTGAGATGATGATTGTAAAAGAGGACAAATGGAAACCATGGTGAGGAGATGCGAACAGCAGGTCCTGAGCTCTGTGAGGAAACACGGCGAAGCGCAGACAGGAGAAACTGTCCTGCTGCCAGCGTGGTTTTCTCTTTGATACGTTTGTCTGAACCTGAAAAGCTCTCACAGGACTTCTCCACACGCTTGAATTCATTTTCTGCTGTGTTAGAGAGGCACTGTCCTATTGTTGGGGTCAAATTGACAGGGTGGAGAGGAGAAGGCCCGTCTTCTGAAACTACAGCTTATGTGGGAGTGTGTGTGTGCTGAGTGTGAACTAGAAAAAAGAAGCTTGAAAGCAGACGTGTGGTGATGAAACTGATGGAAACTCTCAGGGGAAAGTCCTGATACCCAGAATACAAACTCTTTTTTGAAATCTTTCTTGGTTGAGACAGTGAACCCTGTGTGACAGGAACTGAGGATCCGGCTGTCAGGGGAGGAAATGGTGATTTGGGGAGGAACTGTCAGATATTTCTTGTCTGAGCCAGCCAGCCTTTTGTCTCACGTCTGCCACCTCTGCAGATGAGAGCACGGCCTCTCTGCTCTGGAGCTTTTCTTCACCTCGCTCCCACACACGGCTCTCCTCCTCATTACTCCTCCTTTGCAGCTCCTTCCCCACCGCCCTGATAAGCAGCCTCTTCTCTTTTCCGTCATGAATGTAGCCATAACAGATGGAGACTTGAGTGAAACTCTTCTCGTCTCCTCACACAGGGCTGTCGGGGTTTGAACGACTACATAACTTCAGAGCAGCTGCGATCAGTGAGGAGCAGACGCTCCACGCAGGTGAGTTCCTGGACAGTTTTCCAGAGAACATCCTAAGGGTCTGAGTCATGTTTGTGAGTGTCTGTTCTCTGATCAAAATGTTTGTTGGCATCAGTCAGTCAGGAGGGTTCACAGAGGTCACTGTTGTGTGCCTGTTCTGGACATTACTGGGATGGGTCCTGGAGGTGGTGTGTGGAGGTCAAAGGTGACCAAACCTTAATGAATGATGTGATCAGAACATGTGGCACAGATGTGCAAACGCTCGCCAAAGTTCACTTCAAATTAAAGCTGCGACCAGCGTTGTTTACGGCTGTCGCTACCTGCCCCTGCCCTCCTCCCACCCCCGTTTGACTCCGCCCTCCCTCCCCCATTCTGCCACCCTGATCAGAGCTGCACGTGACATAATCACGAAAAATAAAAGATTTTTTCTGGCAGCTTTTCTGTTGGTTTTGTCTCCATAGAAACTATTTTATATTTTGGTTGCCTGGGGGGTGACGAGCAGGTCCAAGTCATTTTTAGAAGAACTTATGTTTCCAGCTTTTAGGAGCACATTTTCTGGCAACGCAGGTTTTTCCGTGAGCTGTGCCCGCATTCCTAATATGTTCATATGATATGTCCTATCCCTTCATTTAGTAAAAGCCAACAATTCATGTATTCCATTTTCACAATGTTTTTCTGGTAAAAAGACGAGAGCAACAGGAGAGCAATGCCACGTTTTTCCCAAGCAGCTTCCCAATGACGCTTGAGGAGTTAGGAGACGACAGATCAAATCCAATTGAGTTTAAACATGTAGCTTAGGGTGATTTAAAATAATAATAATTTCAGGTCAAAGGTGAATGAAACTTCAAAGGTGTTTGTAGATTTGTGATGTGTGTGAAATTTCCTTAAGTTTTCTTTTTCCACATTGTAGGAAAATCACCAAATTTCCGACTTTTCCCATCCAATAATACATTTTAAACTTGCTTTGGATGTCCCCAACACAACGCCACCTTTTGGCTTCATTAGTGGATATTTCTTGAGCCCATAAGATTTTTGTGATGGTTTATGACTCCTGCTGTGATGTCATCATTTTTTTGTGAGGAGGGGGGGCATTTGCTACGACGAGTTCTAGGTGTGTGTACAGTTTTGTGAGTTTTTGAGTATGTGTGTGCGTGGGGGGGGGGGGGGGGGGGGGGGCAGTGAGAAAGAAGAATTGTAGAAACAATGAAACAAGGATCCAGATCTGAACATTTAAGATCCTGGAACAGGCTGATCCGAGATGGAAAATCTGCAGTGCTACAGATCCGAGGGCTAACGCTCCCGGTCAGGTCTTCCAGGGTTTGTCTTGGCTGAAACAGAACACACATAGAAGTCCTGTTCATTTGGAATGAAGGATTAAAGCATGAATCCGTTTGTGTTTGTTGTGAAGGCCAACAGCTCCCCACCAGCGGACTTGGCGCCCTGCAGAACTTCAGCCACACACGGTGCGTGTTTGTGTGCATGAACAGTCACCTGTTCCTGTTTCTGCTCCGGTTGTTTCCTGCTGGAAACCTTTCAGAAGCCAAGAGTGAAGAGTGACCTGCATGTGTGCATGTCCTCCCACGGCTTAAAATAACATCTGCATTTCCATGATTTGCTTAAACTAAGAACCTTCGGTTTTTCTCAAAGTAAATGAAGTATGCTGGGAGGGATTTTCTCAGCAGAGCCCCCCCTCTGTGTGGAAGGCAGCTTTGGTGAATGGAGAGGTCAGAGGATGATGATACTGTCTCCTCCTCCATCTTCAGCGCCTCCTCCTCCTCCTGTCACATCCATCCTCCGCAGGCCGACATCAGCGTGTGGTGGGATAAACTCCTCAGAGCTTCATGCAGAGTGTGCTCCTCCTGATTCTTGGGTTTCTCCTTCAGCATCGCTCCCGTTTTCTCTTGAAGCTGCTCCATTTGCACGCCTTCAGGCTGAGCCTCACGGTGGTAAATGTGCAAACATCACCATGAGCCTCCTGTCAGCTGAGGAGCTCCTGTACACAGAGCCGGACCAGCAGGAGCACATCTCTGCTCCCATGTCCCGTCCATGTGGAGCTGCAGGAGGAGGCGCTCTGCAGAAACCCAGTAAGAACACGCCTTCCCCTCATCAGAACGGTTTTCCACTCTGCCTCCAGGTGTTGTTAGCATTTTGGTTCCTTCTTTGCATCATGAGAACATGAAGCAGAGCAGAGACTAACGTTTGAGGGAGCCCTGGTCTGTTTACCGGTATATGCAGGAAAACAAAGCAATGAGAAGGAAAACTTCTTCAAAATTAACCGAACAGATTTTAGAAAAGGAGACTTTGCAGCAGGCGCAGCTCACTTTCAACTTTGTGGTAATTTTTCGGTCATTTAAGAGAAAAGGCAATACTAAGAGAAGTTTTAATTACATGCTAAACCTTTTTTTAACCTTATGTTACCATAGTAACAGAAAGAACGCCATTGACAGAATCAATCTTCGCACACCGGTCTGCTTTTGTTTGATGCAAACGTTTGATGTTAAACGTTTTGCAAACATCTGCTCCTTAAAGAGTCATTTGAGAAAATTCTAGTCACAGAGAAATGGAAAAACTGAAAGCTTTTAACCCCTAAACCTAACCTGTAACCCTTCCAAAGAAATTGAAGAAATTTGTGAAAACCTCGAAACTTCAGTCACCTGCCTGTTCTGCCATGTCTGTACTGTTGCCATGGTAACATCGTTTAGCTCTAAACACATCCGGCGTTTTATTTTTGTTAACTTCAATGAGTCTGCCCCATAACATCATTTTGCAAAAACTTTTAAAGGTCTTTGTTGAAAGCACCTGCAGGCGTCTCATGCTTACGGTGTCCATAGCAACAGGACATGTGCCACGCTGGCCGTGGTGATCCTGACAGAGGGTCATATCTGGATGCTTTAAAAGCTAAACTTCCCCTAAAGTAAATTCATTGGATGGATTTAGACTTGCTGCGCCTAATGAGAATCAGGGAATCTTAAAGTTGAACCAAAATCGTCTTAAATTTTACTTGAATTTAAAGTAAAAAACCAAAGAAACTTCATCAAAAAACCACTAAGGTGGCATCTAAATTCTCTCGCTGCTCCCTAACCCCTGAAAGACGATGTAGTGCCGGGCTTTTTCATGCTCTGGGTTTTCAGAACACATTTCAGAACACATTCTCATTCCTTTTTTTCTTAAACGCAGAATATGATGCCCTCCTTCTGCAGAAGTAAAAACCTAACAATTACAAACATTTTACAAATATTATTTATGAATCCGCTGTCTACAAAAAGCCTTTTCTTAAAGTTAGACATTGTGGTCTATATTTACTAATCTAGTGAGCATCAGCATCACTTTGAACAATATTTTGAGAAAATGTGTCATCAGAAGTGAAAATATATTTTTAAAGATTTTTTTAAACCATCCAAGTTTTCATCACCAGAAAACAGCGGATTCGTGGTCTTTGTAAAATGCGTCATATTTGCTAGTGAACATGGTGTCCGAATTGCTTTTAAAATCCAGGACAAAAGAAAGTCCTGCACGATGTCGTTTTTTAGTAAATGGGGAGTAGGGAGGGTGTTCAGACACAGCCAATGAGAATTGGACTAAGTGAGTGTGACATCACCCAAAGAAAATGGTTTACTCTCCTGCAACCAACCAAATGAAGATAATTCAGTCGCCATTTTTTCACGATACAGATGCCGCCATGTTGAAGCCAGACGACGTCAGAAAGCAGTGATTGGTCCAAATCCATCTGAGTCGGTGTTTTTAGGGCAAACAGGAGTGACCACGCCCCTACCACTTGAAAACAGGCTCAGGAGAATCTGTCAAAGGTTTCAAACGTTTGTTGGGAGGCCGCCTACTTTTATTGAGGCATCTGATTGGTCAGTTTATAACTTCAATAGCTTGAACCACAGAAAAAAACGTGAAAAAGGATTACCGAGAACATGTTAAAATGTATCAAATCAAGAATGTCATTCTATTGGTCAGAGTAACAGCTGATTATTTTTCTATAGAAGTCTATGGGATTTTGGCTTCTTGGAGCAGCAGGTACTTCCTGTTTGGAATGCCAGGCGGGAAGGGTTACTCTGTCCAGTTCTCATGTACAGTCAATGCTAGTGAGCATCAGTGCAGACTAATTTCAGAGACTCCTTGGACATTTCTAGGACACTGGAGTTTGAAATTGTAGATTCAGACACACCAACAAAAAAGCGAACGTCACATACTATTAGTGAGTGAAAAACACGACGTAAAACATCTGGACACTTCTGTAAACAAAGTTTCATTAACACTGTACTGACAGGATCATGTGGTTTCTTTTCCCTAACAGAGGCTGGCTCCATCAGGTGCCCCCACCCGGACATGCAAGTGACTCGTAGAGTGGGGGGAGAGTTCATTCAGAGCAGGGGACACTGGCTGAGTCAGCGGGAGCGGGGGCCACCAAACCGACCCCCACAACCCCACCCCGGGGGTCCTGACAGCAGGTCTTTCTGCTAATGGGAAACTTCCACTAATGAACCCGTCCCCCCTGAATGACGAGCGGCGGGGTGGTGAGGGGCGTCTCCTCACGATGACCACGACAGCAACTTTCCATGTCTGTTATCACGTCCCTCACTGCTGCTGACGTTTATGCAGAGAAAAGAGCTCTCCAGGCAGAAGTTCATCCTGCAGACCGATGTGGGGGCTCACTCCTCGTATCGATATGACATCTGCTCTGCCCACAGCCCCCCTGTACGCTGTTAAACTGAAGCCACATTTTCCTGCTGTTATTTTTGCTCTTGACACATTTACTGAATGAGACCCCCCCACCACAATAACACCTCCACGTTCTCTCTCTGAGGCCGTCTTCTGAAGCTATTGATGCATTTTAGAGATGAGCAGCTTAGCGTTTATCTCTGGTGAGAATTACAGTCATCTGTCCCCCCCAGCCAGAGCGGGACACGGCGAAGTTATCAATTGTAATCAGAGCAATCGATGCTCTCACTGCTCCACAGCGAGAGGATACAGCTGATGGAGGGAAAGCCAATCTGTGTCTGCACCCCCCGGACAACTGAACAAATGATTGAATTTTTGATTTCAGAGCAGAGTTCCTCACAAACCGTCTGAGGATGAAAGAAACAAACCAGTCAGGAGAAAGTCGGGCTGTAAATAAGAAATGTTTTTATTTAGACCAGACAATATAACTGGCACCTTCTATAGCGTCTGTTGTCATGTTTGTTTCTGAACAATAAAGGTTTCATTTTCACTGCTGCATCTCTGTGTTTCCGGATCAAACTCTCAGATTCATCAGGAAAATAACGAAGCGTCAGGGGAACCGTTCTGCAAAGCCTGGCGGCCAGCAGTGACGGCGGCCTTTCTGATCTCGCATTTATTTTCACAATTATCAGCATACCGCTCTGGAAGGACAACAGCGTCCTTACAACAGGGGGCGGGGGCACTGCAGCACTCCATCGGTGAACAGCAGTCCCCAAACTAAACTGCTGGCTGAACATTTTCACTGTGCTAAAATCAAACATCCTCATCTAAAGTGCACAAAAAACAAACAAGACAATAAAATCAACAAACCTGTGATTTACAATGAGGACAGCAGATGGATTTGTACAAACGTTGGACATTCAATGATGCCTACACTCACTAAGAAAAAGTAGAAAATCTTCCATAGAAACAGTTAACTTTTACAATTATTTTCTGAGTTAGATTGACATGATGGTCGTACCCGCCAGGTTCTGCTCCAGAACCCGCGAGTCCCTCAGAGCTCGTTGTGCTGCAGACCCTGACGGGAGATCTTGTTGGACAGGTCCTGCATGTGCTTCTTCATCTGCAATCAAATGAGACACGAGTGAGTCTGCAGCCGGTGTGAGGCGAACTGAGTCGCCTGCCTTTACAGAGCAATTCCATGAAATAAAGATGTGTTTCCTGCAATGCCCAGCAGGGGCCAACCGGACAGTCCAATGGTGAGAAAGTCAACCAAGTACTCGAGTGCGTTTGAAATGACTACACTGGAGCTGTAGAGGTATCACTCGCCTCTGTCCCGCTCCTACTGGCAGAACGGCTGCTTCAGGCCCTTCACTCTCCCCTTCTGCCACAGGTCAGAGCTGCATGTAACAAATTCATCTAAAAGAATCCTTCTTTGCAAACGGCTCCATAGCAACCATTTGAGGTCAGCATCAGCTTGTTCTATCCATGAGTTCCCAGCAGCTTCATGCTGGCTCCTCTTCAGTAGCAGCTGTAACTGTTCGTGACTGGAGGAAGCAGCGAGCGACTTTAGAAGAGGCTTTAATCCTTCTTCTAAACCCACTGATTACTGTTGTCGGATTTCTGTAATCATTAAAAACTCAATCCCCATCCTGTGTCAAATGTAATGCTTAGTGTTTGCCGTGGATTTGCTTTCTTTTTAAAGGGTTTTAGAAACAGAACTGTTTATTAAAAACCTCATCTGAGTTCTCAGAGAACGTTTCCATGTGGAAATGATTACTGCTTGGCGACGTGGACGATTTGTGTCATCAGAGGTGCAGAGTAATTGCTAAAAAATGGCCTCTCTGCTGCAAACGCATGATCAATGCCTTCTCACCTTGTAGCCCATCTCCCGTGTCTTCTCGGAGAGCGTGTTGTACTTCTCCTGGGTCCTCCTGAGGTGCTCTTTGTCCCCTAACGTCTCCACATGTTGCAGCTTCTGGTGCGACAGCTCCAGCTGCTCCTTGTAATGGCTGTGCTTCTCCACCTTCGTCTCAAAGTGATGCAGCTCCTCCTGAAAGCGCAGTGAAAGCAAACACAGACTCAGGTTTGGTTTATCTTCATGCACAAGCTCATCTGCAGAGCAGAAAGGAAATGTCAGAGCATTCTAGTTTCAGGTTTCTCTGTGATCCCAAACTCAGATAAGATAAAGAAGTCCACATTGAGGTCAGGATGAAGAGAAAACAAGGTGATCTGGGAGAGAGGACTACGTGATCAACGTCCCTCTGACTCACTTTTGTTGAGCATGTTTGGCTCAAGTTATCCTAAACTGATAAGTTGATAAAACTACTGACTGAGAAGAAGACAAGCAGAAGAGAACGATCATGTGGATGAAGCCTCAGGTCAAAACATTTCCTTCAAGGGCAGCAGGGAAAGTACCAAAGCACCAAAGTAAGAGATAATGCCCTCCAGAGATGACCTACAATAAGTGAAATCTGTGAAGTAGGGCTACAGATGTTTTAAGGCTGTAAAACTCCTCACTACACACTTTACCCATTTTTGTCAGACAGACATGAAGATTTTCACACTTTGATATCTTCTGCTTTAAACTCTCAAAATTCAAACCTTCATAAAAAAACAAAGTCCAGTTTTATAGAATGAAAACAAAGATCTGCTTGTGACCAAAGATACAGTATATGTGGTAAACTGAATGCATTCTGTGCAGGAGACACGGCACAGAGGGGCTTTATTGTCAAGGTCAACAACTAGCAAGACAGCGAAAGATGATCCGTGACATCACGAGGGACTATGTTAAATGTCATAAGTGATCAAAGCCTCAGTTCAGAGAGGAAGTTCACCTCTTACTGCATGTTTTTGTCGAGAAGATGAAGCAAAAGTCTACAAGTAGTTTCCTAGATCGCTTTCACTCGGTATCAAGCAATGAGGCAAGCAAACCAGAACGAATGTTATACCATGATTCAGATGAATCCTCCATTCTGGTTGGCTGCAAGGTGTCCATTAAAAGTGGCACATGGCCTGAATGTCCGGTATCACTTTTTAATGGACACCGTGCAGCCAATCAAAATAGAGGATTCAACCATACCATGGTATCGGAGTGGCAGAAAGGATGTGAGCAGTACCTTTAGAGAGTCCAGCTCGTCTCTGCTGAGGTTGGCCCTTTTGGCCGCCTCCCACAGTTCAATGACACGAGGCTCCCGGAACTCTACAAGGCAACAAGACCAGCCAGAGGGGTGAAGAGATGATCAGACAAGTCAGCAGTTATTTATCCATAACAGAAGCTGACATGACACAGGAAAAGGTTTGTGTTGATGAGGTTCTACTTCTCCTGCCTCCTGTTCCCAACATTCAGCTAATTTAGTCCAAAGAGAAGCTACAAAACCGTTTCAGGAGTAGAAGACGATAAGACTGACGGGGAGTAAAACTTCAGAGCTGCAGTGTGTGAAGAGGGAAAGGTTACTACGTTTACAAGGATAAAGCTGCTGAGATGAGGAAGCGGGCCTCATTTTTCACTGCTCACCGCTGTCTTCGCTGAAGCCCTCGTGGCTGATTTTGCGGAGGCGCTCGAAGCCGTGGTTCAGGTCCCTCATCTTCTGCTTCAGCTCTGTGTGCTTCTGCTGCAGCACGTGCTCCTTGGCGTCTCCCTCCAGGGGGGAGATCACGTTTTTGTGCGTTTCTGTTGCGACAAAGAAACAAGTAAAATGACATGAGAAAAAAGCAGATAGAATGGAAAAAGGAGACACAAAGTGAGCATTGTGCAGCAGCTGGAACAAACACATGATCTCCCTGCAGGACGTTGAGCTGCTGCAAACTTCCTGTCTGCTTCATGGGCCAAACATGCAGAGGAAAACCCAAACAAAGGCCAGCCAGGACACTGACAGCATATTATCAGCTGACATTTAGAACAAGAGATGGGGGGGGAGTGTTGTAAAGGTGAACGGACCCCCCCTTAAGGCAACACGCCATGGTCTCACTGTTCAAAAAGCATCAGACGAGCAGAAAAATGCCCCTGGATTGTCGGCGGGGAAGGATGGCACCAGCCGTCTGCGAGGCGTCGACCTGCCTGATGCAGACAGACCTGCCCGCCCCCACCCCACCTGAAACCCTCAGGGGACTGTCAGCTGAGCTTACAGATCAATGTGATGTGATGAGCACCCAATCTGACAGAGCAGGGGGGGTTCATGCCTGACCACCAACACTGACAGCATTGATGCTGGGGGGGCAGAACAAAGAACGCAAAAAGCACATTCTTTAAGAGACGTCTATGCCATGCTGTTCACACCGGTCAAGCAGGGAGGGACGACTTCTTTTACTGTTTATTACAGCATGTTGGAAGAGGTTTGGTGCAAAATGTTAAAGGGGTGCAAATCCTGCTCCAGGTTTTGTACTTCAGATGTCTCTGCTGCCATGTTCAGGGCCAAAGTTTGCCGTCTTTGCTTAGAGGGAACTTTGTGAATGATTGCAAAGCTGCTTAAAGTAGCTCTAACTTACATGTGCATTTGTCCTGTCCAATCACTGTTAGCATGAATGAACATTTGAAAAGGTAAACATTGAGGGCAGGAAGCCGGCCCTGAAGCGCAGGATGCAGAGACGCAGCAGCGACTCACCCTCAGTCCTGCTGACCGTATCCATCAGGATGTTGTACTCATCGACCTTCTCCTTGTGGTGCTGGAACTCTCTCTTTAGGTTCTCCAGCTCCTCCTGAGAGAATTTTGCAGAGTTCCTGGCCTGGAGGAGATCCAAACAAAAGGAAGTTTAGGTGTGTTCGTTCATGAGAGCCATTCGATCAGATCCCTGAGAAGCTTTAAACTGTGTCAGAAAAGAATCTGCCATGAGAGACAGAAAGACCTTTTCAGCAGCTCCAGCGTGACTCCTTTGTGATTCTGTCACTATACTGAAGAAGCTCTGGAACGGATGAACAAACTTTCCTCCAGAAGGAGTGAAAGCTGTGGGTGACCATGTTTTTCTGTTTTTCTGTGGGTTTACGCTGGTCAAATCCATTGTTTCTGCTCTCTGCCCCCCTCCCTGCAGCTCCTGGAGGAGTGGTTCGTCTTGCCACTCTCGTGTTGAGTAGTAAAATGCATGTTTGGTGTCATAAATGACATGACGTTTTTGTACTTCCAAACTCAAACTTTTGTTGTCTGTGGTGAAAATTGACGCCAGTGTAATTAATCTACGGTATTTACGTGCATTCATGGGCATGTCACCTTGAGTAAAAAATGTAATTGTAAACATTTTATTTTTGAAAGTACAACAGAAGTTTTTGTTTTGAAATCTGGACCTATTTCCCATGTCTCTCTCACAAAATTGACACGTCAACAGACAAGAAATAGAACTTCTGCGTAAAGTTTACGGTGCGGAGAGCTGGACATCAGACGCAGACATGACGGAGGCGATGTAAAGTGATTTATGAACGTTCTATTTTATTTGTCCACTTAACAAAGACGCACCACAGATGGACCAGTGGAAATCAGCCTCAACCCTGTTGTTGCTCAGCCTGTTCAGTAAAACGATGTCAAAGGAACGCTGGTTTTTGGGTGGACATGGAAAAGATCATTTCATGGTCTAATTACATAAATCATTAACCTTTTTGGAACCAACTTGGACTAAAGTGGTGATGAAAAGATGCCATTTGACATGATTTTATTGAGATGTCTGATTGGCCAGTTTATATCCTGAATAATAAATAAAATAAATAAATCCCCCCAACTTAAAGGCATAAAAGGCCAAATCTCCAAAGTTAAAAGTTTTACACTCTATCAACAACTCATCAGTCACCTCCACCCCATGCGAAGAGTCTGGACATCATCTTCCTCTCTTCCCTTGCCCACATCAATCACATCACCTAGACTGCATCACCTCAGAAACAATAATCATCTTTGTCCGTTCCTCACTCCTCAGACTGCCTCCATCCTGGTCCACAGCCTAATCAGTCGGATCGACTACTGTAACTCCCTCCTCTTTGCCTTCCCTCACAAACTTTTTTACAAACTTCCACTAGTTCAAAATTCAGCAACTGGGATCATCACCAACTCCCCCTCTCCCACTAAATGATGCAGATACTCCAGCAGCTACAATGGCTCCCGGTTCTATCCAGACTTCACTTAATATACTTTTAATACCATCCACTACCTCGCCTCTCTGTACTTCTCCAAGTCCACATTGCAACACCATCCGGCTCCTTAAGATCAACATCCTCTCTGCACTCCACTGTTTCCATCTGAACCCCACGGAATACAGAGCTTTCAGCTGCTCTATTCCCAAAACCTGGAATTCACTTGCATGTTTTTGGATGGTGGGAGGAAGCCGGAGTCCCTGGAGAAAACCCACGCATGCACGGGGAGAACATGCAAACTCCACACAGAAAGGTCCTCCAGCCAGGACTTGAACCGGGAACCTTCTTGCTGTGAGGCAAGAGCGCTATCCACTGCGCCACCGTGCAGCCCAAAAACATGCTTCATAGGTTAATTGGTGACTCTAAATTGTCCCTAGGTGTGGATGTGAGTGTGCATGAGTGTGTGACTGTGGCCCCTGCGACAGACTGGCGACCAGTCCAGGGGCGTCCCCTGCCTGTGCCCATGAGTAGCCGGGTTAGGCTCCGGCAGCCCCGTGACCCCGAAAGGGATAAAGCGGTTCAGAAAATGAAAAAACAAATGAATGGAATTCACTTCCACCTGACATTCACAACACAGACTGTCTTCCTGCCTTTAAACAAAACTCAAAACCCATCTGTTCACACTATGACTTTCCTAGTTGTTTCCACCACCACCTTACTTTCTTAATGTTTATTGCTTTTAATTGTGTCTTAACTTGTCTTACACACGTGGACAAAATTGTTGGTACCCCTCAGTTAAAGAAGGAAAAACCCACAATTCTCACTGAAATCACTTGAAACTTACAAAAGTAACAATAAATAAAAATTTATTGAAAATTAAATAATCAAAATCATCCAACACTTTTGAATTGTTGATTAACATAATTATTAAAAAAACAAACTAATGAAACAGGCCTGGACAAAAATGATGGTACCCATAACTTAATATTTTGTTGCACAACCTTTTGAGGCAATCACTGCAATGAAGCGATTTCTGTATTTGTCAATGAGCGTTCTGCAGCTGTCAACAGGTATTTTGGCCCACTCCTCATGAGCAAACTGCTCCAGTTGTCTCAGGTTTTTACAAGCTGTGGACAGTCATGCATAAAGTGTTAACTTTTTTTCCTCCTGAAAACAGCAGATCAGGGGTGTTAAATAAAAGTTGTAACCCTCAACAGCATACATGTGATCTGTTTTGACCTGAACCAGTGTTCTTCCTCTATCAGTGCTGCAGAAACAGCGCATTAACCAAACTCTAACCCTAATCCTACTCCCCCCTCCAGGTTCACACAAACCTTGTTCCAGAGTTTGTCCAGGCGCGGATCCTCAAAAGTGTCTCCCTCTTTGGGCTCGTGGTCTTTCAGGGAATTGCTCTCCAGCGGCCGCATATCTCTTTTCCCATCCATCCCATACTTGGCAAGGATCACTGCACGACACCGACGTGACACTTTAGATAAACGCTGCCGTGAAGAACAAGGCTCTCAGCTGTGACACGAGAGCTCATGAGCGGAAATGATCAAGGAGAAGCACAGAAAACAACACACAAATTCATCACTTAAACAAGACAATGACGAGGAGCTCATTAATTCCACAGAAAGTCGCATCAATGGAAAGAGAACAGCGGTATCGTTAATGAAGCCTAAGGCTGTGTTTCAGCTGCTCACTGCAGGACATGAGCACAACACAACACAAACTCATCTGCTCAAACAAACCTTTTTAATACATTAAAACTTGATTTACAGTGAAACTACACATGAGCAGAGAAAGAACTTCTCTGCAGCAAACAGAGCTGGACTTAAACTTCTCATTCTGCTCCAGTTACAGGAGCAGCTGACTCAGCACAGCATCAGCACTGTCACGACCTAATCGAGTCACATTCGACCCCCTTTATGCTTCACCAGAGTCCACACGCTTGACGGGTCCAGTCTGCAGAGAGGAAGGGGGGTTTGCTCTCATGAAACTCATTTCCAGAGGAAAATGTGCTGAGAAGAACAAAAAAGAAAAGATGGAACTGATCTGGAATCAAAACGGGGTGATGGAGGCTGAGGAGGGTGATGGTGGAGGAACAGCGACCCTGAAAGGGTCAAACTGCCATAAAGTGGGCGGCAAGTTTGATGAAGGACAATGAAACACTGAAGGAAAACGTCTTCTGCAGTGAAATATGCTTCAGTGAAACAAGTGAAGACGTTAAATCCTTCAGACACATGTGGTTCTGTTTGCATTCTGAACTCATGCACTGAAGGAGGAGGAAATGGAAGTTCTTGATCATTTCTCCACTTTAACAGCATTCAGCACCAGATCAGACTTTATTTAACCTTCAGTACGAAGCTTTCTTCTGGAATGTCACCTTATGGCTCTTCATGGTGGCTCTGAACACCTGAAGAAAACTTAAGTGGACTTTGAGAAGCCGAAGATGGTGAAGTTGCATATGAGAGCAGGAAAACAGCAGACGTGATGTAAAAAACAGAATTTACAAGACTCCGCTGCCATGTTCAGGTCCAAAGTTTGCCTTCTTTGCTTTGAGGGAACTTTGTGAATGATTGCAAAGCTGCTGTTCATGTCCGTAAGATCTTCTGATTCCCTCTCTGAGACAGCCTTGAAAGAGGCTGATGGAGATGCACGGAGATCTCACTGCTACACTCCACTGCTGAAGGAAAATGCAGCATCTGCAAACTGGATTTGTGTAGGACATTTACAGAATTGACTGACAGTCTTGAGTTTGTTCACAGATTCATTTTTTTATCTGTAAAGTTCCACTGCAATCATCTTTTGATCTGTTTTCAAAGCGTTCCCAGTGGTCTTTTCATTAGGATTACACAGTTTTTAGCCGAAATCTAAAAACCTGGGCTGTTTTCTGCAGGACAGCAGGAGTTCATCAGAAATTCCCCTCTGAGGTGTGGGCGGGATCGTTGGCGTGGAGGTAAGCCTCCGCTTATATCTTAGTATACCTTTGTTTACACTCTCTCCAGCTAGCTTACAGCCCCAACCTAAGATTATCAGTGCCACAAAAACGGTGAGCAACAATGGAGCTTTCCAGGCGTACAATTTTGATCCAAATTGGAACAAAGACAAAACTTTGGCTCGCCCATTTCAGTTGCTGGGCCACAAATGAGAGCTTTGAAAGCCTCACATTTACAATCTGGGACTTAGACCGAATCACGGCTGTAAAAATGCCTGGACCTGCACCCTGCACAGCATTTGACAAGGCACTTTACACTATGAAAACAAACATGTAAACACAAGCATTCATAATACAAATATTTCTGAAACGCCTTCCATGTACCATGCTCCAAGGACGTAAAATGAAAACCAGACAGAAATCGGCTCTTTAAGCGAAAGACGAAACAGAAAATTGACGTGAACAAAACTAAAAAATGTTTGAATTCTAAGAATGTTTCAAAAGATGACGTCTACATTAAGAATGTAAAACACTTGGGTTAGTGATGGGGTTCTACAGGAGTCTGTTATTGGACCAACTCAGTTGACACACAGACATGCAGTTTTGTACTAGTATCACTAGAAATGTAACTGTGTGCTAAAACATGAAAACATGGAAGCCGTGCATTGAGAACAGGACCATTCTTGTCTTTTAAACTCTCAAACTCAGACTAAAAGAGAGTTTTGCTTTTATTTTCTTTGTAAACATTTAGTTTGCATTGGAACTTTTCCAGCATAATTTAGTGATGAAACTCATTTGTACGATTTTCTAAAAGTGCAGCCGTTTTCTTTACACTTGTGTTTATGTTTTCCAACAAGAAGTTTTCTGGCCTTGAAGTTAACCTTAACAGGAGAACCCAAGGCAAGGATATGATTAAAAAAAGCTTCTGTTTTGAAAGCTGAGGTATCAGGATCTCTCTTTGTGGACAGATTAATAAAATGAATTGCTATAAAATAAACCACATTTGAACATGAAAGGAACTTCAAAGTAGCATCAAAGAAGAAACTGGTTTCTGATTGAGAAGTTTGATCTTCTCATGACATTTTTAGAAATAAAAATAATCCTTAGAAATTGTTCTACAAGCCGGGGAGGTCAGAGAGCGCCAGCAAACCGTCAGAAAGTCCTGCTGACTGCAGAGGGCCTTGCGCCATCTTACCGTGGAAGTTGCGTCTGAGCTGAGCCTCCTTCTCCCCGCTTTCATCGAGCCCTTCCACCTTCAGTTTCTTCCACTGCAGCTCATCTTTCTCCTGGATCTTCAGGTCGCTGTGCAGCTCAGCCTGCCAGACTGGGGACATCTGCATCTGCAGGGAGCATTCATTAAACTGTTTTAAAAACAGGAAGCTGGCTTAACTTCTTTGGGGTCGAGTGTCAAGTAAAGTCTCAGTCTTTGAGGTCAAGTCTCAAAAGTAAAGTTTTACTTTTCTGTGTCTTAGACTTAAGTGGGACTCTTAACAAAAAGTAGTATACATGAAGTTTATTTTTATTATGTATATTTGAGTATTAGCATAGCAAATAGGTGTAGTCTAGGAAGTATACTAACGGAATATTTCTACAGACTAAATTGGAATATTTTGAGTTGACAATATACAGATTGTATATTTAAAAAAAAAGGAAACTTCAAGGATTCTGCCTCACTTTTAGGATAAACTAAGTAGTATACTTAAGTCTAGTAGTATAGTCTGTAGTATACTTAAGTAAACTACTCTTTGCTGAGTGTCTCCGTCTGTGGCATTAACACACCTTGGATTAGCATCATGGTTCTGCACAGTAGTGTAGAGGTTTGTGCGCTCGCCTCACAGCGAAAAGGTTTGAATCCTAACTGGTCATTGGGTCCTGTCAGTGAGGAGTTTGCTTGTTCATGAGTTTTATCCAACAATAAAAAAAAGAAAGAAAAAAAAAAGAAAAACGCTTAATCATTTAACTGGTGTCTGAGTGTATAAGTGGGGGATCCTGCACCAGACTGGTGACCTGCTCAGGATGTATCCCGCCTTTTCCCAACAGTAGCTGGGATAGGCTCCAACAACATGTGACCCCGAAATAATGTTAGCGGGTTCTGAGGATGATGAAGGGGTAGTGTGACGTCACAAATGATGAGGTCACATAAATAAGGACTGTCTTTCACAGCGGGTAAACGTGGGTTTCCGGTAGCTCTTCCTTCACCTGAATGAAGCCCCTAACCAGCGCGTGCGTGGTGAACGTACCCGCTTCGCTTTCTCCCACACCTGGTTGAGCTTCGCTATCCTGAACTCCACCGTCTGCTCATCTGCGCCGCTCGGTTTGGGCTCGTTCACTTCCCGAGAATACTTTCCCGCCATGACACCCACAACGAGACAGAGAGCGGCGGTGAACCACAGCAGCTTCATGCTGGAGCAGAAACGCAGACTCTCAGCAAAACGACGAGCAGCTACCTTACTGCAGCCCAGACCCAGCGAGTCATGTGACCCAAAAGGGCGGGCTTTTCTGGACTCAATGCAACATGGGAAATGTAGTTTAAGGAAAGCTGAATTTCCACATTTCTGGGGTCATCGCTTTGTTTATTACCTACATTTCCCAAAATGCATTTCTGTAATGTTACCAAGAAACGAAGCTTCCAAATCTCAGCAAATAGAAAGACTCCACGCGTTTCCGCTGGATGCTGTTTACATCTGCAGTTTTAAAAGTCCTTTAAATCATGAAAGGCGTGTATTACATCCTTTCCAGTAACAATACCGTTATGAAAGGTGTCCTATCAGTTATGTCATCATCAGTATTTAGTCAGATTTAAAAAGACCCTCCGTTTGATGGTTAATGGAATTGATATCTTAACTTCATAAAGGCAATAATAAACACATTTGTAACACACTTTCAGAAAAGAGAAACATCAAAGAGATCTAAAGATGTCATTATTTTTTTTTTAAATAAAAAACGTTTAAAATATCATCTGGATTTAGGTTTTATTTGAAGCCAGCAATCACCCTCATGTCCTCTATTACATCCATGAATCCCCTGTTTCAGAAAAGCACATTAGCTACGGGAGAAATCAAAAATAACTCAGTTGTTACAAAAATATTCAATATCTACTGGCCCCAGTCTTAACAATATGGGCTGCTCACGCACAACATGCAGTCTTTACACTTGAGGGTTGCCTGGAGAACACTATTAGATACTATTAGTGGCCTTGTGGTTGAGTGTCCCCCCTGAAGCTGGAAAGTTATGAGTTCAAATCCAGGCAAAAACATACCAAAGACTTTGGTGGCCCAACGCCTGCCTGCTTGGCACTCAGCATTAAGGGGTTGGATTGGGGGGGTTAAACCACCAAATAGTTCCTGTGACTGCAGCTCACTGCTCCCCCAGGGGATGGGTCAAATGCAAAGAACGCATTTCACTATGTGACAACTGATGGGACCTTCATCACATTTGTTTTAAATCTTGGATTTTCTCGTGGCTCATGTGCTTTTCTGAAAGAAGGGGATCCTGAGATACATCCATGTCAAATTTGGTGATAGTCCAACAAAAACCGGCTCCACCACCAAGACTCCAACCTTTTGTCTAAACAGCATTAAAGATGCTTACAAACACTCAAATGTCACACATTGTTCAGATAAAACATGATTTATTTCTCTTTTCTCTAATCACATTTTTAAATTTTTCATCTTTGACGCTTCCATAAAAGGTTTCCATCTCAAGAAATGAAAGAAGGCAAACCCCAGATAAATCCTGGGAGGAGGATAATGCAATCCAAACACCAGTGATTGATACTGTTCATTGTGTATTCATGACGGCCAAGATAATTAGATTTAGTGAAAGACAAAATGAAACACACAGTAGATTTATTTGATCATTTCTTGTTACTTATTAGGTTGGTGGATTCAAAACTATTTTTAAAATATTTATGTCTTCACTTCATGTAAGGTTTGCTGAATCCAGGTTAGTTTGAATAAATGAGGTTAAAAAGAAATTTAAAAAAGAAAAGAAAAGAGTGCTTGGTGGGCTTGAAAAAGACTGATTACCGTGTTTAATATGATTCCCCTCTGTCTGAAGCAAAGGCATTTTGTTTTTCAAACTTTAATAGTGATAAATTTAATAGAGCTCAACTGAGAGTAGTCTGAGAAGCATGTTTGTGAGAGAAAAGAGGATGAATAAATGAGTTATGTGTGTGTGTGTGTGTGTGTGTGTGTGTGTGGGGGGGGGGGTGTCATGCTGCAGTTCACTCAAGTCACCCTGCAAAAGACCAGAACAAACCACATAATCTCTCTGAGTGGTTTTAACCTGATCGCAGAGGTTGTTTAAATGCATTCTTGACTGGAGATGTTTCAGGAGAAACGTAGTTGAAAAAAATACAACCTTAGTTTAGTTTGTTTATTTGGACATATAAAAACAACAATATGTACCTTTATACACTCGCTGATAACTATAGTCAATTATTCAGAGGAGTCTCTACTTGACAGAACGAAAAGCATGTTTGAAATGGAGGTAATCAGAAATGGAAGCTTTTTTTTAAGCCTATTACATACAAAACAACAACAAACATCCACATAACATATTATTATATGTTAATATCATTGTTTGTCTTAAGATTTAACAATCATCAGGATGCCATTATCAAACACTAATAAAAAAAACATACAATGATACCTATGCATTCATTACAATGGTCACAGGGCTCAAAAATCAACAGAAAAAGTGACCACATGACTGTCACCCATTGAGTTATTTGACATAAAGACGGGAAAAAAATTATTTGTGTAAATTTTTGAACTGGCAAATGTTTGGACATCGTTTTATCTCTGAGTGTCATTTATTCTACAATTGTACTTCAGTTACTGTAATGCAAACATATTTTTAACATTTAAAAACAATCTCATCAAGAGTTAGGATCTAGAAATAAGGAAATTATTATTAAAATGATCCCAAATCCTTTTGCTCCATATGCTTCACAATAAATACACTTTTTAAGATAAAAAAAACCCCTCAAATTTTACTTTTGGTTTAATTTAAAGCTGTTATTTTAAAGTGTAATAAAATTGAGACTTGTAATCACTGTCATCATTTTGGAAACAAAAAAAATTCTGTTTAGATTTTATGAGGATTTATTAAGATGAAGTCAACTTGTAGCCTACTAAGAGTCTAGAAAAATCAATCTAATATTCTATAATCTAACTGTTTGGTTGTCCTTTGAACAGAACTGTTCATGGATTTGTTGTTTTGAAAGTGACTGACGTTCTCCTCTCATGTACCTCTGCTGGTGTGCTGCATTCCTGTAAAACAGCTTTTGGCTTTAATGAGCAACAACCTGTCACCAGAGGAGCCATACTTAATGAAAGTGTCCCTCTGCCCACGAGGACAGTGGCAGCATGAAAGGTCAACATAACAGTTGTCTGGAAACCACTGAACTAAGCCCCGTCACACAGACAGCTCAGCTCCTGGAACTAATGTGGCTCACCTGTGCTGTGATGGTTTTACAGAAGAGTCCGTGAGCTGAGGTTGACATTTATTTGTGTCTTGAGCTCTGTAAAAAAAACAGCCAGGTCTGGATGTGAGAACAGGACCATTTGTTGCAGCTGTAGCTGATGCAGTGCTTAGCTGCTACAAGTTTGTGGCTGTGAGGTTGTGAGGTTAAACCCTTTCAGTGATTACAAAGAGATTGAATGCAATGAATTATGTAAATTTTGACCTGTGAAACTGAAACCTTCTGAAGATGTACAGTCCTCAGTATAATTGAGGACACCTATAGTTTGGGGGTTTTCTAACAAAAACAACAACTGTACAATATTTCCATGAAAGCTCCCTCCCATTTGGGATAACCCTGACATCTTACTAAATAAAAATATGATTTGCTTCACCTCATGGAAGAACAAAGGGATCCAAGAGTTTCAGCATGTGATTTAGAATAGAACATTTATACCCCTCCCAAAGGCTATCCTCAATTTATGGGATTAATAAAAACACATTTCTAGAATACCAGCAACTCAAGTCAATAATAAGTAGTAAATATTGCTTGACCCAAATAAACCAAGAACTCCCCCCTACAGTAACACGATTCATGGACCATAACAACCCCAAGCTTCCCTCCAATTTACGTATTGGTATCCAATATAGACGACACATTTATCTACCCATGACAAAGTGGGAGTCTGAGTTATCATTGAATTCTAGTGACCAATTATGGCTGCAGATCTGACTGAATGCCATTAATATGACCAACAGTCCAAAGCTGCAGCTTATTCAGTAAGAAATTTTCCACAGAACTCACTAGACAGGACAGAGGTTGTTAAAAATGGGTCTGAACCAGTCTATGATATGCACACAGTGTACAAGCAACAACATAGATGACTATATCCATGTCCTATAGTTCTGTTCACCTGCTCAAACATTCTGGTGTAAGGTCTGTGAGGACATTATCAACATGGTTTACATATAAGGTTCCTGCATGTCCCAAACTTTGTCTATTTGATGACCTTAATGACATTAACATGGAAACAATAGTTAAACAACAAACATGGTTCTTACTGTTATATGTATTGCAAATAAAACTATCCTTGTGAACTGAAAATTTAAAAGCAATCTTAGTATTAATCATTACAGAAATCTCTTGTCAGATCACATTAGTTTAGAGATTATGTCCACTTCCTTCAAACCCTATCTGTCTGCCTAAGATTCTCCCTGGTCTCACACGAATAGCCACATCTCCTAGTAATGGTTGGATGATGGGTGGGCCGGGCCCTGCATGATCCAGGGGCTGTCCGGCCAGTTGAGCCGCGAGGGTTCTGGTCTCCCTATTGAGCACATGGTACATTGCTGCAACATGCTTGTATCTCCACCCCCACTTATTTGTGCACACTGTCACACTGCTCCCTGGTGTAACCTCCCCTGTTCCTACCCTACAGTGAATTGACAGGCGCATTGGATACTGTCCAGTATGATCCATGGTCAGTTCTAAAAGCTTGTCTTAGTGTGGAAAAAAATTAATGAGTAGATAAATGAGAACACCCTTTTTAAAAAGTACTAATTTAATCAGTAACACAATACAATTTCCAAACTTTCCACAAGTGTTTCTAACATAATTAGAAAAATGGAACATTCTTAAAAATATTTAGACCAAAGTAGAGAGGATTAAAGCTGTACGTTTTTATGCAACAAGTTGAGGAACCACCACAAGGTAATTCTAATAATACTAAGAATAAGAGACAAAGTACTGAGTATATGTCATTACAAATGTCTAAATGATGTGACAGCAGGTCATCATGTCGAGTTATGCAATTTTAATGAAAGTATGAGTGAAGGAATTTTTTAAAATTGGTTAGATGTGAGCAATTATAAAATTAGGTTTAATTGGCTGTATTTTGAGCACAAATGGAATTTGGATTAACTAAACATTAAAGGTATAAGTGTCAGGGCCCAGCCAATCATGTCTTCTTCCGACCACCAGAGGGAACCCTCGCCTGAATTCTGACAAGCTATAGAAACTATGTGGTGCCGGACTATGTGGTGCCGGACTATGTGGTGCTGGACTATGTGGTGCTGGACTATGTGGTGCTGGACTATGTGGTGCAGGACTATGTGGTGCTGGACTTTGTGGTGCTGGACTATGTGGTGCTGGACTATGTACCGCTGGACTATGTAGTGCTGGACTATGCAGTGGTGGACTATGCAGTGGTGGACTATGCAGTACTGGACAATGTAATGCTGGACAATGTAGTGCTGGACAATGTAGTGCAGGACTATTTAGTGCTAGACTATGTGGTGCTGGACTATGTGGTTCTGGACTATGTGGTGCTGGACTATGTTGTGCAGGACTATGTGGTGCTGGACTATGTGGTGCTGGACTATGTGGTGCCGGACTATGTGGTGCAGGACTATGTGGTGCTGGACTATGTGGTGCTGGACTATGTACTGCTGGACTATGTAGTGCTGGACTATATAGTTCTGAAATATGTAGTTCTGGACTATATAGTGCTGGACTATATAGTTCTGGACAGTGTAGTTCTGGACAGTGTAGTTCTGGACAGTGTAGTTCTGGACTATATAGTTCTGGACTATATGGTGCTGGACTATGTGGTGCAGGATTATGTGGTGCAGGACTATGTGGTGCTGGACTATGTGGTGCAGGACTATGTGGTGCTGGACTATGTGGAGCAGGACTATGTGGTGCAGGACTATATAGTTCTGGAATATGTAGTTCTGGACTATGTAGTGCTGGACTATATGGTGCTGGACTATGTAGTGCTGGACTACAGTATATAGTTCTGGAATATGTTGTTCTGGACTATATAGTGCTGGACTATGTAGTGCTGGACTATATAGTTCTGGAATATGTTGTTCTGGACTACATAGTGCTGGACTATGTAGTTCTGGACTATATAGTTCTGGACTATATGGTGCTGGAATATGTAGTTCTGGACTATGTAGTGCTGGACTATGTAGTGCTGGACTATATAGTTCTGGAATATGTAGTTCTGGACTATGTAGTGCTGGACTATGTAGTGCTGGACTATATAGTGCTGGACTATGTAGTGCTGGACTATATAGTTCTGGAATATGTAGTTCTGGACTATGTAGTGCTGGACTATGTAGTGCTGGACTATATAGTTCTGGACAGTGTAGTTCTGGACTATATAGTTCTGGAATATGTAATTCTGGACTATGTGGTGCTGGACTATGTGGTGCTGGACTATGTGGTGCAGGACTATGTGGTGCAGGACTATGTGGTGCTGGACTATGTGGTGCCGGACTATGTGGTGCAAGACTATGTGGTGCTGGACCATATAGTTCTGGACTATGTAGTTCTGGACTATATAGTGCTGGACTATGTAGTTCTGGACTATATAGCGCTGGACTATATGGTGCTGGACTATGTGGTGCTGGACTATATAGTGCTGGACTATGTAGTGCTGGACTATATAGTTCTGGAATATGTAGTTCTGGACTATGTAGTGCTGGACTATGTAGTGCTGGACTATATAGTTCTGGACAGTGTAGTTCTGGACTATATAGTTCTGGACAGTGTAGTTCTGGACTATATAGTTCTGGAATATGTAATTCTGGACTATGTGGTGCAGGACTATGTGGTGCAAGACTATGTGGTGCTGGACCATATAGTTCTGGACTATGTAGTTCTGAACTATATAGTGCTGGACTATGTAGTTCTGGACTATATAGAGCTGGACTATATGGTGCTGGACTATGTGGTGCAGGACTATGTGGTGCTGGACTATATAGTGCTGGACTATGTAGTGCTGGACTATATAGTTCTGGAATATGTAGTTCTGGACTATGTAGTGCTGGACTATGTAGTGCTGGACTATATAGTTCTGGACAGTGTAGTTCTGGACTATATAGTTCTGGAATATGTAATTCTGGACTATGTGGTGCTGGACTATGTGGTGCAGGACTATGTGGTGCAGGACTATGTGGTGCAGGACTATGTGGTGCAGGACTATGTGGTGCTGGACTATGTGGTGCCGGAGTATGTGGTGCTGGACTATGTGGTGCAAGACTATGTGGTGCTGGACCATATAGTTCTGGACTATGTAGTTCTGGACTATATAGTGCTGGACTATGTAGTTCTGGACTATATAGCGCTGGACTATATGGTGCTGGACTATGTAGTGCTGGACTACAGTATATAGTTCTGGAATATGTTGTTCTGGACTATATAGTGCTGGACTATGTAGTGCTGGACTACAGTATATAGTTCTGGAATACGTTGTTTTGGACTATATAGTGCTGGACTTTATAGTGCTGGACTATGTAGTGCTGGACTATATAGTTCAGGAATATGTTGTTCTGGACTATATAGTGCTGGACTACATAGTGCTGGACTATGTGGTGCCTGACCATATAGTTCTGGACTATGTTGTTCTGGACTATGTAGTTCTGGACTTCATAGTGCTGGACTATATAGTGCTGGACTATGTAGTTCTGGAATATGTTGTCTGGACTATATAGTGTTGGACTATATAGTGCTGGACTATATATTGCTGGACTATGTAGTGCTGATCAGATCAGAGAGATCAGATCAGAGCATCGCTACTTCTACCTACTGATGAACTGATGTTTAGTTTCTGTCTTTACAATATGGATATTCTCACATTATATTTTTGACTGAAATTATTATGGCTGAACCAAAGAAAACCAACATTTCCTTCTCATCTGTTATGTTAATATGAACCAACAACAACATTTAGCCTTGGATGCTGTTTAAATCTGTACGGGCAGTTGCTATGGCACTTGCTAAGGACGCCGTCAGGAACCGGGAAATAACTGGTCTTGTGTCATGGTTTGATGTACCTCAGATATCTGTTAAATTGGCTTTCATGTTTGTTTTTTTTAAAGAGAAATTCCACAACCCAGAGCATAATACCAGATTAAGTTTAATTTCGCAATTAAAAGGAACCGCTACGTGCTGTCTGCGCGGCGGAAGTAACATGACGAACAGATATTTTGGGGGCAATCACAGTTTTTATTATTAATAACTGACTTTTGCTTCATTTTGATCAGTTTTCTTGCCAGAAATGGACGTTTGATGTTGACCACATGCATTGGTTTATGTTTAAGATTCCATGTTTTTTTTAGTTTTGACATACTTTTATACCTGTTCTGTCAGGAAAAGTATAGAGATAACAAGCATTTGCTGTTGTTCATCTGATCCTGGAGTTTTTTAAAGGCTGCTGAAGCTCCCTTTATGGTGTGGAGCACGATGCATCTGATGGCAAATTAAACCAACGGCGCTTTGCTTCACCCACAGGAGAGTAAACCTGATTACATTGCTTGTTACACCTTTGGAACAACTGAGAGAGACCGGAAAGCAGACACTACACACAACTTTAAGCAGATGCCTTGTGTTTGCAGTGGTAATAGTGGTAAACACTGTGTCGAAATTCCCTTCTATCCACAAAAAACTATAATGCGGGACTATATATTTGCCTGAATTTTTAAAGCATTTTCTGAAAGCATGGTCACAACGTTCTTTAACGCCAAATATGACCCCACCAAATTCACAAAGTAAAAATCTATTAAATACGAACAATTTACAACAATGTTTTTGACTCTAAAGTGTTCAGATGACAGAAACGTGGATGGTTTATTAAAAATGTTAACTACTATAAATACATTTATTTATTACATTGTGTTGTATTTTTGCCAATCTAGTGAGCATCCATACACACTTTGGACTGTAAATGAGAACTGGACTGAGTGTTCCAAATTACCCACTGGGTAAGAAACCAAAATCCCATAAACTTCTTTAGAAAAATAAACCGTCATTCTATTTGTTCAGAATAATCATTTTTGCTCTGATACATTTTTCTTGACATCTTCTTGAGTGTTTGATTGACAGATTCTGTCGAGTCGCTTTCAGTTGAAAGGGGTTGGATGAACAAGCTTTGCTCATTATTGGCGACAGTATTTTCCCATAGAAATGTTGACTTAGACTGTCTGCATTCAATCACTGCTTACTGACATCATTCTGGATCCAAATGGCGGTGTTTGTATAACATGGCGACTAAATTAGCTTAATTTTGCTGTAGCTTGAAGTAAGCCATTTACTGTGCATGACGTCATACTTGCTTCATCCAGTTCTATGATGTAGTTAATGGATAAACATGTAACATTTATATTTGTTCTGTATTTATAACCTTTTTCTTAATACCTTTTCTTCTCGGAATTTTGTGATACCTGGAACACACAATTCCAAGCATATTGTTCTCACTAATCTTTTTCACTGATTGCAACCCCCACCACCTGTTTTTTTTCTCTTGTAGGGTTCCTTATCAAAGATGTCCAAGACCTTTAGGGCCCTGCTGAAAACCCAACTCCATTCAATGGGATATGTAGTAAAGCCTTCTCCTTGGAAATGTGGGCAGTGTTGAGACCCTTTGTGGTTCATTAGATGGTATCTTGGATGCCAAAATGAGGGAAATTGGCATCAGGTTGTGGGGTTTTTGGACTTTGCTTAATTGTTGGAGTTGTGTTTTGGTTTCCACTTCCTGTTTTATTTTGTTGTTGGTTGTACTTCCTGTGTGCTCTCCTTAGTGTGTGTTCTCTCCTTCCTTGATTGGCACACCTGTTTCCACTTACCTCATCCCTCCCTCCTAGTTATAAGTCTTCGTCTCCCCTGCACTAGTTGTCGGGTGGTTTTTGTTGCTTCTTGGACTTGTGGAAGATATTTCGAGTGAGTGTTTCAATAAATGAGAGACTTTGTATTCTTGAGTTCTGTCTGCTTCTGTGTCCGCACGTCAACCCTGACATTACCACCCGACCAGTAACATGGACACAGCAGACACGGAGGCGTTACGGGCACTACTCCGTCAGCAGGAGGAGCTGATGTCTTGTCTTCGCCAAGGGTTACTGGAGATGTCAAGCCGTCACGAGCGACAAGTTGCCGCGTTGGGAGAGCGTTTTGAGCAACTGGCAGAGCGGGTCCAACATCCACCGTCTGTCCCTTCGCCACGCCCATCGCTTCCCACGCCGGTCCAGGGGACCTTGGATGGAGTCCCTGCCGCCCCGACTGCACAGCTGGCCCGCCCAGAAAGGTTTTCCGGAGACTCCGGGGACTGCCGGGCCTTCATTACCCAGTGTGAGCTCCACTTCCAGTTGCAGGCGCCTCATTATCCTACAGAACAAGCCAAGGTGGCCTTCATTATTTCCCACCTCACCGGCAGAGCTGGAGCATGGGCTACCGCCGAGTGGCAGCGTGGAGCCTCAACCTGCGCCTCTCTCTCGGCTTTCTTGGAGGCTTTCCAGCAGATTTTTCATCACACCAAGCCAGGCCGAGAGGCAGCTCGTGCGCTTATGAAATTGAGACAGCGCGACAGAAGGGCAGCAGACTACGCCATAGAGTTCCGGACCTTGGCCTCCACTAGTGGTTGGGACACTACTGCGCTCATGGACGCTTTCGTGGAGGGTCTGTCCGAGGAATTAAAGGACAGACTAATTGCACTCGACTTACCATTGACTTTGGACCCCCTCATCGCCCTGGTTATCCGAATAGATAACCGGTTACAGGACCATAAGGAGGAGCATGGCAGGGTAGTACCCCGCCCTCATCGCCGGCCCACCAATTCACCTGACTGTGTTGTTTCTCCCGCAGAACCCCCATTACTAGTGCAGGAGGAACCTATGCAGCTCGGTCGGGGCAGACTGTCTGTTTCCGAGAGACGACGGCGGATGGCGGCAGGTGAGTGCCTTTACTGTGGTAGGCGGGGTCATTTCTGCAAGGAGTGCCCAAAACTTCTCTGCTCGTCAGTAAGAGTGGGCGCGCTGACGAGCGGTGATAAAGCGCTCACTCGTCCCAAATCTGCTGCCTGCCTATTGAAAATTCGGGTAATGTTCCATGGGAAGGGGGTTTCGGTTAAGGCTTTGGTAGATTCTGGAGCAGAGCAGAACCTTATGGATGCCGAGCTAGCTAGACAGGTCGGTCTTAAGTGTGAGCTATTGCCCCCGCCCGTTACAAGTGGTCTCCCTTAATGGCCAAGAGGTGGCCACTATCTCACATATAACCGAACCCATTCATCTTATTGTTTCTGGTAATCACCATGAATGTACCCGTTTTTTCGTTTTTTCCTCCGCCCAGAACCCACTGGTTCTAGGGTATCCCTGGCTTATGGCGCACAACCCAGTCATCGACTGGCCCTCCAGTCGGGTTTCTGGCTGGAGTGAGAAATGTCACACCACCTGTTTACGCTCAGCTCGGCCTCCTGGGGAAGACCCCGCTGTCCCAGTAGGGCGGCCGCCCTCACCTGACCTATCCGGGGGTACCGCCGGAATACCACGACCTCGCTGAGGTGTTTCTCAAAATCACGAGCCCTCTCCTTACCGCCTCACAGACCATATGACTGCGCTATCGACCTCCAACCTGGCGCCACCTTGCCTAAAAGCAGGTTATATAGTCTGTCCAAGCCTGAGAGGGAGGTAATGGAACAATATATTGCTGAGTCTCTGAACTCTGGTATTATCAGACCGTCGTCATCACCAGTGGGGTCTGGATTTTTTTTTCGTTGGTAAGAAGGACGGGTCCCTCCGACCATGTATTGATTATCGGGGGCTAAATGAGATCACTGTAAAGAACAGTTACCCCTTGCCCTTAATGAACTCAGCATTTGAAGCATTGCAGGAGGCCAGGATCTACACCAAACTGGACCTTCGCAACGCTTACCACCTCGTGCGTATCAGAGCCGGTGATGAATGGAAGACCGCCTTCACCACTCCCCTGGGACATTTCGAGTATCTGGTTATGCCTTTTGGTCTCTGTAATGCTCCTGCTGTATTCCAGGCTATGATTAATGATGTTTTACGGGACTTTCTTCATCGGTTTGTTTTTGTTTACCTGGACGATATTTTGGTTTTTTCCAGGGACGTCAGCGAACATCGGCGGCATGTTCGTCTGGTGCTCCAGCGGTTGCTGGAGAACAAATTATTTGTGAAGGCGGAGAAGTGTGAGTTCCACTCTCCGTCTGTTTCGTTTTTGGGGTTTGTTATAGCAGAGGGTGAGGTGAGACCCGATCCCGCCAAGGTGAAAGCGGTGGTGGAGTGGCCTACCCCAACTAACAGGAAACTATTACAGCGGTTTCTGGGGTTTGCCAACTTCCTCCGCCGTTTCATCCGTGGTTACAGTTCGGTGGCCGCGCCCCTCACGGCTCTCACCTCTACCTCCGCTCCGTTCGCCTGGACGGAGGCGGCGGAGGCCGCCTTTAGCCGGCTTAAACGTCTGTTTACCTCTGCACCTGTTCTGGCCCAACCTGACCCTTCCAGGCAATTTATTGTTGAAGTGGATGCCTCAGATACAGGGGTGGGTGCGGTATTGTCTCAGCGGGGGGAATCTGACAGTAAATTGCGCCCTTGCGCTTTTTTCTCCCGCCGGCTTTCTCCGGCGGAGCACAATTATGATGTGGGAGACAAAGAATTGCTGGCAATTAAGCTAGCCCTCGAGGAGTGGAGGCATTGGTTGGAGGGGTCAGCTATGCCGTTCATAGTCTGGACTGATCATAAAAACTTGTCATATCTTCGTACAGCCAAACGACTGAACTCCAGGCAGGCCCGGTGGTCTCTGTTTTTCAACCGGTTTAACTTTATGGTGTCTTATCGTCCTGGGTCTAAGAATGTTAAGCCTGATGCCCTCTCCCGACAACAGGAATCGGCTGTCCAAGACAGCCAACCAGCCACTGTTCTTCCTCCCTCCTGTGTGCTGGGCGCCCTCTCCTGGCAGCTGGAGAGAGACATTAAGGCTGCCCAGGTTCAGGAGCCGGACCCTGGAGGAGGTCCTCCTAATAGACTGTTCGTCCCTAGCTCCCTCAGGTCCCAGGTCCTCCAGTGGGCTCATGCCACGCGACTCACCTGCCACCCAGGAATCCGCAGGACTGGATTCTTTCTGCGTCGCCGCTTCTGGTGGCCTAGTTTGACCAAGGACGTCCGGGACTATGTTTCAGGTTGTCTGGTTTGTGCTCAGAATAAGGCCAGTACGCACCCGCCTGCTGGACTATTACACCCACTGCCCATCCCGGGTCGGCCTTGGTCACACATTGCCCTGGACTTTGTGACTGGCCTACCTCCTTCTGCCGGGAGGACCGTGATTCTGACTATTGTGGACCGGTTTTCTAAGGCCGCTCATTTTGTGGCTCTGACCAAACTCCCCTCTGCTGCAGAGACTGCAAGACTGGTCATTAAACATGTCTTCAGGCTGCATGGGATTCCCACAGACATGGTGTCGGATCGTGGTCCTCAATTCATCTCTCAAGTCTGGAAGGCGTTCTGTGGTGCTTTCGGGACTACTGCCAGCCTGTCTTCTGGTTTTCATCCACAGACTAATGGTCAGGCGGAGCGGACTAACCAGGACTTGGAGGCCGCTCTCCGGTGCATCTGTTCTCGACGCCAGACCTCCTGGAGCTCCGTGTTGCCATGGGTGGAGTATGCGCACAACTCCCTCACCTCATCTGCTTCTGGCATGTCCCCGTTTGAGTGCTCTCTGGGGTACCAGCCCCCCCTGTTTCCCGAGCAGGAGACGGAGGTGGCCGTTCCGTCGGTTCAGCACCTATACCGCCGCTGTCGGCGTGTTTGGCGGGAGGCTCGGGCGGCCCTGTTGCGTTCAGGGTCTACCAACAAGAGGCTGGCGGATCGTCGACGCACTCCAGCACCTCCTTACCTACCGGGCCAATTCGTCATGCTGTCTACTTCCCACATCAAGCTTCGGACGGAATCCAGGAAGCTGTCCCCCAAGTACATCGGTCCTTTCGAGATCCTGAAGATCATCAACCCTGTGGCGGTCAGGCTGCGCTTGCCCAGGTCCTTGCGCATCCATCCGGTCTTCCACGTCTCTCAGCTGAAGCCGCATGTTACGAGTCCCCTGCAGCGGCCTTCCTCTCCGCCACCACCTCCCCGCATCATTGATGGCCAGCCGGCCTACACTGTCCGTCGCCTGCTGGACGTTCGGCGACGGGGACGTGGTCTCCAGTATCTGGTGGACTGGCAGGGGTACGGGCCTGAGGAGAGGTCCTGGGAGCCTGCATCGCGGATTCTGGATCCTGGGCTCATCAGGGACTTCAATCGGCGGCACCGGGACGGGCTTCCCTCTGCGCCAGGCGGCGCGCCTTGAGGGGGGGGGTACTGTGGGGTTTTTGGACTTTGCTTAATTGTTGGAGTTGTGTTTTGGTTTCCACTTCCTGTTTTATTTTGTTGTTGGTTGTACTTCCTGTGTGCTCTCCTTAGTGTGTGTTCTCTCCTTCCTTGATTGGCACACCTGTTTCCACTTACCTCATCCCTCCCTCCTAGTTATAAGTCTTCGTCTCCCCTGCACTAGTTGTCGGGTGGTTTTTTGTTGCTTCTTGGACTTGTGGAAGATATTTCGAGTGAGTGTTTCAATAAATGAGAGACTTTGTATTCTTGAGTTCTGTCTGCTTCTGTGTCCGCACGTCAACCCTGACACAGGTTGCAGTTATATACTTAAATAGTTATACACACCAAAAACATGGCAAGACAGAGCAATGAACCAAAAAAAACAAAAAAAACAGACACTTCAATTCCTCAACTATAGTTATTTAAACTCAGTGAATTTAAGTGTCTGTTTTTTTGGTTCATTGCTCTGCCTTGCCACGTTTTTGGTTCTCCAAGAGTTTTGCCATAGGCTGCATGATGGCGCAGTGGTTAGACAGTAAGACAGCCCCTGGTTCAAGTCCCAGCTGGGGGACTTCAAACAGTGTCACCAATGGGGGACCTTTCTGTGTGGAGTTTGCATGTAGAGGGTGTAGAGCTGATCCACAGTCCCCTGACCAGGACAGAAACCGAACTGTTGTTCTTGGATCTGAGGTTCGACTATTAGACAGACTGTCCTCTCTAGTATCCTGGCATAGACTTTCCCAGGAAGGCTGCAGAGTGTGATTCCCATCTTGAAAAGGGAAACCACCACCCCTGTCTGCCAGTCAAGGGGTGCAGTTCCTATCTGCCAAACAATGCTGCAGAGACGTGTTAACCAAGACACTCCCACAGCATCCAGAGACTTGAGGTACTCAGGGCAGACCTCATCCACTCCCAGTGCCTTGCCAGCGAGGAGCTTGTTGATTACCTTGGTGACTTCAGCTACAGCTCAAGTCCTCAGCCTCTGCTTCTTAAAGAGAAGGCGTGTCAGCAAGATTGAGGACATCCTCCAAGTATTCCTTTCACCCCCCAACAAAGCCAGTTAAGCCACCTGCACTTAAAACTTAAAACATGGATGAACCATGATCAGTACGGGTCACTTGCCACAGTTCGGCACACGTGTACCGTGGCTCAACCTCCGCCCTCCTTGTTGTGTGCACCTGGCTCATGCATCATTTCAAATAACTCTCCATTCAAGGTGCTAACACACCAGCCGTGTGTGGCGCATTCAAGAACACACTGTATGGGTTTCAGTTGGCAGGTGGCATCAAAGCCAGACCAGCGCGGTAGCAGAAGGGAGAGGATTTTTCTTATCTTTTGCTTTGATGCAATACAATTCAATTTAATTTTATTTATATAGCCCAATATCACAACTATAGCTGTCTCATTGCGCTTTCACCGGTATTTGCAAGGGAAGCAAGTTCAAAATTATCTGATTAAGTCTGGCATTAAGTCTGTCCAAAGAGGAATGTTTTAAAACTAACTTTGACAATTGAAACTATAAGAACCACAAGCAGTCCTGCATTTTGTGAGTGAAGTGTTCTGTTTGGTTGGTAAGGCTCTATGATATCTTTAATATAGGATGGGGTCATCCCATTCAAGGCCTTATAGGTTAGCAGGAGGATTCTGAACTTGATTCTAGATTCAACTGGGAGCCAGTGAAGTGAAGCTAACACAGGAGTAATGTGTTCTCTTCTGCCGGTTCCTGCTAACAATCTAGCTCAGGGATGGGCAACTCCAGGCTTCAAGGGCCGCATTCCTGCATGTTTTCCAACATACCATGATCTGGCATGTTCTAATTGGCTGGACACACCTGAAGCAGGTAATCAGTCATGAGTAGGGCTTGGATATTTGGAAATCCTGCACGCACTGCGGCCCTCGAGGCCTGGAGTTGCCCATCCCTGATCTAGCTGCTGCATTTTGAACAAGCTGAAGACTTTTTAAAGAACTTTTAGGACACGCTGCTCGCAAAGAGTTACAGTAATCCAGCCTAGACGTAACAAATGCATGGATGAGATTTTCAGCATCGCTTCTAGAAAATATGTTTCTGATCCTAGAAATATTGTGTAGGTAGAAAAAATACAGTTTTACAAGCCTGTGAATGTGAGCCTTAAATGATATATCCTGGTCAAATAAAACCCCCAGGTTTCTAACTGTGGGATTGGAGGATATATTTACAGGGAGACCATCTTAATATAGCGGTCGTCTGCCACCTACAATAGGCAGAGGATCATTGCACAAAGTCAAAGCAGTGCAAATTCCACCACTCTTGCTCCAGCTCTATTCCTTTAAATGTCCGCTTTGGTGTCTTATTAACCCGACCGGGCACAAAGCGCAATTATTAATTTCTCTTTTGTGATCATGCTCATAACAGTTGGCACTTCTGTGTCTTGAAGCGAATGCTGCCCACACACCACTCGTAAATCCAAATCTCTGATTAGTCACAGTGTCTTGCTGCTGCGATCCAGCGTGAAAATGTTCCACCAAGTTTGACTTTCAGCGCATGTTCAATGCATGCCTGATTTCATACCCATTTCCAAACGTGATAACCAGAAATTTTGCCCTGCACGTTTGCATAAACCTTTCATTGAAAGTGGCTGCTTGCACGCTTGTCGATGCTGCCGGTGTGTATACACCTTTCAACCTGAAGCTCTCGCTGCGTGTGTGAGGAGCTTTCATCAAAAGTTTTTCTCGACCACAGGGAGGATACTAATGATGAGAGATCAGGTTTTTTTATTTTGAAGAGCTGTGCAAAAGCATTAATGAGTAGTGAAAGTCTTCATGTTTGAGTTAGTGGAAACATTCACTAATGCAGGAGCCTCTAGGGCAAGCCAGACTCACCTATAGTATGCAGCCACTCCTCTCTACAACCCTCCATGGGCCCAGCAACCCCAGAACCTGTGCAGGTATTGTGACTAATGCTGCGTTCACGTCAAACACTATTTGCGTTACAAATTTGCATCCGCTGCCTCCTTTGGATGCTTGTTAAATTCACTGCTCAAAGCTAGTCCAAAAATGCGTTCATCAACTTGACACTTGTGCCGCGTGTTGGAGAAGCTACAGTCTCAAGTCTATGGCCTCAACATTACATGAAAGCATAGACTGAATATCTACAACGCAAACATAAATAATGTTAAGAGATCAGATTAATTTATTTTAAAGAGCTATAAAAAGTGTCACTAAACACGTCTCCATGTATGGGTTCATGAGATCATTCAGAGACTCCCGTATGGTAAGCTTCACCGTCTACTGCAGGAACTGTGTTTTTCAGCTGTTCTTCTGTCTCTCTGTGACCCAGTTTGATGACTTGCTGTCCAGCATTAGTCCAAGGAGGAAAACAAATAAAAACAAGAATACAATTAGAGGATCTTTTTAATTTATTTATTTTATTTAGTCTCCATGTAAATAAGAAAACTATCATGAAGTTAAGGAGAACAATCAACAATTCTCAAAGATTCTCCTCCATGTTGTATTTGGACTCCACCCACAGATCACGTCATCAACACGTCAAGGCCAAAGCTGAGTCCCTGACTGGTTGACTCAAAATATTTACAAACGTTCATCTACTTGAACCCCAAAAACGTCATGCCAGGCTCTGACGTCTGTGCCGTATAGGACCTCAGATTGCATCTGTACTTTGGCTTAACATTAAAACTGGATTCAACTGATGCGTGAATCATGTTTGGAGCAAACATAGTTTAGGACTTAACTGAACTACAAGTTTGTTCTCGTGGCCACACAGAGACCACAACAGTGCATGCTAAAATTCTGCTCACATCTACTTCAAATTATTTATGAGTGTGATGTGTGTGTTTGTATTGAGGGGAGGGGAATGTAATAAAGAAATCCAAGTGAGCAAAAAAACAAAAGTCACAACAGAAAGATCATCCAGGAGGGAAGAACATTCATCCTGAGAGGTGAGCACAACACGAACACGGTGCCTGATTTACCAACATTTCCACCAAAACGTATCCTGGAAGTTTTATAACTCAGTCTGTCTGTCAAAAGCAAAAATCCCTCTGACTGATCACCTTGATTGATAAATACCAAGCGATTAAACGGGCAAAAAGTGTTGCTTATTTAAAATGCATTATATAGTTGAATCAACTTTAGAGGACCTATTCTGATCCTGTTCTCCTCTGAATTAGCTTACAGAATCTCAAAAAGCCTCTTTTCGATTTAAATCCCCTTACATCAGCCTCTGGTGAGTGGAGCAGAATAGGCTTTATCCCTTCAGGGTTCGGTCCCGCTCACATCTACACACTGCTAGCAAATGCACACAAATGTTTTCTATCGGGAAAGAGTTTCCAGAATGAACCCTAACTAATTTAATGCTATGTCACTTTTTTTTCAGCTGCCTGGGAGCTGGATATATGCTTTATTCTGCAACCACACTTAAACTTTAATGTTTATGCAGCTAAAACATCAAAAGAAACTCATATAGTTTGTGGATAATCCTGATGCATCAGTGTAAGTTTACCGGAAGAATGATCTCTGAAGTAAGCTTAACATAAAAACTAAAAGCTGCAGCTTTTTTGGAAGACAACTTTAAATTGGACACCTGCTATCATGTCCAAACTCAGCTAGGACTGTCAGCCAGAAATGGGGGAGTTTTTTTCTTCAGACATTTTTATTGCAGAGGGTCATATGCAATTTCATTTCAATGTTTTGTTGTTCTAATGTATTGATGTAATTCAATTGAACAAGCTCTTGGTTCATTGAAATTAAAATACGTCTCAACAAAGCAAAACTTCTTAATATCAGATTTTACGTTCAGTTGACTTTACATTATTAAGTACAATCTTCGTTTTTTCCATTTTGCAACCATTGGATGGCGCTTAGCAGGAAAATGTTACTAAGAATAAGTGGAAGAAGGCTCATGGAGCCTCCATGTAGTTCAGGCTCAATGCGCTCCACAGTGGTGTAGTGGTTTGCACTTGCACCTTTCAGTGAGAAGGCCATGGTTCAAATCCCTGCGGGCTTTTGCATGTTTATTCCACCTGTGTTTCTTCCCACACTCCAAAAACATGCTTCATATGTTGTTTGATTACTCTAAATAGCCCCTAGGTGAGTGTGTGATTGTTAGAAACCTGTCCAAGTGTACCCTGCCTTCACCTGAAGTGGCCAGGTGAGACTCTGGCAGCCTTAAAAGGGGTGCAGAGAGTAGATGATGATGGAGGAAACTTGGTGTTCAATTGTTGTAGTTCTAATGTAGGGTATTTCTGTTTTTTTGAAGTCTTCTTTAGGTCTAGTCAAATAAAAATGTCAGTTATTTTGACTAACATTTGCAACTTTATTTGACTAAAACCCATTGCTTAACATAACCTGAGTTGAGAAAAATATTTAAGTTGTAACAACCAAAGGAAGTTGACTTTCAAATCTTCATTAGAATAATAAACCAGTGCTCTGGCTTAACAAGATCATTTATTTCAATACAACAATAGTATATGTTAACACAGCAAATCATGTTTGTTATCTTGACTTAAAATTTGAAGGCAGCCCTTTACTTAAACCATGTTTTTACGTCAAAACGTTTTTTTATTTTTGCTTTACAGTGATGAATGTCTGATTTAAAAACTATTTAAAAAAAGGAGTAACACTGATAATTACATTCGGTTCAACAATAGAAAAGGTGCTTCAAATATAATCAAAACATTTTTGAAAGTAAGTCACAGACTTGATTTTTGACGAAATGCACAGCACGACTGTCTGCTGTAAAACTCATTTTCCACTCTCTTGCAAATCTTTGGCACAAAAAAGACAGATTAGTTTTAAATATTGTGTTTGGTGTGCCTCTGAACACAGCTGTGAGTCGCACACTTCCTCTCCAAATATAAGATTTTTTCTCAAATGACGTCCCAGGTCCATCCAGAAATTCTAAACGGCTCCATTCACGGTCCGATGAATTGTTGTTGCAGCAAAAGCAGGAGCAGCAACACCAGCCGTGAAGTCAGGTGGATAGCGCTGCAGCAGAAAGCTGCACAGTAAACAAGATAGAAGGGTTTTTCCATGGCAAAATATGTATATTTAGCACATTTAACACTCAAAGGTTTTTCCTGCCCTTACCAGGGGTGGAGGTTTTTTATGTCTGAGCCGAGGTCACTGGCCTCACATCATCTCGTACTAATGCATCCAGAGATCGTGTCCTGTTGACATCCTTCCATGTATTTGCTGCTCTGTCGCTGCAGCTCCAGAGCTGTCTCCAGGGTCACTGTTCTGTGTTGTAATGGTGGTAAAGGTTCGTTTTCATTTTCTGCTGACAGCTAAACGAATGAAAGTCCATCAAACTCCTCATCTGTCTCATTTTATGCAGAGATTTGAACTGTGTTTTTGACCACACACGCCTGGGGTTACTCCTCTTTCAGGAGATTCACCTGTGACATCGTCCTACCAGGTACACAGCTGTTGGGAGGAATTTTATTTCTACATGAAGACGGATGAACAAGTCAGAGCTGCACATGAACTCATGTGTCTTTATTGATCATTCCTGTTTCTGGATTTTACCTTCAGGGTGAAAAAATTCCAACACACTGAGCGTTTGGTCGAACTGGTTTGGGTTTCCTCAGATTCCTTGAAACATTTCAGTGCTCCTGATACACGCACTAGAATAAATCTAAATTTAAAAAGCTGCTTTGTTTTCTTGCTTTTCTGTGTCGTTAAACAATAACTGCTGAGTTACATTGTTGTGTGAGGATTGTGCTCTTTAGTCTGGTTTAAATTTAGTTTTCTTGGTCAGTTTTCAGGTTTTGTTTTCTGCTTGTTACAGTAATTTTCCACAGTTCAGTTAATGATCCTTATTGAAGTTAATTGTCTGGGTTTCAGGCCATCTGCTTCATAACCATTTTTGTTTCATCCTTTGTTTCATGAATTCATGTTTAAGTTAAAATGTTTTTGTCAAGTTTATTATTCCTGAGTGTATTTTTAAAAAGTTGCACACGAATATTTCTGCTCGCACAGTGCGACACCCCTACCGGGGCAGGGATACTTGAAGGACTTGAAATTACTTCGTTCTAGCCTGGAAAAAAAAAACTATTTCAGACACCTCTCTCCCTATAAATGCCCCTACAGTTAGAGGGGTAGGGAGAAGCCTTAGGGTGACCGTCTATTAGAGACCAGCCATTATTGGAAGATTTACAGTAATATACAAAACCAAAAGAGCACGGAGTCAAAAATTCTTGTTCTGTATTCAACAATTTTTCTGCCATACTTCCAGTATTGAAGGGAATCTTGGAGAAATGTTTACAACTATTGATTTAATAATTAGGTTTAAAAAAAACAGCAATAAGAGACATGAAAAAAGTTAGTTTTGTAAATCTACCAATGCACTATTAAAAAAATCTAACACTAAATGTGTGGATACAAGAATGTTGGAAATGCCTGCTGTGGTTTTAAAAGTAGTTTTCCCTTGAGAGTGCAGGCAGTCTTTAAAAGAATAAAGGGGCTTTTTAATTAGAGAAGTATTCTAATGTTTGAATCAGAGAATGCAGAAGTGAATGCAGACTTAGAATTAATACAAAACAGAAACGTTTTTCTGTTTTAGGAGCAGAAAGAAATAGTTTTAATAAAGTTTGTAACTCAGCAAATACAGTAAAAAAATGTAGATTAATGTTAAAATGTCAAATAATAAGGGATACTTGTGAAATGTATATATATTTGTTGTATATTTGTTGCTTGAGTGACAACAATGATCTGTGGATCATCTTAAATTGTGTTAGCTGTCATTTTGCACAGGAAGGACATGTTTTATTCCTCTAAAGGCCACAGACCACCAGTCATCACAGAAACAATGCCCAACTCTGACTCCTACTCGGTTTTTTCTATAACAAAGCAGATGGTGAGTCTGCTGCCAAGAGTTCAAACAGGACTTTTTTAAAGAAGCAAATGAACTTTAAACATTAAATATTTCTTGAAACAGGCCTTTAACACGACGGGTATCATCTTTCTATGGTTTGAGCTGATTTCTTTTACTCACTGATGCAATGACATTTCTAAGAATATTTTTCTTTTCCAGTGTGTAGGTCATACTAACAAGAGCATTTCTTCCTTCAGAGAGTCACACGCCGTTAGTTTTGTTTAATGATAATGTAATAAATCTGCACATTTAGGATAAAGGTCCCAGAGGTCTCTGCAAACTGACAAACAAACCCAAACATGGTTAACCAACGAGTTGACTGTTGGAGAAGACTCATTCTTTTTTCTTGGTTGATTGTTAAAAAGTTGCATTGTGATCTCCAAGCAGTTCCTCTGTCCCTTGATGTTTGCTAGTTTCATTTTCCGCAAATCAGAAATAATTATTTCCACAGTCAGATAAGGCATCCGCTGCTGATCTTTGCTGAAACTGGCTGTGATTGTTCATAGAAAAAACAGTTGTTATTTAAATATCTGTTACCTGTCCTGGTTTCATGGATATCCACGTCTGGATCAGTGATTACTGCACCTTGTTACAAAGCAAATGAGAATGCTTTTTTTTTTTTAACATACTCTGTCTTGTATTTAGCAGATATGGATGTGTTTCAGGGAAAAAAAGAGAGAAAATGGCAAATTCAGCCTTCATTTAATTCTCTACGTCTGCTGACCTTTTCCTTCCTCCTTCCCTGAGACTCATGCTTAATTTAATTCAATAAAAGACGTTCTTTCAAAGCAAATCCTCTCTCAGAGGTTTATTTCCTGAGGGCTGTGCTCTGTGGGCAGAGAGGAGTGAGAAGAATAATAATACAGATCAGCTGGAGGGTGATAGACTCTGGTCAAATGGGGGGAGAAGGATTACAACAAAAAAAAGCACCAAAAGAATCGTTTTTTATTAAAGGTATTTAAAAGCTGTTGCTAGGAACAGATGACGTAAGTAAGCAGTGATTGGTCCGAGTTGGTCTGAGTCATCATTTCTATGGCAACCACATTCGCTAATCGGAAGTGAGTTTGCTGGAAAGCCACACCCCTTCCTTGGGAGAATCTGTTCTGTTGAGGTGGGGGCCAGCGGGCAATACATGCTTTTACTGAGGCCTCTGATTGGTCAATTTATAACTTCAAACTCTTGCAATAAAGAAAATGCATCATGAAAAAAAAAATAGGATTAGCAAGAACATGTTACAAAGATGTATCAGAGCAAGAATGGTTCTGACAAGTAGAATGACTAACTTTATAATGTAATAACTTCATCATTTCTTTATAGAAGTCTATGGGATTTTGGCTTTCTGGAACCAGCGGGTACTTCCTGTTTAGAACGCCAGGGGGAGGGTACGATGTATCCAGTTCTAATGGATACTCAGTGGTGTAGAGATGAACTTTTGTTATAAACCAAATATTTGTATTCTGCATCAAAATACAAATACATTCCTTGAAAATCAAACAATGTGATTTCCTGGATTCTTCATTTTAGCATCCTGTCTTTCACAGGGAAAGTGTACCAATGATGACCATGGACAGAATGGAGCACAGACAAATGCTGCTGTACTCTAGTCCCAGAGAGCAGCTCTGTTGACAGAAATCTCTTTCCTGAACCCAGGGGGTTTTCTTCGTAGACCTGAGAGTGAAAATGTACTTTCTCTTGTTCTCTCAGGTGTCCTGCTGCTTGTGTTGAACTGAAAGCAGCGTGCTCACAGGCAGGTGAGATCTTTCTGTGCTGATCACTAAGCTTCAGTTTAGGACAGATTATTTATTTAGTTTTTGGTTCTTGAAAATGCACACACTATAGTTCTTTATGGCATTTTGTTGCAAAAATCATTTTTCCGTTTAGCAAATGAATAGAACGCTGTGTGAAATCTGTCACCGAAGGTCAAATGTCTTTTGTGAGAAACTGTTTTTCTATACAAAGAGTGCTTGTTCTCCTGCATCTTTCCTTTTTTCCTTGTTGATTAGTTTTCATACCAAATCTTTTGCTGAACATGATTCTGCAAGAGTCAGACAGTCCAAGATGTATTTTTTAGACTCCAAAAAACTGTTGTGTTTTCACTGATCAGCCAGATTTTTGTTTAGGACTTGTGTAAAAAATGCAAAGAAGGCACATGAATGCACCCATGATTAAAGCTTGAACTTTATAATGTGTTGAAAGGCAGCCGAATGCAACCAAGGTTAAGGCTTGTGCAAATGGATGTGTAAATCGGCCATTGAAACGTTCATGAATGGAGCTTGATAAGAACCATGACTTGCTGTTTACATTTAAAATAATCACCATCAACTATGTAAGACTTACTGTACCAGAGATGTTAAGGCTCGAGGGACCTTTGAGCTGCGAGGATGGCGTCATAGATTGGATGGATGGAAGATGAATATGCAACCGAGGACATCTTGGGTGCTGCTGTTGAAGCAACACCGATGCCAAAGGAGAGACCCGAGTAGTTTTTGGGATTTAGGCTGACTGATGCAAGAATATGCTTCATATGATTTAAAAAACAAGATTTAGTTACAGGAGACTACACAGAAGTGAGAAGGAGAGGAGAAAAAGGTAATGACCATTTTCTCAATTTTAGCTACTGTCAGGATTGTGAACTTTGGTTAGATTTTGTTGTGCTTTTTTATCATGTTCTGTTTTTGAATTGTCCCTCAAAATATTAATTGTTATTTGTTAGCATACAGCAATGTACATATTTCATAAACTTCTTTATTTTGCTGACATGTTCATTTTTTACGGGCTTCCTTTCAAAACACCTAATTCAAATGATACTTTGTGTCCACTAGATGTAATCCTAGAGCAAATGAAGCATTGCACTTGAGTGAACCAATTGGATGAAAGGCTTCGATGCTTCATGAAGCTTCATTTGCCCGCTACTTGACCTGACCCTGCTGCTAGTGTCAGAAAACAGTGGAGAAGGACCCAAAATGCAGGAGACCAGGCTTGGTGGCAAAAACTAAGACATTTATTTAAAAAAAACTGAACCATGGAGAACCAAAAGGTGGCAGAGCAGAGCAGATCACCTGAAACCAGACATACTGAGGTTGATGAATGAGGACAGCTTTGGATGATGAACCTGAAACTGGTGTGACTGACAAGGACAACTTAGAACATGAACACGTAGAACAAAACCCAAACTAAAGCACAGAATCCTCACAATGTGGCCCTTAATTAATTGTCAAAGTAATCTTGATATTATTTGTAGTTTATTCATTTCCATGACAGGAGTTGTACTTAAAAAAGAAGTTCGTCTCTGAGTCCTGGAGAAGAACTCTACATTTCTGACCACAAAGCACAAGCCCACCGGGAGTAGCGGCAGCTGGGACACCGGAGTCCGCAGCCAGAGAGGGGCAGCAGCCAGAGAGGGGCAGCAGCAGAGAGGGGCAGCAGCAGAGAGGGGCAGCAGCAGAGAGGGGCAGCTTTTAATGAATGATGAACACAAAGGTCCCCTGACAATGAAAAACAGAGAACAACATCAAAACTAAAAGTGTGTTTGTTAGTGTGTGGAATGTTATTTGGGACTGACATTTTTAATAACTAATCTGCCATTTTTATGTGAAACGCACAGTCCTCACTCAGCCTTCTATTCAGAATTGAATCCTTCAGTTTTAAATTGGAGCTCACAGTATGTCTGTTTACTCATCTGTGTTGCACTCTGCTGTGGAAAGTTCATTTTCTTCATAGAAATACCTGCTATCCCCATCGTTTCCAGAATGATGTACAGAAATTATTTTGGTGCAGAGGTTTGCTGAAACCTCTCATCCAGTCCTGATAAGATACAGTTTTCATGGAACGTGAGTGCCACCGAGTTTCTGTAGAGGTTTAAAGGGATGTGTTATGAGTGAGCCGCAGAAAAGAGGAGTCATTTTTAATTCATTGGCAGAGAAGGACCATAATGTTTCAAAGAAACATCAGTCCAGAGGGACAAACAAAAAGACAAGACAATGAATGCATTGCTGTGGAAAGAGACTCAGGATTACGCTGTACAAAACAACCACTCATATGTGGATATGCGGTTTCCTCCTGGGAGAATATGCAGTTCTATGATTTATAGAAGAAAACCTACACTACCAGTCAAAATGGACAAATGTGTCCAAACTTTAGTGTTTTGGGGAGGTTCTGCTCCTAGCAAACAGCTTTTCAAATGTGAAACGTAGTGCATAGAACTGCAGTTGTGTTTCTGAATTGATCTTGAATTAATCTGCAGAGAAGACAAACAAAATCTCAAGATTTTTTTGGTCATTTTCTTCTGGAATACGTGTAGAATTTAAGTGGTATGAGACTTTTTTTTTGATAAGATTGCTCTGTCCAACACAACAAAAAATGGTTCTATAAAAAGTTTTTTTTAGGTTTTACAACAAAACAAAAAAGTTAGAAATGGACAATTTAATTTTACGATTAACACGGTTTAGAGAACAGATGTTTATGTTTGACATTTGTAACAAAAGATACTTAAACTCCTCCACTTGGGGAAGGAGCACTCCACCCACCCAGAGAGGACAAACTACCTTTCCGGTTGAGTGTCATGGCCTCAGACTTAGCGGTGCTGACCCTCATCCCAGCCGCTTCACACTTGGCTGCAAACTGTTCATCAAAGCATGTTGAAGGTCCTGGCTCGTTGGAGCCAACAGAACAACATCATTTGCAAAGAGAAAATCCTGCTGTTCCCAAACCAGACCCCCTAGAAATTCTGTCCGTAAAGACTATGAACAGAACCATTGATAAAGAGCAGCTCAGCAGGAGTCCAACTTGCATCGGGAACAGGTCTGACTTACTGCCAGCTAAGCTCAAGCTCTGGTAATACAGAGACCGGACAGCCCTGAGTAAGGCTCCCCAAACCCCATACTCCCAAAGCACCCCTCCACAGAACACTACGGGGGACGTGGTCAAATGGCTTCTCCAAATCCACAAAACACATATGGACAGGATGAGCGAACTTCCAGCACCTTAAAGAGGGTGCAGAGCTGATCCACAGTTTCACGACCAGGACGGAAACCGTACTGTTGTTCCTGGATCTGCGGTTCGACTATCAGACAGACTCTCCTCTCTAGTATCCCGGCATAGACTTTCCGCGGTAGTTGGAACACACACTCCGGTCCCCCTTCTTGAAAAGGGGAACCACCACCCCTGTCTGTCAGTCCAGCGGTACAGTTCCCGATTGTGCTGCGATGCTGTGATGTGCAGAGACGTGTCAGCCAAGACGACCCCACAGTATCCAGAGACTTGAGGTTCTCAGGGCAGACCTCATCCACTCATGAAGTCTTGCTACCAAGGAGCTCATTGACTACCATGGTGATTTCAGCTTGGGTGATGGACAGCCCCACCCCAAGGTCCTCAGCCTCTGCTTCCTTAAACGAAAGCGTGTCAGCAGGGTGGAGGAAATCCTCGAAGTATTCCTTCCACTGTACGACAATGTGCTCAATTGAATTCAGCAGCTCCCCACCTGGACTGAAAATGGTACCAGCAGAAAACTGCTTTCCCCTCCGAAGGCGCCGGACGGTTTGCCGGATCCTCTCAAGGCTAGTGATAGTCCTTCTCCATGGCCTCCCTAGACTAATCCAAGGACCCAGTTTTCGCCTCCACAACAGCCCAGGCTGCAGCTCGCTTAGACCGCCAATTCTTGTCAGCTGCCCCTGAAGTCCCACAACCCAGCCGGACCCGATAGGACTCCTTCTTCAGCTTGATGGCATCCCTTACTTCCGGTATCCACCACCAGGTTCAGGGGTTGCCACCAGGACAGGCACCAGAGTCCTTGTGACAACAGCTCCGCACAGCAGCAGAGACAATGGAGGTGGAGAACATGGTCCATTCAGACTCAAAGTCACCAGCCTCCCTCTGTACCTGTTTGAAGCTCTCCCAAATGTGGGAGTTAAAGACTTCCCTGTCAGACTCTCACAGTACGGTTGGGTCTGCCAAGTCTTTTCCAGCCTCCTTCCCCGCCAACAAATCCAGCTCACCACCAGGTACTGATGTGGACAGCTGTGCCCCTCTCTTTACCAGTGTCCAAGACACATGGCAAAAGATCGCCTGAAGGTTGATCCGAATCATTTTTAACTGATGGATTGCCACATGCTTTACCCTGTGTTGGGGTTGGGCTTTAAAGCTTTAATTTCAAAGATTAAGCCTGAAGATCTTTTCGCATGATAACAGACAAGATCATATCAGTTTGATTAGTTGTTGAACACATTAGGGTTGCGTTACTAACAGCAATACAGCTTTTATGTGCAGAGTTAAAGTCGCAGAGGTCTTTCTTCACTCTGATGTGTTGCAGGAACATCCTTTGAATGATGTTCTGTCACTGGTGTGCAGCCCAACCCTGTGCAGACTTGGTTACCATGGGGACAAGAGCAAAATCAGATACCAGTCATTTAATGGAGAGCAAATGTCAGAATGCAGTTTTTCTCCCCGAGTCATGTGGAGAAACCATGTTTTCCCCAATTTCCCCAAAAAACCTTAAATCACTGTTCTACATTCTCTCCAGTTTCCCCATCATTAGTTCCATGATTCCACCTGCTTCCTGCATTATTCATGGGTTTTCCTACTCCATTCTGTCAGGCTGTTGGTTGCATTCTTGTACCATTCTGCTCATGGATCTGACCCTTTTCTGAAACCAACTTTGTCTTTGTGCCTGGACAGATATGACCTTACCTTCTATTTGCTGATGTGCATCACAGATGTCGAGCTTTTGGGAGGGTTTGCGTAACAATTCTAACTAACATAGTTTAGATTTAAAGAGATTACAAAAATAAAAACAAAGAGATTGAGATTTTAATAAAACCAGAGGAGAAAACTTATTTTCTCATGGATGTTGTAGCACCATCTCTAAGGCTGTAATTTTTATTTTATTATTTGTTTCTTGTTGTCATTTAATCGTATAGATTTTTGTTTGATTAGTCAGTTCATTAAAGCTTTTGCAGAAATCATTTTGATTTTGGCTTGAAATTCTTGGTGTCAAATGAAATCCAATTGTTTCTGTTTCTTTCAAACATCAGTTTCAAGGTTTCAACAACCTTGAAAACTGCTGACAAGTAAAACTTTTTGTTCAGTTTTTCTGTAATAAATAAAAGAACCTTCTTGAACAACCTGAATCATCACTTTACTGTAACTAAATCTTCTTTTTGTTTAGAATAGGTGCCGTCATGTGTATATATCATTTATTAAATGTATCAAATCTGTAATCATCATTGAGACTCTTGAGGTTGCATAAATAACATGCCTCCTCTTGTTTTTATGTTAGAAACAACTATCTTCTCTAGAGGGAGGGGGGAGACATTCAATGCTACAAAAACACAAGGTACAGACATGACACAGAATTTTATTGATAAATATTCACCAATATATAACCTGTTTTTTGTTTGAGTTTTGTTTTTCCAATAAATTCCGCATGAGGATTCTTCATCAAATTTTTACATGAATATTACAATTATTATACATACATGTATTATTAGAGATACAAGTTATCATAATGACGTTGGCAGGTGAGCTGCAGAGTCTCTTCCTCACAAGAGGGTCAGGAAACTGAAGTGACAACTAAGAGGCTAATGAGGGTCACGGCAGGTATGATATGTGTGTGGAAGAGTTCTTACTTGAGGAAGAGGAGGATAGTGAAAAGTTCTTTTTGATTTCTCCAGAAGAATATTGTTAGTGAATCCTGGGGTTGACAATGAGGTTCCAGCATGGGGAAGAGCAGGGAAAGGTTAACTCCAGGTCAAGAGGGCCACATTCCTGCATGTTCTCCAACATACCTCGCTTGGATATCAGGAAATCAAGCAGACACTGCAGCCCTCAAGGCCTGGAGTTACCTTTCCCTGCTTTACCCCATGCCGGAATCTCATTGTCTTCCCCAGGGTAGAGTGACTATGATACTGAATGGGTTTCCATTTAGAATGCTTCCGAAGTACAAGTCACACTTTTTGGGGAAAAGTGCGACGCTTCTGAACAAATCCACTAAGCCTGGTGTAATGATGCTATCACACCAAATGCCATTCATGTGGTAAATTCATGTACGCTGCCTCTTTGCCTCTTATTCTTTCACATTGTCAAAATGTGTCTGTATACTAGACACTCCTGTTGCATGTGGCAGAAGCTACCAACAAGTTTTATTCTCATTGCTACACAGAAGAATTGACTTCTATTTATCTCATTTACAATACATGGAAGACATGGACGATGTTGAGAGATCAAGTTTATTTATTAATTAGTTTATTTATTGAATATATGAGCCACTAGTTTATTATGAACAGATCACACATAGGTCACTCCTGAGTGTGTGTCGCACTCTTGCTCAAAATGGGCACAAAAAAAAGCAACTTCAATTCTGAAAAATATTGTAATCTTGTTATTCATCTTGTTTGCAAAAGTTTCAGATCTTTCCTCTGAAGTCAATGTACAATGTTGTTTTGGATCAGTTTTAACACAAAATCACATTTTGTGTTAACCCTTTAACACTAGAGATGTTGCCAGAGACATTTAAGTGACACATGCTTTTTGACACACCATAACTTGTCAACCGGTTATGTATTCGACAAGAATCAGCTGATTCTGATGCAGAGAAAAGTGGCTTTTCATAATGGCTTTGCAAAGACGCATTATTGACTGGTTTTACGTAGATTGCGTAAACACTTCACTATTAAGAGGCGTTTGGCACAACACCTCACTACTGTGAAGTGATGCATATCAGTGCAAAAGCGCTTTTCTCCACTTCAGAATTCGTTGGAATTGCATCAATGGTTGTTAAAAGACTGCTAACCCTGGAGGAAAAGCTCCAGTGTTAAAGGCTTAACTGTAATTAGCATACATAGGTTATGTGGTGAAGGTATGTGAGATGCACATGAGACTTATAAATACATCCGCTTTTACTTAAACCCTGACAAAACACACGATTTAACACATGTATAAAACCCTGCTTTTGACTGTGGAAGTGTGACTAATGCAAGCTTCAGTTAAGCCTAACTTGTGTGTCGACAAGCCACACTAAGAGAACAAGGCGATTCCACCCACGTTTCTGTCAATTTTCTTGTTAAATCCCTGTCGGTGTGCCTGCTGTGCAGATCCTACTAACATGACAGATGAAAATCTGTCACCAGCCTGCAACAGTAGAGCATGCAGGCTTGGGTAGGCCCTGAAGGTGCACACAGCAAATAAAACGTTGAATTACAGCGAATCAGAGCTGGGCTGTGATTATATTACATTTGAATAATTTATTGCACGCATTCTTAAACAAGGAAAGGAAGAGGAGCTCCGTTTACATCTGTGGTGAACTGAGATTAAACACCATGAGAGTCACACACCACGAGTCATGTCGGGTCACAGGTCAGAGAAACAAAAGATTTAGATTGGCTGTAGGCCTGCTTTGGCTTAAAAACATCGTTGTTTCATACTATATCTTTTATTAGAATTCAAAAAGATTTTACGTAGGAAATTTTACCTTAGCAGTACGTGGTGGGAAGCAATACAAATTTATATGGAGGGGCAGGAGGGGCGCAGGAAACTTTGGAAGGGTGGTAAATGGGAACAGCAGAGTGGAAACGCAAGTTTTTAAAATATGTATTTTAAACAGTTTTATTATTGTTATTACTGTATAATATTATTAAGAATAATGCTTTTGGTTATTTTGATATTAAAAATGTTCATTGATGATTTCTTAACTTTTGTCAATAATACTGATACTATAAAAATAATACTAATATTGACTTTAAAACTGGGGAACAGGTGGGGGGCAAAGCTTTATGTTGTGGGGGTCGGCTGCCACTGTTCAGCTTCGCCCTTCCCTTAATGCAGTTTCCAGAAATTGTTCTCAGACTTTGAGGTCATTTATCCCTCAGGCCCTCAAAAGACATCACTGGAGAGTTGTGCATCTGGGGGGCTGAGCTGAACTGAATGTTTTTTTTATTATTGTCATTGTTTTTTATAAATCAAAATCTGCCTTTGAACTTCTTTCACAGAATTAAGCACAAATTCATCTCTTTTACAATGGTGGCTTTTCTGTTCAAATTCAACTCTGTTAAAGGCCCGATATCATGCTCTTCCTAAGTCTTTCAGAGTAATCTATTTCCACATATATGAGTATTATTGGCACGCTTAAGATGTAATTTTAAAAAACAAATTAGGAGCTATTTTTGTGAGCTCCTTTGCTACCCAGAAGTAAGACGACTCGACCTCTGAGGCTCCACCTTTCGCTCCTTGTGTGTGCCGTCCATTTCATGATGTGCCCCCCCCCATTCAAATTCCTACAAATTTTTCAAAACTTTAAGCAGATGTTTCTGCGGTCTATCAGAGTTCTTTAAGGAAACTTCAAGTATTTTAGCAAATTTAACATTTTGCTTCTAGCTTTTGCCTCTTCAGCAAATCTCTTCAGCAAATCCCTCTGCACGCCACAATCCCACATATCCCTCCTATTTCTCCAAGTGTTTGTGAGAAATGTTTCCAGTGAACTCCCAAGGTTACAGCACATACATCTGGGCCTTGATAACTGTGTTATCAAAGAAAGAATGTCTTAACAAAGGTTTATTCAACTTTAACTCCCAGGTTTAATGACTGAGGAGGCATGGACAAAATCTGTTGCAAAAAAAAAGAAATCTGACAGCTGAGCACTAGTGCTTGGTTTTAACTAAGCACTCTAAGGTCTTTAATTCCAAATATATTGTTAATGCTACACATAATGGCAGAACACACCTCAGATTTTGACACATCTCTATCTATTTAAAAGAAAATCTGAATTAAAATGTGTTGGACTGAGGTTCCATCACAGGAAACAGAGGTAAAGGAAACTTCCAAGACTTCATCAGAACTTATGTATTTTTACAGATTTGGTTATGAGAATTTTGATAAATAAAAACAAAAAACTTTTGTTCTAGCAATTTTCACTTGAGGAGATTAAGTGCAAACATCCCTGCATGTTCCTCCGACGGTGTTGAAGCACAATGCTTTTTATGGTTAGCTGGATGGGATGTAGATTCTCCTTTTCATGTTTGGTGGCACTTTGCATGCATTTTTAAAGGGGCACACTTTTGATTCCTCTTAAAAAACACTTTGGTTTGAGATCAAAAAGACTGAATGTCCCATTTGTCTGTCCCTCATCCTTTAATGTTTGTTTTTGTTCTTTAAAATCTTTTGTTCTTTATACTTTTGGGATGTGGGAATAAAAAAGAATCAAGCTATTATTAAGATCTGTTTTCTACCATTGATACTCTTGTTTTTTTTAACCTTGCAGTTTTATAACAAAATGTGGAAGGTAAAATGAAGCATTAAAGAGAAAAAAACTGAAACTTGATATTTGAATTTAGCTCTTTAGTAAGATGTGTTGGTGCAATGCTCTTCCACCAGCCGTCTGAATCCTGCATCTGCATCTGGATCTGCTGCTTTCCTCTTATGCTGCATACAGATAGAACATGGAAATCAACTTAAAGCGTGACAGCAGGCCGCTGTCGGCAGGCTGAGCTGCTTCTGCTCCTGAACAGAAAGTCATGTTTTGCTCATGATGACTTTGCTAAGAAAAAAGAAGAAGGGAACTGGAGAACGTGTCCTGAAGGGCTTGGGTACTTCAGCTCAGATTTCTTTATTTTCTATCGGTCAGCCTGACTTGGTTTTGCGTCATTTAGATTAGACAGTTTAACAGATTAACAGTCTATTAAATATATTTCTACAAAAACAGCTCAACAGAATTTTAAGGCTGTGGTTTTACTTCAAGCAAACAAAGATGCTGATCTACAGAATACTCAATCTGATTGGCTGCTGGGTATGGATGCCCACCTAAAAAAGAAGTTCCAGTCACATAGCTCAAAAAGTTCTTTATCACTGCGCAGGCTTCTTTAAAACCAACTTTTTGCTTCATCTTCTAGACAAAAACAAGAAAGAGGTGAACTTTCTTTCTGAACTAATGCTTTATAGAACTTATCGTGACGATGAGCATAAATATTGCTTTCCTTTGGCGAGGTCAGTGATGCATTATCGTGTTGCCATGACAACGGGCTGCACAACCATTCGAAAAGACAGTTTTTTGTGTTAATGCAATCTAAACTGAAAAAATAACAAGAATAAAGTACTAAAAACTGATTGAATATTTACTTCTCTTGTAAGGGACCATGGTATAAGTGGGATAATGCCAGATGAAGTGTGCATTTTTAGAAATGGACCCCACGTCTGGACCATCCGATGCAAAGCGGAAGACGGTTGCTTGCTAATTAATTTGTGTTATTACATTTTATTGCGTTAATTTTTTTTAATGAATCGTGTGCGTTAACACATTCACGTTGACAACCCTAGTATAAAGCTAAACCTCTCAACGCCCCATGCACTGCATGCCATATTTTCCACTAGTACATGAATTGTTGTTACATTAATACTCTTTTTTTTAAAATTAACATTTATAAATTAAATGGACGCATTTCTTTGATGTAAAATATTATTTTTGAACTGTCATAGTGCATTAGTGTTTTTTTTTCAATAGTTCACAAACTTAGATACTTTTGTACAGATTACTGTATTTTCCACACAATAAGGGACAACTAAATGCCTTTTTTTTTTTAAATACATAGTGTATTATATATGAATTAATTCTGGTCTTGCTTACTGATGCTAAAGGGATTTTGAGAGTCTTTGTCAAAATATCAGTCAGTTCCAGGTCCAAGTTCCAAACAATGCAGGGCTGCCAACTCTCACCCATGGCAATGAGACTCACACACTTGATTTCTCACTCTCTCACGCCACAACTCTATTTCGCACGCTTTAAAATGTATAATGTTTCTTGTAACTTTTGAATGAATGAAGATACTTTTGAATGGGATGTTCAACTCCTGTGATATTTGCATCTGAAGTTAAAAGGATGAGCATGTTGAGCATTTATCTGAACGTAAAAAGCTCAGTGAGGAGAAAAGAACGTTCCTGAGGGGGAAAAGAACGATGTATCTATAATAACAAATCAGCGCAGATGATTTTTTATAGTTGATTGACAGCCGTAGTCCACTGCTCACCGATCGCCTCATTCCTAGTGTTTACATCACGTGACCACTAGCTACGGTATCCATTTTGGTTCAGTTATTCCAGTCTCTGAGAGCAGTTCCTGGTCCTGGACCAGGATTCATTTGGTTGTATTCAGACTGAATCAGGGGGAAACTGTCAGGGCCCTGCCCTCCAACTCCTCCTCCGATCACCAGAGGGAGCCCTCTCCTGGGTATTGACTGCCTCTTTTCCTTCCTTACTCCATCTCCCATAATGCTCCTTGCTCCTCCTGACCTCACCAGCAGTCTCCCATTCCAGCTACTGAAGCCACCACGGAGCAGCTGACGGCTAATCCAGCAGTCATTCCTCCCTCTCCAGTGGCACCTCCTCTCATGCCGTCTACCTGGTCTGGAGCTCCCTCTACGTCATCGGCTTCTATGTTCAGTCCTCACCTGTCACTACCAGATAAGTTCAATGGCAAGCCCTCAAGCTGTAATGGCTTCCTCATGCAGTGTCAACTGTATATCCATCAGCAAGCTGACATGTATCCCACTGAAGAAGCCAAGGTGTTCTTCCTGTGCTCTTTGCTTTCTGGAGTGGCTAGCAGCGGTTTGGTCAGGATGGTCGTTGCCTTCTCATTTCTTTGAGGCCTTCATGCGTCTCCTGCATGAGGGTTTCCAGGACGCCACAGACGGTAAAGATCCCGGAGACCGGCTTATGGACATCAAACAGGGAAAAGACACTGCAGCCACTTACTGTGTTTCTGGAAGCCAGTGGCCCAAACTAACTGGTCCTCCTGTGGGTTGAAGACTGTTTATTTATTTATTTAGGTGTTGGGTATTGGTTCAAGGCCAGCACCAACTGAAAGGGGTATTTGAAAGGTGTGCACTTTTGACAGTGGTAATGATAACATGAAAATGCTAGTACATATGATTTATAATTTATATCTGTCACAGATGTTTGTATGCTGCATGAGGCAGCGTACATGGAGATCCTCCAGCATGTCTCTGCTGGTTGGTTAAGCCTTGAGCATTGTGTGACTCGGATACCTCAGACTCTATGACCCCCTTGTCAGCTACATGAAATTTGTTGCATGATGAGGCATATCGAGAGAGTGGCATCTACAACTGTTGTTGTGTGCATTGTCTGTGTGGAGTTATTTTCTGTGAGCTTGCACAAGTGAAACCAACAGCAAGCACTTGTGTTTTAAAAGACAAACTTCATTTGCAGGCTGTGTGCAAAGTTCATGGTGCCCACAGCGCTGCAAGACCAAACACACCTTAACGAGATTGCTTTAAAAGAAAAAGGAAATAATTTGCCTGGTAAGTAACCCCATGTCATTATATGTTTTTAAAAAAAAATCCTCTGATTCAGACCAATAGAAATCTTAGCTATAAATCAAGTTCTGGATCTGCTTCTCATCATTACTGGTGAGCTTCTGGATAGACCAAATCAACTTCATGCATAGTGGCTCAGGCAGATATTATATGATAGCATATGATCAGCAGGACGCAGGATTTCTGTTCATATAATTTGTTGTGTGTTGGACAAGAAGAAAGATGAAAATTGGCTTTACCACAGGGGCTAAACTCATTAGGATCCTGGATCATGGAGATATCAGCCCTCAACAGATGGAAAAATTCCATGAGCAGCTTTGAAATTCCTCATCAATGCTGTTGGCTATGCTTTGAAAAGATTACCCCTGCAAGAGTCACTCTTCAATCATGCAAAGTTTGTGGACGTCCGGCAGAGATTGGAATGCATCGTCGAAGACGCCCTTTATTTTGTGAAAAGATATGTTTTTTCAGTAAGTTTTGAATTTTTAAACGGTAAAAATTTCATAGTAAGTCATTTAAATAGGAAAATTAAAAACAGAGACAGACAATGACATTACTACAAATTACTCCCACTCCCTCCTAGGTGGAATCTGTTAAACCAAAATAACCTAACCTTGCACGTTTTTGGATGATGGGAAAAACCCTAGGTACTCAGAGAAAAGCTTCACTACCAAAAAGAGAACATGAAAACACCACACAAAGAAAGCCAGCCCCAACTGGGGATTGATATCTAAAACTCCTGAACTCTCAGACTGCAGTGCTCAAAAACTTCATACTGTGTTTTTTTATATATATCTTTACTAGATTTCCACACATACTTATTTTCCATTGACCACACGACCTGCTAAGTAATGAATTCTTTGAATTCCCCTAGACAAACACCCTCAAACACACCCTCCGGAACCACCACCCCTGCAGTCCAGTGGTACAGTTCCCGACTGCCACACAATGCTACAGAGACGTGTCAACCAAGACAATCCCACAGCATCCAGAGACAGCTTGTTAACTACCTTGGTGACTTCAGCCCTTCAGCCCCACCCCAAAGTCCTCAGCCTCTGCTTCCTCAGGAGAAGAGGTGTCAGCAGGATTGAGGAGATCCTCAAAGTATTCTTTCCTCGCCCGACATTGTCCCCAGTGGAGTCAGCAGCTCTACACTTGCAGTAAAAACGGTGCTTTCGCTTTCTGAGGCGTCAGACGGTTCTTCTCTGTGGCCTCTCCAAACTCCTTCCAGGACCATGTTTTTTGCTTCCACAACAGCCCAGGCTGCAGCTCGCTTACTTAATGTCTGTCCCAAAAGCCAAGTTCCGTGACTGGGGATTGGGCTGCTGATGCACCCACCTTTGACTGCCACCCAAACCACACTGCAGCGGCCCCTTCTGAGCCCTCCTGCTGGTGGTGGGGTTACAGGAGAGTAATTCCATGTTGTTTCCTCCGGGGCCCCTGGGAAGAGCCTCAATCACCAGGCGCTCGCCTGCGAGCCCCAACCCTGGGCTTGGCTCCAGGGTGGGGCCCCAGTGACACCAATCTGGGCAACATGACTGGATCTTTGTTTTGTCTTCTCATTAGGGTTCCTGAACCGCTTTTTTGTCTTGCTCTTCACCCAGGACCTGTCTGCCATGGGAAACCCTACCAGGGCCAAGAGCCCCAGACAGCATAGCTTCTGAGATTACATGAAGGGGCTCTCATACCCCTCTACCACATTAAGGTGGTGGTTCATGGAGGGGGTTGTGGTTATTTGTTGCCCCAAATGGTAAATGGTAAACGGCGTGTACTTATGTAGCGCTTTTCTACCTTCATTGAAGGCCCAAAGCGCTTTACAGTCACAGATCCACTCACACATTCACAAACACATTCATACACTGATGGAGGCTCTGCTGCCGAACATTGGCGCCAACCTTCCATCAGAGGCAATGTGGGGTTCAGTGTCTTGCCCAAGGACACTTCGACACATGGGCGGGCAAGGTGGGAATCGAACCTGCAATCCTTCGATCACAGGCTGACTGCCCTTTCCACTGCACCACAGCCGCCCCAAAGACAAAGTTGAGGGAAAAAAAATGCAAAAAATATAAATCACAAGTTCTTAACCTCAACTTCAGAAATCCCACATATACACACAGGCAGAAATAGTTTTCTTTAGAACTTGTATGGTGTCATAAGTCCCTCCCAAATGGGTTCTACATGCAGTAACAAATGAAGAACTTTGCCCTTAAGTACGAGAGAGGAGGATATGATGCAAACACCCCAGGGGCTCTCAGAGGTTTGCAAAGAAACTTAAAACAGTCTTTGACAGGTTTTCAATAGAAATGCTTTTTAACCCATTATCGCTGTAAAAAAGACTCAAATGTGACTTTTGAACATAATATGACATTTAGTAGTCACTTTTATTTAAAGCAACATATTACTTAGACAGTTTGACAGTGGAAGACCACTGACTTAACCTTTCAGTTTTAATGATGTTAATAAGGCTGGACCGCTGAAGGCAGAGAGGGATAATGAATATCAATTTATTAAGTAATTGATGAACAAAGCTGGAGCAGAACTGGAGGGCGATGCCAGGAAAACAGTGGTCAGTGCAGACAATCTTTAAAACAAAACAACAGTTAGAGAGTAAGAAGAGTAAGGATTAGTCAATGTGGTTAGATATTCACGCTCCTCTGGGCTGTCAGATGAGACTGTGGGTTGATAGTTGGAAAATCTGGGATAAGATGAACACAGGAGGAGGTTGTGAAGTGTTGGGAGCAGCCAGAAGATCCCTGGGGTAAAAGGGAGATCTGGCATGCAGCTCGTAAGAGCAACAGTCGTGTGGAAACTGTCATGCTTTGCACTTTAGGTCTTTGTTTTCTTAACTTGATTTCTGGCTTAATTTCTGTGGGGGTTGGCCATGGCTCCTCCATCAGTCCGGACGGGGAGGAGCAGGAACCTGATACCATGATGGATACAAGCCTGGAATTTGAACCCCTGGCCATATGATCTTCCTGAATGACTAAAGACATTTTAATTGAGACACCTAAGAACTACAGCAGCTTCATAATTAAGATTGGTAAATAATAAAATGACAAACCAAATGGAAAATTGATTGGAGAAAAATATTTCCTTTTGTCCTCGTTTTTGTCCCTCTAACACATGAAAATAATTCCTTGAACATAATAATTCAACATTGGTTAAAACAACTATATTTGTTATTGTTTGATTGGTAATAGACAGTAATAGACTTGTAATAACCAAACAATGCAGAATTCAATTGTTTAAATCATATAAAAGCGAGCCTGATCAATTTTATGAAGATTTTATCATAAAATATGATTATTTTTTTTAGCTGTCTTATATTTTGATATGTTTTTGATACCAGACTTGAATGAATAATTCATAATCACAGATTTTATTTTATTAAAGATTCCAAAGCAATTTTCTGTGTAATTTCTATGCAGCTTGTCTGTGTAACTTGAGTTTCACAGCAGAGGCTCTACGCTTCTCCTTCATTTGCAGACTGTTACACCCTCAGTGTAAGAATGAGTGCTACCGCAGGTCCCTCAGTTCAGCCACTGTTAGGAATGGTTCACACTGGATGCGGAACAGAGGCCGTCTCTGTCAGGCACCCCCGTTAACCTATGGAGCAGTTCACATCGGACGCAGAGCGCCGTGGACCTCTGCGGCCGGCTTGCGCTGTGCAGCGGAACGTTTCATCATCTGGTCTAGTTTTTGTTCTCGACCGGAACTGGAAATCCACGCGCACAACGTGCCGTGGGAGTGTTTTTGCGTTTAGTCGGGGCTTTTTGCCCGTAATAAACATTTGAAAATGGTTTTTCACAGATATGCAACACTTAACTAATATGAAAGGGAGCAAAATCACTTTTCTTCATGTCAAAATGAGCCGATTCACGTTGATCACTTAAGGAGTTGAAAAGTTATTGTAGTCCAAGGATGTAAAAACAGGAGCTAGTTGCTTTGTTTAATATGTGAAGTTTTGTAGTTGTGTTGATAATAACTTTGAAAGAAATAAAAATGATAAATGTTTTCTGTACCATTTTAAGCTCATTAAAACTATATTGTGCTAAAAACCTTGAGTTACCGTCTATTTACATTTAAAAGCTACAAATCTGAACTTTTAAGATCATTTTTGAAAGCGGGAAAGTTTTATGAAGTGTTATAATTTTCTCTAAATATTCATTTTAAAATGTGCTGTATTTAAGGAGCACATGGTAAAGCAACATTAAAGACCAAAGACGAGCAACATAATACTGATAATATTTCAGCATCACCCTGCAAATTTTACACTTCCGGCTAATGATGAGTTTGGGCGCCATCTTGTACGGTGCTCGCGGAAGGGGGGGGGTTCCGGTCCTTGACTTCCTTGCGGGTAGTGATTTTCAGCCGCCATCTTGTCAGCAACCAGGTTCCCCTCAACTTCCTTTGGTAAACTTGATCTGGATATCCTTGTTTCAATAAGAAAAGATCAAGAGAATGCAACCAATGACTCATTAGTGGGACAGAAAGATGACATAAGTCTAGGCTTTAAATAAGAAATAAGATCATGCTTTAAGCTGATAGCATCCATGAATTTAAAGGTGAAAATATGTTGTGATTGGCTAAAAAGGAAAGGTGAGCAAGTTAGCTGTTGGTTCAGAGTAAAGGCTAAATTGATGAGTCATATGTTGCGTGACATAACAACAAGCCAGCATACCTAGAAATGGGGTAGATCTTCTGAAATTGTGCCAAAGCTTATATGGCTTAAGTGATTTGGATGTAATTGCTGGGTTCTTGGCAAAGTTCCAAAGCTCAACTCCTTCTGTTGACTCCATTCGTTCATGTTTAGATCATACAGTTGTAAATATTGTTCAAATGGATGATCTCTGTGGATTCTGAGCCACAGAAATGATGCAGGCAAATTGACCAGATTTCACTTTATTCAAACAAAGAATCTGCTAAAAATACACAAATTAGTAAAAAAAAACAAACAAAAAAGCTTCTTTTCTCACTAAAAAGCATAACATGGAGGAAACTGTGAGAATTGTTCAAATGCTGTTGATTCCAAACAGCAAAAACATAAACCTTGTGGGTCAATTTTAGGAGGTTACTTTGCAGAAGTACAAAAATTGTTTAGAATACGTGGTGAAGCTTTTTGTTGTTTGTTTGTTTTATTTTTTTTCTCTTTTTCTTTTGCAGATAAAATTTCAATTTGATTAGTTTGGCAATTGGAGAAACAAAAGAAAATACAACAAATGTAAAAAATCATTTTAATCATTTTGACTGCAGGTAGGTAGTATTAGCAGGATGTAATGCTCTGAGTTATCAGCATCAGCGAGGCAGACAGGTGAGGCTGCAACCTGTGACCCTGCCTGTGACACAATGGAACTTTCACTCAATGAACATGTTGCCTTTATGCTGCATACCTGGGTTTCTGCTCTTTTTGCAGGCAGATTCATAAAGAGCAGGGGTCAGAATGAGTGTGCCAAAAGCCACCTAGTATGAGCCTTTTTCAACATTTCTTCAGGATATGAAGGTCAAATGGAGCTGATTGAAATGGAAGTAAAAGGAAGCGTACTGTAACCTACAGAGCAGTGTTTGATGAAAGAGCAGCAATGAATACCAGGTTCAGGAGACACATCTTTTATCAGCAAGAAAAAACAATTCTTTGAAACATTTCAGGTGTTATAGACTGCGACAAACAAAGTGACTTCCAAAAGTGGTTTAGCTTTAATGTATTTTGTCCAGTAAGTGTCCAGTTCTTGTATTTTGAGCATTTTGAGCTTAGAGCTCTGTTGTGTTTTTGATCACATTGCCGTTGATTTTATTACGAGATGCTGAAAGAAACAGGAAAGCCCTATGACTTGCTGCAAACGTGGTTCCAAACGAAAGCAGAAAATAACACTGAATTCATTACAGGTTGGGGAACAGAACAGTGCGACATGAATTCAAGGTGTGCAGTGAACAACAGGGAAATACAAATGTGCTTCTTTAATGAACTCCTGCAGAATTCAGCAGGAAGCTGACATGAAGTTAGTGAGCTCGGACGCTGTGAATGCACTTGGCTTGAAAAGGGCTCCATTTGATTTGTGCCACCCCATGGCTACGGAAACTGAACACGGAAGAAGAGGACAGCTGGGATGTTTGGAAAAGAAGCAATGCAGAAATTATCAGCCTCCTGGTGGTACCAATTCTCCCTTTTTTCTCTTTAATCTCTTCCTGGGTCCAACATGTGTCCACTTCAGAGAGCTTTCCTTCCATGCCTCTTGTTCTCAGTGTCAGAGATGCATCTATCAAACATGCATGGCTACTCAAATAAACGGAAGCCGGTTCATACTCGTGGTTTTTTTTCTCTCTAGAAGGCCCAAAGAGCTTTACTGTTACAGTCCCAGTCACACATAAACCAATGACAGCAGAGCTTCCATGAAAGATGCCTACCAGGCCACCAGAACCAAAGTACGGTTTTGGCTCTCCAGAGGTTGACCCCTGTACTTCTACACCACAGCCCCCATAATTAAATAAATCGGAATCAGCCAACACACCTTTCATCAAGCAAAACGTCCTCTAAATCTAACCCTATCCAAACACAATGACTTCCTTCTAGAAGACTTTCTGGTTTTTTGGAGGATCTTTTTCACTCAGTTGTTCAGGATCTCTTGGTCATGTTTTCCTTTGTCACATTTTTTAGCAATATATAGTTATTTAAGGCACAATATCTCTCATTAACTTTCCTACACATGTGCCAGACAAAGAGAGCTGTTTTTTAATTCCCAAAGTGACCATGAAAATCACCCACAGCGAAGGTGCGAACTTAATAGGTGACAATACTGATCAAATAGAACAAGCTCAAACAGTAACATAAAATCATTTTACAGAAAATCATAACAGCAACAAGATATTTGATGGTAGTCTGACGTGGGTTTTTGGATTAAAAGCAACTGTGGAGAACAGACAGTAAGAACTGATGTAAAATGATCTGGATTTGGTCAAACGTGGGATTGCTGAAATCAATCAAAACAGAACCGTTTTGAATGGAATTCAATTGTCAGCTGTTCCTGCTTTGCTGGAACCGCATCAGAGGTTATAGAAACACAACAACTGCACAATAAAGCAGTTTACTCAGCCCAGCAGGGCAAAGACGAGGTCACAGAGGCGCAGCAGCAGCCAGGATGTGTGCAGGAGGTCATATGAGTGAATCTGACAGGGCTGAAATCCTCAGTATGGCTATCAGATGTGTCCATCTTTCTCTCTTGATATCCACGTTGATGCTTTCCAAGTGAAAAAGTTTTTGTTTCTTGCTCACCATTTTTTCCCCCTTTTTGAAGTGTGCAAGTCAGGAAAGTAAGCCGCTCAGTGTCCTTGTGCAATTTTGAACAGGATCATTTTTCCTAAAGCCTTTGGAATTCCTTAATAATAATGTGTTGGTGTGAAAATGGATGCACACTTTTCTACAACCTGACTTCAGGGACAAAGAGATTACTGTTTGGAAAGAATTTATTTTGGATGTGAAGGTTGCACACCTTTTCTGAATAGCAAGAGGATGAGCTCTGTGATTAAAAAAGGTAGTACTTGTATAACTTGATCTTTAATTATTTTTGACTTGAATTCTGCAAATATTCCTGCTGAAGTGGAAAAGTGAGTTCCAGATTTAATGAAAAACAAAACACGACCGTCTTTTGTTTTTCATGAATTTTGTCATGTTTGTCAATATTTTGCAGAAACTCTTTTGGCTCCAGATGACATTTAAATACAGAAATGATGGAGTCATTGTAAATGGCGTTTGCTTAAATGGCGCTTTTCTACTTTCCTTCTTCAACACACTGTAAAACCAAACATAGCGTTTTAACATAAAAACATGAGTTAAAGGGCTGCCTTGAAATTTTAAGTCAAGATAACAAATATGATTTGTTGTGTTATAACTTTTTGTTGTATTGAATTAAAAGATGTTGTTTAACTGATGTAGACTTAAAGGTCATGCAAACTTCTTTTCGTTGTTTTGTAACTTAAGTTTATAAATAAAAAAAAGCTTAAGTTGTGTTAAGCAAGGGTGGTTTCAGCTTATCCTGTCACCAAAGCAATCCAGCTTCATATCAGTGGTAAGGCAGATAATTATTCATGCCAGATGGCCTTACTGATACAACCTTGAGTCACAGTATGGACTCTCTTAAGTACTGTAGCAGCAAACACTGTTTTACATTTTTTGTGCCTCCTGGGAATTGAACTCAGAATTGAACTGTGTGACATTGCTACACTCAGCCCACTAAACCATGCGTTTGCTGATTTTAATCAAGCAATCGGTAGTTAAAACAACAGACATATCTGCTTGACTAGACCTAGTGGAGAAAATAAAATAATTAAAAATACCCTAAATTAGAACTACAATAGTTGAAAACCGAGATTATTCCATCCTTTCATTTTCTTAACCCACAGCATCCCTTTTAGAGCTGCCTGTACCCAACCTGGCTACTGTTGGGTGAAGGCAGGGTACTGCTAGATAGGTTGCACCGTTTGTTGCACACCTAGGGACAGTTTGGAGTAATCAATCAACATACAAATAATGTTTTAGAGTGTGGGAAAGGGTGGAATAAACGTGCAAACTCCACAAAGAAAGATCCCAGCTGAGATTTGGAACAAAGCCTTCTCACTGAGAGGTGAGAGCACTAACCACTGCACCACCACGGAACCTAAACTTCATAAAGGCTTCATGAGGCTTCTTCTTCTTCTGGGCAAAAAAGCGACCATTTTCCTGCTTAGCGCCATCTAATGGTTGCAAATTGAAAAGGTCTAAAGAAAGATTGTACTTATAATGTTAATTGTAAAATCTTACATTAAGAAGTTGTGTCTAGTGGAGATGTTTTTGACTTAAATTATCATTTATATGAACAACTTGATCAAGAGCTCTTTCAGTTGAATTGGAAAAATACATTAGAACAAAAACATCAAAATGCAATTTACAGTGTAGAGGCTCCGCTGCTTCACACTCACAGCAGTCTGTAACCACCAAGAGCAATATGGGGTTTAGTGTCTCGTTCAGGGACACTTTGACACCAGTGGGCAAGGCAGAAGTTCAACCTGTGATCTTCTGATCTGAGGTCGACCGCTCTACCTCTGCCCCACAGCCCTGGATAGAAGTTAGATAAAAAGGTAAACTTCAAATATAGGAGTTCTGACAAAAAATTGTGATCTTTAAACAGGCTTTGTGCCAACTAAAGGTGAAAATGAGAAACAACAAAATAAACAAGACAATTGTTCCACTCGTCCTGGAACAGGATGCAACAGTCTCAGCAAAATTCCCAGTGTTTCTTCTCCTCTGTAACATCTTCCAGCTGTTTTAAGGGCGTCCCAGGGTGTTGCCAGGCCACCAGAAGGGCTGTTGATGTAGAGGAGCAGAGGCTTCCCACACGTAACTGAGTTCTTCATCGTGCACCACTCCACCTTGCAGCGGAAACACATTTCAGCTGCTTGTGTCTGAGACCTCGTTCTTTTGCTCATGACCAGAGTTTATGATTGGTGAGTATTGGACAAAAATCAGCCAATAAAATGACTGCATTTAAGACTCAGCAAATTAAAACGGTACAACCACCAGACAACGGCGCCGCACCAATCCATCCGCTGATTTCATGCTCTTCCATCATTCATGAAAAAGACCCAATAAGAGAGTTAAACTCCTCCACCTGGGGGAGGAACTCTGGCTTTGTTAAAGAACCATTTAAGGTCCTGGAAATATTTGGCTACTTTAGAAAGATTGGGAAGAACACTCCTATTGTGTAACAGGTGAAATAGGAGCAGAACAAATGCATGTTTTAGAATATCCTTCCCTCATTCCAAAATCTTTCCAGTTTTCCAGTCCAGGTCTGAGATGTGCTTGTTTTGTTGCTGTTGTGAGATGATGATGCAGCTTCAAATTCAAACTTGATTCATATTTAATCACTCTGTTTTGAGTCATCCAGCTTCATCCCTCACATGGCGTGTCTACTGTTATAGAAGAAAAGGTCAGTCTATTGTGGTACTGTAGCCTGAAGCAAAGAAAGTTTACAAGAGCATGTTGGGGAAGCAGCCAGGAGCTCTAAACATTTGTGCAACGCCTCTTAACAGAAGACAATGCAGGAAAAGACATTTACATTATCTGCTGAGGAAACAACGTCTGTCTTACATGTTGCTGTTTCTGTTGTCACAATCCTCAGTGTATCTGATGTGTGCAAATGCAGAAGCATATAACAGCTTAAGTATGACATGCTCTTTCCTATGACAAGGCTTGTAGTCTTAAAGGTATGGCTTTTGTTGTTGTTTTTTGTGTTATGTTGTGGTCTAGGTTATAAACATTAAGCTTTTCCTCATCCTGCATCCTTCTCCTGACTTAGGGTTCTTCACCATGCCATCCCTGACAGCTGTTTCGTGTTTTTCTTGATGGTATTATAGGTTTTTATTTTTCTGTCTCTCTTCCCGGTTGAGCTGCCAAAGGAGGACAAGACAGAATAAACCAAAAACTGAAGATCTAATTTTTCTCCAGAAGAACCAACAGCGACCAGTACTGGTAACTCAAAAAGGTGGCATTACTTAAACTGGTAACACTTACACTCTCTCTCTCTCTATATATATATACATATACAATATATATACATTACACACATAATTTTGTTTGTATGTATTGTATATATATTGTAAATATACATATATATATATATATATATATATATATAAAAGAAAAAGCAAACCAAAAAGATGGTCAAATTTGATTCTGTGGGTTCTCCAGGGTTAAAGATATAAAACCAATGTTGTTATGTATTTTCTGAAAGCTGGCAGCTACACGCTTTGAAAACTTTGAAAACACTATTTTTCTCTCCATTTGAAGGGATAAATGTAGGAATAGGGAGAAGCAATAGGTGTAAGGAAACAATTCAGATTCAGCCTGTGAGTTTTTTAAGTTCTTCGGCCCTTCCTCTAAACCCACACAAAACTGTGACATGTATGGAAGCAACTTTGCTGTTGACTTTTGTATTACCAGCCCTGACACATAAGTCATTAGCTCAATTTTGCTAATAACCTGTCAGGGCAATTCATTTCGGTCCAGGTGAAATGCTTCTTTAGCAGCCTCATCAGGCTGTTTGGTCATTTTCATTTTTGTCCAGGGTCTGCTGAAAATTTTACAGAGAATCAATGAACATTTTTGGTCTGCTAGTTCTTCAGCTCAAAAAACAGGTGATCATAAATAGAGCCATTTCTCTGTGGTTCTTTGTGGATTTCTACAGTGAACTGTGTGTAGTGTTTGCTTCATTGATGCATTACTCCTGTCAGGATCCTGGCCTGAGGAAATTCTGTGCTGTGTGTCAGCTTCAAATAAACTCACAAGAGGCCCAGAAAAAAATAGTTCTGGTTACATTTTCAAAGATGATCACATCCACATCCTTTCTTATTCATTGAGCTGTTAATGTTTTCAGTCAGACTACTGAACTGCAGAAAAAAGTGAAGATTATAAAGATAAATCAGCTCAAACTTGTTTCAGTTTTTTGCATTTCTGGGGTAAGAAAAAAACTCGTCTGATCTGCTATGTTAAAACATGCATGAAGGATGGCTGTTAAATGGACTAATTTTGCTCTTCATGTTATACAAGTTACACAACACAAGACATAAAGATATCAGCCGGAGTCTTAGAGAAGCAAATGTTTCTGCAAATACATCTAGAAATGTTTCTAAAGTTTTCTTGGCTCTTCTGTTTTCTTCTGATTGAATCAGAAGAAATGTTTATTTAGTTGGAATGGAAACCTTAGATATTGTAATAAAGATTCTTACATTTGGATTAAACTGTTAGGTAGTCATCTTATTGTATTTAGGAAATAGAGCTACAGATAAAGCTGCTGTCTGTTACAGAGCCCTCCGTGCTTACAAAATGTTTGTACAAATGTCACATGGGCTTTTCATTTTGTTAGAAATTTAAAATGAAGCACCTTTCTACCCCTGTCATGCCTCGAACTTCCATCTCCCCCTCAAATCACTAGAGGAAGCCATCTCTAGAGTATTGACATTCTTCTGAGCACCTTCCTCACTACATCTCCCATCAGCCTTTGCTCCCTGCTCCCAGGTCACACCAGCTGTTCCACAATATGCAATCAGCACAGAGTATTTAGTCTGGCACCGAGCAGAGCTTGGTGTGAAGTCTTGTTTGAAAGACCGATTTACCTCTGTCAAACACATTAAACAGTGGATGGCTTTGAAACACAATTGATTATGATCGCAATGATGGACATTGCAATTACAATATAAACAATGGCTTAAGAATTTTCTATTAATATATAATGCAGTGTTTTCAACCTATTTTGAGACAAGGTACACTTTTGGCACTGATGATGTGGCCGAGAAATGACACACAGGTCTGGTGGAACTCACATTTCCCTAGTTTAGCGTACAGGCGCTGGTCAATGATGCGTTGAAGGACTTGATGGACATGAGCCACGTGCTCCTCCAAGGTGTCCAAGAAAACCAAGATGTCTTCAATGTAAACAATAAACAGATGTAAACAATGAAAACAAATTTGTGGAGGAGATCCCGGAAGACGTCATTGATGAAAGCCTGGAACACAGATGGGGCATTACAAAGACCAAAGGGCATCGCACTGAGCAGGTCCAGCTTTGTTAAAAAGCACGCAGTGCGCAACTGTTCCAAAGTTACTGGAACCAATGGCGGGGGTACCGGTATTTTACTGTGACATCATTCAGAGCAGAGTAGTCTATGCAGGGCCTGAGACCACCGTCTTTTTTCTTTACAAAGAAGAAGCCGGCGGACACAGGAGAAGTAGATGGTCAGATGAACCCCTTGCCCAGCTCCTCCTTAATGTACGCCTACATAGCCTCAGTCTCTGGTTGAAACAGGGGAAAAACATTTTCCTGCTGCCAACCACTTGAGTGCTTTTCCGGTAAGAAACGAACAGAAGAAGTAAAATCTGGCCTCTTTGGTGGGATAGAGGTGGGGCTGGTGCTGCAGGAACAGCCCTCATTGCAGAAGAAACCCATGACAGTACTCATGCTTCCTGTCAAACTTATCTGGAAGCGAGAGTCGGGGACCGCTCGGTGCTCCAACAGGAAGCGGAGGAGATCCCCTGCTGGCGGGATGATGTGCAGCGGTGCCGGGTGGAAATGTCTCTGGAGGTGGCGCGCCCGGACCAGCTTGCAGCTGAGTCATGATGGCATCTGTGGCCGCTGTCAGCCGTTGGAGCAGGCTTCCGTGTTCGAGCAGCAAATCTGCAAACTCGTCTGGGTTAGAGGGTCTAGGGATCCCCACAGCTGGATCCATGTCTGGCGAAGAGTTCTATAACAACGAGTCAGAGGCAGTCGGATCCATCTGCAGTGTTTATTATGGAAAGGAGGGAAGGCGTGAGTCAGAACAGGCATGGGTTTGACGAGGACAGAGCAGGTGTTGGTCAGGGACAGGCAAGGGTCAAGGCTGGCGGCAGGCAGGCGTGGGTTCAGAGCCGAGGTAGAGACCATAGAAACAAGAGGATGAATGCTCATGATTGCCATGGAATGAACAATGCTTCGCACTGAGCAGACCTGGAGGTGTTGGTTAATTACTGTGAGGGGGATTAGTGATGAGTGACACCTGAGAAGCTTCAGTACTCTGGTGACTATGTGTGCACGCCACCAGAGGGGGAGACAGAGGACCGCTGCCTGACACCAGGAAGGCAGCTGGACCAGATAAATCAGACTATTTCTGAAGCTGGCATCAGACTACTTTGCTGAACCTCTGGCATTCCTTTTTAATCTGAGTTTCAGCTCTAAAAAAAAATCCTCTAGTCTGGAAATGTCCCTATGCACTCCCCTTTCACAAAGAAGGAGACGCCATCAGAGGTGAGTATAGGCCAATCTCCAAGTTCTGCATCTTGGCAAACATTTTTGAAAAACAGCATTGTATATGATTTTCAGTAGGGTTTCAGAAACAAGTATAGTACTGTTACAGCAACCTTGGAAGTTTTAAACAATGTTTTTTAGGCCCTTGACTTACTGCGCTGCACTCTTTTTCGACCGTTCCAAAGCACTTGACACTGTGGATCACACTCTCCTGGTAAAAATGCTGGTCATTATTGGTATCTCCAATCAAGCTGTTGCCTGGTTTGTTGACTAGCTGTCAAACAGATTCCAGTCTTTACAAATATCTGGCTCCATTTCTCTTACTCGTTAGATTAAGAAAGGTGTACCACAGGGCTGTGTACTAGGTCCCATTCTTTTCTCTATTTACATTAACAACGTGTGTCAAAACTTACCAAATGCATCATCTCTACGCTGAAAACACTGTCATTTACTGACAGTGGCTCTCAGTCAGCAACACAAGCTTTTGAATTTTTACAATCTGCTTTAAATGTTGTTTAGGCTCGTCTTAAATCACTAAAAAATGTTTTAAACACAGAAAAAGCAAAGGTGATGATTTTTCACACAAACGTGAATCACAGGAGATCACTCCAGGACTTGAAACCAAAAATAACAAATTAATAGAAATAGTAGACAGCTTTCAGTACCTCCCTCGGATTTGCGCTTGATTCAGAGCTTTCTTTAAAATGCATGTTTCCACCTTACTACACAAACTAAAAATGTTTTACTTTAGAAAGGCAGATGAAAGGCAGAGAAGGAAGTGATATGTTTGTCCACTAGGTAACAGAGGCAAGCAATACAAAGGCGAAAAAAGAAATAAAATAAAAAAGGGTGAATTACATTCTGGAGTGCTGCAAGATATGAGATATAAGGCATTTTTCCAGTAACTTGTTTCATTTTCTATCTAGTTGTCCTCTCTGTGTCTGTGTGCAGTTCTGTATTTTCTTTGATTCTACAGTAAGTTTTCATCATTTTTAGTGTTTAGAAGTAATGGTTCTGGACAGTTTCCTCTGTGGTCGCGTACACTAATCACTAATACAAATTCAAATTAAATGCACTCCAAGTGTAAAATTCCAGTCAGAGGGACGTCTGATGGCCGTGTGACCACTGCAAGGCCAGTGTTTACAAGTCACTTGGACATATAAACCAGCTCTTAAAAATCTGTGCTGACAGTGGAGCAATGTGCATCTTGATGAAGATGAATTTCCATCAGTTTTTGAGCTGGTCGCACATAAATAAGTGTGAATGACATCAGTCTTTCCCTGATCTCAGGTATGTGTGACACTTGTTCTGACCTCCACTGACCAGCGCCGTTCTTTCACTGAACACAGTTAGAAATGTACTAGAAAAATATAGAAGTGAGTGACTGGCTGCTCTAAATTACTTGTGACCAGAGTTCAAATGTTTGAAAAGTAATGAGAAAGACTAAATAAAAAAAAGTTCATGAATTTTGTTTTCACTGATTTGGCAAATTAAAGAGCAAACTAAAAACACACACATTCTGCTCTGATTCAAACTTGGAAGCACATACTTGTGCCAAAAGTCCAAGTCCAGGTTCAGACTTACTGACAATCCTCCTGAAGCCAAACTGAGGGTCTAAGCTGCTTCCTCCATCAGACCAAAGGTGGATCAACTATGGAGAGAAAGTTCTGCCAAATGTCAAGCAGTAAGGAGTAAGAGAAGCTACGTTCAGAAGAAGCCATTGACGGAGGTAAAGAACTGTTAAATTTAAGTCTTATTTAGTGTTTAGCAGTTCAAATGGAACTGTGTTAATAAGAGCATTAAAATCTGAATACAGCAGATATTTAAGACTGAAGAAACAGAAAACTCACATTTCTTACTGATTTATTTATTTTATGATTTTTATTTTTTTTATGTATTTGTTGATGATTTTATTAGTTATTTTGTACATAAAACAGCTAATAATAATACAGTACAGTTAATAGTACAGTACATGCTCCATACAAATCTACCAAAGAAGGGATCTAATTGAGGAAGTTATAAACTTGTTTACACCAGCGTCCTTGTTCATTTTATTTTGCGTTACAAAATAAAATAAAAAAACTGAGGAGAAATTTTACCCAAATTTTAAGAAGATCTAACTTGGGCAAGAGGTTACAAACATTTAAATGTATAATCCTAAGACCTGACCTTTCACTAAACTTACTAGGTTTACAAATGTAGTACATTTGGAATACTACATTTGGAGTTGGGCCTGGATTTGGCTCAATGTTTCCTGAGAAAAGTAGTAACAGTAGGATAAAACATTTCTGACTTCTGGTTAATTTTGTAACAATCCCCTTTGCAAGTCAGCATTGCTTTGTAAGTCAACAGCAAGTGTAACAGCTGACTTTTTTTTTTTGTTGGGTTCATGAAAAGAAAGCAAGAACCTTGAAGTTAAGTCAGAAATCGACCAGTTGCAGGTCCCAGTACTAGGAAGATCCCGAGGGGGGAGGGGGAAATCCGGGTGCTCATTGCCGCTGTTTATAGTTGATAATTCAGTGGTACCAAACAGTGTGTGTGATAAAGTCATTGTTGTTCTTGAAGAGAATAACCACTCCAGTCACACAGTGATATTTTTTGAGAGTACAGCCCAGGACCTATTGAGGTAGTGAGATCCACCCGGACACGGCTAACTGCTGATAGTTGTATAGCGAGTTTGATGAAACCCAGCCGCGTTCCTGTTCGTAGCTGCATGCGGCTACTTGCCAACAGACTCACAGCGAGGTTTTTGAAACAACAGCCTGTGGCCTGATTCATAGCCGCAGGATCTAAATGGTAAATGGTGTATACTTATATAGCGCTTTTCTACGTTCTTTGAAGGCTACCAAAGCGCTTTACAGTCACGGTCCCATTCACCCATTCACACACATTCACACACTGATGGTGGTTTTGCTGCCAAACACTGGCGCAAACCTTCCATCAGAAGCAACGTGGGGTTCAGTATCTTGCCTAAGGACACTTTCGACACATGGGCGGGCAAGGTGGGAATCGTACCTGCAATCCTCCAATCAGAGGCCGACTGCCCTTTCTACTGCACCACGGTCCCCCTATATAGCTGAACGCAGCTAACTGCTAGGTTAGTTGCTTGCTTGCAGGTTGCGCTCCATCAGAGTAGGATTAGCTGATCACCAACATGCCGGCCTGATGTGAGTTTAGATGCAACAACTCCAGCTGAGGCAACAAAGCACAATATCCCAACTGCAGACTGTCAGCAGGGAGCAGGCTACTGGTAGCAGCTACAACGGATCCTTCCCGGGGGCAGGACAATTCCCGTTGGAAAAAAATCCTCCAGGTTTCATGGAGTCAAATCCAGCAAAAAGACTTGTAGTAGAAGCAGGAAAAGGAGAACCATTGTGGAAGGGTCAACCAGCAACATCAGGAGGTAGGTCAGAAGTGGCGACAGATTGCGGTGGAGTCACTAGTCCCGACTTCAAAATTTCAGAAAATATTCAAAAAAGGGTGAAATTTCGACGAGATTACAAGGAATATCAATGGTGATGATAGATTGCACTGCTGACTAAGTTGTTTAGCTCATAAGAAGGGATAAAAATTCTAAAGGAAATTCACCAAGGTAGAAAGAGACGTGTGCGCCGCCAACTTGGAAATCGAACGATGATGATCATAAGCAAAACAGGCAAATTTTAAATTGAACCACAGATAAAAACTGATAAAAAACACAATCATAAAAGGAAAAAAATCTAACTCAATAAGAGATTTAGTACTTATAAATTAGCCCGGGAGGAAATGGGTAAAAAAAGAATTTGTTCGTTCCCACAAAACAGAATTTCGTACCCACAGAATAATTAAATTGTTCCCTCAAAATATTAATTCATTCAAACAAAGTAATTAAAATGAAGAAAATCCTAAAACCGGATGTTTTTTCACATGAACCAGAAGTAGTTCCTGGAACCGGAGTCATCGCCGCCATCCTGAAGAGGTCTGTGCGCCCGCAGCGCTATTGATTCTAATGAGTAAGGTGTCTATAAGTAAAAATTAAAGGAAACAACAGTTTATGTATTTTAACACAATCTGACATACATGTAGGAGACATAACTTCCACTGAGTCAGTGGTCTGTCATTAATAAAGCTTACAATAGCATGGCATGCTATAAATGATTCTGGATACTTTTTGGATTTTATCTGCTTTTGCTGTTGTGCCAAAGCAGTTATCCCTGCCAGAATTTAAATCCCGTTTTTGACAATAATTAGTAATTGCTCATTTACAAATGCTTCCACAACATGAGTTTCATATGTAATGTTTTTTTATTCTAAATTAGCCAAACAAAGCTCAGTTTTTGTCAGTGTCTTCTTTTGCACAACCCTGGTGTCTAACTTTAGCTAACTAGCTAGAGTCGGGTGTGTGTCTATTCCATCACAGACAGAATGGTGATGGATAATGGGTTCCATTTGCAGTGAAATTTGGTTACAAAATGCAGACAACAACACCAGATGAACATTTCAGGATGTATTGAAATGATGAGACTGTCCTCTGTTCTGACCAGTACTGGCTGTGAACGTTTCTTTTCTCTTTGAATCATCAATCTCATGATTGATCATCGTCAACCTCCATATCAAAAATCCTCTTCACTTTTTCAAAACAGTAAGAATTATTCTGATCAGATGTATGAATGATGAATGACGCTCATTTGTTCGGAGCAAGCGCTTAAATGCTTAAAACTGTCATTCTCCCTGAAGTGCTGGTGTTCACCCCTCCCCTCCTCCCCCACCTCACACAGTTTCAGAAGGAAGAGGTTTGAGGATTTTTACTGGCATCCAAGAGTTTCTCATCTTAAAGTGGAATATTCACATAGATCTTTCTATAGTAAAACAGATCTGTCTTTAAAACAAAGCTTTTAAAGTTTTTTCAGATCTGTTTAGATGTTGTTTTTGTTTACAAATCCCCCCTTTTATACATACACTTTTGTTTGAATTTACAGTTTGAAGTATCTTTCAGGATTTTTTCCACTTTTTTACTGAAAGTTGCAGTTTGGCAAATGGAAGGCTCTTTATGAACAAGCCTGGGAGTTTCTGTGCTTTTGTGTTTTTTTACATATCTTTTCCTGCCGTTTTCAGCCCATATAGCTGCATTCTGCAAATTTAATGGAACTTGTGGTTTTTTATGTCATTTGTGCCTTCTCTGCATTCAAAAAAAATGTTTTTGAAATTGCACAAATTTCTGTCATTAATGGACAATATTGCTCTCTTCTACAATGCTTTTGTGCAACATACAGTTTTTTTTTTCCCACTGATGGCCTTTTTGCTAAACAAATGTGTTTCATTACAATGGTACAATTCTTCTCCAGGCTAACATCTATAGCTCCAAAAAATGCGTGTCAATGTTTCGTGTCAGTACAAACATACTGGCCTAATATGTGTCACTAAGACCTGGTTGAACAATACTATCTATCACAGATACATAACTCAGCTGCTTTGGGATACCTGTTCGTCTGGATTGAGACCCCGGTGGCAGCCAGAAGAGTCACAGAGGCGGGATCTGTGTTTACGTCAACCAGGCCTGAAGCAGAGATGTCTCTCTTTGAGTTGAGATATACACCTGATGGGAAGCTGTTTGCGCTGACCTTTAGACCAAAATACCTGCCGAGGCAGTTCACATGATTTGCGCTTGTTCTCATATATAATCCCCCATCAGGCAGTGCCACGCGTGTAACCAAAGCCATTATGTAATTTGTGCAACGGCTGGAGAGCGTGTCTTCTGACTGACTAAACAAGACTCTCCCTATTTATCATCAGTATGTGATCTGTGCACCAGGGGCCACAAAAAAAAAAAAAAAAAAATCAAGCTTATAAAAAGCCTCTTAGTGCTGCAGACCATAATGTCAAAGACCTTGTTTAATCTTAACGCACTAAATTACAGAGTGAAAGTATACAGTATTCTTGTGACCATATGGTGCACTGTATTAAAAGGCGCATTCTCAGTTATGAGTGATATTTCTGTATTTAACTCACACATTAGGCGCACCGACTTATCGGGCGCATGCGTGATAAAACATACCAGTATGCTACCTTGAAGCATTCATGGTACTGTGTGCTTTTAAAAAGGCAACTGGAACAAAACTGAATTTGTTTGTACTTTATTAAAGTTTTTAGCATTGTACTCACACTTTTTTATCAATCCTCATCCACAAATCCATCTAAGTCCTCATCTTCTGTATCCGACATAAACGGCTGTGCTAGTTCCTCAAGTAGTACACCAGATTCCCTCTCATCAATGTCCGAGTGAGTCTTGCTGTAGTGCGGCTTCTCAGATATGTTGCTAAAGCTCGAACAAGAGTACAAGCGCACACGTTAGCCCAAGCATCTGTAATCCAGTCACAAATTGTAGCATAACGGCTTTGCACCAGCATTTTTTTAAGAGCATGAGGATTATTTCTGTCTGTCTGTGAATATATAGTGCTTTGAATGTAAAGTGATGCAGAACTTTGAGGATGGAAAAAATGTGAAGAACTTTTTCAGGTTTTGTTGTTAAATGATCCAAAACAACAGCGGTGTAAATGTTTTAATGTTGATTATGTTACTTACCCAGAAGTTTGATGGAGAAAAAAACAAACGTGTTTCAAGTAACAAACACAGTTTCTTTCTAACTAAATCTTTGTGTTTTGTTTTAGTTTTGTTAACTCTAATCTCCTGTTCTAAATATAGGTGTAAAAGATGTTAATTCAAAACACATTTTTTCAATTTTTATACATCCATTAAAAAGAGTTGAATCGTTGAACTTGATTCGTGAGTCAAATCAGATCGCCACCTAAGTTATAATCCACAGCCCTACACAGCAATCATGGACATCCAGGCTCACACTTCATTTGGTCAGGTCACGTGGGCTCCGGTGCGGCTGCGGATGACTCACACTGGCTAAGGATGGCTTGCAGTCCTGCTGCAGCCACAGGCTCAGCTGTCAACCTCGCTGACCTCCGAGGATCTCCACAGACAGCTCACACACTCATCATACAAACGAAAGTTACGTATGTAACTACGGTTCTATGAATCCTGGATGACCGCCAGAGGCAGTGCCTCAGGGAATGAACGCTCCTTCTTGCGCATGCATAGTTTGAGAATTTAATGACAACAAAGTCAACTGTGACCTCCTGGTGACCCCATGTGAGGCTCAAAAATCACGTGGCACCAGGGGCATGGTCCCAACACTTCTCATGAAAACAAAAGGAACCCGACGGACCGTGAACTCTGGCAGTTACAATTACATTTGTAACTTTTGTTATATTTCCTCTCTTCTGACCGCCAGAGGTGGAGGTTCAAGAACTTAATGACCAATGCCAGAAAATTCCAGAGGAGTCCAGAAACGGGACACAGCCTCACCTCAGGACGGCAAACCAGAGAGCCGCAAGATGCCATCCACTGGGTTGGGGTCAGCCACATTCACCCTGTAAAGCCTGGTGAAGGTATCCACGGATGACCAGGAGGCGGCTGCACAGATCAACTCCAACGGCATCCTCTGGCCAGCAGCCCACGATGGAGACACGGCCCGGGCCATGTGGAATGACACGACACCCCGGTCGGCAAGGGATGGCCGTCCACAAAATAAGCCTGCCGAATGGCACCCACAACCCAGTGGGAAAGCACCCGTCCCCTGCGGGGGCAGCAAGGAAAACAAACAGGCAATCTGCAGAGCAAAACCCTGCAGTCCCCTCCACATACTGGCACTTCCCAGTACCACCAACATTAATCCAGGCAAGGCTCAGGGGTCAATGGCAGGAAGACGTCGTGGCCACCTTACGGATGAGGGAAGCGTCCGGCCACAGAGAGACCCCAGAACCATAAGGGGAGCACAATGAACGGGCAGCATTAATGGACAGTAAACTGAGCTCACCAACACACTTGGCGGAAGCCATAGCCAACAGGAAAGCAGTCTTGAAGGACAGCCACTGGAGGCCCAAACGGTGGCAGGCGGAGCACAGCCTGGATAAGTGACAGGTCCCACGGAGGAGCCACCGGGCTTTGGAGGGGTGCGGCCAATGAGCACCCCGAAGAAACTGGGAGACCAGGTGGCAGTGGCCAACCAAAGCACCATCCACCCTGACGCACACCCACATGGTGGAAGGCGCCCATCATCAGCCGCCTCCCACATCACCAGCGACAGGCTCTTGTCATCCAGAAACTGGATCAGCTCAGCATATGCCTCCGCGTTTATAGCTGGGTGATCGTCATCATCATCATCTGGTTTGTTCAAAATAGTGTCTTTTAATCCTTGTCATTGAAGGTGACCCAGAAATTTCATCTCCCAAAGTTATTCGTTTTTCTCATCTCCATCAAACAGAAGCAGTGACCAACAGCTTGTAGGGCAGCAGGCAGTAAGGAAGAACCTCGATTAGTCCTCGGGCAGAGAAAGCCACTGGGCCACCCAGGCAGAACCAGGGAGGACTAAGTCGTGGAACCAGCGTGCGCCGGTCGGGGCGACCGCTGCCAGCAGACCCACAAATGACGGAGTGCCTGCAGCTGAGGCAATCAGGAAACCCAAGAGAGTCTGCAAAAAAGAAGAGAAAAAAAAAGAAGCGCCACAAGGCATACAGCGGCACCTGAATGCAGCAGCAAAAACCACCCGTGCAGCCTTAGGAGGGCGAGATGAGCTCATAGCTCTGTTTTCATCAGCTCTGATGAAAACATCACGAGGCTACAGGCAGCAGGTAGAGGGGAAAAAAAGACACTCACCGACTAGTGGCAACACGAGCATATGCCAGGCACACGAGCGAAAAGAAGTTGTGACTGTGTTCCTGGTGCCACATGACTTTATAACCTCATGTGGGGTCACCAGGAGGTCAAAGGTGACTTTGTTGTCATTAAGGTCTCTCTCATTCAAAACTACAAGAGCCACATTCATTTTTATTACCACTTCAATTTGCCTGCTAAACAGCTTATAAGACCTAATTTAACAGATTGTTGTTCTTTTATTGATAGATCTATTACTTGTGTATTTATGTTTTGATGACTGTGTTTTAACAAAGTTCTGTATGTGTGGGTATTTACTTGTGCTGACGCTTGGTTTGCAAATGACGGATAAATAAAGTCATTTGAGGTTTCTCCAGGTAAATCCCAGAACACCTTGGTTATGACTGGAAGGGTCATTGGTTCATTCCCTGAGAATTCAACTTAATGATTTATTAATGAATTGAATATATTAATTTAAAATACATTTCTTGCCATGACCTTATGTCATATTACCATACAGTAGAGCTTAACACAAAATTTGAAGAGAGAAACCTGCAGATTGCCTGAGCTTTGAATCAATAAAAATTTTTTCCTGACATTCAGCGATAAATGAAGTTAATAACTTAAATATTGATGAATTGTTCAAGTGTGTTTAATTAATGATCAGCTGCATGATTGGCACAAAAAAATTAAATTATGACCAGACACATTTTTCAAATGTGTTAGAATTTGACCAGGACCTTTTCCTTCCTTTAGATTTTTCACAGAGAAAGACATGAAAGTTTTAAAACTACTGGGAGGGTTGAAAAACCCAAAAGTAAAAACATTTGAAAATGAAACTGAAGCTCTATGATTGCATTTTAGATCTCAATGTTGTCCTGTTGGCTTTATCGAGCCAGGAACATGCATTGGAACAGTTTGCAGCTGAGTGTGAAGTGGTTGGGATGAGGGTCAGCACAGCTAAGTCTGAGGCCATAGTTCTCGACCAGAGAAATGTGGTTTGTCCTCTCTGGGTGGGTGGAGTGCTCCTTCCCCAGGTGAAGGAGTTTAGGTATCTGGGGATCCAGGACTCGCTGGAGAGACTATGCTTCTCGGCTAGCCTGGCAATGCATTGGGGTCCTCCCAGAGGAGCTGGAGCAAGTAGCTCGGGAGAGGGAAGTCTGGACATCTTTGCTCAGACTGCTGCCCCCATGGATGAGCGGAATAAGCAATAATCTAGAACATTCAGGCCATGTGTCAGAACTTCTTTATGTGTTCATGATTACTTTTTAATAGACACCCTTCAGACAATCAGAATCATATGTTCACCCAAGTCATTGTAAACAACAAATTATAATGTATTATTTTAACATATTATATAGCATTACAAAGAGCAAAGGTCAAACATGTTGTTTGATGTTTTGATTGGTCATGTTAAATTACTCTGAACAGTTTTCTCATGATAACATGTTCGTGTCCTTAGTTCATAATAATGTATTTATTTATTATGTATTCAAAATGTTAAAGTTAATGTTAACATACCTAAAACTGAATAGAAAGTGGGATTTTAGTCTTCTAGTAAAATATGTTGAACTATCTTATGCATCTATTCTTTTTATTTATTTATTTTTCAACTCATTGAGTTTTTTGTAGTTTACCTTCCAGGGCTTTATCAAAGCCTGTCAAACCAACCAGTAGCACAAAGACTTAAAGACTGAACTCAACTACTCTTTCAGGCTTCTTGATAACAGATTTAAAGCAAATTAAGACACACTCAGGTCATTTTATTTACTGTGCAAGTGATTAAAAATGTCATTTTTCCGTACAGCACAGATCACAGCTACCCCCTAGAGGTTTGAAGTGGTACAGTTGCATTTTGTGATTGGTCAACTAGTGTAAATGCCATGTCATCAGTATCTGCAGCTCCAGTTTCTCAGCCTGCCTGCTCTAGTTCCATCCTCTTTTATTCAAATTTGGACTGAGGGTGGAGTCAGCCTCCAACTGTCCTGTTGTGTTACCTTTTAGGCTACTCAACGGGACATAAATATTAAATGACGTGTCGGCTTTTCGGTTCTTTAAATTAAGTACTTCAAAGTCCAAACCTTTTCTCTCTCCGCCTCTGTAACTGACCTTGCTTTGATTCTGTATGTTTTTTCATTGAGGTCCTTTGGTACCCCTGATGCCATTAGAACTCAGACTGTGACAGGCCAGGCAGGCCATGGGAGTGCTCAGCAGTGAAAGCCCCGTTCAGAGGCTCTCGCCTGCAAGCCGTAACCCAGGCCCTGGCTCCAAGGTGGGGCCCCGGTGACGCCAATCCAGACAACATTACTGGATCTGTCTTCTCATAAGGGTTTCTGAATCGCTTTTTGTCAGGACCTGTCTGCCATGGGAGACCCTACCAGGGCCAAAAGCCCAAAACAACTTAGCTCCTAGGATCACTCGAGCTCTCTAACCCCTCCACCACATTAAGGTGGTGATTTGCGGAGAGGATACTTCTATCACCCCAACTATATTTGAGGGTTTAAATGAAGTTGATAAGTATTTATATTTTTTATCCATACAATGACAGGACTTTGCCACCTGCTACAGTGGCAGACCAAAGCGGCTCCTTTTTTCCTACTCACTGGCAGCCCAAAGCTGAAGCGGCCCACCAGGAAAAGTCCCAGACCTCTCGATTACCCAGCATACCATTGGTCACAAATACGATCTTTTTTTCATCTGCTCCTGTTTAGAACAATTTGAATAAAGAAATACTCTGATATAATGTTGAACTTAATTATCTTCATTTTTGTTATTCATCATTAGGAAAATGCAACAGCAACATGTTAAAAACACCAGAAAGAGGATTTTCATCAAACGTGGGTCTTTAACATTGTGCTTTCTTGAACTATGTTTTACATGAATGCATCAAAGCAGCAAACTGACATGCGTGTTTCTGACGTAAAGACACACTAGTTGATTTTCATCTCACCAAAGACTGTAGATTTTAAGTACACACACTCACTAGCAGGATGACATACCTGCAGATACATGCACATCCAAACAAGCAAACAGATGCACATATGCACACTCACAAGCACAAAAAACACACAAACAGAGCGATACTCGTGCACACAAGCTAACACATGTATGGAGAGACACACACAGACTCACAAACTCACACAGACACACAGTTACAGAAAAATTGTCCTTGAAGTCCTTAAAATGGACTGTGGTTCAGAAACTCTAGAGATCAAAGGAGAAAGGAAGAATCCTTTGTGATGTTACTGAAAAATGTAAGAGAAGCTAAGTGCTGCAGCATTAAACGTTGAAGTTGTTTTTCTTCTTCTGCACAAGTATTAATGATTATCAACACTTTTTGTTAGAGTCTGTGGTTTGTTGGAGTGTAGCTCCTTGAGATTTTGTTCCCCATTAAATTCATGTAATGATAGGCATACGTGTGGCTAGAGGCTCCAGATTGAAATAAACTCATAGCTGCGGTGACAGGAATGGAAGCAGACATACAGTGGTGACAGTGTTTGACTCCAGCATGAACATCTGCAACGTGTCATCTCGGAAAGAATCGGTTAGTAAGATAGCTGGGGAACAGCAAGTGTGTGTTCAGCATCATCAGGGATCCTGTGCTTGGATCAGCATTCATTTCTCAAACTGTGTGGGCGCGGGCTAAATTGGTACAGAACAGGACTCCACATTACTGAGGTGTGAGGAGAACACAACACCTACACATTTCTGCTACACTGGAAAATGATCCAAATCGAGCGAGGAAAGTTAACTTTGCAGCTGTCTCGGGCTTTCATCCGCCCATCCTTCTCTCTGTTTTGTCTACTTTGACTCTCTGTGCCCCACTTTAGGTGTTTATCCACAGGCTCCAAACCATCTGGGCTTTTTAAAGCCTGTGTGTGGTTCTGAAACATTAAGGGTTATTACTTTTTTGCTTTCTTGTTGTTATGTAAGACACAAAAATGGGGCAACATGCACGGTAATTTTAAAGACAGTATATGTTAGTGACATTTACTTTCACTTTACATTCCAGAAATGTCCATTCTGAAACACTGATAGTGGTCCACCAAATGTCATAAATGATCATTTAAGTAATGTTTGCTGGCAAGTACGACGCTGTATTTAATCTGTGGCTTTTAAAAAAAGGGACATGCTCAACAAAGACCACTTTAATCCAGACATAATCTGTCACTTAGTTACATTTTTGATGTACACGAGCTAGTTAAGAGGAAACAGAGTAATTACTCGTATATTTGGGGGAGGGTCTAAAGATAAAAGCTCTGTCCAAAGAGCCTTTCAAACTATACGTCAGCAAAACACAATTAGCAGACCTTTGTGAACCCTCATCACCCCTCTTCTGTCAGCACACAGCAATATCAAATATCACAGCATGTGCAGTGGAATCAGATGAACCGGGAGCTGTGGTGCAAAATGTGACTAAACCACAAAATGACCTCACACTGAAAAACGTACTTGTCAGGGTTGTAGTCATCATACTTTTAAGTTGTTTAGAATTTGCTCAGTTATTTGAGACAGCAGAAAAAAGCTATTACATTACATTGCATTAGGTAAATCGTAACATCACTACCATTTTGTTTTTAGTAGTGACAATACGGCTTAGAAAATTGAGTAAAATGTACCCTAAATGTGTTTGCTTCTTACTAGGTAAAATAACACCCCAGAAAACTAAATTAACAAATCAAATTATTATATATTATTCCTTGTTTAAGAACTATCCATGTATAAACCATATGAAACACACTTTGTAGTAGTGCAATGATAAAACATCTAAATAACGTAAAATTTATCTGCAGTTATTAGTTACGAGTGAATTCTAGGTACATTGGAACCCCATGTATCCAGTTTTTATCAGAGCAATTACAACATAGAAAACATAGATTTAAGAATGAAAAAAACTGTAAAATAAATATGAATTGATGAAGTACAAATGCTACATGAATGCACGGAATATTTTTAACAGATTTTATTTCACCACATTTTTTTACCAAACCCAAAGAGTCTGCACAGGCGTGATGACATCCTGCTCTCTTTTGTCTGTGCTGGTTGACAAATCCTCACTCCCAAGTCGTCACATATTGACGCATCGGTAAGGACACGTCTGCGTCACTCTTTGGGTGCCTCCAGCTCGTTGTTTTTTGACCTGCCAACTGTTTGTTTTTTTTTTACGCTCAGCTGTTCCAATTAAATTAGGAGTCCAGTTGTTTTGTGGGACGTGGTATCGAACACGGACCGAACCATGGGACACGTCCAGTATCAGTACCCCAGCCTGGTCTGCATCCGGTACTGATCCACATCCGGTACTGGGTTATTGTTAGCGTTGGGGTACCTGGTTAAGTAAGTAAAAATGTATTTCTATAGCACCTTTCTCAGATAAAAATCACAAAGTGCTTCACAAAAATAAAAACAGATAATATTACAACCAATAAAACACAAATTGCATACAAACAATAAGGTTAGGGGTTAGGGTACAGTCTGGTACTGGTTTGCGGCCTGCGGTTGGGGAGCGTTGATTTAATTGGATGAGCCAGCACGTCAAAAAAGGCAAAGTGGGGGACACCCAAAGCATCAATTTTTTGACCTTATCCATTATGTGACAACTTGGTAGTGAGAATGGGTTGTCCTAGTAGCTCGAGGGCTCTGCTTCTCAGCACTGTTTTATGAAGATCCAGGAGAAGAATCCAACGCAAGTAAATGTGTGTATAATTGCAGTCTATGCCAAGAGAAAGGTGTCATAAATTACCAGAAAAAGCTTTTTGGCCATCTAAAACATTTGTCTAAAAACTGCTTTTTTAAATTATGGTAATTAGGTATGTAATTTGTTTAAAAACATTTTAGGTTGAGCTTTATTATTTTGGGTTCTATTTGATACATTATTTCAGGCAGTCTTTAACAAATAAATACAGATGAATGTAACCAGTCATATTAGAAGCAAATTGGTACCTCACATTTTTTAGGGTAATTTCAACAGGTTGTTTTTTTACAGTTCAGATTTAAGGTTTTTTTGTAAAACCTGGACAAAAAAGCAGGTTCACTGGCAGTTATGCAGCAGAGCTGATGTGAACATCATCCTCTGAGTGCTTTAAATGATTGTTTGCAGACATTTAGACCAAAGATTTCAGATTGTTTTTCACATGCCAAAAATGGTTGCAAAAACACCAGAAAATATTATACAAAAGACACAAAACTAATTAATGGCTTAAATAAAATAAAAGAAAGATGAATGAAGTGAGGAATGCACAATAAGGACTTACAAAACAGTGATTGTTGCAGACATATACATTTATATAATATTTGGAAATGGTTTATTTCAAGCAGACAAGAAAACAACAACAAAGATTTGCAACAGTAATCAAGTCAAACATAGGATAACTAGGCATCAGAAGATTGACTGCTTGAAAGGGAGTGGGAGGAAGCGAACTTATATAATCCCACCCGACTCGACCATACCATTTACTTTACATTAGATATCAACCGGTTCGTAACTATTAATCAGGTATTTATACTGTACTGACAGCAATACAGGTCATTAAACACTCTTGAGTAACAATAAGTCATTGTCAGGGTTGGCGTGAGGACACAAACGCAGATGGCAATTTGCAATGAATAGTCTTTCATTTATTTGCTTGAAGGACTAGAATAAACATTCCTAGAAGGAACAGAACCACCCGACAACCCATGCAAGGGAGACGAGGACTCATAACAGGAAGAGAAGATTAGGTAACTACACACAGGTGTGCCAAGAAGGAGGGAGGGAACACACACAAGGAGGGAAGTGTCAAGTGACCTAAAAGGCAATAGTGAACACAGGAAACACAACAAAATAAAACAGGAAGTGATAACAAAATAACAACAACTAGTGTCCTGGGTCCAAAACCCCACAGTCATACTGCTTTGCATGTAAGCGCAACACTATTTTAGACTTGATTGGAGCATATGCAAAAAAAACATAATAATAATAATAATCAGTGATATGAAAAGTCAGTATAGAGATCAGTTTTTTCCCCTTTTTTGCAGAATAGTTTTATCAAAAGAATCAGTGATGTGAATAAATCAAAAATTATAATAATAATATAATAAACCAAAAATAATTAAATCTGTTTAAAAATCAAATAAATGCTGATTATTTTCATCAGAAAAGTCGTTTCTTCAGATCAAGTATAGAAAGAGGCAAAAATAAATCATTTATGTCTGAAAGATCATTTACTTAAATCAGATATAAAAAATCAATAAGTGCAGGTTGTTTTATTAGAAGATCATTTGTCATTAATCACACTTTAGGGAACCAAGTCAAGTGATTTGATTAAAGCCTTTGTCCAAGACGGTATTTCTGCATTCTACTGTCTGAAAAACAGCCGTCCTTCAGGTTTGAACAGAGTTATAAAGTTCTCCTCCTTGTTGTGACTGCAGACTTTGTTTGTCAGGTCCATTGTCCTTTAGCTGATGTTACAGAAAGTGAGTTGAGCTCGAGTTGTCTGCAGGACAGAAGTCGCTGCTGGAAATCAGGTCAAAGTTGATATAAGAGTCAGTGGTAGATGCCGGGCACCATATTTTCTTGAAATCATTTTTGATTCTTATTTCTCATCAAATAAAGGCTCAGACGTCTGTGACCACACACTTCTCCAAGTCATTCATGTTGGTGATGACCATTGCCTTGGTCAGGTCCGGTGGACCAAGCGGTTTAACGTAGATCCTTGAATTCAGCACCCAAGTGCTCTGGATCTGCTTTTTCCGCTTCAGGAGCCTGGCATGTTTAGCCAAAGAGGCGTTAAATTTTATAAGATGATCATTAAAGTAAACCGCGGTCCCTTTCAACAGTCTTCTTTGCTTCATCAGAGCGATTTTGTGCTTTTGATTCACAAACCTGATGAGGATTGCTGGTTTATCTGATTCTGTTCTCCTGGGGAGTGGATGGCAGAACTCAATATTATTCAAATCCAAGGAAATCCCTTAAGAGAGGAATGATCCGGTCTCAGCTGTTGCCATAGCAGCCCCGCTAGCCTCCATGCTAACGTTAGCTGCGTCAGGCATAGCTCTTGGTTTGAGTTGAAATCCCCTTGAGAATGATATTATTCATTCTTACTTGTATTCATTTCTTACTGCGCAAGTTCCAGCAGAGGTGTTAGCTGACATCCAATGCCAACAATGGAGTTAGTTTGGCTTGGATGTCAGCAAATGCAGCTTTAAGTTAAGCCAGTTCAGTCTTCGGTGCCATGTTCAGCTCTCTCTTGCAGAATCTCTGCTGTTTAGCATAAAAATAGTTTCAAAATAAAGTCAGGAATTGAGAGCCGAAAGAGACACATCCGCTCTGTTGTGAACCGGAATGGGAAAAAAAGATTTGGAAAAATATAAACAAGGTTTTTGATTTAACTTTCAAATTGACCTAAGTTGCAGTGTTTCTGTTGCCAATCTGAAGATTTTTTTTTAAACTAAAAGTTTTTAGATGCCTATTAGAGGATTATTTTATTATTATTATTTCCTTACCTTGCTCAGACCACAGACTGTAACTGAAAACTGAAGTGAGTGAGATGGAAGTTCCCCACAGACTATGGCTTCCTTCTGGCTCCAACCAAATGAAATCATTTCATTCACAGCAGTTTCTTTTTTTTTTTTTGGATTTGAAGCCAACATTTCAATGGTAACAACTCCAATCAAAAGTGAGCTTGTTGGAAGTCCACTCCTCTAGCATTTGAAAGCAGGCTACACGAAATGTGTCAAACATTTCAAACATTGGATGTCGGGGCCAGCAGGCTCCACCTACTTCTATTGAGACGTTTGATTGGTCAGTTTATAACTTGAACTACAGTCTTAAACTACAACCCTGATTGAAGGATTGCAGGTTTGGTTCCCACCGTTCCCGTCTATTTGTTGACGTGTCCTTGCACAAGACAATGAACCCACATTGGTCCTGGTGGTTACAGGTTGGCACCAGCATTAGAAGCTGAGCCGCCACCAGCTTGTGATAGTGTGATTGTGTAAATGCGACTGTGACTGTAAAGCGCCTTGGGCCTTCTAAGAAGGTAGAAAAGCATGACATAAGTATATGCCATTTTATCATAAAAACATTAGGATGAGTTCTAAAAATAACCCACAATAGAGGAAATCTGCAAAGTAGTCAGCTATTCTAAGCCTGTTAAATCCCTCACTTACATAACTTTAACATTTTCACGCTTTTCTTTTTCCTTTTATAACCCTTGCATTGTCTTGTGGGTAACATGTGGCCCACTACCATGCTTAGTTGTAGAAAAAAAACATTTTAACCTATTCAGTTTCAATTGGATATGTGTATTGCTTTTCCTAAAGGGACTCCATCTTTGAAAAAGGTAAGTTTGTCAATGTGTACATGCAGAATGTACAGCTCTAGTGTATAAATTTGTCTTATGGGTAATTTTGGACTCGTAGTACAAGGGGGCGTAAATGCAATGTCAGGGTCACACTAGGGTCAAAGTTTTAAAACTGTGTTGAAGTGCCATGCTTCAGTGTCATACTGGTAGCGATCAAAGATTTAAGTAAATTTGCTAAGTTCAACTCTCTCTGCACTGCAGCACGGAGGAGATTGATTGAAACTAGGATACAGCCAATCAGGATGCTAAAAAATGCTTGAAATTTGACTTTGAAGCAAACAGAGTCATTGCTTGCAAAAATGACATTACCTCTTAACAATAACATGTGACTGTCATTCAAAGCTATCCCGTGCAGTAACATTTATTTGAAAATTATTGCTGCACAAAGTTTAAGAGCATTATAATGACAGAAAGATCAACAAAAAAGAGAGGCGGAGAAGACTGTGGTGAAAGCAGCATGTTGCTGTGTAGAGACAGGAAGCAGAGCTGGAGCGAGCAGAGATGAAGATGTTCAGCATCTCTTTGGGAGAGACCAGGATGGATGTCTTAGAGATAAATGCAGGGAAGCAGATGGAGATGGTTTGAACACGTTGAGAGGAGGAACAGTGATGCTGACTTTGGAGCTATCAGGAAAGAGAGGAAGACCAAAGACATGAGGGTGATTGGTGTGAGCAGATAAGGTAGATGGAGGCATATAAATGAATGTGGCAACCTCTGAAGGGAGTGGCTGAAAAACAAAGACAGGATTATTTTATTCTTCAGGAAGAATACATTTTTGCAATTAAAAATGTGATACATTTTAATTGGAATTCTTGCATCAGGAGTTTCTTATTTTGCTCCACTGTGAACATGATGAAGCTCTTCACACATCATTCTTCACACACCTTATCTTTTAAAACATCACTATGAGTGAAAAAAACTGCAATTCTCAAATGTTCCAAATCAATCACCTACTTTTATCACCATTTTGAGTCCAATAGTATAAATTCAAACCTAAATTATCTAACAATAAACAGAATGATAAACCCTGTCTAAATCCTCTGCATCCTTTGCATTGAAATCAGATGGTTAGATTTCCGACTGAAAGGCAGCCGACAAATGAACTTTATTTTTAAATGAGACCCCTGGATTTTTGAAAAGTTTTAGTAGATCTGTGGGAGCCAGGTTTGGTTCTGAGACTGTTTCTTCATTAGCTTGGCTTCAGACTTCAAGCTCAGAAAATTGCAGGCGCTCAGTGTACAGTAACAGTAGCTGTGACAGTCATTTCTACACCGTGCATGAACCAGAAAACTGTGATGTCGTTTTTTCACCTATTTGAGTAAGCGTTATTCATTTGTGAAAATGATACTCTAATTATCAAGCAAGCTGTGTTATTACAAAAGGTGGTGTAATCTGTGTTGACAACTGATTAAGGATTACACTTGCAGCAGTAGAGTGGGCTCCACGTGCTGTGCTGTGCTGTGCACACGGTGGGAGAATCTCTCAGCGGCTCTGCTGCTGTTTTCTGTTTCTCCAAGCGAAGAAGGCTTGTTTGTTTTGCTGACGTGTGAGGGCAGGTGGCTGTCAAAGCAGCTTGTTACAAATGTTCCTTCTGTACACTGTCCTTTTTCTTTTCTGTCAGAAATTAGCGGGGATAGGGGAGGCGGGGATAATCTCCTCTGTCCTGACAGCCTCTGATTGATGAATGAGTCACACATACAAGTGTTTAGTGTGGTTAGACAGGTTGTGGTAAAAGTGAAGGCCAAGTGTTTCAAGCACGTTTCTTGATGTTATAAAGACAGAATTTTGATTCTCATTTTTATTATTCTATCTTTACCAAAAACGTTTCTGTAGTTTTTAAATTTTAAGAATGTATCAGTGCTAAAAGGAAAATATCATGTTCATGTTCATACTGAAAAAAACAGCCCTTCAGAACCATCCAGTCTCCATACTGTTCTCGTTTAGACCTCTGGTAAGATTCATGACTGAAGGATTAGGGTTAGGAGCACCTTTCAAGATAGAAATCACAAAGTGCTTCGAGGTAAAACACAAAGTAAAGCACAGAATATAAAACAGAATTAAGAAAAGGCTATGTGTGTAAAGCTGTGTTTTTAGCTGCTTTTTAAAGGAAAACAGAGTCCGCAGATCTGAGACTGAGAGGAAGGGAGTTCCAGTGGAATAGATCCACTGCTGCAAAAGCTCTGCCACCTTCAGTTTTTAACCGGTTCCTCTTAACAACCAGCAGACCCTGGTCACGTGATCTCAGGGACCTGCTGGGAATGTGTGGCTGCACAAGGTCTTTTATATATGCTTGGTTGTTAAGAGCTCTATGACTTCAAACCAGGATTTTAAAATGCAATGTAAAATGGATGGGGAGCCAGCGCAGCTGAATTAAACTGTAAACATTTATCTTTTAAAGAACCAAACATTCCAATGAAAATGGTGTTTTTGATGTTTGTAATGATGATCTTGTGGCATTTTTCTGATGATAGAGGACACATGTTAAGAACATTTCTTTATTCAAATAGTTGTGAATCAGGAACAGATGAAAAAAAAATGGTCCTGCCCACAATTCATAGGTGATTTTGTGTTGAACTCTTGCCACTCTGCAGATACTATGTTCTAGAAAACAACACAGTTTTTTTTATTTTGGATAAATAGCATAAGTATAATTAAAATATCACTGGGAAAACTTTTTAAATAGATCATAAGATGACTGGAGTGGGACTTCAAGAAACAAAAATCCTTTAGGAGCCAGGAAACAAATATTTTTTCAGACTTTTCCTTCTTAGATGGGAGTAAATCCAAATTGGCTCGCTTTCCAGCCAGCCTCCAGTGGTCATTGAGGGAACTGAATTTTTTTGTTACATCGTTTTACAATCTATTAGTTTCCACAGGTTTGCCTATTCTTTTCCATGTACTCTGTTCAGTATGCTCCCTTGGTGAAATGATTGGCATAGGGGGCATTTATTGAAAGTTATCCCTACTCTCAGCCCAGAGCAGGCTTAAACAGTAGAAACAAAGACATCTATAGAAACCTCTGTAATATTAGACTGTTTCACTACTGTACTTTTTCTAGCAGAATTAACATCACTTATTACATCCTCCAAAACCTCAACTTGTCTTTTAGACCCAATCCCCACTAAGCTTTTTAAAGAAACCTTCCCCTTAATGAATGAATCAATTTTAACTATTATAAATACTTCTTTAGAAACTGGTTATGTACCACAGTCTTTTAAATATGCAGTTGTTAAACCTCTTCTGAAAAAGCCCAGTTTAGATCCTGGCATTCTGGCCAATTATAGACCAATATCAAATCTCCCCTTTATCTCAAAGATATTAGAAAGAGTGGTAGTTAAACAGCTATACTGCCACCTACAGGACAATAGCCTCTTTGAAGATTTCCAGTCAGGGTTCAGACCTCACCATAGCACTGAAACTGCACTAGTTAGAGTCACTAATGACTTGTTACTGGCCACAGAAAAGGGATTAATCTCTATTCTGGTCCTGTTAGATCTTAGCGCAGCCTTTGACACTATAGACCACAGCATCTTACTCCAGAGATTAGAGCATGACATAGGGATCAGAGGATCTGCCCTTCAATGGTTTAAATCCTATTTATCTGATAGGTACCAGTTTGTTCATGTAAATGGACATTCCTCCCATTATAGTCGAGTTAGCTACGGAGTCCCACAGGGCTCAGTCCTAGGACCCATCCTGTTTATGCTTTACATGCTGCCTCTAGGGAATATAATCAGGAAACACAGGATTAATTTTCACTGTTATGCAGATGATACACAGTTGTATTTATCCATTAAACCTGACCAGAATGACCACTTAGAGAAACTTAGTGCCTGCATTAGAGACATCAAGACTTGGTTGACAATAAATAACCTCCTAAACCCTCCTAAACCCATTATACTTGGTCCTAAATACCCGAGAGATGCCCTACCTGTTCAGATGGTCTCCCTGGATGGTGTAAATATAGCCTCCAATCCCAGTTAGAAACCTGCAGGATTTATTTGACCAGGATTTATCATTTAAGGCTCACATATCACAGGTTTGTGAAACTGATTTTTTTGTTCATCTACGCAATATTTCTAGGATCAGAAACATATTATCTAGAAGCGATGCTGAAAAACTCATCCATGCATTTGCTACGTCTAGGCTGGATTACTGTAACTATTTGCTTTGATCTCATAGTGCCTTACCAACCAAACAGAACACTTCGCTCATGAATGCAGGGCTGCTTGTGGTTCCTAGAATTTCTAAAAGCACAGTTTGAGGTAGAGCCTTTAGCCACCAAGCTCCTGTTTTATGGAATAAACTTCCAGCTGACACATTATATTCAAAGTTAGGCGTAAAATATTCCTCTTTGGACAGACTTATTTCCAGGCTAGCTAGTAATCAGAGAATATCTAACTTACTGCTGCCTTACCTCACCTATTGAAATGAAGTTTGAATGAATAATTATACTTTTCATTACATCCATTATACATATTTCTTCGCGGAGCTAAGCAGAGGGAAGATGGTTTGATAAACCCGGCCATGGTGGCCTATTCCCCCAGCTGTCAGGGTTCAACTGTCCAATTCCTCCTCCGACTACCAGAAGGAGCTCTCTCCAGAGTACTCCTGGCCTTCCTCCTCACTCCAACTCCCAGCATGCATTACGCTCCACTCCTGTCATCATAGTTGCTCCTTCTCATTACTGCTCTTTATAAGCTTTTCTTTTACTTTGTGCCATACAAAGTCTTGAACTTTGTTTCTATACATTCAGTCTGAGCGTTATTTTTGTATTTCGCCTCTCCGTGTCCGCCGTGACCATCTTCTTAGACGGTCAGGCAGGCCAGTGAGTGAAAACGTACATACCTTTAAAATTTCAGTCACAGTGGAGAATAAGGACAGGATCATTAAGACCAAAGCCATGATAGATTCTGGAGCAGCTGGTAGTTTCCTTGACCTGGCTTTTGTTAACTTAATCCCTTCTTCATGTGAACATCCCTGAGGTTTCTTATTTTTTTTCCCAAGATAGGGTTTTTTTATGAGTTTTTTTTCTTACAGAGAAGGGGGATCTAAGGGCAGGGATGTCAGTTTAGCTTAGTCGGTTTAGTTTTTCCAACAACCAGCTATTGTTATATTTTATGACTGACTTTATGTTTTATTGTAGAAATACAGATGTGAAGCCCATTGAGGTGGCTATGGTTGTCATATTGGACTATAACTGAATTGAATTGAACAGCGTCAGGATCGGAAGTTTTCACTGTGACGTCTTCATGGACATTTTTCCAAATTCTGAATTATTATGAAAGTTATTTTATGGTTTCAAAATATTTCTGGCACATTTCAGTTCACTCATCCAGCCCTCTGTTTGACCCTTTAAATGTTTTTAACACTCATGGAAGGACAGAGACTGGACACTGCTAGCTGAGCTCGGACCTCATTGTTTTCCTCCTTCAGCAGGTAGCAGCATCTCTGTGGACCAGAAGCAGAATCATTTACAAAAGATCTGGGCCTATTTTCTTCAATGAATTTACTTTTTAAATAACTTCCTGATGGTCCAGCATAGCCTTTAGGAATTCTTTCCAACACAGGCAGCTTTCACGTCAGTGGGACAGCCCTTTAAGCTGTCGTGTCTCATATTCCCAGCCTTTCATCTGAGTCCAGACACGCTGTGCTCTTGCTTGTGGTTGATTTACTCCCTCCAGCCCACATCTTTAAAGATCTGGTTTGGGATCCATACTGCTTTTAGACCAGCTGCCAATGTTTTGAAGCACATCTACAATTCTGCAGCCTGGAGAGCTGTAATACTTTAGTTTGAATACGTTTGGTGTGAAGCACAAAACTGTCAAAAATCCAAACTGGTGACTGTGATGGAATGATTAAACATTTGGACTTTTGTTTGTTGTTTCTCTTCTATTATTCTTCTATTCTTCAGCAGTATGTGTGTGTCATTCTGTAGTTTTATATTTTTCTGTTGGTCTCGTAACTATAGGCCTCTACTGGGCTTTTGTCTTCAGTCATTCTGTGCTTTTTCTGCTGAGCTTTCAAAAATTCCTCCAGTGACCATCAATTCTGATCGTTCAGTTTCTCAAAAACAACTCATAACATGGCATTTTCAAGTTGTTTGCTTTACGTAAGTCTTTCATTACCCATCCAGTCTTTGGTTTTTCAATCAAGTTTGAATATGTTGCTTTAGTATCATTTTGCATCACTTTCATTTTGTGTTTTTCCAATGTGTAAAAAAAAAAAACAACATTTATGTCTCCCAAAAACAAAAAAAGCAAACAAACAAACAAAAAAACTCAGAGTCGTTTCTTCTCTACAAACATGACGCTTTGGGAAGACCTGTAATCAGATCATTTTTGTAAAGCTTGACACATGCGCTAGATTTTTTTTTTAAAAAGGTCATTATAGTAATGCTACACTAATCTTTTTAGACGTTTAAAATAATCAGCAGTTTTTTTTTCTTTTTGAAAAAACTTTCAAAGTAAAGATTAAAGTAAGCAGAGAAGGTTAACCAACAAACAAAAAACAGAGGCTTTCATTAATCAAAGCAACTCCTGGTAAATAACCTTAATCAATGAGATGAGATGAAAAGTTTAAATTAGGAGTCAATTAATGTAATAAATAAGGATTTTTATTTTGAGTCCACAGAGAGATATAATCTCTCCAGTAAATCCTGCCCAGAGCTCCTCTCCCTGTGGGACATGTCTGAAGAACCTGATCTGGCTCCACAGAGATGAAGTGACTCTATTTTAACTCCTTTTTGTCTCCCTCAGACACAAGTTCTGCATCTTTTGGAAGAATATTTAGCTCTATGCATTCTTTGATGACTAATACTGTTATTTGCCCATAGCCTAAGACCAAGCAAGCAACCAACCAATCTGCTTGGAAATTGTTATATTTGTTTAGCTTTTCTGAATAACTGAAGGCCGCGGACAACAAAACGAAACCAAAACTACAGCCCCTTTTAAGTAACATTAACTTGTGATCATGTAAGTATGGTTTGAAAGAACACCATGATCTGTGGTTTTGTCATAGCAAATTTTGTCCCAAAAATTGATCTTTTTAAAAAAATAATATGTAGAGAAATGGTTTGAATGTTCTGTCCATAAAAGTAAAGGTGGGAACTCCTGGTTCCTCTGATGTTTTACTTCAAAACACATTTTGAAATGAAAGAGGCATGAGTTCAAAGCCCCATTCCAATCCCTCCACCTATTCCATCCATTTTCATCCACCATGGCAGCGGCCTACGCAAAGATGCCCAGACTTTCTTCTCCACTGAGGACATTTTGATCACGGTCCTATAGAGCCCACCATAGGATGATGTAAGACCTCCAAACATCACAACAGATTGCTGATGATCTCTTTTGGGCCTTTCTTTTCAGTTTTGTCTATAAGTTGCTAAACTCTGTGAATGGCAGTGAAAACAACAAAACAATCCCTGCAAAAAACAAATTGAATATCGTGCAAAAAAGAACGGATCCACTTCCACCATAATAAAAACAGCCAAGACAGCTGGACTCAAGATGCTGGCACAAGTTCAACCAAGTCTCTACCCAATCTGTACCGGAAACCTGATTGGTACAGTGAATGTGCAAATCATACGGACCCTTACTCTTGTCACCAAAATTGTGATAGTTAAGTAATTTGAGTTAGATTGTGGTATCTATCTGGAACCACTACCTGATATAATTAAATCCTGGTAGCATTTCCTAACAATTTTCCCTCTTTTATCATCCAAGCCATTTCCATAATGGATATTTTCATCTTTTCACAAATGTATGCTTTCTTCAACAACTGACAGCTTCCCGGCTGAATTACAGCATCGTGAAATAAGAAGAATGGCACCTAAATGCAACACAAATATCGTTGTCATGACAGAGAATGAAAATCTCAATGATGTGTGATAGAATAAAACCACACAGCTTGGACCCATTTTTCTCTCTGTTTGATCATTTTTATTTATTAACATCTCCAGATATTCTCTGTGAGTGTCGTAAAATGCTTTATTGAAAGTAGACGCATTTTACATGCATCTTTCTGTGCCTGGGGTGACTGATGGAGAGCCTCTAGGGGTGAGTACATATAGATGATATAACTGTGTTCTTGTCTCATCAAGATGATGTCAATACGCTTGCAGAGAGTTTAACTCGGTTTGCTAAAGCCTTGTCGGCTAAAGTCAACTGGAACAAAAGTGAAGCCTGTTTGCTTGCCAAATGGGAACACACCTCTTATTTTAACTGAAAACCTAATTTTGGGAAACAGAGGCTTAAAAAATGTGGGTTTATATTTTGGAACTGCAGAGTTTCAGGCCCAAACTAGATTTGGTTGTTGGATAAGGTTTGTACCAGATTGTCTACATGGAAATGGTTGCTACCCCAGCTGACTTTCAGAGGACGCATGATGGTTGGCAACAATTTGGCCGTCTTAATGCTCTGGCACAAGCTCCTGGTCCTATGTCCACATGCTGACTTGCTCCATTATTTTCAACGCTCTATCCTGGAATTCTTCTGGAATGGACTACACTGGATCCGTGCAGCTGTCCTGTACCTTCCTATTCATGAAGGTGGCCAAGGCCTTGTCAATATCATGTCCAGAGTGATGGCTTTGAGACTACGTCCTGCTCAACATCTTCTCTATCACTGTGGTGGGAGATGGCTTGACACAGCCTTTGCTCTCCTATGGAGAGCAGGAGCCTGTTCTGGATGCTTGGCAGTGTTACACGAGAAAGCAAGATGTCTACTGGTTTGTGGACACTCTTGGAGCTTCTATTTTACAACAAAGTCGTCACTACTGATCTCTTGGACTCTACTTCAGTAAGAACAACACTATGGAAAGCAAGTTTTGTCAAATTGGGTCCTTTGGCTAACCCATTAGATACTTTGGAACCATGCAAGCTGTGATGTCTTTGGCTCATGTTGAATGGAGAAGGTTCATCCTCGAACATCCTGACTCCTGGGACCCTGACTCACCGTACAGATTTCCACCTGTGTTTATATCTCCTAACATACAGGACTCGACTGAAGATCGTAACAAGCTGCTGGACTTCAGTCAGCTAAAGTGTGTCAGTTCCGAGACCCCGCAGAGGACTGCTTACATAATCTGCGTCAAAATGAGCACATTTCCACTCCCTGAAAGATAGCAAAGCATCGTGGTGGGTTGGATTGTTTGCTACTGACACTATTCCAAAGGGGCACCGGAAGATTCTGTACAGTTTTCCTGTTGTAAAGCTGAGCTTCAGTGGAGGATTGTGCATGGAGGCGTAGCCACAAACAGATGCAAGACACGGTTCATTCCAACACAGTTGCAACACACTTGCTACTTGGTTATTTAATTGTGAAGAAAACAACTGGTTGTTTTTCAACTTGCGAGTCTTCCATCTCTGTTTAATCTCCTTCTGTCCTGTATGACCAAGTAAAACTTGAGGAGTGTGCTTACAAAGGTGAAAATCTGCTTGAACAAACTAGCTCAACAGAAAAGTTCTCTCCAAGTTCAATTGCGCTGAGTATGCTGGCCGCAACACACAAACAAACTCACAGCAAGAAAGCCCAATGACAGGTGATCCCTCAAAGCACAGCGGAGGGAGCTGTTCGCTCAGCGGTCAGATCCATCACACACCAGAAAGTGAAATATCTGTCAGAAAGAAACTGCTCTGAGAATGGATGCAGGTATGATGCGGAGCAATGAAGGTACTTTTCGCTTTGAGTTTGTTAGAGCTCCAAACCTTGTTCAATAATTGTTGTTTTTCCTGCAGACTCCAAAAGTTTGTGCTCTGCTAAACCTTGGTTTGCTGTTTGACCCTGCAGGGTAAGTGTGATTTGAAGTTCAGCCCAGGATCTTCTTTGCACAGTTGAATGAATCTGAACAAATTATATTTTCAACATTTAGATTTACCAGGAGCTCAGAAAAAAAAACTAACAGGAAATGTTCTTTGTCAAATTCAGAGGAGACAGCAGTCCCACAGACCAGTCTACAAAAGACATGTGCACACACTCACACACACACCTACAAACACACACACACCATCATCATCATCACTGCTTCTAATCTGTGTACAAAGACACATTCTGCTTAAATATGAAAGTGACACAGTTGTTAAACGGTCATCTTCTAATAAAGAAGAGATTTACGTTCACCCGCAATGCGATAAAACATCCTGCTCGCCTGCCAGCATCTCTCTGGCTCCAGCTCCAATGATCAGGGTGGTTAATGCATCTCACAGCTCCACTGGAAGTGACTCGGGCAGGATTTACTGCTGCTGTGTTGCTTATGAACACATGTAATTCATGAAAGCGAATGAAGAAAAGACAGCTTCACTGCATTCAAACAAATGTGTACAGGTTGATGCATTTAAATCAATATGTGTATTTTGATTGTTATGATTAGTTTCACGCTTTGTTCAGTTTTGGTGTTTGGTCTTTTTGATTAAATCTGCTTTTTGACATTCTTAGCTTTCAGAACTCTTACATGTAAATAAACACAACACAAGAGAAAATACCACAAAACAGACAATTACAAACGCAGTTTCCATTTTAAGTTTCATGTTTTACAATCAAATGCTTCTGTGATTTAAAATCCCTCTCCAGTCATCTTTTTGTGAGGATTCTGTGGTTTAGTTGTTTGGTCATGTTCTGAGCAGGCCTTGTCAGTCCCACCAGTTTTAGGTTCATGATCCACAGCTGTCTTCAGTTCAGTTTTTCAACCTCAGTGTATTAGGTGTCTGGTTTTCCGTTCATCATTGTCGGGTCATCTGCTCTGCTTTGTTTTGGCTCCCCTTTATTTTTTTCCATGATTTTGTTAAGTTTCACTTTATTTATCAAGTATGTAAAAAAGTACGTGTTAAATATACTTTTCCGCCACCAAGCCTGGTTTCCTGCATTGTGGGTCTTCCACCACCACTCTGTGATACTTCTGATTTATTGTAAGTGTTCTCTGTGGTCTTTTAATTATGATTATGTTGTTTTTAGCCTAAATTAAAAGCAAAAAGTCATTTTCTAGGACATATTTTCTGCTGAGCAGCAGTTCATTAGAAATTCACCTGAGTTTTTGGCATGACTGTTGTCGTGGAGCACCCCCCTTCCCATTTCTCGTAACTGAGATCTCTGTTCACACGCTCTCCTGCTAGCATACAGCTCCTCACACTGCCAACCTATCCTTATGTGAGCAATATCAGGAGTATTCCAGCTCAGAAGAGGAAAACAAAGATGTTCATGGATCTGTTTGTATGCCAGTGGATGTATCAGAATGGAGTGGAACAGAGAGACTTTGACCTGCCCAGCATATTTCTATGCCACAAATACAATGTTTTGCATTTTTTTCCTCAGCTCCAGAACAATTTGCATAAAAGAAGTCTGCAGAAATCCAATGCTGAGCTGAGTTTTATGTATGTCGTCCATCAGTAGAAAAATGCTCCAAGAACATGTTCAAAACACCAACACACATTTTCATTGCAGTGGGTCTTTAAGGATTAGTGCAATTCTGTTCAGGTCAACACTCTAAGGACTCAAATACATTATCCTTGAAGAGGCTGGTTTGAGGTCAGAGGAACCGAAGAGATAGTAAATGGTTTAACAGAAACTCAACCAGGTGCTGTGTGAAACCAAGACAGACTTCTGATGTGAATCAATACACAAATCCATATCAAGGATTTCCTTTTGTCACAGGATATGCAATAAATCAACTTCACATGGGTACAATCACATCAGCAATTTGACAGCTGTTCTGCAAGTGCTTAGAGGAATTTGCAGTAAGCAGCACCCATTGGCATGCCCAGATCAATCATGGTGAAAGGCATAAATGATCTGACAGCAGGGAAAGAATCAGGATCAACGCAGGAGAGCAAGATCAATCAGAGAGAGTGGGAGAGTATTGGGAAAGCAACAATCCATAATTGACTTGTAATCAGAGATAGCCCATCACTCAACAAATTATCTATTAATTATAAAAAAAGAAAACACGTAACTGAAGAGCAGGGAGTGAAGGAAGGGGTGAAAAGAGCACGACTAGGGTTCTAGGGTTGGGAGGCAAAGTCTGAAGGGGAGCAGAGGTTAAAAAACGATGACGGAGTAACAGTCAGGCTGCAGGTATTGTGCAGAGATCAGGGTCACAGATAGAGAGGTGTCACAGAGAGGACAACTTCAAAAAATGACTGAGAGAGAAACACAAGTAAAACTTCTGTGATCCTCACTGTTCCAATGAGTGAGTGAATTCAGAAAGCCTCAGCACTTGCAGTGATTCACACTGAATATCCAATGGTTATCTGATTTCAACCAGATTTTTTAATTGACTTTCACGTTCTTTATCCAATAATAGCATTTTTCTGATGATAATACTGGATTTTACATGTAAACTTCTCCCCTGAAGGCTTTGCATGTATCCGCTATTGACTGCTAATGAGAACTGGAGTGTGATGCCATAGCCACAGAAAACGTTTTACTTCTGGCTCCAACCAAATTTAGTCAATCCAGTCACCATTTTTTTTGGGATCCTGTCGCTGCCATGTTGAAACCCAGCCAGCCCATCCCACCTGGGTCAAGGAAAGAAACAGGGCTTGATGCAACCACCCTTCTCACGTTGTGTGTGTGCGTGCTATAGGGAGCAGTTAAAATTGGAGGAACGGGGCAACTCAGACTCAACTCAGACTCCATCTGTTAACAGTGGCGTTCGATCACCCAAACACCTCCATCAAAAGGGTCTGCGTGTGTATATCATAGTGACAGATCTATAGTGTATAGAAATTGGTAGTTGCCTTCACCAATGGCCGCATGTGTCTTAAGCAATGAAATTCCCCATTCTTTGTGTTGTTCTTTTTCCCTCCCTCTCCTACTGCTTCCATGTTTCAATATCTTTCAACAAAGTGCACATGTGTATTGAGGCTCAAATAATAAACTAAAATTGAATGAAACTGCTTAGAATGTTATTGATACCATAGCACGGAAATGATCTTGTCATCATAGCTCTGTTGGATAAAAATATAATATGAACAGCTGTCTTCGGCTGCATTTTGAATCGTTAAAACTTTGTACCAGCGGATCATTTCAGACCCACAGGGGGTGGGAAATAGCCCCAAAAAAGAGCAGCAGGCATGCCTTTTATCAGGGGTAAAAAAGTCCATGTTTGTCAAAAAAGAGAAGATAAAAACAGAGTGATGAAAACAAAGATAAATATACATATTCACATATGCCTGCGAACCCGTGAAGTATTTTTGACAGTACACTAACAGATTTCTGCAAACTGGGCAATATAATACTGACATTTCAGCAGTAAAATGCTGCACAAAAGCTTTCCGGTATTTTACTATACATACCAATGGATTGTGGGAATTTCCCTTTTTTCTCTAATTTCCCAGTTGCTGTGAATTAGAATACAATATAAGAAAAACACCCACAAAAAATGGCCAAACTCAAACAAATACGTCATTATTCTTTCTTACCTGCTTAGACTAAGTTTAACCTGTTGTCACTAACAAGAACAAAGACTGTTTTTTGTAAGACAGTTTCAAACATGTTCCATGACCGGGGTTTAGGCCGTCAAGGGACTCGCCCCCGACTGCTACCCAAACCACATTGCACCGGCCCCTTCTGAGGTTTCCTGCAGGTGGTGGGTCCACTGGGGAGTGATCCCACGTTGATCGTTTGAGTTTGGCCTGGGAACAACTCGGGGTCCCCCCAGAGTGTGTGTTCCCTCCCTCCTGATTGGCACACCTGTTTGCACTTACCTCATCCTCTCCTCCTGGTTATAAGTCCTCGTCTTCCTTGCACTGGTTGTCGGGTGTTTTTTTTTTGTTTTTTTGTGTACCTTTATGAGTTTGTGGTCAGCTTTCAAGAACTTTATTCAAATAAATGAGAGACTTTGCAGTTACTATTGCCGTCTGCATTTGTGTCCTCACGTCAACCCTGACACTATTAGCGCAAACTTAGTTCAACATCTGATTTCAATTAATTAATTCTAATTACATCCAGTACAAAAGCTAATTTGTAGTTTTGGAAGAAGACAATTCAATTTGATCCTACTCAGAGATAGGACAGTGGTGCAGTGGTTAGCATTGTGGCTTCATTATAAATTGTCCACAAGTTCAATTCCTTACAGAATTGTGTTTTTCTTAGTCTAAAAACATGCTCTACATGTTTTTTTTCGGCAAAAATTGAATGATTGTAGTAAATGAAACAATTAACTTGTGTATTATAAGAAATGCATTTAATACAAAACAAGCATGACTAATACTGACTAGTCATGTGTGAAAAATACGTTTTTTTGCACCCTGCAACAGCATTACCTGTATTTTATAAGTGCGTCCAGCTTATGTCATGGTCTATTTACCATTCGCACTGCAATTACGTTTCAGTTCCCTGGAAATGTACAAACATACCCCAAGGAAACTGTAAGACACACCTGTGCTCCCCTTTTGATATGGTTGCTCCTCTCTACAACTCTCAGCAAACCTGCAGCACACTTGCATGTGAAAAAGGCATTTGCTGGTTTGCATGTCCATGGACAGTTTAAAACATTTCAAATCTTGATAAATGTTTCATTTGCGTATTTGCCTTGTTTCAGATTTTGTTTGTACTATATGTCAGGGTTGTCGTGAGGACACAAAATACAAACGACAGTTTTAACAGCAACGTCTCTGATTTATTTCAGTCAGATACAGAAAGCAGCACATGAACTTGTGCCGCTACCAAAACCACCCGACAGCAAGTGCAAGGGAGACAAGGACTTATAAACAGAAGGAGAGGATGAGACAAGTACCAACAGGTGAGCCAAATAAGAGAAGGAGAGAACACAATAGGAGGGAAGAGTAAAGAGACCTGAAACGAGACGACATGTGAAAACACAGGAAGCAGGCACCAACAACAAAATAAAACAGGAAATGCACAACAAACAAAAACAGCCATCGTCCGGGGTCCAAAACCCCACAATATTAGTTTGATTGTACCTGAACACCTTGAACACCACATCATCCCATAATAGTTTCTCATCCCCAGTTCATCTCAGTTAGTAGGTAGCCTTCTGTGGGCGCTGGGTTTATTGTGCCCTTTTCCATTCTCTTTTCTTTTGTTTTTGTGTTCATGCGTCCATGAGGATGTGAGTTTCATCTCCGTAAAGATGTTTATTGAGTTGTTCTAGGGATGTGTATTCTTCTGTCCACAAGCTTGAGTCCACTTGAAGGAAATATCCTCTGGGAGTTTTATATGAATTTACCTGAGTTTGGGTCTATACATGCAACATTTCATGTTTATTTGACTGAACTTGTCTGAGTTTGGCGTTGCGTGGTCACGCCGGAGGTGATCACGTTCTCTGTCTCACACGATGGTGCATTCAGGGCCCCATCAAGTTTATAAATGTTTTCATATTTGAGAACATTGATATTGTTTTGTTTTTGTCGTTATGATGACTTATTAATCTTATTAAACAATCTGGCCTCATTAGAATGTTCTGGACAGAATTCGATAAATACAATCAAAAGTTAAGAAAAGGAATGTCTTTTTTTTTTTTCTTTTAGCGCTTTGAGAAGACCTTTGCTGTAATTGCAGGCTTCTGTTGTGCTGGCGGGTTCAGATCACATAAATTAATATAAACTGACAGAAAGTCTTCAAAAGAGAGAGAGGAAGCTCTGGGGGCCACAGACAACAGTCACAAACAATTCTGCTTGAATCTTAAGATTAAAAGCCTTGTGCCACCGTGAAGATGCTGTGCTTTTGCAAGATCCCCAGTCTCACTTCTAAACCTTCTGCATTCATCACGCATGAAGAATAATGATGAAAGTTGTACAGGACAGTGGTGAGTGCAGCTTTGTTTAGAGGCAGCGACTGAGGAAAAGACCAGATACAGAACTGCAAGGAGCAGGAGTGGACATGTTCAGTGAATGATGATGACGATATTGGTTACGAATGTTAACCCCAGGCTCACACCGCATGCGGTCTGGCTCTGCTGTGGCTGGGCTGCGGACAACGGAGTCTTATGTAACATGAGAAGTGCTAGAGGCACTCACACTGCAACCTGTCTGGTCCGGCCTCAACTTACGACCTAAACTGAAAGTGAATGTAAAGTGCATCCGGTACATTTAAAAAAAACAAACAAACGTATTTTTTGCTGTACTCTCTTCGCTCTTTTCACCGTGTTGCAAACATGACATCATTTCTGCTGACATGGGGGTCTCAAAGTGTGTGGTAGAACGTCCTTTCAGCCATATAACACCATGGAGGACGATCAGAGATCCAGAACTGCCCCATCATTTATGATACAACACATGCTAGGATAATGACCGGAAGGACAGAGTCTGGACTGAGATTTCACAGGCTGTTGGACTTGATGATGAGTTTGTGTAATATAGACATTCACACCCAGATTAGAAAGTTAAATCCATAGATTGAAGACGAGTCATGCAGAAAAAGAAATGTTAATATACTCCAAAATAATGAGGGTTTGTTTACTATGACGTCATATTTACATGGAGAGTTCTTGCGTGAACTTCTGTGAGTTCAGAGGTCAGAGGTTTGCAGCAGAGCCGGTCTGCAGCAGGACCGCGAGCAATCCGTAGTTAGTGTGAGTTACTGACTGTAGCTAAACCGCTCTGCAGCCACACCGGGGCCGGACCGCATGCGGCGTGAGCTCATTCATTCATTCGCTTATTCTGCCTCATAATAGCCAAATGATCAGAGTTAGATCATAGTGTTTTAGTGTGTGACTCTGCCATCAGCCTGCAGTTTGGCCGATTTCAGAGGAGCATTCAAGGGCAATGCTTTTGTTTGTTGGGTTGCAACACGTCACGTTGTGACACACATCAGTGGCCTTGCTAAACAACTCAGTGTTCTGGTGGTTGAGTGTCCCCCCTGAGACTGGAAGATCATGAGTTCAAGTCCAGGCTGAGACACACCAAAGACTTTGAAAACGGGACCCGATGCCTCCCTGCTTGACACTCAGCATTAAGGGGTTGGGTTGGGTTGGGGGGAACCAAAATGGTTTCTGTGACTGCAGCTCACCGCTCCCTCAGGGGATGGGTCAAATGCAGAGAACAAATTTCAGACCATTAGGTGCATGACAACTAATGGGACTTCGCTAAGGTTTAATACACTTCATCTATAAACTGCCAAGTCACCGCAAAGGTTGTTTCATGCACTACACAAAAGAAAAATCATCAAAACTGTTGGAACTCAAGTTATTTCAAATATTCCAGACATAATTTAATTCTGTACATGCACTATACACAAGAAGTTCAAGATATTGTGAAGAACTCAGTGGATTTCATGTCCTATCATATATCAGTTTTACTTCCCAGATTTTCAGGATATAGAGGTAATTGTATTGTGGTGACAGACTCCTCATTCAGTGTTTTCCACATAATGTGTTCAGTCTGTTTTACTTATAAAACCCAAACTTTCTAAAAGAAAATCCTCGGTGTTGCAGGTCAACTTGCTGAGTCTCAAAGTGTCATCAGCAGACTTGCATCAAGACACAGAACTCCTGTCAGAGTTTGTGACAGACCCAGGAGTGGAGCCCCGCCAGTGACAGACCACAACCAGGACCAGAACCCAAGAACCTCTGCACTCAGACATGGTTTAGCAAACGCCACACAGCTGCAGGCCCGTTTACCAGATGTGAGGGTACCAGGGTTTCCAGACAAACCATTCACAACCCACTCCACTGCTTTGACTGGAACGACAGACGACCGTTACAGGTGACTCCACCGACACCAAGACACCGCCGTGAACGTTTGCAGTACAAGACCATGTGACCTGGACAACGCAGTAACGGTCTACCGTCCTGTTCACTGATGAGTGTTGGGTCACCTTGCACAGAAATGATGGTCGACAGCGTTGATGGAGAAGGCGAGGTGATCCGAGGTCAACATGGTCTCCAGGGATCTCCAGGGTTTGGTGGGGGAGTTCCAACAGTCTGGACAGACATCACCAGTCAGAGCATTAAAATGCAATATTTCATTTAAAATGACACTTCTAGTATTCTGGTTTAGTTCTACCAATAAAATTATGTTGTTTAGTTCCAATAAAAAACAAGAGGATTGAAGAGTAGAAATATAAATATTTATTTATCAGAATTACCACACCACACTGCAGCAAGCTATATGTAAATATGGTTTATTTTTTGTTCATTATTAGTTATTACTAGCTTCACATAAACTGAACATAAAGGTTTAAGCATTTTTTTAGTTCTCCTGGCCCAGAATGAGCAGAAGTGGATGGAAGGATGGATGGATGATGGATGGATGATGGATGATGGATGGATGGATGGATGGATGGATGGGTATGGACTTTAATTACAAGTAGCCAGTGCCTCACTGCTCATCACTGTACTCTAGTTTTGGACAGTCTAGCAGATGGAGACTGACTGGTTGTGTTTTTATAACCATGAGCTCCTTAAGGTGGGTTTACGTTTTTTCATTTCAAAGTTCATTTGTAAAGTTTTTTCTGCTTTTGGAAACTTCCAGCAATACACATCAAGTTTGCGGTTGGAATATTTCTCAGTGCTTATGACTTTTTAATTGTGCATCAGTAATGTGCTTAGTTCATTCTTTTTGTTTTGTCACAGTTCTCACAAATTCACATTGGATTAACAGAAATTCATCAATTTTTTTCTCTGTTTGCTATTCTACTGCATCAAATGAGTCACTGCGTTTTTAGTAAGTGCACGAGGCGTTAAGAATTGTAAACTAAAGGGTTCCTGAAAAATTAAATCAACTTCTGTGAAAAATAAATGAGTTCAATTCAATTTAAACACTGAAATTATTTTCAAGTGTTGCAAATAAAGAGTGTCTGCATGAAAACACAACCACTTAAAATCCTGAAACAGTGAAGAAACATGCCTACATTTTATTAATATTAGAGCCAATGTACTGTTTTTAGAAACTATTATTGAAAACAATTACTCAACCAAAACTAATCACATATTATCCCACAAGTATTGCCTTCATTTGCATTCGCCGGCCTCATTTGCAGAGTAAATTACTTTTATTATCCTGACATTTGTTTTGTTTGATGAATTTTCATCTTAATAAATTACATCAACATTTCTACAGCAAAGAAAAAAGTAAATTTATTACAACCAGCTTGTTCTTTGTCAGTGAAACAGGGATTTATTTTTGCCTTGGTATCACACACTCAGGCAGTCTGTGAAGGGTCAGAAAAAATGTACAAAGGAACCTTAGTGTCCCACTGTTGTTTCCCTTTCTTATGCTCTGAAAGTGGAAGCTGAGGTGATAGAGAAGACTGATCCTCTTTCTAAACAGAAGGTGGAAAGGGCAAATATAGGACAACTTGAGGATATTCCCTGAGTCAGATGTGTGGATAAAGAATTTAAAGAAGGAATTTTTTACTCTTTCAGGCTCACGGGGCTGCAGAAGCCAATCCAGCTACTGTTGGGCAAAGACAGGATATATCCTGAACATCATAGTCTGTTGCATGGCCACACAACCACAACCTCACATGCAAAATATTGGAATTTTGGTGACACCCATTAAGCTATGCAGCATGTTTTTGGCCTGTGGCAGAAAACTAAAGCACCCAGAGACAATCCATGCATATATGAGGAGAACAAGCAAACTCCACACATAAAGGTCCCAGACATGCTTCAAAGCTGGGCCTAACCACTACAGGACAAACGAAAGCTCAACTGTTAATGTGAAAAGTTCAAAGCATTTAACTGCAAGCTAACACTAGCATGACAACCACACACAGAAGTATTTTGAAGCTCTTTTTCAGGTTTTTGAGACCAATCATGCTGGTCACTTACTTTGGATTTGCTTAGCAACCTTGTCGAGACTTTAATTAGTGGCAGAGGTAACGGTAGTGGTGTGATGTCTCTGGGGCAGTCAAAGTGTAAATTACACACTGCCGCACAGTCAGTGCATGTGACAACATTGCAAAACAAGTGAAGAAGTAACAAAAGGCACTGACTCTTTTCAAATACACGTTTTTAGAAAGTTCTATTTCGTTTCTAACACTATAGTGTTTCTGTTTATTGTGTGAATGCTTTGTAGCATTCGTGTGTCAGAATGGGAAAACACCGACCCTCTTCGTGGATTCAATATGTTCAAACTCTGCTATAGTGTCCTTTACAGAAAAAGGTTTTTCATCAGAACAATAGGCATTTGTTGGCTTTCAGACAATACAACTTGGAAAACTCTGAGCCATGCAGTCTTTTTTAACAGTGGCCCCAAATATCAGCAAAAGGTGATTCTTCTCATTACTTCTCACTGAAGAATATTCCTAAAAGACGTTCGTTTTATACTTGTGATAACTGATGCCTGGGCCTGCAATTATGAAAATCGCACTAGTTGTAGCCCATTATGTCAGGATTCTGTGTTTTTACTTTTACTCTGCAGAAAATGGTTTATAAGATATAACTTTTTGTTTGAGCCAAGTACACAGCTATATTTTTCAAGGGGAAAGAAGAATGCAGCTGCCCAGCTTCTTCTACCTGTTCATTGCCATGATAACCTCGGAACACTTCATCTCTCTCTCACACACCCACACACATATGCACACACACACACACACACACACACACACACACACACACACACCAAAACATTTCCTATCTTCCAAAAGTAGTCCAAAGGACTTTAAAGTCTGTGGAAACTGTTTTCCCACTATGTACTGTAAATCCACTACAAATCTGCCCAATTACACACTGAATTCAGTTTCTGTGAATTGATTTAGTTAAATTAGCAATAAACCTTTGTATTACCATCATTTCACCATAGCTTTTTATACTTAACTAACATCTTTTACACTTTTTTTGGCTTGTTTGAAATTTAGCTGTTATATTAGCATTATGCTAGCTCATTTGGCAAATTTTGAATTTATTGTGGATTTTTATGCTAATTAGGCATTCAGCTAATGGCAAAATGTAAGCTCTTTTGGCCAATTTAGCATTTACTGAGATTTTTAAGGCAAATTTGGTGTTTAGTTAGAATTTTAGCAACATGCTACCAGTTTTGGCTAATTTGGAATCTACAGATTTTTTAAACTTTATTCATTCATTCATTTTCTGAACTGCTTAATCCCTTTCGGGGTCACGGGGCTGCCGGAGCCTAACCCGGCTACTCATGGGCGAAGGCAGGGGGACACCCCTGGGCTGGTCGCCAGTCTGTCGCAGGGTCACAGTCACACACCCAAACACGCTCGCATCCACACCTAGGGACAATTTAGAGTGACCAAATAACCTATGAAGCATGTTTTTGGATGGTGGGAGGAAGCCGGAGTCCCCGGAATAAACCCACGCATCCACGGGGAGAACATGCAAACTCCACACAGAAAGGTCCCCCATTGGTGACACTGTCTTCAAGTCCCCCAGTCAGGACTTGAACCGGGAACCTTCTTGCTGTGAGGCAAGAGTGCTAACCACTGCACCACCGTGCAGTCCTATTTTTTATTTTTTTTTTTAATTAATTTTTTTACCTATTGTGGTGCTTAGCTAACATTTTCACTACATGCTAGCTATTTTGGCTTATTTGGAATATACTGAGATTGTTTGGGCTATTTTGGAGTTTAGGTAACATGTTCACTATTTGATAGCTGTTTTGGCTAATTAGGATCGGCTTTTCTATGATTATCTTTTTCTGTGTGGGTTTTCAACATTTCCTCAGTGAATTTCCAAGTTTCCTGTTCAAATACGAGACAGTGGCTGGTGAGGCAGCAGCAGCCCCTCCCTTCCCCAGCGCAGCATACACTGAAGATGTAGCTGACGCATGGGCTTAATAAACTAAACGCTCTATTTTAAAATTACCCATCTGTTTATTTCTCACCATCTGTTTGATTACATTGGTGACAGTTTGTGACTCATTTAGTCTTTTTATCTGCTGAAAATGCGCTTTAGAAATATACTAGGCAGAGGGCGCTGGTGAGCACGGAGAATGTGACACCACTAAAGAATAATAGAATTAGAGGTAGAAAGTCAAGTGCAGCCGTCATGTTACTCTTTCATATGTTTACCATCATTTTCTAAATGGAAGAATATGTTTTTAAACCCCTAAAATCAAAAATTAGTTTAGACATTCATTGGTAGTGATCTCCACTGAGACAGAAGGACTTTTCAAACTGAAGAAAGAAAAGGAAGACTTCTACAAACAGGTTATGAATGGTTTCTTCACAAGGAGAGACCACAGACAGAAAACAGGGAGCGACACACTGACTTCATTAATAACTAAAAGTAAGTCAATAACAACAATTTTGGTGATATTTTTTCCTTCTGCTACAGTTTGTGTTTGTAAAAAAACCTGAAAAACTATGTGTCTTGGGTGGCCTGGGAATGACTCGGGGTCCCCCCAGAGGAGCTGGAGGAGGTGGCCGGAGAGAGGGAAGTCTAGACATCTTTGCTTACACTGCTGTCCCCGTGACCCGGTCCTGAATAAGTGGAAAAAAATGGATGGATGGATGGATGGATTAATCTTCAATCATCACATAATTACTGCAAAAACGCAGTAATTCTGCAATACAGAGAGCTGAACATGGCACTGAAGAAAAACCAATTAACGTCTGACTTTGCAGGAATTTCACTTGCCAACATCCAAGCTAAACTAAACCCACTTGGGCACTGGAGGCTAAGCTAACTCCACTTTTAGAGCTTGATGTTAAGCTAACACCTCTGCTGGAACTTGTACAGGAATTTCGATGATGGAAAGCAAGAAATGAACAACAGGATAATCGGCTTGACCTCCTGGATAGAAGAACGAACAACTTGGATCAACAAGTAAGAATGAATGTCATTTTCACGGGATGTCAACTCAAACCCCGGGCAAGGCTTAGCACAGCAAACGTTAGCACAGAAGCTAGCGGGGCTGCAGTGGCCACAGCAGAGAGCATGGATAGAAAAGTTGGAACATTTCTAAAGGGATTTCTCTGGATCAGAACACCATGGAGATTTGCCACCCGCTTTCCAGGAGAAAGGAGTCAGATAAACCAGCGATCCTAATCAGGTTTGTGAACCAAAAATACAAAACAGCTCTGATTAAGCCATCCGGCTCCACCTCCGACCACCAGAGGGAGCTCTCTCCTGAATATTGATCCCCCATGTCTACACCAGCTGTCTCCCATCTACTCATCAGCCTCAGCATATTTAAATTTATTAAATATTTAAATGTAATATTTAAACCATCCTTTTGCTCTGTGTGAAGTATTGTTTTGCCCTGCATCCAATTCTGAGTGTTCTATGTCTACAGTCTTTACTGGTTTCAACCATAGCCTGTTTCTTTGCCCCCCTGTCTTGCTCCTCGTTCCTGACCTCTGCCTGGCCTCTGACTCCTTCCTGCCTTTGTCCTTGTCTGATTCTGTCACTAATAAACTTCTGCCTGCATATGGATTCAAACATCTCTGCGTATTCATCACATATATATCCCGAGAGGTCCAAGCCAAAAGGCTTCAGCTTATCTTAGCCATCAACATGCCATATATAATTAGGGCCCATGGAGTGAATCTCCTGTAGCTTCTTAAAGCAAGTCCTTGAGGATTCAGTTGTCTCAACAGTCTCATTACAACATCACGTTTGACAAGAAGGTTGTGTTTTTGTTTAAGAACTTACCACATGGTCCAATAGTCAAACAATTGTCCTGGTCCCTGTAACTCAATCAAAATGGTATTCACCTCATGAAGTGTAGAGAAGTTACTTTTTCTGAACAGTCCGTCTTTTTCAAATTCGTTTTCGATGTCCACATACTAAAGAAAGTTTTGTGATTAGTATGAAGCCGATCCAGTATGGATTCATAGGCATGTCCTAAATAAAATATCCTTTGACAGCAACCGCTATGTTTGAGTCGCCAGTAGCATTCATGTTTTTGATTAAAGCGCTTCCATTGACATGGATCTTAATGAAAAATAACTTCCTGTTGAAAAGTTGCATGTCATCATCTAATCAGCGATCCCCTGAAGTACTTATACCTTTTCTGGTTTCTTCTAGTTTTTCATTTTCCAACATTTCACTTTGTTTCCTAAACTTTTTTTTTAAGTTTTGTTTCTAAATTGTTGTTGTAAGTTCCTGATTGTAATCTTGTTTTTTTTTTTTTTTTTTTTTTACAATTTGTTTCATTTTTCAAATTGTTGTGATCTTTGAGATGTTTCATTTCATTTTGTTTCGCAAAAAGCATTTTTTTTTTTTGCTAGTTTGGTTTCGGGAATTTTGTTTGGATTTCTAAAATGTAATGTGTTCTTTTCTTGTTTTGATTTTTGCATTTTCTATGTGATTTTTACATACATTTTTATAAACTTGGTTAGAAATATTAATCACTTTATTATAAATGTATTAAAAAGTTGGATCAAAGTTGTAGGGAGCTCCAGGCATCAAGCAGCATGCATTGCTGAAGAACCAACTAGCAGTAAATATTGAGCAAATTATATGGCAGCAGGAGCGTTCCCTGTCTCCATACAAACAAATACCAAAAAGAGTAAACAACAGCTTTTGTACCCAGCCCTGTGTCAGGAGGGGAGGAGTATGCCCTTACTCACAGATGGGCAACTCCAGGCCTCGAGGGCCGCATTCCTGCATATTTTCCAACGCACCCTGCTCTGTTCTGCATCCCCTGCATGTTCTATTTGTCTGGACACACCTGAACCAGGTAATCAGTCATGAGTAGGGCTTGGATATCTGGAAATCATGCAGACACTGCGGTCCTCGAGGTCTGGAGTTGCCTATCCCTGCTTTAACTATTTTTGATGTGCGTCCATCAAGATGTGGTGTCCAATCAATGATATCTGCTCTCTCCTCCTGGCTCCTGTCAAGAGGCAAAGTCAGTGGACAGATACTGTTTCACGACCTAGACTGTTTTCCGCTCATCTGGTTCCAGCTTGTCCTTCAGAAAGAGATAGTCACTAAACTGCACTGTTGTTTTCATCAGAGATTGCTTCTTCAGAGTTAAATTGTTTAATCGACATTAAATGCACACAAAAATCCTTAAATGAATGCAACACAAACAATGTGCAAAAAGATAAGAGATAGGGGTCCCCACACTTGTTGACTTATTGTTTGTTTCGTGGTACACACGTGGACAAAATTGTTGGTACCCCTCAGTTAAAGAAGGAAAAACCCACAATTCTCACTGAAATCACTTGAAACTTACAAAAGTAACAGTAAATAAAAATTTGTTGAAAATTAAATAATCAAAATCAGCCATCACTTTTAAATTGCTGATTAACATAATTATTAAAAAAAAAAACAAATGAAACAGGCCTGGACAAAAATGATGGTACCTCTATAAAAGATTGAAAACTATTAAACTAACAGACTGACATGATTAACTCAGGTGTGTCCCTTAATTGACATCACAGGTGTTACCAAACTCATAATCAGTCGGTCTGCCTATTTAAAGGGAGACAAGTAGTCACTCTGCTGTTTGGTGAAAAGGTGTGTACCACACTGAACATGGACAACAGAAAGCGAAGGAGAGAATTGTCCCAGGACATCCGAAAACAAATGATAGATAAACATCTTAAAGGTAAAGGCTATAAGACCATCTCTAAACAGCTTGAACTTCCTGTGACAACAGTGGCTCATATTATTCAGAAGTTCAAGACCCACGGGACAGTAGCCAACCTCTCTGGACGTGGCCGCAAGAGGAAAATTTATGACAAATTGAAGAGACGGATCGTTGGAATTGTATCCAAAGAGCCCAGAACAACCTCCAAAGAAATTAAAGGTGAACTCCAAGGCCAAGGTACATCAGTGTCAGATCGCACCATTCGTCGTTGTTTGAGCCAAAGTGGACTTCATGGGAGACGACCAAGGAGGACACCACTGCTGAAAAACAATCCTAAAAAAGCCAGACTGGAATTTGCAAAAATGCATGTTTACAAGCCCCAAAGCTTCTGGGAGAATGTCCTTTGGACAGATGAGACCAAACTGGAGCTTTTTGGTAAGGCACATCAACTCTATGTTCATAGACTCAAAAACCAAGCATACGAAGAAAAGAACACTGTCCCTACGGTGAAACATGGAGGAGGCTCAGTCATGTTTTGGGGCTGCTTTGCTGCATCTGGCACAGGGTGTCTTGAATGTGTGCAAGGTACAATGAAATCTGTAGACTATCAAGGCATTCTGGAGAGAAATGTGCTGCCTTGTGTCAGAAAGCTTGGTCTCAGTCGCAGGTCATGGGTCTTCCAACAGGACAACGATCCAAAACACACAGCCAAAAACCCCCAAGAATGGCTGAGAGAAAAGCGTTGGACTATTCTAAAGTGGCCTTCCATGAGCCCAGATCTGAATCCCATTGAACATCTGTGGAAGGAGCTGAAACATGCCATTTGGAGAAGACACCCATCAAACCTGAGACAACTGGAGCAGTTTGCTCATGAGGAGTGGGCCAAAATACCTGTTGACAGCTGCAGAACGCTCATTGACAAATACAGAAATGGCTTCATTGCAGTGATTGCCTCAAAAGGATGTGCAACAAAATATTAAGTTATGGGTACCATCATTTTTGTCCAGGTCTGTTTCATTAGTTTTTTTTTTTTTAATAATTATGTTAATCAGCAATTCAAAAGTTATGGCTGATTTTTAACTGAGGGGTACCAACAATTTTGTCCACGTGTGTATATGCCATGTGTTCCATGATTGTAAGTAAACAGAAGCTACCTTAAGAATAACATGAAAAGGTGTCCTTAATTTACTTTTGACTTAAGTAGGTTTAAATGCATTTGATCATTCTCTCAATATGTAAGAGAAAAACTATTAATGTAGAATTATTGCGTTATTCGTGGTATTTACTGTTATGGAGAAGAGATGCATAAGAACAGTTGCTAAAATGGTGGTGAGACAAAAAAAGATGTCCCAATCTCTGGTTACTGTAGTGATAATGAAACTCACTGTTTAGGATGATAAACAAAACATTAAAGAAATTACAAAACGTGGAATAACACTGTGATAATCAATGACTTCATTCTAAAGTTTGAACTGTGCCGCCAGTTTGAAACAGGTGAGAAAAGATTCACTTTGGCCAGAAGATAATTGAAAGAACTTCTCTACTAATTTTCATTATAACTAAAACATATAAAACATTTGAAATATTTTATTTAAAATATATTTTTTAAATACAGCTGAAAATTCTACAAAGGTCCTTAGGGCCTGGTCACACCGCCCGAACTTTGCTGGAGTGTTCCTGGAGCTGTGAATCACTCACCGCTCATGACCGTTCATCACTGTTCATCACTGTTCATCACTGTTCATCACTGTTCATCACCGTTCATCACCGTTCATCACCGTTTAACAAAAGTCGGCTTCCGTTAAAGCAACGCCGCATACGCTCGGCCACCGCTGATGTTCTTTGAGGGTCCCTCCCACCGTTTGAGCTGCACGAAATATTGCAGCGGTGAGTGCTTTGCCAGCGTTGCACTGGTGGCAACTAAACGTTGCACAAACGTTGGTGGAGCGATCATAAGCGTCTTATGAGCGGACGCAGTGTTGCTGGAACGGTGTTGGGTGTTGAAGCAGCAATCCATGGCAGCAATGAACTTTGATGTGGCATTATTATAGAGGTGCCGGAGCTGAACCAGTAATTGGCCAAGAATATGTGGTGAAATGGACAACGAATTAGCCCAAACTGCATCACCATGGATCCTGAGAGACTTGCAATGATTGTTGCACTAGTCCATCAGCAGAATCTGAACCTCCTCAGACTCCTCAGCAACCAACGCTACATCAACGCTCGCTGTAGCTCACTACCGCTAAACCAATGCTAAAGTAACACCGGCTTCAGTGGTGCATCGCTATGTCAACGCTCGTGTGTTTGTTTTTTTTTTTCCCATTTTGTGCGCGGTGACAGTGTTTTCAAAATTCCACGCCCCTCCCTGCCGCTCCAGGTACATTCCAGCAAAGTTTAGGCGGTGTGACCAGGCCCTTAATGGTTGCCAACCCTCTTGTTGCAAATAGTTAGAGTTAAAGAGTCTTCCCCATTTATTTCAACAGCAACACTTGCTGAAAAACTCTAAAGCCTCGTTTCCACTAAGCGGCCCAGTACAGTATGGTATGGAACTGTATTTTGAGCATTTCCATTGTTGTTCCATTGACCCATTAAACAGGACCAATCCGTATCTCTTGGGGGCCCCCATCAGTTGTAGGTCCATAGTAACGAGGAAATGAACGGTTGGGGCAGATCAGCTGTAGCCACCCTTTGATTGGCAGAAAGTGATGATGACTAGAAAGTGATTAGAGCATATAGAAAGCACCAATATTACGCTCACAAGCTAGCACTCATAAGGTAATGTTTTTTCGTCCTTACAACAGTACTCTTAGCCACCTGCAATCATCTTTCAAATGACATTATATTTCTGTTCTACACAACATACCAGAATTAAAGCAATAGAAAGACGAGCTGCTGGATGACCTTCATGGTTGTTGCTTTTCTTGTCATTGCACTACATTGACGCAATGACACGCTAGTGCTCAACATCACGCATGCACCATGAAAACAAACAGCTTAGTGAAAGCTTGACTGAGTGGAAATGCTCGCCAAAATTTACTGGACCGTACACTACCACTCCTTACCGGACTGGACCGCTCAGTGGAAACAAGGCGTAAGCTGTTGAAGAAATTGCTGAACAAAGCAATACTGTCCACAATGAACATGCTGGCTTTTTAAGAATGATGCTGAATATATAAATGTGCACGAACAGTATGGAAGAAGAATAAAATAGTTGGATAGTTTCACAAAATAATAAAAGAGGTAAAAACTTCCATCTCCTGCTTGACAGTTAGGTTAAACTCCATCTCCCATCCTCTTTGAATTTGAACTGGATTTCTTTCATGAACTGCCTGCAGAACAAACTTCTTCATGCAAATGTGTTCTTCTCTTTACAGGTGGTAGAGCAGTTGCCTGCCAATCAGAAGGTCACGTTTTAATCACTGCAGTGCAAAACTTTTGTCCCCTTCAGCAAGTAGTTTGACCCCTGTACATCCAGATGTATGTTAATTGGACTGGGAGAGCAGCAAAAAGGTCTTTATATTGCTCAAAAAGACTGAGTTCAATATAAGGGGGTAGATGGGACTGAGTGGGAGCCCTTTGTGAAATTGTGGGTTTAAATACATGACTGATTCTGCAAAATTTAAATTAAGCTTAGTTGAAACTGTGACAGAAAAGGTGGACGAAAGCCAGAATTATCCATCCAGTAACTGTATTTTTACTTCAGAATCTCTGAAGTGTCCATAATCAATGGATTATTACAGGTGTTGTGTTCTGTGTTGTTTGCAAGGAGAGATAAAAAAAAAAAAAACATAAAATCAAAATTAGTTAATAATTTCTAAACAAAATCTTCTCATAACCCAAACTGTGTATTTCCTCTTTAAACACAAATTATACAATACATAGTTCATCAAATGTAATCATTTTAATTATTACATTCACATTCACTCCAAAAACAAATGTTAAAGGATATTGAGTGGCTCCATTCTCACACTTTTCCTTCATGGTGTTACAAATATATAATCATAACAGATGTTCCAGTATTTCTGCTAACATGTCTCTGAGCAGCTAAAATGAGTTTCCGGCGCACAGTGTTGGGGTAACGGATTACAAAGTAACAAATGACTGTAATACTGTAAACAGAGTAATTGGTGCACACGCGCATGCATGTGCCTGCAGAGTTGGGGATTGGTCAAAGTACAGACATGTTCATTGCTGCAGTCCCAGTGCTTTCCAAACTGGCTCAAAGATGAGACAAAAACAGACGCTGTCCTGAAAGGAGTCCTGTCATCTCCACAGAGCAGCAGGTGAGCAGCAGAGCAGAGATCCGCCCTGTGAACTGATGTGTCTGTTACCAATGAAATGACTCTAAAGCCGCTCTTTGGTGTGAAAGACAAAAGTCTGCTCCTTCCTGGGACTCTGAGATTATTTCTGCATTGGTTTCATTGCATTGGAGACGATTATTAAGCTGCGCGCCACTGATCAATATTAGTTTACGCTCAATGCACTCTGTGTGTGTGTGGGGGGGGGGAAGGGTTGGGGGCATAGTTTGGTAGACCTGCAGCCGTGCAGAACTGTGCACAAAAGACAGATGAAGAGAGAGAGAGAGACTGATGCATTGAGAGAAACTCATTATCATGAAAAACATAAAGTTGTCCAGAATGAACATGGAGGCATTTAATAGTTTTTTGTGGTTTCAAAAACTGGCTTAGTTTCAGATTTGATAGAGATGAATATGAATATAACAGTGTTTTCCACATCGGACTCTGAGCTGTAGCACAGCCCACATATGTCGGAGCAGGAACATTTATTTTTATGTCATTTTTCACACTGTTGTCTGAATTCAAATGAATCCAGGTTGAACATGTTCATACCTTGTACAAGGTTATCGCTATAAAAATGTGGTTTTTATTATTTATTTTATTTACCTTTATTAACCAGATAGGTCCTGTTGAGATAAAAAAAAAACCAACAACAACTAAAAAAACCACAATAAAAGGAGTCCTGTTAAATGAAAGACAAGAGCATCTTGTTTGTGTGAAGCTGTTTTTCCCTTAAGAATTTGTATGAGTGGAAAACAGTAAACTGTTGTGATGTCAGGAGGCGTGGTTCGGCTGCAAGGCACACCTGTTCCAGATCTCATCATCCACTCTACTTAAGCTGCAAGGGGACCTCCTGTCAGCGCCAGATCGTTACCCGACCAACAAGTGGTAAACTAGTAGCGTTCAGTCTCAGACCTGTGCTTCCTACACCCTTACCTTGTCTGGTTTTGTCACACAGCTGCCCGTCCTCCTGTTCTGGTTGACCCTGGTTCTTCGACTCTGAGTCAACCTGCGACTCCACCACACCCCGCCAGCTGCGCTCCTTCCTCTACCCTCCTCTCCAGACTCCAGTCTCCAAACTCCGGCCTTCCTCTTGCAATAAATCAACTCATCCTTACTCTGCTCATGGATCCTGTTCTTCTTCTCCCCGCATAACAAAAGTAACGAGTAGTGAATTACTTTTTCAAATAGGTAATGAGCAAAGTAGTTTAATTACAATTTTGATCCAGTAACTAAGGTTAGGTAATCAATTACTTTTTAGAAGTAACTAACCCAGCACTGCCTACACAGGCTGGATGGCTGCTTCTTTAGAGTTGGGGTGAGGAGCTTGGGCATCAGAGATGAGCAAAGACTTGGGCCTCTTTGCCTACATTTTAATGGCAAAACAGGTTTCAAGAGAATTCTTGCGTAAGAGTGCTGCGTTAAGTGCGCCTTGCAACAGCATCACCTGCTGTTTGTCATAAGTATGTGTAACTTAAACGGTCATTGCAAATACTTCATGATACCCTTACCACAGGCAGGACAATGGTAGGTTTCATTTTCATGACGTCCATAAAGGTGGTTGCTGGAGCCACAAGTGAACTGAAAGAACATCTGCTTTTCTGCTAAGATGCAGCTTCTTCTTTCCGCTACGACCCTCCACGGGCCACAAACCTGCAGGGTAACCTGTAATGGTGCATGTGACCAAGGCTTTAAGGCTGAGTAACATAATTTCCTGTTACTCAAACACACCTTAGTCTATGAGGTAAGATAGCTGTCAAAAAGAAAGGTATTAATAAAGACAAAGTTGTGCACAAATTTAAATGTTGTGCACAACTTTGCAGAAAAAATATGAATACAACCTTTAGTTTTACGTTGGACATGTCTGTTTTAAAAACAACTTTTCTTTGTCTTGAATAAGAATTTCTCCTGTTAAATCGCTGTCAAAAATACATCACAGGGTCACAGGCATAAACATCGAGTCCATCTGCTACACTATTCAAACATGTAGCTGTAGAGTTAGATAAGCTAATTCTTCTTTAACAGTTTTAGCACATCACCTGTCCGTCCTGAGAGAGAATACCTCCTTCGTGTGGACATCCCTGAGGTTTCTTTTTTTTTCTACTGTGTTCTACTGTGTGTTCCACAGTTCTAGTGTGTTCAGCTGTGTGCTATTGGGCTACATAAATAAAATTTAATTGAATGCAATTAAGCCCACTAAGCAGAGGGAAAGCCCGTTTTATCAAACCATCTTCCCTCTGCTTAGCTCCGTGCATTAGTATGCATAATGGATGTAGTGAAAATGATTATTATTCCTCCAAACTGCATTACAGTAGGTGAGGTAGAGGAGTAAGGAAGCAGTAAGTTAAATATTTTCTGATTACTCACTAATCTGGCAATAATCCTGTCCAAAGAGGAATGTTTTAAGTCTAACTTTGAATGTTGAAACTGTGTCAGACTCTCTCACATGAGCTGGAAGTTTATTCCATAAAACAGGAGCTTGGTGGCTAAAGGCTCTTCCTCCAACTTTATTTTTTAAAGCTTTAGTCACATGAACACGTACAGGGGATTGACCTGTATGAGTGATGTGGGTTTGTGGCCTGTGGAGGGTTTTAGAGAGGAGCGGCTGCATTTTAACACACCTGCAAGGCACACCTCAGGTCTGAGACTTTTACGGCCTCCTCAAGGGACGTCATCAAATTAAACAAGCCATTATGCGTGTGGTAAGTGTATCTAGAAGTATTTAAAAGGATGAAAGTATTCTAAGTTACACACATATGACGTTTGGGTGATGCTGTCATACAGTGTCCTTACACCACCAAAGTCATTAGTGAGACGCTTGCACTGGATTCCTTATTGACTGCTCCTACATGCACAGGATGTGCACGTGATACATTCATGCTCTGTCTGTTTTGCTGCTTCCTAAGAGCCAGGCTATGCAATGAGCGCACACTTGTCACGTTAATGGCACTAACAGGCTCAGTGTGCAGCCTGACTCTTAAAAATGAGAACATTAAACAATCCAAGCTAATTTTTTGTGGGTGTCTTACGGGCACTTAAATATCACGTGCACATGCTGCGCATGCCCTGTTTCATACGGTCAGTGTGGGCGAGTATTTGCACCATACCAAAGACTAGAGTGTGGAGTAATGATACTGTTCATCAGCATCCTTCATACATCATAAGTGGGTGTAAATAAGGCTTTGTAATATTTTCCTGCTTGGGTGCATAAAACAATTCTAAACCCAAGTGGGTGCTTTTCTCAAGCCCAGAAAACCCATAGGAAGACAGATTGAAGTCAGATACCCCTGTCAGATACATGACTTACACAGCATCTCAAATCTGTTAACAATTATTTGTACGTTTGGCACAAAACAAAAATCAAACCACGACTTAGAAGATTCAAACATCCTCAAAACCTCAAAAACGTCTGAAGTGTTTTATAAAAGGTAACATTTGTGGTAGCTATGGCATCACTCATTCTAAGGAGGCTTGTTTCTAAGAACTCAGAAAGGTTTGTTCATACTTACCTTCTGAAAGAACTGGACTGCCTGTTTTTATTGCTATTTTTTTGTAAAAATGTGTAAATATTCCGCGTGAACGTGCAAGTGCCGTTAGCACTTTATTTTTCATGAGTGTGTGTCCCTGCGGAAAGCTGCTGGTTGTGCGTGTCAGATCGCGTGCAGGTTTCAGCCATAAAGCAGCTGACAGACACAGAGGGGCACTTCTAGTCTATCAGCTACAATGAAACAGAAACCAGAAGCTTTCCATCTTATCTCATTTTGGTCATGGAAACAAATCTATTTTATTTCATTTTCCCTGTTTTCTGGCTCTCTCTCTGCTCGCACACATACACACAGATGGGTTATATCATCTCTGACTGCCTTATTTGCCATATGCTGCCATTAACTAATGCAAAATCGTTTCCTCTTTGTGTTGTCGCATGTTTTGAATATATCGTGCTGTTTTAAGAAGCAAAAAACAAAATACATGTGACTGTCCAAAACATTTTTTCCTTAATTTCGTACTTTTTGCATTTAAACAGTGCAAACTCATACTGTATGTGTGATTAGTTAGGGCATCTCAGCATGAAGCCATTTCTTTGGGCTCTTATTTTTCTGATGCTGACAAAAGAAAGGATTCAGCTCTATTCTTTGTTTTCCTCACATCAACTTAAAATATTCATAAGAACAAAGAGGAGGTTTGGTTTGCGTTGCAAAGGTCACGGTGTGCAACGTTTCTTCTTCTGTCAGCTTTGCCTGAAGTAGAAACAAACAGAAAGCTGTACTTTCATTTTAGCATCTGTGACTCATAAAGATGCAAATGATAGTCCATGAAAGATTAAGAAATACATAGCAACATTTCTATTGATATGCATTTTGTGTCAATAAGCTACGTTTTGATTGATTGATTTGTTTATTTCAAGCATAAGTTGGACGATACACGAAATTAATTCCACAAAATTATCAAACTCATTATTAAGACAATGAAATGCATTGATTGAGAGGAAAGAAAGAAAAGAAAACAAAAACAAAAAAGAAACCTGATGAAAAATGAACAAACAAAAACAACGCACTTAAGTCACATTTGTAACATATGTTAAGTATAGTGATTAATAACTGAAGTCTAGTAGAGCTTGATTAATTGCTTGAAAATGAGTGGGAAGAAGCAAACTTCTATAATCCCACCCCTACATAGTTACGTAATTTCATGGTCTTGCATAGTTTTCATAATCCGGTTCCAATCAGAAACATTATTGATTCACGCTTTAGGTAATCAATATGTAATCAACATTGATTATCATTAGAACTCTAATTACATTGATCTAGTAATCATTGCTACATATTTCCAGATCAAGTAAAGAAAATCGGTAGTTCATCAGTAGATTGTGATTACCTTTCAAGTAACATTTTAGTGATCATTATTGCACATTACACAATTTAATAATCAAAGGTAGTGATTTAAAAAAAAAAAGAAAAAAGGAAATTATTTCAGCACATTCAAGTTCACATGTCCACATATTTAAAATTCTTCAAACACCAGTTGATCTTTAACTCTTCTTATCTTCATATTGTGAGATTAGAGTTTCTTTGTACATTTTCTTGAATTTTTGGATGTTTGAACATTGTTTTAGCTTATTACTTTACCCGTTCCAAAGTTTAGAGCCGCACACAGACACAGAAACTTTTCTTATCAATTTGATCTTGAATTTCCTACATCCCCTCAGTTTGTAGCCTCCTTCATTTTCTAAGAACTGTTTTTGGATATTTAATGGTAATGTTTGTCCACTATGTCTGTATAGAATTTGGGCAGTGCAAAAATCAACAAGATCATACAGTTTTAAAAGTCTGGATTGATAAAATACATTGTTTGTCTTGACCTTTGTTTTAACAATTTTTTATGGATGTCATTTTTATTTTTACAAGCATTTTGTAGACCAGTTGTTAACCAAGGACATTTAGCAAATTTGTTCTTGAATTGATGAATTGGACAGTTTTTGTTATAGAGTGAGCTAAATATTTCTAAAAAAACATTCATAAACGGTGTCCACATCTTTCTCTCTGCGCACAGAGTTCCAGTTCAAATTACGTTTGAACGTTTTCAAATTATTTGACCTAAAAAACTGTTGTTTTTCAAAGCCACCTCACAAGAAATCTGCAGTTTGTGTAGGTTATTGTGAACTCAGGTTCAAACATTTTTATCAATGCAATGTGCTTGTGGGGAAGAAAGAAAAACAACAACAAGACTGTAGAAAAGATGGGTGCCGGGGCTCCTGCCTCCAAAAAATAGGTTTGTAGCCACTGGCTTACATTACCAGCCCAACTAGTCTTATCCCAATTTACTTCAATTGAATAATCAGGTTTTCTAAATGAAAACTGTAAACAATCAACAACCAACAACTGAATAACGTCAATGTTGATGGAGATATCAATTCTAGAAGTTTCATAGCAGTGACTGAATCAAGAAAATCATTTTCTCAGGTTTATGTTAGGAATATACATTATTTATCATTAATCGTTGATTACAAATCAAGTAAACAAAAAATAAAGAGGATGTCATTGTATCATTTTACTCAAGCCCATGTCCTGTGGGTACTGGGTAGTGTAGTGATCATTTCTCTTACCTGTAGGGGACGCTGTAGTTTAACTGAGTCATTGATTGAGCTGATTGTGCTGCTATAGATATAGAAAGCAGCTAAACCACTTCTAAACCTCAAACATGAAGTTCTGGTTAGTTCTGCAAACTCACTCAATTTACAACATAAACACACTAAAAAAGTTTGTTTCAGGGCTCAACATTCTGTTGGAGCTGGATTTTAAAATAATTGGGCCTTTTTACCTAGTGTTAGCCACGTGAAAAATCCAATATGGCTGCAATTTGCAAAGATGGCGGCCATATACTCAATTGTTACAAAAATATTCAGTCTATTTGCCCCAGTATCAACAATAAGGGCTGTTCATGCAAACAATGCTGCCTTTAAACTTGAGCGGCACCTACAGAATACTTTCCGTATATAGGAAAAACATTTTAAATAGTATTTTAAAATCTTGAATTTTCTCTTGGCTAACGTGCTTTGCTGAAAGAAGGGATTCAAAGGGTCATCCATGTCAAATTTGGTGCTTGCATTGCTAAATGCACAGTTTGCATTTGTCTGAAATATCAACCTAACCAGATCCGCTACTGTCACGGCTATTCCAGGAAGGAGCTGCAATGCTCGACATCTCAAGGTATAAAAAATAGCAAACTGATTAAGGTGAAATTAGTGCTCTTGAGTGTTGTGGGAGGCCAAGAGTTTAAGACTGGAGAAATGTATTGAAATTAGTCATTGTGTAACTATCTCTCTGTCACTACGTACTATACCTGTACTCTATTGCTACATTCCCACTAAACACGATTCGTGAGTCAAATTCACGTCCAGCACTTATTTTTTGACTTTTTTTTCCTGCTGGATACTTGTTTTAACCTATTTTTTAAAATATTGTCTCCATGTAAATAAGGAAGAATTTATAAAGTTCAGGAGGGGAACGATCAGATTGTCCTTCATGGTTGTGTTGGAGTCCAGCTGCTGACTGCATCATCAGCGCATCACGAGTCTTGAGTCTCTGATTGGTTGATGCAGCACATTTTCTTCAGATACTTGATTTCTGTAAGAACCGCATGGTGATGCAAAGATGCCATAACTGCTTGAAATGCACCTGGCCTGCCACACCTGTCGCTCAGAATGTGTCGTAGGCCCTCTGATCATGTCTGTACATTGACTTAACATTGAAACTGGCCAACTCGCATTTGGTGTGAGCGTAGCTTAACGTGCTATGAGGAGAGAACTGAACAAAAAACTACCATCATTTGACTTCTTTCCTCTCAAATCAAACCATGTGGATATGCTTGAATCACCTTTTCCTGCCTCTCTGCTAGAAGCAGTGTTTCATAGTACTTTTGTCGGGCTGACTAGTGTGTTGGTTAAAATCTGATCTGAGTGTTTAGCAGAAGTGCTCTTCCTGAAAGACAGAGACTTCAGCACCGAAGGAGACAGCTTGACATTTCAGAAAGACCAAGGCATGGAGCTGTACACGCCTATTCCTCAAAGGCTGGCCACTGATAGAAAATATAAACCTTTTAATATTTGACCAATATGATTGGTCTTAAATAAAGTGGATCTTGTTAGAAAAAAAGGTATAATTATAACTGCAATTTTCGCCTGAGTTTTTGCTGAAAAAAAGTGAAAGGTGATGGCAGTGTCATTGCGGTGTTATTACTGTAATGGCAGTGCTTGGCTGGAAGGAGACATCCAAACAGACATATGAGTCGGGGGCTTTTCTGTCAGGCTTAATGGTCTGGTAGAGTCACTGCCAGTCAGTGTCTCAGCTATTTATTGGGTTAGAGCAATCACAAGACCAGGTGGCCAACAAGCCACAGGCAGTCCATTTCAGGGAAGGACACGTGCACATGCACAAGCATGGAGCAACACAAAGCCACAGAAACTCTGCTAATGCATGCAATCACAGGTACCTGTGCACTTCTGATAAAAATGAAACATGCAGAAGTGTTGCAAATACGAGCTGATTATCTGAAAGAAAACAGCTTTTCCTTTGTTTCTGTCTCTGCACAGCATGCTGGGAAGTTGATAGTGGCGTGGTGAGACGGAGAGTCTGAAGTTTTTCTTTCTAGTTTAAGTTTCTTTAGTGGAGTTTAGTGGTTTGTTTGTAATGATGTTACAGTTCATTTTTATGTGCTTTGACTCATTTGGGTTGGAATTTGCAGCCTCATTTCTTCTTTAATAGTAGTTTTCTAAAATCCTTTCACATCTGCTTCATGTAATAGAGTACAATGTTAAAATCTGTAGATCTGGTGATCAATGTGATGGTTGCTGCACAGCATGTTTCTCCCAGAAGGGATGGAGAGGTTTTCCTTATAGGATTTTATTCATGTTGCAGTAAATCAGGCCTGAAATGAGGACAGTTTGGTTTCAGTTTAAGCAAAATGAGATCAGTTCTGTTGAACATTTCTGTGTGTTCCGTTTTGATTGAACCAAGATTCAACCGAGGCAATCTATCTTTGTAATCAGAAACACCATCTCTGTCTGAGTGTGTTTCTCTGGCATTATTATTTCATATCAATTTGTCTGTGGTTTTCCTGCACTGGTCGGGCAGAATTAGCTAGCCTCCGTCTTCTTTACCCTCTGCTCTCTCAGCATTCTTGCCAGATTTGAAACCATCCTTAGTTTTGTCTTTAAAAACATACACAGTGTTTCACCTTTAATGTAAAAGAGCTGTTTTGTACTTGAATTGTGTTGCTTATATTCAAAGAGTCTTAGCACACTTTTCAAAATAAATGTCTTGTCGAGGTGTTTGGCTTTTATATTCAGGAATAGCAGAGAACGAGGCACCAGGCCTGTGGCAGCCTTTTGTGATTCGCTTAGAGTGCATCTGTGTGTAGAAGAAACACTGGTGAGACGGGGATAAATATTTAAACATGATCAGAGACTCCTCTGTCTCACGAGATCTACCTTTACTATTTTTAACTCTTAGTTAAGAGAATAATGTAGGTACTACTTAAGTAAGGGATATTGTTTTTACCTTACTGCTTATCCTTGTCAGGATCCTGGTCGCCTCCCCCACACACCTGGTTTCCATCTCCTCACCTGCTTCCCATTTCCTCATCACCTGGAACCTTCTTATGGACCTCCATGCCCTTCAGCCAGCGTCAGTCCGTCTGCTTCATGCGGTAGAGTTTACTGACCCCTGCTACGCCTCAAGCCTTAGTTCATGTCTTGTTATTTTATGAACATTCATTGACTGACCTATCCTGTTCTCTTCATCTTCAAGGAATTCTACAACTCCACGGTCATCCCCTACAACCAACCCGGACTCCTGGTCACGCCGGTCACCTCCACTTTCCTTCTGGCCTACGGCTCACCCTCCAACCCAAGCAAAGCAGCTACTGTCACAAACTCTCCACCAGGACTGGCACTGAATAAATCACCTTTTCTACCTTACTCCTGTCTCTAGCCTGCTATTGGGTCCAGCCCTCCCACAGACCTGACAGAACGGACTGACCATTATGGACCCAGCGGGCTCAGACCCCATCGATCAGGCTCTGTCTTCCCACGCCACCACCATGGATCGACACGAACAGATGCTCCACACGTTGTCGAACAATCAACAAGCCATCACGCAGCAACTAGCCCAGCTCCAGTCCTTGCTTCAGACCTTCGCTAACGCATCGCGCCAACCTACCTCCTCAGCAGCACCTCCTCCTCCTCAGCCGCCTCCAACGAGACCTTCTGCCGGTCACGAGGCACGTATCCCCAACCCAGACCCATATTCTGGAACAGCGGATCATTGCCGAGGTTTTCTGCTGCAGTGCACCCTGGTCTTCTCTCAACAATCTGTCATGTACTCGTCAGACGAAGCTAAAGTAGCCTTCGTTGTAGGACTCCTTCGGGGTCGGGCTCTGGAATGGGCTGAGTCCTTTTTGGCAAATCACAGTGCTTCTCCAGTGTCTTTTCAAGTTTTTTTGGACCATTTCAAACTCGTGTTCGAAACACCAGAGAAATCTCAAGACGTCTCCCGGAAGCTGCTCGCTTTACGTCAGGACAGACGCTCCGTAGCGGACTACTCTGTTGACTTCCGCATATTAGCTACGGAAGCGGGCTGGGACGTGAAAGCGCTGCAGGAAGTTTTCTATAATGGACTAACCGACTCCATCAAGGATGAATTACTGCATTATGAAAAACCCGCTTCTCTGGACTCATTAATCACGCTCTCCTTCCGCATTGATAACCGTCTGCATGAGCGACACTCCGCCCGGAACTACAAGTCCCAATCAGGCCTCCCGCGATCAACGCCACGCCAGGCCACGCCCCCCTCTGTCTTTCCCCCTGGCGAATTCTCTGCCCACTTATCGCCCACGGAGGAGCCGATGCAGCTAGGTAGGACGCGTTTAACACCCCAGGAAAGACAGGAGCGTTGGACTAACGGGGACTGTTTTTATTGTGGCGGAAAGGATCACCAAGTGGCCGCCTGCCCCATTAAGCCTAAAAGGGAGAGCCCTTCAGTTATCATGGGGACTCTGAAGGGCGCTACACCGGCCTCCCAATCCCCATCCACAACTGGATTTTCGGTTTCCCCTTTCATCTGGCTCTTGGTCCCATACTGTTCCCGCCCTTATTGATTCAGGAGCGGAGGGAAATTTTATGAACGAGTCCTTGGTGGTTGAAGCAGGGCTCACACTCATCCCTCTCGACCCCCCTATAAGGGTAAGCGCAGCTAACGGACAGCCTCTAACTGTGATTCATCATCAAACCGCTCCTATCAATCTGTGTGTATCTGGCAATCATCATGAAACTCTCCAGTTCCTTGTTTTTCAGGCCACTGCCTGTCTGCTGATTCTGGGTCGTCCTTGGCTGAGCCAACACAACCCACACATCGATTGGCAGTCTAATCGCATCATGAGCTGGAGTTCCTACTGTCATTCTACCTGCCTTCGCTCGGCTCATCCCGATCAGCGACCGGCTATCGTGCCCCCTGACACCCCAGACCTTTCCGGCGTTCCTCCAATCTACCATGACCTTGCAGCGGTTTTCAGTAAACAGAAGGCTTCAGCTCTACCCCCACATCGCCCGTATGACATCTCTATAGAACTGCTCCCAGGGGCCACATTACCCACATCCCGTCTCTACAGCCTCTCCAAACCAGAACTCAAAGCCATGGAACAGTACATCAAGGAGTCCCTTGCCGCAGGCCTCATCCGACCATCCTCCTCTCCTCTGGCGGCTGGTTTTTTCTTCGTTGAGAAAAAGGACAAGACACTCCGGCCCTGTATTGATTATCGCCAATTAAACCACATTACAGTCAAGAATAAATACCCTTTGCCTTTGTTGAATTCAGCTTTCGAATACCTCCAAGATGCTGCCGTATTTACTAGACTTGACCTTCGTAATGCTTATCATCTGGTGCGTGTACGGGAAGGTGATGAATGGAAGACTGCATTCAACACCCCCTTGGGTCACTTCGAGTACCAGGTCATGCCATTTGGTTTAACCAACGCCCCAGCAGTTTTTCAAGCACTGGTCAATGATGTGTTACGGGATTTCCTCAACCGCTTTGTGTTTGTCTATCTGGATGACATTCTTATCTACTCCCCTTCGCTGGATTCCCACTATGACCACGTTCGTCAGGTCCTTCAGAGACTCCTGGAGAACAAATTATTTGTCAAAGTTGAGAAGTGCGAATTTCATGTTCCCAAGGTCATGTTCTTGGGTTTCGTCATTGAAAAGGGCCGCATAAACATGGATCCAGCGAAAACCACAGCCATTAAGGAATGGCCCCGACCAACCTCCCGCAAAGACCTCCAGCGTTTCCTTGGGTTTGCTAATTTTTACCGGCGTTTCATGCGCAATTACAGCAGCATAGTACATCCCCTTACCAGCCTGACATCACCCAAGACCCCGTTTCTGTGGAGCCCGGAGGCGGAGGAGGCTTTCAACCATCTTAAAGAGAAGTTCACTTCTGCTCCAGTATTGGCACAAGCTGACCCTACACGTCAGTTTGTGGTGGAGGTGGACGCATCAGATACCGGGGTGGGAGCCGTCCTTTCTCAACACGCAGAGGATGGGAAACTCCACCCATGTGCCTTCTTCTCCCGGAAACTGTCTGCCCCAGAGCGTAACTATGATGTGGGAAATAGGGAGCTGCTGGCCATTAAATTGGCCCTTGAAGAATGGCGTCATTGGTTGGAGGGGGCTGAACATCCCTTCATAGTTTGGACAGATCATAAGAATCTCGAGTACATCAGTTCAGCCAAGAGGCTCAACCCTCGTCAGGCCCGGTGGGCCTTGTTTTTCAGTCGGTTCAACTTCACAGTTTCTTTCCGTCCTGGGTCACGCAACCTTAAGCCAGATGCCCTTTCCCGCTTGCATACCGTCGACGACCCAGACCCACCCCTTGTTCCTGTCCTGCCGTCTTCCTGTGTCATGGCCAGTCTCACCTGGGAGATTGACGCCGCCATTCGTCATGCCTTGGCCACTGATCCTGACCCCGGCAACGGGCCTCACAACCGCCAATACGTGCCGGCTTCAGTCCGGTCTCAGGTGTTGACATGGATCCATGCTTCCCGTTTTTCTTGCCATCCTGGTTACCGTCGGACCCTTCTCCAGATTCAACGCCGTTTTTGGTGGCCCACCATTGTCTCTGACACAAAAACGTTCGTTGCTGCCTGTACAGTTTGTGCCACCAGTAAGACCACCCACCGTTCACCTGCTGGTCTCCTCCAACCACTACCCATCCCTTCTCGTCCTTGGACGCATATTGCAGTGGATTTTGTCACTGGACTACCCCCTTCTAAGGGAAAGACTGTTATCTTGACCATTGTTGACCGTTTCTCCAAAGCTGTTCATTTTGTGGCTTTGCCCAAGCTGCCTACCGCTGCTGAGACTGCCAGTGCTTTAATTGATCATGTATTCCGTCTCCATGGCATTCCCTCTGACATTGTTTCTGATCGTGGCCCCCAGTTCATCTCCCAGGTCTGGAAGTGTTTCTGCCAGGCATTGGGGGCCACTGCCAGCCTGTCCTCTGGCTTCCATCCACAAACCAACGGTCAGACTGAACGCACGAACCAGGATCTGGAGTCAGCCCTTCGCTGTGTCTGTTCCCAGAACCCCACCTTGTGGTCTGACCACCTCAGCTGGGTGGAGTACTCTCACAACTCCCTCGTTTCCTCGGCCACTGGTCGATCCCCTTTTGAGGCCTCTCTGGGTTACCAGCCTCCTCTGTTCCCCTCTGAAGAGTCTGAGTTGGCGGTTCCCTCGGTTGCGGCCCATATCCACCGCTGTCGTAGGATCTGGGATCTCACTAGACGGGCCCTGCTCCGTGCTTCTCACCGTACCAAATCCCCTGCGTACCTTCCGGGCCAGAAGGTGTGGCTGTCGACTAAGGACCTCCCTCTTCGCACGGAATCCCGGAAACTGTCTCCCCGCTACATCGGTCCTTTCGTTATTGACTCCATCATCAATCCCGCCTGCGCCAAGCTGCGCCTGCCTCGCTCTATGAGGGTTCATCCTGTCTTCCATGTGTCTCATCTCAAGCCCCTGGTCACCAGTCCGTTGGGCCCTCCGGCCGTTCCCCCTCCTCCCGCCCGGCTGGTTGGTGGGCATCCGGTTTTTTACTGTTCGCCGCCTCCTGGACGTTCGCCGCCGGGGCCGTGGTTTCCAGTACTTGATGGACTGGGAGGGCTATGGCCCTGAGGAGCGCTGTTGGGTGCCTCGCTCCTTCATTGTGGACCCTGCTCTGGTGCGGGATTTTCGTCGCCTGCACCCGGAGCGGTTTCGGCCGCCGGGTGGCGTCCCTTGAGGGGGGGGTCCTGTCAGGATCCTGGTCGCCTCCCCCACACACCTGGTTTCCATCTCCTCACCTGCTTCCCATTTCCTCATCACCTGGAACCTTCTTATGGACCTCCATGCCCTTCAGCCAGCGTCAGTCCGTCTGCTTCATGCGGTAGAGTTTACTGACCCCTGCTACGCCTCAAGCCTTAGTTCATGTCTTGTTATTTTATGAACATTCATTGACTGACCTATCCTGCTCTCTTCATCTTCAAGGAATTCTACAACTCCACGGTCATCCCCTACAACCAACCCGGACTCCTGGTCACGCCGGTCACCTCCACTTTCCTTCTGGCCTACGGCTCACCCTCCAACCCAAGCAAAGCAGCTACTGTCACAAACTCTCCACCAGGACTGGCACTGAATAAATCACCTTTTCTACCTTACTCCTGTCTCTAGCCTGCTATTGGGTCCAGCCCTCCCACAGACCTGACAATCCTATTTGGTCTGAACGTGATTCACGAGGCAATAAGTTTCTATGTAAAGTCAAGGGTTTAGAAGATGTAGATGATGGTTTAGAATTGAGCGACGCTGCGCGAATTCAGCAGCAGGGGCGGTGTGCCAGGGTTAAAAAAATCTAAACTCTGGAGAGGTCACCACATCTGCATCAAGCTTTGGACACGTGACGGTTTCAGTGACAGCAGTATGGTGGATCTGACCTCCTGAGATTCCATTCATTTTCTTAACCTGATGTATCCCTTTCAGGACAGCAGGGTTTCCTGAACCCTTCCTGCTACTGTTGGGCGACAGTCTGCTTCAAACACGGTCAGAGAGAGATGGAAACACAGCGGAAGCGTCCGTCATCCAGACACAGCAGGACTGAATCTCACTATACCAGAGAACCTCTAAATCAGGGGTGATCAGACTTTGTGGGCATTTGAGCTACTTAAAACTCATAAAACTCATAAAATAATGTGAAGTTTATATTTCTAAGTACTCAAATATGACTTTTTATATGGAGTTTTTTTTAAGTAACACATATTTAACACAAATAAATGTAGTCTATGAAACCGTTAGTTTAAATTTGCTTCTTAGGTTTAAAAAGATTTTCATAGCAATTTATTTTAAAAAATGATATATTCTCTATGCTTTATAAAATGCAAATATATTTTTAAAAAGTAAAACACAACAAGACTGAGTTTCAAACCAGGTTACATTTGTGGTGGCAAATTTACAAGCGCAGGACAAACCGCTGTCGCCACGAACGCAGATTCATTTCAATAAATGTTTGCTGTTTGATGTCTGACTTTTACTTTTGTTTTGTGAGAAGAAGGTTTATATATTGGTTAATTTATTTTTGATGGCAGTGATCTACACGGCGTGATTGACGTGATCATCGATGTTTTTGTAGAGCTCTTCCACAAAGAAAAAAACTGATCTCTAAACATCATCTGTGTCTTCTATGCATTGTAAATGACATGCAGACAAAGCTTCATGTAGTGATCAACAACATTACATGGTAGCTCCAGTTTGCGGCGAGCAGCAAATTGGCGGCACGGCGAGAGAGGGACGGGCCACGCAGATTGCGTTCGGTGTGAATGCACCTTAATAATGGAATCAGAAGAAAAATTATATTCATGAATTTCAGTCTCTGCTTCAGCTGGTCCCAGACCTGCTCTATGGGGTTCAGGTCAGAGGTCATTGCTGGCTGTACCACATAAGCCACTCCCACTTCCTGAAGTCCAGCTGTGAGAATTCTGACAGCATGTGGTGGAGCGTTCTCATCCATGAACAGAGAGTTGGGGGTGTTCTGGTGGAACTGGGGGATGATGATGGTTCTGTGACGTCTCTGAGGTCAGAACCTGCAGTGACTGGACCGTCTACAGGAACCAGATCAGTTCTGCTCTGACTGCTGATGTCTGTCCAGACTGTTGGACCTCCTCCACCAAACTGAACCCTGGAGACCCCCCATCATATCCCAAAATCTGTGAAATAAAACAACACTGTTTACGACATTGGCTGCTAATTTTTGAGTCTTTCATCCTGGTCTGCAGATCAAACTTTGAGAAGTCTCAGTCTGGCTGTGGCTTTGCAGCAGCTGCTCGATGCATCTCCCATTCCCTTTTCTGTGCTGCTTACACCAGGTGGTATCATGATGTTTGGAACATACCAAGTTGCTAAAGAAGAAAAAGGATCAACAACAAAGGATTTTTTATTTTGGTAGCAAAGGCTTAGATATACATTGCATTAATCTCTAGTCACTGATATGGAATGAAATGTAATCCCAATTTAGAAAAAGGGACTTAATCCAAAGCAGAGGATGAAAAATCTTTAGCCAAAACTTAAACACTGCAGATTCACAGTGAGGCTGAGAGACCAAACACAAACACATATCTTTACTCTGAATTGTACCAAAAGTCTCAGTCCCAACTGCCTTCACAGGTGAAGAGCTGTCTGCAGGTGAAAAATAGACAGATCTGTAGAGAACATGCAGTTGGCCTCCAAAAAAGAGGTAAGGTTGTAGACCGCTCAGTCAGCCTGTTGAGAGAAAATGTTAATGCTCATTTTATTCTATGGGCACGCTGTGGATGACGGGTCGTAGTGTGCACTTTAACTGTACATAATAAGTTAGGGTAAAGTTGGTGAGATGTAGGCGTGTTGCACAGGTTCTTCATTTTTTCAACCTCCCCTGAACCCTGAACACTAGGGGTGTAAGAACATATTGATTAGGTGAAATATAGTGATACTTCGTTTGTTGATACTTGTATCGATTTAACAAGCTTCAAAGATGATTTTAAATCATTGTTTATAAGCAAAGCTGGTTCATAGTCTTACTTTGGTTTTCTTTTGAACCTCCTGACCACTAGTTGTCAGCACAGCGCCTCATTGAGGAGCCCTAAACCGCACCAAAACAACAAGATCTCGTGAGAACCAGCTTGTGACTGGTCGGAATTCCTGAGACTTGCAGTTGATGTTATTATATAGTAAAATGAGACTTGTACAACTTGTTTTTAACTAAGGATAAGAACTGAACTAAAAAGTTGTGCCAATTTGGTACTGGCACCGTGTAAAATGAGTTTTCAGTGCTTTGTGGCGCATGTAGGGAAAGGTTAGAGCGTGCAAACGTGCAGAGCTTCAGTCAAAATGCTAAAGGCAAAGCGAGGAAAAATTCTACTAAACTTCACAGCAAAAGATTCTAATTCAGTGATCTGATGCATCAGAGTGACGTGTACAATGCTCTAAAAAAAACCGAGGTCATGGTGATGAGCGGCGAAAAACGTGTTTACTTCCACCTGTGAGAAAACGCAGAAGCAGCGCTGCAGTGCAGCCTGTCAGAAAGAATGAAATAAAGCTTCTTCAAAATCTCTCCTTCCACTGTCACATTGCCACCATGTACCACATCTAAATGTGTATGGAAAGCACCTGTTCAAGCACCGTTCAGGCCCCTGAACCATTTTCAAAGTACTAGTTCGGCTACAGTTAGCAGGATTGGAAATAAACAGTGCTTTATTTTCTCAGCCATACATATGAAACATTACTGGTTAAGTCTAACCCTAACCCTATGCTAAAATATATTTTGTTGTGAAAATCAGAAAACCCTGAGCATTGAAAAAACATTTCTTAGTGTGTATTCAGACTGGAAAAGTCTGCTGGTTGGACCTAGTCTGCTTAATTTGATCGAGTCCTGAACTTCTTTGAAGCCCTCTTTTGTTTCGTATCAAAGCAGAACCATGTGACTAAAAAGCTCCTCAATCATTGGAGATCATGGTAATGAGTGAGAAAATACGTTGTTGAGGTCATTATACTGGGTCCAAAATACCTGAGAGAATCTCTAAAAGCACAGTTGGAGGTAGAGCCTTTAGCCACCAAGCTCCTGCTTTATGGAATAAACTTCCAGCTCATGTAAAAGAGACTGACACAGTCTCTATATTCAAAGTTAGGCTGAAAACTGAGGCTGTCAATGTTAACTCACGCGATTAATTTAAAAAAAATGTATGCGTTATTATTCATTAACGCAGATTAATCACATGACACTAGTGACCGTCTTCCGCTTTGCATGGGACGGTTCAGGCTTCAGGCGTGCGTTAATGTCTAAAAATGGACACTTCGTCAGGCACTATGCAGCCTATAACATGGTCACTTACAAAAAAAAAACCTTAAACTGATTATTAGTACTTTATTCTTGTTATTTTTTTAAGCTTAGATCACTTTTTCACAAAAGGCAGAGTATTTGAGTGATGGCACGGCCTGTTGTCAGGGTAACATGAGAATGCGTCATTGGGCAATACTGGCCCGTCTCTAATAGACTACTCCAATAAAAGCCGATCTAACTGATGTTAGTTGTAATAGATGCCGGTCCCCAATAGTGGCCGGTCTCCTTTAAGACCCAACACCCCCTTTGTGCTGTGTACTCAGTCAGGCAGAGACCCAGTGGGGGCTGGGTGTCTGTGGCATTCAGTCAGTGCAGCATGGCTCACAACATTTTGGATCATTCCATTTTGTTTAAACTTTTGGAATATACCAAAGAACGTTCTGGTGAGGAATCTGAACCACATTTTGGGATGAATCCTAAACATATCAGAGAATGTTGAAAGCAGATGGATGAAGGAGCAAAGACGGCAACAGACTGTTGCCAATACACACCCAACTCTGCAGTGTGCACCCTTTAGTGCCCCTTTGCACAGTGTGCACTCTTTGCGTGCAGCCTTACAGAAAGAAGGAGAATAGACAATCAGAGTGTAGCTTGTGGACATCCTTCAGGCATACTACGGGTATTTATTTAAAATTTGTTTTTTTACTATGTAAAACATTTATTTTTTTGGTTTTGGTATTTATTATGTAGTTTTAAATGTAATATATTATGACATGTTATAAACTATTTTTCCTGACACTTCTAAAAAATGTAAGTTCTTCAAAACCTGCATTACCTTCTTAGGAATATTGTAGGCTGCAATAAGAATAAAATAAAATAGATTTTGGCCACCCAGTTTTTGCCTTTAAATTAGTAGCTTCTCACAAACCTGAAAAGTTTGTTTTTATTTTTCCAAAGGTTATTCTTCCATTGAATGCTTTTCTTTCTCTTTATTTCTCTTGTCGTCTATCAACTGCAGTTTTACAGTTGAATAATGACTCAGTGAAACGCATTATTTTACAGTTCGACCCTCGCTCTACCTAAACACGAAAATGAATAAAAAGAGGAACAGAGAAGCACAATAAACAATAGAGGCATTTACAAGCTGCCTTTTCAAATGTTTGTGATGATTTTTTCAAATAAACACATAAACGGTTAAATTTGCTTAACAATAAAAACTATGGTTCACTTACTAAATGTGTTTTCCTTATGTACTGTATGTGGGAACCCCTCCCATCATCACCACACAGGGTAGAGTCACAAACGGCACCGACCTGGTTCATTTCCTCTAATCTCTAAAAGTATGCAGGAATTCTGTACTCACAAACAGAGGTTTATTGATTCCAGCTAATCTTTACTCCTCTCTGACTGTGATGCATCAGCAAAGGTGGGCTGGAAATGCTGCAGTCAATAGAAACAGTGGGGAAAGTAAGAACCTTCTTCTCAAACCTTTAATGGAGAAAAAAATAGCAAAGTCTTTTGTGTGTTGGGGACCAGTGGGCAGAAATAAATGTTCATTAAACCGTTTACCGATGGAACAGAAGAGACCTGCCGGTCTCAAATCTCCTCGAAACATGATGATCCAGTTTATTGTACGGATGTAAGTGTGAACACACACTCAGTCTCTGCAGGGAACTATAGCCTTGCCAAAAGTTTTGGCTTCTTTGCCTGACGAGACAGTTGGCTGAAGGGGGGGGGGCGGTTAAGCAATGTAAAGACTAAAAAATAATGACATAAACGCACATTCATAAAGAAGTCTGTTGAGCAGAAGAGCTGGTAAGAGTCTGGGTTTCTGGGTGTTGTGGACAGAATTTAAAGAGACATTTTTTAGTAGTCACAGTATATGCTTTCATTTGTAATCTCATTTTCAGCTTCTTAAAATTCATCTAGCATTACTGATTGAATTTTGCTTCTGGTTTTTTTTTTTATTGTCTTGCATGTATGTATTTCATGAAATTGTTTTTGTGTTAGAAACGTTTCAGCTACCTCTTACCTCCTAAGACCTGGTGTCCACATGCATAGACGTTACATTGTGGGTGACATAACCACAGTTCTGTAGTTCTGTCTAACTGGGGCTCTGTGGTTACGTGTGAAAAGGACTAGCTCAAACATTAGCTCAAGTCTTAAGAGGCTAAGGTGGATTTGTACTTTGATAAATTTTAGGCAGCTTCAAGCATTAAAAAATACTTCAACATTTAAAATCTTTAGAAGCTAGACACTGGTAAACAGTGGGAACAGAAATCTCAAAGAGCTTTAACTGACAGCAGAAAACACAGGTTCTGTCAGAAGATTCTGCAGAGGTGGCCTTGACCGCAGTTAAAACCAAGATTATTGTTACTGAGTTGCAGTAAATGTTCTAATATGTCGGACTAACTCTTTAGGGAACCTCCAGACCACAGTATGCACACCTCAGATTTATGTGATTGTAAATGTTGATGATCACCGTCCACCCTCTCATTTCAAGCAGCGTTTGGAAGATGAAATGTCCTCCACAGACACTTCACAGCTCTCATTGTCCCAGACTTATCACTGACACACACAAATCCAACTTTATTCCCCTTTTTAACAGTAGCTGGGATAGGCTCAAGCAACGTCGTGACCTGTATCTCCCTTTAAACGTGTGTGTAAAAGTGTGCACTATTTGACAACTTCTAAAGGATCAAGAGACAGAACCAATTCATCCATCCATCCATCCATCCATCCATCCATCCATCCATCCATCCATCCATCCATCCATCCATCCATCCATCTAGATACTTATAGACTAGATAATTATGGCATTTCCCAAAAATGTTTTCAGTCTTGGCAATCCTTCTCCTCTATGCCTTGTCTCCTGTACAGAATGCATTCAATTTTCCACATTTACTGTACATGAATCTTCAATCACAATCAGATATTTGTTTTCTGTGTAGAAATGCGTGCAGCTCCTCTGTGAGATGACAGAGAGTCTAATTGCCTCGCCCTCGGTCATGTTGGGTCTTAATCGTATAAATAAGAGAAATGGCAGCAGTCAAGAACATCACAAATTCTGGGCTCTAAATAAAGTATGATGTGAAAGCAGACAAAGTGTTTAGTCTTGCCTGGAGGAACGATCTCTTTTCCTCTTCTCATTATGCAAAGCTTCATGTCCAGGAGGATCTCGCATTTGCATCAAACTGCTGGTAAAATGCAAACTCTAGCCCAGTCCTATGTTCAGAGCTAACAAAACGGCAGTTCCCTTGACAACCATCTACATTCAGTGCTGACGGTCCCTTTCTACTGCATGTCATCACACTCCAGAACTGCCTCTGTGCCTGTTTGGTACAGTTGGCTGTCCATCATTCTGGTGACAGAAAGCCTCCACACAATGAGTGTCAAAATGGCAACAAAATGTAACTGGTAAGTTATGCATGAAAATGCACAACTGAAATTATTTTAGCGCCTCTGCTGTGTGCCCGCATTGTAACACATCTGTCTGATGTCCCACCCGAAGCCTGACTGCCTCATCTGAGTCTTTTACCATGGTCACAAGGCGGTGAACAAGGCAAAGTCCAATGCATTTTCCAAGGGTTTCTTCTGATTGCAGTCCAATATAGTGTGGTTTCCCACTAAAGGAGATGCACTCCTGAATATTTCAGAAGGTAATCTGATGCTTTTCTTGAGGGGGTGCTTTATATCTGTTCTTCTGTTGGTGGGAACTTCAGATGTCAAGGTTATGGCACAATGTGCATTTAGATGCACATAATGAGCAGAATGAAATGAACAGCCTGAATAAAACACATTTCAGGTGAAGCAGAAGGCAAGCCAAATGTGAAAAAGTCAGAGTTCCGTTAGAAAGTTTAGCCTACTTCCTAATGTGAAGTAATATCCTGGAAAAATGTCTGCAAACTCTCCAGAAGAAAAGCACTACGGTTGTAATTATTCATTAAATTCAAATCCAAGAAAGTGAATCTATTGTTTTCTCACAAGTGGACCTGTTTTATCAAGTCCACCTTATTTCCAGATACAACATCATGAAGAAAAATCCAACTACAATGGCAACATGAATTTAAAACACAAAGTGCAACAGCTCCCAAAGACGAAGGTAGTGGAGCTTCATCAGATGAACTCTGTAGCGGATTGACCTTTTGGCCAACATCCCACTGATCCGCTGCCGAGCAACAGTCGCTCAGCACCACACCAGCAGGTGTGTCCCCATGAAAATGAGGAGTGTATTCACAGCCATCTTGCTAATTTGGAGTGAGACAATGAATATCTCAGTGACCAGACTAAACCAGGTCTGTATGCTGGAGAAACGGAGCAGCCAAACAGCTATGAATGGTGCTGCATGCGATCCAGCACCACAGATCACTCTGGGAGGGCTCTGATCTTACTTATTTTGAAGAAATATTTTCATGCACTTATTTCTGTTTCCTTCCAAAAAAATCAAAATTGATTTTACAAACATACTGGAGCCACATTGCTACCTCTGCTTTGACACATCTACAGAATTGAACACCTCTTTCCAGGCAGAACCACTATTTTATACAGTTTAAAGATAATCGCTGGTCAGAGAAGCAGACAAGACCAAACAGTTCAACACTTTTTGAACTTTAAAAAATCAAGATTAGAAATAGATTTCTAAAAAAGAAAATTCACAGTAGAAAGTGGTTGCAGAGACTGCAATGTCAGCACAAAACGACAAACAGCAGTTTGTTCCTGCAGAAAATGGATTTCATTCAGCGTGCATCAGTCAGTCGTTCAGGCTCTGCAGTAAAGATCCTTCCACGAGAAATGATAGAAAAATCTATGAGTATTAAAATGTATTTCTCTGACACAGGGCTTTTTAAAAATACACATAAAAATATACTTAAAGTTGCAACGTGAACGTGTTTGTGCATTGAATGGGAAATAAATCCAGCTCAGAGGACAAAGCACGTTTGTGACACCTGTTCAAGATCAACCAGAGCCTCACAAGGAAGACCAAACCACTTTTTATTTCTGTCAACAGAAGAAGTATGTAGAAACCGTTTTAGTTAAATGGATTTAGTTAAATCCATTTATTGGGGTTCCAAAGATATTCTACCCTCAAATGGATGAGTCATGGTACCATGGACCGCCACACACTGATTGAGGGAACAGTCTTTTAGGGTTGATGACCCTGAATGGACAGAGATGCAAGAGTTTATGATACAACTCGGTTTTCTTGCTCAGTTTCTTCAGACTTTTTGGTTTAAATGTTTTCTTTCACTGTTCAGAAGTGTAACAGTGTTACACTACTGTTCCAAACTACAGCTTGGTTGGAAAAAAAAAGCTAAAATGAAACAAAATTTAGCAGCATCACCATCTTTCTATGAAAAGCAAGAAACAAAGAACACACATTGAATGTTTCTTCAGGAGAACAAAATAAATAAGAGCTACGTACTGACCTGAGACGGCAATAGCACTTAACCTCCCGCAGCTCTGCTGGAGCCACTGTGTAGATCTACGTTAGTGACAAAACTTGGAAATGAAACCCTGCTGGCGTGCACGTGAAGTGCAGCAGCCGTGTGATTATTTGAGTCCAAAAGCACCGACAGAAGCTGAAACTTCAGCGGCTGATGCTCAGCAGGTAGAGCAGACGTCTGCTGCCGGTTCAATTCCTGGCAGTGAAAAAGCCCAGTGAGAGGGTGTGGATGTGATCTGTGCGGAAATTATGCCTGAACGGTCTAGTGAACTGAAATCCATTCATCCAGTGGAAGAATCAAACCCGTCTTAAAACCAGAGGTGGGTGAGTTACATTCACATTTACTTTAAACATTTTTGATGAAATATTTACTTTCCAGAGTAAGTTTTTCTGACAAAATCCAACAGACATAACAAAATGATTGAATTCAAAATACAAACAAAACCATAATTTCTATTCTCTTCTAGTAAAACAAACAAAGACAACACAATGGTTTTTTTTTACATCCACAGGCAGTGGTCACATGTTATGGTGTCTCTGTACTTCACCTCTGTGATTCCAGATCAACATGTGAACCAAACTTTGACAGTTTGCAGACATGCAGCTGGGAGAGGAAGGGAAAGTTGCAGAAGTTTTAACATCATGGTTTTAACATCGCCGTGTTTTTTTCTTTTTCCAAAGCTGCTCAACAAAGCAAGGAGTGACGTGATGTTCAAGTCCCACTCCAGTCATCTTCTGATCCATTTTCTAAGCATTCCCAGTTGTCTTTTAATTATGATTTTGTGGTTTTTAGTCAAAACCTTGGGTGTCGTTTTCTAGGACAGTGTCTGCAGAGCAGCAGGAGTTCAGTAGAAATTCACCTCTGAGTTCAATTTCAACCAAAAGTGTGAGAGTTCTCCAAGCCTCCTTTGGCACAGGTCAAACTACTGTCAGGTTTGGAAAGACCAGCAAAAGACATGATCTAAACTCTGGGAAAAAAACTGCATAGACGTCACTCATCACTTCATAATACTACGAAAGACAAAAACAGGTCCCACAAATGTGTTTGTACAGAAAAGGTGCAGTCTATGACATGGTCCTTCCTGAAAAGCAATCCTGGTTAGGAAAACCAGCAAGTTATAGTGGCAGATAACAGAACTGATCCTGCAAATAGTGATGCAAGCACCAGATTTAGCACGATGGTTCTGTAGGGGATACTTGCTCAATTGACCCTCTGAAAATCCAAGATTACAGCCTTCTTGAACAATGGCAGCCAAAATGGCCTTCCAAATCCATCTTTTTCATTTAAAAACACCCACTTGGTCAGTTTCAGAGATCTTAGTGTTTAATGATGTGTTTTTGGCATGTTGATTATATTTTTTTCTACTTCTGGAAGTATATTTTCTTTTCTCATTTATTTGTTGTTTTATGCATCTGAATCGCACATGTAACAACAACAAAGGGGCATTTTGTGTGTGTAGAGAACAAAACACCAAGTGGGCAGAAAGGGAAATCACAGAAAAACACACCATTCCCATAATTGAGAGACTTAGCACAGTCATTGACCCTCTTATTCAGTTTCATGGTCATTGCTTCTCTAAGGTCATCTGGATCACCTTCTTGGTCACATGTGAAGCATTCTGAGGGTTTTGCGTCTGACATTCTCTGTAGTATTTTGCTATTTCTGCAGCTGCCCTCATCTCCACCATGGCTATACTTATCTTCTTCCAGGATTTGTAAGTGGTGATGTAAGGCTCTCATTCTTTGCGTGACAAAGGCAACACTTGTTCCAGTCTGTAAGCCAAGATGTACATTTATTGGTAGATTTAGTGTTCAAAGCCATTTTGTTGACCTGTTTTAAAGGGAGGATCCTTTGACCACTCTGTTTCATGGACACTTTCCTGTATGGAATACAACTAGAGTAATGCAACAGGGTGGTTAAAGGATCTTCTCTCAGGCCATTTCCTGGACCTAGCCTAAACGTTCCTCCAATGTCATTCAAGTCCCAGGCGATATGTGCACCATCCAGATCATTTTGAAGCCCTTTATCTTTGTATCCTATCAATTCAGGTGTAGCTACTTAACTGATCGAGGGTACGTTAGGTCGCATTGCATGGCGTAACAGTGCACTAGCAACTTCTTGGAGCCATAGGGGAGAGTTGGGTAAGTAGTGAGGACCAGTACAAGTGTCCATCCAGGGGATGTGGCTGACTGCTAAAACAAAGCTACAGCTGTAAACAGTGCCTTAACATTACTATGCTCAGCACCAAGCATTTTTTTGAATAATAAAGTAAAAGTAAAAAACACTGATGCAGCCGAAATGTTTACTAATTTGTAAAAACATGCACTAGTATGTAGTCTAGGTGTTAAAAGTAGAACATAATTTCAGCATGCTAAACATTGCCAAGACCCCTCAATTTGACCAAATAGCTGCATTTCTGTGAAATATTTGGCTTTAAAAGATCATTCTTGTGGCCATCTTGAACAATAACTGCCTTCTTGGATTTTCAAATGGCCAGTTGGGCAGATTTAATAAGTATTTTACAAACAATAACATGCATAAAGTCTGCTGATAATTTTATTTTATCAGTCTCACCGTAAAGAAAATGTCCCAAATAAATGTCTAACATTGTGACAGTCGCTTTGACTTGATGTTTACAGACTCATTCCTCTTTGTCTGAGCTTCAGTTTGACTTTCAGCTTCTTAGTGTTGAGCAGTGCTCAGCATGTCGACCTCCTGCTGCGTAGCTGTGTTTGCTCGTTGTGGTGTCATCCTGTTCTGTCGTTTCCAGTGCAGCTGTACGCGCGCTCCGAGGAGGTGAAAACAGACGGCATAACTTGTACGTCTGCAACACTGTGAGCTGTGATTCAGGACCAAGGACAGAGCTCAGGGCTGTGCAGAAACAGGTAAGAAATCTTTCCTTAGTGGCAAACACAGCCTGATGCCTCAAACACTCTCAAGCTGATTCCTTTCTGTTTCCTCACTGATTTGTGGTTCTGTTTTCTCTTTTGTAAATCATTTCCATGGGAAGCTTTTTACATCCTGTTTTAATTTACATTGATGCCACTGTGTAACTACGTTTGTTTGTACTTTTCCCTTGAGAGAAACGAGAAGTGATCTGTCTGTCCGCCTTCTTATCACTGATCACTTCCCTGAAGAGCTACAATCTTATGCATGCGGGTTGGGGGTGGAGGTGTTCCCTCAGTCTCCATGCAATTCTCGGCCTTCTCTCCATCTCTGCTTCTGAGCTCATTTGTTTTCTTTCCCTCCCACTATGAAACTTCAAAGCCTTTCCCTCTCCTCTATTTCTGTGGCTCCATCCCTTTATTCTTGCCTCCCCAACTTCAACCTTCCTTCATTACATGCTCTGCTGGTCTTTGTCCACTGATAACACCTGACACCTGCAGAGAGTAGGAAAATAAGCCAGCTATCATCTCGCTCTACTTTTCATAGTAATCAGTCCGGTCCTCCTGCATCCTGGCTTATCACTTGCTCTGGTGGTCCATGCTGTGACGCTAAAAAGAACCAATATGGTGACAGTGAAAGCCTCTGAGTTATGGTTCTGTCCCAGAGAGACGACTCGGGTGATCTCAGGCCATAAATTAACTTAACAGGATGCAGACGGAAAGGAAGTGTCTCATTCTGACCTGTGTTTCTGAGAGTTTAACCTGGTGAGTTATGAGTGCGTGTGGTCTTACATGAAGAACAGGAATGTTTCACGGGACAACAGAGAAGGACGGAGCCTGATGTGGGTTTTATGATAACCTCAGGCCTCAACCAACTCTGCTTCATTCCCTTTTTCATTGTATTATTGACTGCTGCCCTCTGGTTTATGAATTTCATTGAAACTCAATTTCTTTGCCCTTGCCTTTGCCCTCTTTGCTCATGTAGAGCAGCCTGACATAGTTGTTATCAATAATAGCTGCATTAACTGAAACATTTTTTCTACAGAAGGACAAAAAAAACAGTTTTTCTCCATGCAACCCTGGTGAAAGAAAATGACAAAAACAAAGGTTTGTGCTTTTGAATGTTTTTACTTTAAAGATGAGAGAGAGGAGAGAGAACCCTGGGCGACAGGAATGAACCAGGACAGAATGAGATGGACAGATTAGCACCCGTGGGTGGATGTATTAGAAAAGACAATGGTGATTGCATTAGACGTCCCTTAGCCTTAGGCACTGGCAATATTGCATTTCCTGCTGAGAAAAACAACATGAGAAAAGGCCCACTAAGGAGAGGGAATTTGCAGCCCGTCTGGCAGAGCTGCTGTTCTCTGTAAATATCAGGATGCAAACCTGCTTATAACGAGCTCCTCTGAGCAGGAGAATCACACAAGTTCTGCTTTTTAAAGAATTCCACAGGTGAGGAAATAGAAATGTCTGAAATGTTTTAGTTTGTGATCCAATTGAACCACGTCGATGTGAGAATGCAAAGCAGGTTACTCCAGTGTGGGTCCTTGGGCCGGACTCTATCTACCTTTGTTGCCACAGGAGGGGCCCCGAGTCTGTCAGTATTGGTCTCCAGCCTGGATAAAATACAGGGTTGTATCAGGAAGGGCATCACAGCTGAGAGAAACCAATTATACCTCATATATGACTCATTGGTTGTACCATATCTGATGTACTGTATAGAAATTTGGGGAAAAGCAAACAAGACATCTACAAACACTATAATTAAACTACAGAAACGAGCAATAAGAATAATCACAGGAAGTAACAAAAGGGACCCATCTACACCACTATTATAGAGCCGAAAATATTCAGATTTAAAGACTTAGCAGATCATTCCATTTTAAAACAAATGTATAAAACACATTACGAAAGTCTGCCATATAACATACAAAAAAAGTTTGAAAAAAGGGAAATTACAACCTAAAAGGACATGAGACTTTCAAAACTAATGAATTTAGATCAAAAATAAAGAAAAAAGCGTTTCAGTGCAGGGTATCAGATCATGGAATAATCCTGAGAAATCAATAATAAGATTTCAACTAAATTATTAAATTTAAAAAAAATGCTCAGACAATATGAATGATAGGGATGTGGGAAAAAATCTGGAGCATTTGGTGTATCGTGTGTTTGCTTCTTGATGTTTGTTTTGTTTTATTTGAGCTTTTGTTGCTTTTGCTGGCCAGTCGATGTATTTATGTTGTATTAGAAAGAGATAGATTTGGTTAAAATAGCTTGATTGGTTTAGCTAAATGGGGCAGAGAAGTTTTTTTCTGTCTCCTTTCATTTTTTTCATCAAAAAAACAAAGTGTAATTTATTGTAATTTATTGCTGTCAGCTATGAAAATGAGGTTAATTAAATAAATAAAACAAAATTTGTTGGAGACCAGGCTTGGTGGCAGAAATGTAAACATTTATCAAATACATTTCAATATATGAGGATCATTAGCACAATACAAGACAACTGTGGACAATTGGAAACCTAAAGCTGAGCAAAGAGAACATGACTAAGAACACAACTGAAACACCAAACTAAAGCAGTCAATCCTCACACGTGTTGGTATATTGGATTTATTAAAATAAATGTAAATACTTTCAGATTTTTTTTATAGCTTATCTTTTGCTTGAAGAAAACAGGACTCGGCAGAAGAAGCAGATTCATGAAGCGGACAGCCCTGAGTCTGACTAAACCACTGCACTGAATGACATTCAACAAGCTGTTGTCCACAAATGTCAGCCTGTGTCAGGGACATGGATTCAAAGAAACCTCGGTTGCTCTTTTTGGCCCTGTCATGTCATGGCGACTTAAAGACAGTTGCAAGAGTGTGATGTATGTTGTGCTTTGTTCTTAAGGTCGTGAAACTCTGGTAAATAAAGGTATTTGGTCAAGGCTGCCAACAGAAAATGAAGTAAAATTTCACAGCAATCTCCCGTGATTTGCTGGACAAAGTCCATCATTCACATTACGTCAGTGCAAACTAAATGCACTGCCTTTTTTTCTCTTGGGACTTCAAAAGTAACTGGAAATGGCCTTTTATCATGAGAAAGAGCAGCTCATGCATCATGTTGAAACTTCTTAATGTCAAACAGAGGAAGAGCTTTACAAGAAAGAGCAACAATCTGCGTGATTTAGAGACATCCAGAACCCAACAGACTCCATGTCATGATAAAAAACAGTTTTTCAAAGAAAATAAACAAACAAACTGTAAACTATTCTGTCTTTTATTTGGAAAAACTGCCATCAAACTACCTCTAGCCATTATCTTAAAGGTAAGTGACAATGATGGCAGTAACATAAATGATAGCATTAAAACGCCATCAACAAGCATCTGCAGAAATCACTGAAATCATCTGTTTTCTGCAGAATGACTCCACAAAGGAAGGAGGCTTTCATGCTTTATTTTGAAGTCTGAAATAGCAGCAGTCTAGGATTTGTTTTTAAAGTGCAGCAGCTCCAGTGCACTGTCAAAAAATGTCAATAACAAATGTTCCTTTTTGATTATTCAGGCAGAGAAGCAAACTGTCAGTTTCATCGGAGTGGGTGAAGAAGGACGGAGCTTCTCTCAGGGGCTGCTGCTCACTGACCTTGGTAGTCAGTTGTAAGACTGCAAGCATGAAGGAGCCCAGACATGATTTAACCTCTGCGCTCCTGTCCCCTCCTGCCTTCTGACATGATGTCCTGAAATTGAGCCCACAAACCTGAGCTTTTCTTCTGTTTTTGAGTATATTAAATGAAAAGCTTTTCTGTTGAGTTATAACTAATACTAACCAATGTGCTTGACGTTAGCGAACGGAGCATAGTTCTGTTGCTGTTCAGTGGGTGATTTACTGAAGACAGATGTTAACGTGCATGGAAACGAGTTATAATTTTCATTTTTTTGGTCCTGAAAGTTTCACCTGAACTTTGTTCTCTGTTTTCAAAGGCTGCTTGGTGAACGTCATAATTCACCATAGGCCCTTCATGGAGGAGGGTTTATTAGCAGCTTCTTCTTGGATAAAGTGCACAGTCCCTCTGTGTGTCAAACGAGCTGATGATAAACCAGGTGTGGTGAAGAGCTTTAGAGTGGAAGAGGATAATAAAGCTAACACAGTAGATCGATACCTTCCAAACTTCACTTAATAACTTTGATTTATGCTGATTGTTAGTCAGACATGAAGGACTTTCCTGATAAATACGTGAGCCCTACACATAAGGAAAGATGTTTTTTCTTTTAAGGCATATGCGTAAGGGAAGTGCTTAAATGGTGGCTCACCTGTGAGTTTGGATCTCTGCTTGTGGGGTGAGATGAGAGGCTGTCCATCTGGTCACACTGCTGAGTGATGTGTGGAGACAACACTGCAGAGGTGTTAATGTTCCATCTTAGAGCTTCTCTGTGGGAGCTTCTTACAGCTTTTTGGAAAACCACAAAACCCAGTCTTGTCAGTCAAATTATTTCCATACAAATACTTCTTTAAAGAGTTCTGGGCGTACTCAGCCCAGACCAGGAATCAGCACCACTCCTCCTGATGCTGACTGTAATATGTCCCGAGGAACCCGGTGATTTCTTGGTTCAGCCGTTCCTGGCTGTTGGACTGGGGATGACAGCTGGAAGCCAGGCTGATGTTGATTGCTAACCCCTTACACATCTTCCACCATATTTGGGACATGGACTGCTTACCACGGTCTGAGACGATGTCCTTGGGGATGCCGTAATGGTGGAAGACGTGTAAGAAGTTGTCCAAATGTCTCTAGAGCGGTTGGCAGTTTGGAAAGAGAAAGGAGACAACAGGCCTTGGAGAATCGGTTAATGATGGATAAAATGACAGTGTTACCCTGAAGCGCAGTAAGTCCGTGATGAAATCTATGACTATATGAGACCAGGGAGGCTGAGGTATGGACAGCAGTTGAGTTGACGAGGTGACTAAACCTGTTGACAGGCTGCACACTATGATACGAAGCGGGCCATATCCGCCTGCATAATGGACCACCAGAAAGAGTCTTTCATTAGAGTTTGTGTGCCCGCCATACCTGGGTGTCCTGAGGCCAGTGTGTCATGTAACACACGCTGCCAATGATGCAAAACATGCTGCTAATGATGCAACACATGCTGCCAATGAGTGGGAGGAACGTAGACTCGATCAGCTGAACATGATGGTGGGGGCAGAGCAGCGGCATTGCATTCTGAGAGTTCAGTCATTATATCCCATTGAATGGGAGCCAGTAATAAGGAGGCGGGCACAATAGCTTCTGGTGAGCTGGGTTTATCCTCTTCCACTTCATGCGGAACAGGCGGGACAGGGCATTAGCTTTTCAATTCAGACTGGCCGGTAGAGACTGGCCGGTAGATCTGGAAATTGAACCTTGAGAAAAAGAGAGACCAATGTGCCTGACGAGGTTTCAACTTTTTAGCAGATTTAATATACTCAAGGTTCTTATGGTCCATAAGTACTAGGAATGGTTGTGCTGCCCCTTCCAACCAGTATCTCCATTCTGTAAATGCCTCCTTCATCGCGAGTAATTTGCGGTCACCCACATCATAGTTCCGTTCTGAATCGGTGAGTTTGCTGGAAAAAAATGCAGAAGGAAACATTTTTGGCAGTTTACCTTGACTCTTGGACAGCACGGCCCCAACTCCGGTGCTGGAAGCATCCACTTCCACAATGAACTGGGTGTTGAGGTCCAGATGACGTAACATGGGAGACTGAGCAAAGCGGGACTTCAGCTCCTGAAATGCAGCGCTCGCTTCTGAGGTCCATGACAGACATTTAGGAGCTCCCTTGAGCAGGGAAGTGAGGGGCGCTGCCACTACACTAAAGCCATGGATAAAGTGTCGGTAGAATTTAGCGAAGTCCAGGAATTGCTGCAACTCTTTCACGATGTTCGGTTGCGGTCACTGGAGCTTGCTTTGATCCATGGCAACCCCCTGAGCCCTGATGATGTATCCCAGAAATTATAGAGGTTTTGGGGAATTCACATTTTTGTGTACAACTGGTGATCAATGAGGCGCTGCAGAACCTGACGTACATGGGAGATGGATTAGTCCAATGTGTTGGAGTAGACAAGAATGTCGTCAATGTACACAATGACGTAACGTTGGAGCATGTCTCAAAACACATCATGAATAAATATAAATACATGTAATGTCCAGAAGTAGTGGAGAAGGCCGTCTTCCATTCATCTCCTTCTTGAAAATTGACTAAATTGCAGTCACTATGAAGATGCAGGTCCAGAAAATATCAGTGATGTAGTTGTTCATGGGCTGATGGAACTAGTGGCAGGGGGTAGTGGTATTTGACGTGACTTCATTCAGATTTTAGAAGTCAAGCTGGGGCGAAGCCACCCGTCCTTTTTAAAAAAGAAAAACCCAGCTGAGACAGGCAACGCGGAAAGCTGGATGAACCCCTTCTGTAGTTCCTCATGGATGTATTCTTACATAGGTTCAGCTTCAGGTTGAGACATCCTCCCTCTGGCTGGAGTGCCACCAGGCAGCAGTTCAATAGCGTCATAGTCATAAGACCGGTGAGGAGGGAGGCGTGTGGCAAGCTGTTTATTAAAAGCTTCTTGAAGATCTTGGTACTGAGGCGGCAAACTGTTTAACTCATTGAGGGAGTCACACATGGTGAGTTCTGTGGTGGACATTTGGTGGTGTTGAGTGGGAGCGATCCTTTTGGTCGGCAGGATATGATGACGACTGTGACAGGAACGAGATCCAAAGCAGAGCTCTTTAAACGACCAAACAATGGTGGGATCATGAGTCTCAAGCCAGGGCAGCCCCAGTATGATATCACAGTGAGGAGAGTCAATGGCGAAAAGGTGAATGAGTTCTTGATAGATTTTGTGGTTGTGGAGTTGAATATCAGGAGTCACTGGTGAGAAATCTGTCCAGAGCCCAGCGGTCGACCATCTAGAGTGGAAACTGACACCCTCAATTCACAGGGAAGCAGGAGGACAGAATTAGTACGAGCAAATGCTATTAATGAAATTTACTGCTGGCCCTGAAGCTATCATGGCAGTGGTTTTTAATGCATCTGATGGCTATTTTTAACATGACTGGTATTTCAAAAATAGGGAATGAGTCACTCACCGGCCCACCCGATTGTCGGGGAGGACGATCGGGACAGGATCCACAGGGACAGGATCACAATAGAGGCAGAGATTCTAACGCATGCATCTTTCTCTTTCTTCTGGTCTGAGGCGAGTGGTCCCGAGCTGCATAGGTTCTCTGGAGGAATGCTGCTCCTGACAACAGAGTACTGGCATCACACGGACTGGTTCAGTCTTAGAGTCTCTGGGTCTCCAGGGAGTAAATTATCCAACTGAATGGTCGTGGGGATGAGCTGGTCCAGGTTTAGATCCTCATCTCTACAGGCGATTTCATGTTGCAGCTCCAAGATTAAGCCCCACCAAAACACAGTCTTTAGGCTACACTGAGACCATGATGTTCTGAACCTTAAGGTGTAAGCAGGAGTTCGTTAAGCCTCGTTAAATGTCGATGAGTTGTTCACCTGGTTCCTTCCCATTGTTGGCATGTTGAAACACAGAACGTGACAACTGGGTGAACGCTTCATAGGAGTGGAAAGGCAAAGAACCCCCAGACCACACAGCTGCTGACCACTCCAAAGCTACCCCGGACAGAAGTGAACACAGGAACAACACCCTGGCTTCTTCTGTGGGGTAAAGGTGTGCTTGCTGATGGAGCAACATATGGCATTGCATGAGAAACTCGGTACAATGTTTGGGTCTTCCCCTAAACTTGTCTGGTAATGAAAGGCGTGGACCAGACACTGGGTTAGGCTAGGCGGAGGAACTTTCTGGGTCCGCTGGTAAAAGAAATCTGGACTGAGCAGGCACGCTAGGCAGTGACGTTGCTACCTGGTTAGCTTGCAGCTGTTTCATGATGGCTTTAGTTACTGCAGTTAATTGATGGAGTTGTCAACCGTGTTCGAGGAGCATGGTAGCAAACCCTGCTGTATTTGATGGCATGGGAATACACGTTGCTGGAGCCAGGTCAGGCGAAGTCTTCTGTAATGAGGAGGCTGAAGTGTTTGGATCCATATGCAGATGTTTTAATCGAGCAGCACAGGGGCAAGACATAAACGTAGTCAGAGTCCAGGTGAAGGTCAAAAACACAATGGCAAGGCAGGAGAACAATAAACAGGCAAAGGGTGAAGGCACACGGAAAACCAAAGAGGAAATAAATGCTCAAACTGTCTGCAAGGCAAAACAAGACTTCGCACTGGTGAGCAGGCTGGAGGTGAAATAAATGGCAGATGATAGTGATGACAATGAGCAACAGCTGAGCAGGAAGGAGTTTATGGAGATGGCTAATGGGAAGTGGAGTAGAGAGCCGAAGAGCTCAAAACTCAGGCAAAAGCTCCCTCTGGTGGCTGGAGGCTTGAATGACTGGCTGAACCGTGACAGAATGATGCTTCTCAGGTCTTAGGTACCTTCCCAGCATCAACTGACTCTTTAGTGCGTGGGCTAACTATGGCCTGGAGGCCATATGCGGCTTGTTAAACTATTAATCTGGAGCTAGAACTGGAATAAATTATATTAACAATCCGTGTTCATGTTTTACTTTCCCTGTAAGTATGGTGTCTATCCATGGATGATGCACCACAAATAAATTGACCTTTGTTTCAGTGCAGAACGTTCCTCTGTATTCATATGGTGTTGGAAGATTTTGTTGTTTTTATGATATTCACTTGTTTTTCTTTCTGATTCAGACAGTCCTTGCTGATCATTCCAACACCACATGAACGTAGCATTTTTCTAAGTTTGCATAATTTTCTGTGGGACATCAACCCATTGGTGTAATTGGAACTAAAACGAAAACAAAAGTAACAGTTTTAAAATAAAAATTCCAGAATGTTCAGTTTTAAAATGCATTTATCTTTTTGCAATCAAAATTAAAGCATGTTTTTGTTCAGATTCCATGTTATTTCTTTCTTTTGTGAGGTAGATTACCAAAGTACTCCACACATGTGATCATGGTCCAGCCCTTCTATCAAATTTTAGAACCCTTTGTGGCGTTTTATAGCAGTATTTTTACACACATTCTAGAGTATTGAGGGGTTTCAGAGCTGTACCTATTATCATTCCTGTCACAGTTAGCTGATTTCTGTTGTTTTTCTTTCTTTCTTTCTTTCTGGCTTTCAATTTGTTAAAATGCTATTTTTTACACTAATGTTGGCTGAAATTAAGAAGAACATGCAGACTCATTACACATTGAATTTTTGTAACAACAGTTATGTTAGAAGGACCTCCTTCTGAGGACTCCAGACCAGCAGGGGGCTTCAGTGTCACTCAGAATGCCTGAGTGGAGAAGTTAGGCAGTAAAACGTTAGTCTAAACAGCCATTACCAGTAGAAACAATGTCTGTGAGGGAAAAATGGGCAAACCTGCATAGGGCACCCAGGTGGCCACCAAGAAATAACAAGTTTGTAGACTGCTCAGGCAACATGACGTGGTCAGAGTCTGGGTAAGGGTCAAAGATACTGGAGCGAGGCAGAGAGACGATGAACAGGCAGAGGTTTGGGCACCGAGAAAACAAACAAGAAGAACTGCTCAGACTGTGAATAAACCGGAGCCAGACAACTGAATCCTGACACGTACAGGTGACTTTTTAGAAAACCTTTGAGAATTGTTTTATCTGTCTGCTTTCTTGCATTCCATCTGACATGTTTTGGTTCTGTTCTTCAATTACAACATACACAGGAGTTTATGTGGGTTTTATCATCAGTCAGTAGGAGGTTCTCATTTGTATTCCGTCAGCATGCGCTTTGCATGTTCACTGTAGCTTTGAGTCAAGGTCCAGTCGTTGATTTGGTGTTCATTTTTACAAATGTAGGTTTGAAAATAATAATGGAAGCTGGTGAACAATGAAGAGTAAAAGCTCATGTGCTTAAGCATGTGTGGGACGTGCGCTAAGATGCAGGCTGGACAAGCGCAAATGCTGAGGCCAGTCTACTGTTACAAGCCTGTTCTGCTCCATCATGGGGAAATATAAACTCAATAAAAACAGGAACACTTGGACTAAAGTAAATAAATAATGAGTACTTGAGTATTAAATGTGTAAACAAATTGTGTAAAAGTCTAAATAAGGATGATGCAATTGGACATACACATGATGTTAATTCTAATGAGACAGAAGGATATGTCTCTGACTTCAAACCCTGAACTCTTCATGTTTGTAGAAAGCTGTAGAAAGCTAACTATCTGCCTTAAACTTCTATTATCTAGAAACATTCCTGTTCCTACACTGCCCTCACTCTCACATATTTTCAAATAGTGTTGACAAAAGGATAAAATTTGCTGCAAAACATAATTTTTTTCAAATTGGAAATTTGTCTGTCATATTCAAGTATTCAAAGTCATAAAGTTCAACTGCAGCGAGACAGAGTGATGAAACTGTAATTGTTAATTTCTCCTTCATGACCGCCTCTCAAACACTTCGCGCTTTGTGTTTTAAAAAAAAGGATGTCATCCATACGCCACTACCAAATTCTAGTCCCTGACTGGCCAAAGTTCAACTGGTTTAACCTTTAGCGCATGCTCAATTTCCAAAGGTTTTGTTTGTGGAACTCAAAATTGACCTAAAATCTTGCGTAGCAATGCTTGAACATGAGAGTTTTAAACATGGAAGCCCAAAATCTGCAAAGACGTGCATTTACAAAGTCTTTTCATTTGGACGTTGTCACTCAAACACGCGTTTCTGAGCCTGGTGTGAACGTAGCATTAGGGTTAGCAGAGCAGAGTGTGGGTCATGTGTACAACCTGTTTGCACACCTGTGTGTTGGAACAAGTGGAACAGTTTCAGGTGTGATGTGTGACTAAAGAGTGTCATCCAGAATGAAAAGAAATGTGTAGGAGACTGTAGTGAGATGATGATTTTGCAGGGCGGTGTCTGCATGATTTCCAGATGTCCAAGCCCTGCTCATGACTGATTACCTGCTTCAGGTGTGTCCAGCCAATTAGAACATGCCAGAGCGTGGTATTTTGGAAAACACAGCAGGAATGCGTCCTCGAAGCCTAGAGTTGCCTGTCCCTGGTTTAGAGACACTAATGCAGAGACACGAGGCAGAGCTGAGATGAAGATGCTGAGATTCTCCTTGAGCTTGATCAGGATGGACAGGATCAGGAATCAGAGAATCGGATCATGTTTTAGTGATAAATGCAGGGAAGCAGATGGAGAGGGTTTGGACACGTTGAGAGGAGAGACAGTGGTGAAAGAATACTGAGATTGGGGCTACGAGGAAGGCGAGAGCGAGGAGGAGGACATGAGGGTGGATGGCATGAGCAATGAGGATGTCGAAGAGAGACAAAGAACATTCATTTGAATTCCAAGTGACAAAAAAACCAAAATCTGACTGCAGCTGTTGTGTTTGCATTCATTTTCTTGTCAAGCCATCTGCAAGCACAGATGGATGAAACAGCTTCAGACAAAGGTCTTGTGTTCCTATTAGCAGCGTGTTAAACACTGAGCTGATGACCAACATAAAACTTATTGCGTATTCACAACTGGAAACACTTTCTCTTTTAGCCCACCTGCTGTGTGAGTCTGCCTCACAGTGCCACTGTGCTGACAGGCAGCAGGCGGAAAAGATTACATTTCACACAGAAAGGCCAAAGCATCACTTGATTTACGCCTTCACAGATGATTTGAAAGAAGCAAAAGAGATAGAAGGGCACATTTTGACTCAGTGAAATGTAGGTGCATGACATTGACAGCTAAAGCACAAATATGAATGTTCCGTCACACACCAGCTTTTTGGTAAATCCACAGAGCAGCTTGAGGACCACAGTGAAGCTGGGCTGTGACTGAAAACAACAGAAACATTTTCTACGTCTTAATACCATTTTTATGCTGAGCATTTGCCATCACTGCTTTTTATACACAAGGGAATTATGGGTGATTTTTCACTTTCATTCTTATTTAACCTCTTATGATCCAAACTAAAATTTGAACTAATCCTCAAACAGTCACAGGGCTCCAGTTCAGCAGAACTAACTACTGTGGTAACATAACCAAAATATGATGTCCATGCATGAAAACGCCAGATCCCAAAAGGTTAAACGTGTTTTACATTTATCTTCTAAAGGAAAGAAAACTGTAAAAGTCATTTGGCTCCAGTTTTACAGTGGGGACTGCTCAGATCCCTATAAATGTTTCCATTTTTGTCTCATTTCAGCATTTGCCAAAATCATGAAAAATCATTTTATTTCTCAATGATGTACACTAAGTGTAGTTCCTAAAAGCACATATGGTTTGCAAATAATATTGCTCTGTCATTGAATGACTTGAAAGAACTTGAAACGTTCAACGGTAGGACTTGTGACTCAACTCGACAAAGACTAGAGCCTTACACGTGACATGCAAAACAATGACTTGGTCCCTCCTCTGTTGACAGGTGTGTAGCTTTTTTAAGCAACTCCAATCAGATTCCTTAAACACACCTGGACAACGTGTGAATCAAATATGAGAATCACAGCAAAGGCTCAGAATACTTCTGATCATGTAATGTTTCGGTTTCTCTTTTTATCTAAATTTGCAGACATTTTAAACCTGTTTTTTTTTCAGTCAAGATGGCGCCCTCGGTGTACATTATTGAGAAATCAGATGAACTTTTCCAATTTTGACAAATGGCTACAATGATACAAAGAGTCAAACATTTAAAAGGGTCTGAATGATTTCTGTACCAACTGTATATGTTTGGAATATTTTAGAAATTTGGAAAGATCAGAAAAAAGTTTAGAAAAGACAAAAAAAAGTCAAGCAGAAATCAGAACTGACATAGGGAGGTTTTGCAGCGGGCCATCACAGCAAGATCACGGCAAGATCATACCACTCTAGTAAGAACATGGCAGTGCAGGTTCTCATGCATCCAGGAGACTTTGTCTTGAAGTTGAGCCATGACATCTGGACCTAAAATAGTCTTTTTTTCTTACATTTTACTACTTATCCAAGTGGCTTCATCAGTCTGAGTGGTGTTGGGTTAGATGACTTCACAAAGGGGAACAAAGAAGAGATGAAGACATGTGCAAAGCCTCTCCTGTTGTGGCCTCCCTTGGCCTCATTGGTGTAGTTGTACTGGAGTTTTGGTCATCTTTGGGACTGATGAAAGGACAGTGTGTCTGAGACCTGAGTGGATGCTGTGAATCCAACAAAAGGTATTGATCCGTGTGGAAATGGTGAAGTGGTGTTCAAGCACAGGTCCAGAGTGATGGAGACTGCTCCGGTAAAAAAGCACGATAGCCCAACAAATGGTCCGCTGAGCTGTGGTCAAAGGATGAAAAGGACACTTTTCATTCTGCTTTTAATCTGCTTTTCAAACTGGTGAAAATGTCATTTTAACATTTATATATGATGAGGGTCACAATAGAAAATACTAGAGGGAATCATGGGAAGTTTAATGAGAATAAAAACACCGTTCTGAAGGGATAAAAGATCAAAAATAATGACTATTATGACTATTTCCAAATGCAATAAACTCATTAATGGAACCCCAGGAACCTTTGAAGTCTGCATCAAGCTGCAGCTGACCCAGAGCAGAGGTGCTGCTTCAGGTAAAAGCTGAAGCCGCCTTATTATTCATTAAACAACTGTGACTCTGCAGCTCAAGCCTGACAAGGTCATTGTATGACTTGAGATCAGGATTAACAGATTTTCCATCTTTACCTGTACAACAGCTTCGCACACAGATGATGATATTACGAGGTTCAAGTGTCTGTTGAAAATGTGCATGTAGGAAGTGATCATGCGTGACAGCAGCAGCAAAGCCAAGCAAGGGGATTGTGGAGAAAAGCAACTTCTGGAAAAAAATGTCTTGGGAATTGAATGTTTCTGCACCTTGAATGCCCAACAGCAAAGCCAAGAGAAGAGCTGGATGCCAATGAGAGCTTATTCCCTTATTGCATAATGGTGGTGTGTGCAAAAAGGGAACAAAATCAGGGAACAATGAAAACAAACTGAGTCTAACTCTCACTTTATCTTGACTTGTGACTTTCTCAGTCTCTTGCATCCCTCTGGACGCCAGCAACAGCAGAAATAACAGAAGAATTAAACTACATGTTTTCTGCACACAGTTTCAAATGGTATTTGACACACTGTCATGATTCACTTAAACAAAGTACATTTAATATATTTGTGACGACCAACATTATTTGTCATTTGATATCATGTCCCACCTCGACCTTTTTGAAAAAAAAATCTTCTAGCAGAAAATTAGAAGCATCTGAAACAGCGGGTAACCTTTCCATGAATGACCTTGAAGTGACTAAAACCTATCAGACACATCCAGTAGACATAAAACAAGCAGAAAAACGTGTCATGAAATGCAGGTCTCTCTAGATAACGTTAAGGTAAGAGTTCAATATTTAACAGTTCAATGGAACTGCGAGAACATTACATGAGAAAGTTCATTTTACAGTTCCACTCATCCACTAGATCATCTTTTGATCTATTGTAAAATCGTTCCCAGTGGTCTTTTAATTATGATTATGCTGTTTTGAGTCTAAATCACAAAATCTGTGTCGTTATCTAGGACAGTGTTTCCCAACCCTGGTCCTCGGGGCACACTGTCCTGCAGGTTTTCCATGTTGCCCTGCTTGTGCACACCTGATTCAGCTCATCAACCGACTCTGCAGAAGCCGGACGATGAGTCATCAAAGGGAAGTGTGTTTGAGCAGGATTGGATTGAAAAAATCTAGGACAGTTTTGCTTGAGGACTAGGCTTGTGAAACACTGGTCTAGGACATAGTTTCTGCAGAGCGGCGGGAGTTTATCAGAAATTCACCTGTGAGTGGTGAACTGTTGGCAAGGAGCAACCCCAACCACCCCATCCTGTCACCCATAACTGAGAGCTTGTAGTCACTCTCTCACTACCTCACAGCCCCTCACACCTCCAACCTCCGACCTTGACTTTGGAGCAGAGAAGTGGCCCGCCCAGATTACTTTGTACATCACAAATACGATCTTTTTCAAACTGTATTTTTTTTGTCTGTTACTGATTAAAAATGAGTTGAATAAAGAAATAGTCAGAAAGACAATTTTGAGCATAATTTTGTTCAGATATGTTTTCCATCATCAAACAAAAATGCCACAAGAACACATTAAAAACTGAATTTTCACTGGGGTGGATTTTAGGATATACAGTAGGTACGGAAATTTTTTCACTCTGTTATATTGCAGCCATTTGCTAAAATCATTAAAGTTCATTTTTTCCTCATTAATGTTCACACAGCACCCCATATTGACAAAAAACAGAAAAAGAAACACTCCTTGGTTGTTTTAGCTGTGTGTTTAGGGTCGTTGTCTTGCTGGAAGGTCAACCTTCAACCCAGTCTGAGGTCCTGAACACTCTGGAGAAGGTTTTGGTCCAGGATATCCCTGTACTTGGCCATATTCATCTTTCCCTACATTGCAACCAGTCGTCCTGTCCCTGCAGCTGAAAAACACCCCCACAGCATGATGCTGCCACCACCATGCTTCACTGCTGGGACTGTAAGGTCTTATACAGACAGGTGTGTAGCTTTCCTAATCAAGTTCAATCAGTAGAATCAAACACAGCTGGACTCAAATGAAGGTGTAGAATCATCTCCAGGATGGTCAGAAGAAATGGACAAAAACCTGAGTTCAATACATGATTGTCACAGCAAAGGGTCTGAATGGTAAATGGCGTTTACTTCTATTGCGCTTTTCTACCTTCTTTGAAGGCCCAAAGCACTTTACAGTCACAGTCCCATTCACACACACATTCACACACTGATGGTGGCTCCAACTGCAAAAGTTCTACACTATCAGTCTTTGGCTGTTGATGTTTTTTCAATAATCTCTAAGAGACCAAGATCAAGAGCATGTCTTCACTTCTGCACCAGTGAGCGGTCACATGCTCTTCCATATGCAAATCTGAAACTAACAAAGCTCTGTAGATGTACATGAGCTACGTGACAGGAGCCAGCATACATAGCACATGTATTACTGAAGGCAGAGCTGGCAGGAGTTTGAGAGCAGATGGGAAGAAACGTAGATGGAAGGCGCACTTTCAAAGGTTTGCTGCTGCTCCTGAACAACAGTTGGTCCGATGAACTAATGTGCCGGTATGACTGATGACTGGCTTCTGACAAATGGAGGGAGCCTGTTTATCATAAGTAATATCTGTTCAGCTGGAGTCTGCTGTTTGAAGTGACACGCAGCGATTCCGAGAATGGGGAAACAGTCAGCTCATTAAATTATGAGCATCTTGAAACTTGCATCTATTTGCACTTACCAAGCCTAAATGGAAGATACCATTTTAACCGCGACTCACACCTGTGTCTGACATGACTGAAGAGTGTTTCAGTATTACCCACAGATAAGTCACGACGAGCAGCTGAATGTCTCAACACGACTTTGGAAGACATTGTATAAGGAGTGTGAGAAGAAAATTAGCACAGCAGCAGGAGACAGTCTGTGGTTTTTCTGTCTCAGAAGAGCTCATGTGCAATGTCTTCAAATAAATTACCATTCATTTAATACAGCCCATATTTATGTTCTAATGAAATTGATTAATTCTGATCCACAACCAATTAGCCCTTATAAGCAGTGTTGTTATGTTAGATTGTTTTAAATCACAGAGCTGTAATTGAAGAGAAATGTCTTTTTGTTGTTTCTAGCATTGCTCATTTGATTATCACAATTATCAGAAGACTGTGTGTTCATGTTTTTGTGTGAATGTGTGAAATATAAAGAAGCATTTGCATTGTGTGTGGATGAACATTTGATTTAGATGGATAATGGAAGAACATGTTTTGTGCAATTTTCATTTCATTATCTGGAACTGTAATAGAATTAGACATGCAGTTCTTGTTTGCAGCAATCATGGGGTGAACTGCCCTCCAGACTATTGCCCTGGAAGTCTTAATGTGTGCTTGTTTTTTCATTGTGTGTTTGAGGAATTACCCAGGAATTTGCTCCAACACTTACATGTGTTGTATGTGTGGTCCCATGAATGAGGTTTTTAGCTGTTTCTGATCGCCCACACAGACCAATTAACATAGAAGTCCATTCACCACAATACAAGAAAGAGTAGCTGTCAAATGAAATTTCCACCCACACATCCATTCATCCATCCACCCATCCATTCATCCACCCACTCGTCCATCACGTGCCCCAAGAGGGTTGCCCCACCTCTTCCCAGGTCCAGAGGGGTAATCCCAGTCTCCAGGTGAAAAAGGGCAGCCCATCTGGTGCAGGAAGACCCCCCCAGGACCAGGGCCCCTAAGCCATGGAGTATGCTATGGGAGACCAGAAAGACAGAAGTTGTTTGAACTCTTGGCTTACATTTTTTTTTCAAAGCTGATCTGATCAAACAGCAGATTCCTGAAATGAATTACAATAATATTATTTTTGTTGTTTTTCCAGTTTAGTAAAATTGTTGTTTTTTTTCTGGCTATACAAAGAGTAATAAAGATTATGGATACAAATCGAATGATAATAATAATAATAATAATAAAAGTAATGATAATTATCATTAATAACAATAATAATTATATATTCATCATTAATAAGTGATTTTCAGTTAACTTTTCTCCAACAGCTTTTTGATAATCAGCAATTCTTTTGAGTATCCAGAGACTTTAATGGATCTCAGATATAAATTATTTTATTTCTTTAGAAATGTATAAACTTTTTTTTTCTATCTATTTTACTTTATTTCTATTCTACTTTATTTCAATCATGCAAGACACTAAAATGTTTATTTCTTGCCAGGGAGCTCTTTGAAAGGTGTTAAGATTGAGCCAATGTTCATGGTCATTGAGCCAGGCCAACATCTCTGCATTTTCACCTCATCTGATGTGTGAGCATCAACCAGGCTGCCTCAGCATTAATTAACCCCAACTAACGAGATAAAGCAGGAAGATTCTAACGTTTGTTCATGTTACTGTGCCACCGTTCACTGCGGTCATTTACTTTAATTCAATTTAGTTTTTTCAATTACCCAATTGTGTGTTTCAACCGATCATTATTTTTGCATTTGTCTGTCTCAGTTATTGCTTTATCCCTCTTTACAATGTTTTAACTCGATTAGCTGTTGAAACACGGGACCTTGAAAAGTTGATCCAGGATGTAGAGGCAATCTTTCAACCTGCATCGTTTCTTGCAGGACAAAATCGGCCACCCCAACATCTCAATCTCAACCTCTTTTCCCAGACCAGTCAGTATTTTTTTGTTGCTGCTGTTGGTTCTTGATGGTGCTTCTGTATTTTCGCTGTTTTTTAAATGAAATCGTCTCTGAAAGAAATGGTGGAGGAACTGATAAGACCCAGTGAATGAGCTGCCTGAGCCCAGCAGGGCTGAAATGTTAGATGTGATTTTGTGGGGCTTGTAATATAAAAAGATTGGAAGGCAGTCCTGCATTTCAAGACCTGCTTAAAACAGCTTTCCTATAAAATCTGAGATCTCTGTAAGCCAGAGATTTCTGCAAAAGCACTTTAACAAACAAAATCCAAAACACAAAAACCTTTTGGCTTCAGGGCTTAGTTGATAAATTGATGCTCAAAAAATAAACCATTTTCAGATATTTCAAACTATTCTGTTAGACACTGATCACCTGAAGCATTGTGGTATTCTTAATGTAGAACAGAAATAGAACTTATGTAAACACTTATTTCCATTTAGACAATTGGTTTTTGATTTTATTTAAGTTAGATCTGAATATTTTGACTAAATCCAACATAAAGTCAGCGACCAAATGAGTAAAAATAATAAAAAATGTGCATTATGGAGTTTGTTTGTTTCTTACCTGTCCAGTGAACAAATATGAGTCAAAAGCCCTTAAGGTGTACATACTTCAAAGTGGTGGGCAAGATAACTGATAAGTTCTGCAAAGACACATGCATCAGACTTGTCATGATGAGTCTGAAGGTGATACTAGTCAGATTTTTCAAGATGGCTGCCAAAATGGCCTTTCAAACTTATCTTTGTGGTGCAGTGGTAGGCCTGGATATTTAGGGTTAGCATGAACTCCTTTTGTTTTCAGAGCTAGTTCTTTGTCTCTTTGAGTATATTGTATATTCTTCAGGCTGGAAGAGCCAAAATCTAAGGGACACAAATACCACCGTCATCTCAGGTGCTGGTTCTCCCCATAAGGACTGGAACCCAGGATCAGTGGCAATCACTCTCTTTGTGCAATGACTGTGTGTATGAGTGTCTCGTGTTGAAAGATTTGCTATCACTAAAATGTGTGACACAAATGTTATTGCTGGGGACTGTGCGGACGCGTCCCATTTGTTGGCTGTGGTGTCTAAGGCTCTCTCATTAGAGTCTAAAGTTCCATTCAAAAACCAAGAGGGCAGGGGCAAACGAGAGGGGTAGTTTCACTACCAAGTAGCCCAACCCCTAAGTAATGTGACTTCCTAATCCCTTCCTTTAAACACTAGTGACAGGTTTTATGAGGAAGGAAGCTGAGGAACAGCTCCCAAATAATCACCAGTTTTCTGCCCTAAGTGTGGAAAACCAAGACTCATCAGTGCATTTTTTTTCCAAACATAAAACTGAAAACTGCAGTGTGCTAAAGTATTCAGCCCCCCTGAGTCAATACTTTGTGGAACCCTCTTTTGCTACAATTCAAGCTGCAAGTCTTTTGGGGTTTGTTTTACACATCTACAGACTGAAATCTTTGCTATTTCTTCCTTCAAAACAACTCAAGCTGAGTCAGATTAGATGGAGAGTGTTTGTGAACAGCAGTTTTTAGATCTCTCTCCAAAGATTCTGGATTGGATTTAGGTCTGGACTTTGGGTCATTCCAACACATGAATCCATTTCATTTTTACCATTCCATTGTAGCTTTGGCTTTATGTTTAGGGTGGTTGTTCTGTTGGAAGGTGAATCTCCACCTCAGTCTCAAGTGTTGTTCAGACTTCAACAGGTTTTCCTCCAATATTGCTCTGGATTTGGCTCCATCCATCTTCCCATCAACTCTAACCAGATTCCCTGCTCCTGCTGCAGAGAAGCAGCCCCAGAGCATGATGCTGCCACCACCATGTTTGACAGTGGGTATGGTGTGTTCAGAGTGATGTGTTAGATTTCACACATAGCGCTTTACATTTAGACCAAAAAGTTCCATTTTGGTCTCATTTGACCAGAGCTCCTTCTTCCACACGTTTGCTGGGTCATTCTCATGGTTTATGTCAAACTGCAAACAGGACTTCTAGTTTTCTTTCAACAATGGCTTTCTTCTTGCCACTCTTCCATAAAGTCCTGATGTGTTCAGTTCATGACTGATGGTTGTTCTATGGACAGATTCCTCCACCTGAGCTGTAGATCTCTGCAGTTCATCCAGAGTCATCATGGACTCCTGGCTGAATCTCTGATCAGTGTCTCCTTGTTCAGTCTGTTAGTTTAGGTGGACGACCATGTCTAGGTAGGTTTGCAGTTGTGTCATACTCTTTCCATTTGTGAATGATGGACTGAACAGTGGTTTGTGGATGTTCAAAGTTTGGGAAATCTTTTTCTAGCCTAATCCTGCTTTCAATTTCTCCACAACTTTATCCCTGACCTGTCTGGTGTGTTCCTTACACTTCATGATGCTGTTTTTTCCCCAAAAGTCTCTTGACAAACCACAAAGACTGTCACAAAACAGCTGGATTTACATACTGACATTAAATGACACACAGGTGGACTCTATGAAGTCATGAAGTCAACATTTGATCAGTCATCAATCATCAAGCAACTTCTGAAGACAATTAGATGCACTCAGAGAAAAGGGGACTTTATACTTTTGCACACTTTTCAGTTTTTAGTTGTAAAAAAATTTGAACTCTGACTGAAGATGCTGCCAACATGAATATGTTTGACAGCCGTGCTATTTTTAATTGCAGATCTGTTTCAGGAAGCATCTGCGTTTTTAAAACTGAGGGGAAAATGTATTCTGCAATGAAAATAAGATGTAGTTGCAGTTTCAATGAATTGGTTCTAAAAAGACTCTCCCAAAAATGAGCTGGGCTTTCTGTAATGAGGAGGCAGAGGAGTTTGGATCCATATGTTGAATGAGCCGAAGCAGAGTGGAGAGCTGCGAGACGCGGCCGCCGTGATTGCATCAGGTGATCTAGTTGGATGGCCAGCTGAATGAGAACCTCCACACTCAGTCCTTAGTCAAGATTTGCCAGCTCTCTCTGCATGTCTCCCGATAATCCATGGCAGGAGAGCCTCTTGAGAGTGTCCATGGTGCTGTCTGTTTGAGCTGCCAGAGTTCAAAACTTTATTTATTCAACAAATACGAAGTGACCGTGTCTCTTCCCTGAGTTAATTCCATAAGGAGGTCACCGGGATCTGCCGTCGGCTGAATCTTTGAAGACCTTGCGAAGCTAATGGGCGAACGCAGTGTATGAGTCGAATGGAACAGTTCCTCCAGCACACATTGCCGAAAACCACTGGAGCGCCTCACCAGTGGGCAGAGAGCAGAGGAATGCGACTTTAGCCTCCCCAGCGGGGTAGAGGTGGGACTGCTGCCACAGGAACAGCTCACACTGCAGGAGAAACCCATGACAGAGCTCAGGTTTTCAGTTAAACTTACAGGAGGTGAGTGCCGGGGACCATCCGGCAGCTGGGGCTGGTGGCACCGAGCTTGTTGAGGACTGCGAGGTGGTGGATGTGTGCGCCCCTGGAGAAGGTGAACTCAGATCAGCTTGTAGGTCAATCATGGTGGTGTCAATGGCAGCAGTCAGTCGCTGGAGTTGGTGTCTATGCTTGAGCATCAGAGCAGCAAACCCAGCTGGGTTAGAAGGACTAGGAACCTCTAATGCTGGATCCATGTTCCAAGGCTTCAGTAATGTGCAAGTGGAGGAGTTTGGATCCATATGCACATGTTTTGATGACTTAGCACAGGAGCAAGACTTAGATGTAGTCAGATTTCAGGCGAGGGTCAGAAATGCAAAGGCAAGACTGGATGGTGAATAAACAAGCAAGGGTCAAGGAACTAGGGATCAGAAACAAGATATAACCCTCAGACTGTCAGCTAGGCAAAACAAGACTTCGCAATGATGTGTAGACTGGAAGAGGAATTTATGTTAGCAGCTAATGAAAGCGATTGATTGACACAGCTGCACAGGAGTCAATGGAGAGCTGAAGAGCAGGGGAGCTCAAAACTCAGGCGAGGGTTTCCTCTGGTGGTTGGAGGCTTGGGTGGCCGGCTGAACCATGACACTTTCGTGAAAGTCGTATCCCTCATGCAGCAAAACATCTGGCTTTAGACTTTTTTCTTCAGGTGTTTGTCTTCAGATGTGTTTGTTTTTTAAACTCAAGACTCTTCTCCCCTTTCTGCCCACTTCAGCCTCGTTTCAATGTTCCTCAGCTTTCTGTGGGGAATCTGGTTGTCAAATGAGTGTTGCTGTGTGTTTACAATATTAGCTGCCAACATTTAGAACCAGTCTAAAGGGCACAGCAGGGATTCATGCCAGCTTTCATGCATTCTGCAGCATTTAGTTTCTCAGTGACTAAAGCAAAGTTCTGTTACATCCCTCCATCCATTGAAAAAAAGCCAAATCTAGATGAGTCCATTGCCCCTCCTCATCTATTTTACTTTTTAATTTGTTATCTGCTACACTTTTATTCTAGTTTTGTGTTCAATTTCCAAAGAAAGTCACTGTCCATCGTTTTTTGAACTGGATTTGGTCTGTTTAGAAAAAACTTACAGCATGAGGAGTTGAGATTATTTAACTTGTTTACTCTTCAGAGACTGAAAACAGTATTAAAGAATAAGGTTTAACAGTAACACATGTTTGTCTAAATTAAAAAAGTGTTAAGCGTTACTAATGACAACAGTTTTGCTCTTTACATGTTTAGGGACTCATGTATTACAACAGCATAACCAACAATGTAGTTGTTCAAAGCAGCAAGTTGCCATTGAGTGAAAAATGGTTATGAAATCGTTTCATGTGCTTGTATGCTTGGATATTGTTTTGTTATTAGAGTATATCTTCCAATATTAGCCGGGGTGTTTATTTTGAAAAAATGTCGGCCGACCCGGCTTTTAATAGAGACCAGCGTCTATTGGAGAGCGGCGTTTATTCCTTCATAGACAGAACGATGATGGTTAATGGGTACATCTGGCATAAAATTCGGTCATAAAATGCAGAAAACAACAGATATACATTTTAGGATTTTTTGAAATAATGAGAACATTTTATTCTGTTCTGATTCACACTGGCTGTGAACGTCAATCTCTGTATCAAAAATCAGTTTCGCTTTCATGCCGATCATTTTCCTGGAGCACTTTTTCCTTTGCTCAGTAATCCATGTTCAAACCAGTTCTTCTAATTTGTTGCTGCTTTCTCTGCTCACCAGGAAACCAGGCTTGGTCATTTTCTCTCTTTCTGCAGCCTCTCTGCTGTTTAGTATTCACCCCAGAATAGCTACATGGAGCTAACAGCTAATGTTTTTAGCAGTTAGCTACATGGAGCTAACAGCTAATGTTTTAGCAGTTAGCTAGATGGAGCTGCTTTTCTTTCAGCTCCAACCAAATGAAGTAAATTTAGTCGCCTTTTTTTGTAATTTGGACGGTTTATAATTAACGGTTTGTAATTAATCCTTTTGGGCAAAATCTTTTCATAGGAATTGAATTAAAACATCTTACTTACAGAAAACTATCCAATAAATGTTGGTTTAGTTTCAAACGTTTAGTTTTATAGCACATGAATGTTGTTTTTCTCAGCAGATATGGTCCAAAAAAGTTTCAATAAAACAACAGAAGTGAAATTAAAAAAACAAACAAACAAACACATAAAATAAGTAAAAAAACAATCAAATCAAATGAATAAAATAATTTCCATTTGCTGCCCTTAGATAAACTTAACGTGTGTGCTGCTGTTATCCAACTACATCTGAATATAATTCCTGAAAGGATCCAGCACAGCGCATTTAAGGTAAATGAAGGGATCTATCATGTTTTATTGTGCAGGAAAAAATTAAATACTCTCAGTCTGCAGACATAACAGTCCAAACTTAAAGGAGAGTCAGCAGCTTTAATTTTCCATTGAGCGGTGTACATTTCCTGTACAAGTGTAGATGAAAGTGCAGATGATAAAGAATGTAGCCATGCCCAGGAAAACTCAAACACACGTCAAATAAGCACTGAACTCCAGCTTCCACTGCACGGAAGATGCAGCAGCAAATTGTGAGCAAAACAAAAAACAGAGATGTCAGGTGGAGATTCAGACAGTTGATACAAATCTGAATATTAAACCAGGAACAGGACCATAAGCAGAATCATTTCCAAGATTCTATTAAATAATCAACCTGCTGTCAGACTGATAGACTTGGACCAGTGCAGAAGGTTCACCGCATCTAATCATGCAGTAAGTCTGGTCATAATTTCAGCAGCTCACAGTATTTACAAAGATGCAGCCAACGAAAGTAACCCTCTGACCCACAAATGTCACTGGTGTGGTGGTGTTAAAGGAAATGTCAGGACAGAACCCAACACACCATTTTTTTTCCACCAGGGACCAAGAACGGCAGCGCCGAATGTCATAACAATTCATCTTATAGATGCTGAGATACTTTAGTCTGGATGGAGTGACACCTTACAGCAACACAAGTGTGTCAAATGAACAAGTTTCCTATCATCAGTTCAGCTCTCACAAAGCAAGTACCAGCACTAAAATGTTTTGTAAAACAAAATTAAAAAAAGTTAACCAAAGTATGATGGAAAACAGGTACTGGTTTCCCATGAATGTTTTTTTCTGAAAAATATCTATATGGTCAGAACAGTTTTACATACTCCCAGTGTTGGTTTAAAAAAGTCTGGTAACACTTTATAATAACTACCCGGACAAATCATTTTTAAACTGTTAGTTATTGAGCTATAAATGACTTGTTCAATAACAGTTTACAGTTTAAGGATTTTTAAATGTGTATTATAGATGGACAGTAGATTAAACTATTAATTATTATTAACAATGAACTATTAATTAACTCTTAGTAAATGAGGAAAATTTTCAAGTAATCCGAATCATAACCCTAATCCTTATCCTAACCCTGCAGTTATAATTCCTTAACAAACTGTTCACTGGTATTTAACAAGTCATTTATAACTCCATAACTAACAGTTTAATAATGATTTGTCCGGGTAGTTATTATAAAGTGTTACTTAAAGTTGCATATGGAAAAAAAACAATTTTCAGGGAAATACATTAATAATAAATGATTTGCTAAATGTTGATTAAATCAATTCATTAAAAACTATTTCTTCAGTATCAACCTGTGTTGATAAATGTTTCATTTTGAGGTGTTTCAGAAATAGCTGCACGTTATCATCTTATCTTTAGTCTATGCTTATGTTTTATGCATGAGAGTTAACCTGAAACGTCAGCGGAAAACAGGACGGGGACTAAAAATGGGCGACAAAAACAGATCTATTTACTGAATTCTCAAAGTGTGGGTGTCGCTTCTCTATCTAAAAGCTGTTCAACTTATAAGCAAATGGATCAGCAAATGGTTGTGCTGTCCAATTTTCCTTAATTTGAGACCTTTGTTGTTTGCTTCTCCCTGGTCCTGTTCCCTTTCAGGAGCATTTAGCTGTTGTTAGGGGATTTTTCCTGAGAAGCTGTGCTTTCATGCTGCAGGGGCCTAAGGGATGACATGTCTGAAAGCCAAACAGAAACCTGCAGGCTTTTGAAAAAGTCCTGCTGCTCACTAAAGGTTGTGAAATGACCCAAGTCAACATCTCACTGAGAGAAAACTGTATTTCAAATGTTGGATGGGTACATTGATCCTCAAGTGGTGAATTTAGGCTTGATTGAAATGTATTCTGTTCCCATTGGAGATAAGTCTGTAGGTTTGGTGCCGGCTGTGAAAGAAGCCGGAGGGGGACACCAAACTGCCTTTTTTTTTTCCATACCCCTCAATTGATGAGCATTGACTAGCGAAATAATACAGTCGAGCTCCATCTACTCCATATGTATGTCTCAGAGCACCTTGCAGCTCATACGCTGTGTTTAAATCTTAAGTGTCAACTTTATCGATACATCCAGATCGTATGATGAGTGCTGGTTCTCCATCACTCGCGCCCATCATCAATCTCACATCGGTTTCAGCATTAATCTCCATGAGTGACACTTCACAGACGGTAATTTATCACCAACTGCAAGTCATTCTAGAGTGCAGGATCATGATGCAACACCTAGTTGGCTGGTTTCAGTCTGTGTCTGGGGTGTCACGTTTTCAACACTTTCCTACTGTGCCTAATTCTCGGGTGCCCTGTAGATCTGTCAGTTTGGCTCCACTGTCTTTCAGATGGACAGCGATGACATTGCAGGCCAGATTTCTCACGCCCACTCGTGTCAAGGAAGGTGACGCTTTTAATTAGACTAACGCTCTGTTATCTGCTTTCTCAGGGAGTTTTGTGCATCATCAAACGTCAGCTGTTTCATGATTTGAATGTAAAATATCCCCTCTGGAATATTATGTCATTTGAGAATACAGTAGTATTGATTGTTTAACCTGTAATCTATGGAGGTAATTAACTGAAAAAGCTGGAGGCTCCGTTCTGCCTTCTCATTCTTAAATAGGAGGAACTAAACACGAATAAAACCTTTGTGACTGAAGAAATAGAACGAGTACAGCTTGATTCACAGCCACAGTTGGCGTCCGCTGCATTGATTAAGGGGCAGGAAGCCTCTTACCTTGGCGACGCATGAGCCTGCTCCAGGACAAAGAACATCTGAACATTAACATTTACGCAGCCTTTTAAAAGCCTGTTTCATACATAAAGGTTAACAGGTGCTCAGCCTTGCTTTTTTCTAAGAGCATTCAATTTGGTCTGAAATCGATATGAATGTGAAAGACTTGCTTAAATAAAACCTTTGAATGGGCTAACAAAGTATTAACTGGAGTTGACTCATTTAGGTGTAACTGGTAAAAAGTTCAGTCAGATTTCATTACTGAGTGCTAACTTTTGCAAAGCTGAACTTGTTGTGCACTTTAAATTTTTGGTCATTAAATTGGTTAAAGACATTAAATTATCTCAAGAAATTCAAATGTTTTGGAAGTTGCTCAATATAAGGTGCAGCACCCGATCCAGGAAAATATCCCCCTCATATGGAGGCAAACATTGATGACGTTATGAATTTGGGAAACAGTTTGCGTTTGCCAATAACTCACATTGAAAGAAAACAAATTCCCAAACTAACTGAGAAAAACGAACAATCAATGTAGTCCAGATTTAGGATCTGTGAGCTCTGGTTGTTAGGAAGCAAAAAGGGTTAGGTTCAAGAACAACACTGAAGGGAGAAGAGTGGACAGAGCTAGCTGATGGACATGGGGTGTCAAACCCCTGTGGTATCTTGTGAGGTCCAGATGACTCCACCCTTACATTGATGTGTTTTCCTCCTATGAAAAAAGTGGACAGGATTCCATGTCTGCCATGGACGCCAGTGAAAATCTACAATAATTTTTTAAAAAGTTCAGCACGCTGTCATGTGGGTTCAAGATGACGTCACTCCCAACGTGAATGTGCCTTGGATAGCACAAGGGCTAGTGCAATCGGACGAGGCTTTTGACAAAACTCTGCTCTTTGTATTTCAGGAAAACGATGTTTTTCATGAAAACTGTAAATTCTGTTATTTTGATAGTTAATATTAACTATCATGTCAAGTTTTGTGAATGGATTGTTCTGCTTCTGGAGTTCACTACTTGCAGAATTGAGCTAAAACTACTTTTAAAATGAAGAGAAATGCAGATTTGTGAATCCGTGTTTTGTGTTACTGAGATTTAGATTGTGCAGGAGTTACACTGTCCATCTCTTTGAAGACATTTTAGCCATGGCTCTATACAACGTCCTAATGCCTCAGGAAATGACAATGTTTTAGCCTTCACTAATGTAAAGCACAGCCTTCTTAGATACCAGTGTCCAGTCTGGAGGTCCTTGTATGGATGTGTTTTTAAGCCTTTCAGTTTTTACGTTTGTAATTTGTGTTTTACTTGGTTCTTATGTCTATTGTTCTTAATGCTCTCTATTGTCCTTATATGAATCTTGTCTTTGTGTTTGTTTTTATGGTCTCGTCATTTAACCCTTGAGTCCATAATAGATTGTTCATTCATTCCTTGAAGACAGACAATGTAACAAAGAGTCAGAGACGGTCAGATCCATTTGCAGTGTTTATTCAAAACGAGAGCCTGAGGGGTTGGTCGGAGAGGCGGTGGTCAGCCATGCTTGGGTCAGAGATGGCATAGACTGGTCAGAGGAAGTAGTCAGAACTCTGGAGACTGTGTGCCACCAGAGGGGGAGACAGAGGGCAGCCTCCTGTCAGACAACATGTAGAAAACTTGAACCCATCACCTTCAATTTGTTGGGGTTTCTGATTCTATGACTCCCAAAACATTGAAGCTCATCAATAAAGTCGGACAAAGATTGCTTTCTAAAGTGAACCTCAGGCATAGTGATGACTCTTTCAGCCCATTTTATCCAGTGAACGCCGTTTGAATGACAGCTGTTGATTTTGCACACGATGCTGAGGGCAACATTCCTGATGAGAAAATCACAGTGTTGATTGGCCAAAACGTGACAGAAAGAACTGCAGGCTTTTCTCCTCACATGCAGTGAACATCCACAGAACGTGTGTTTTCTCACACAAAGCCTTTCCAAAGCAGCACACCTCCAGAATGAGGACACTGAAAGGAAGAGTGAGATGTGAAACAACGCAGTGAACAGAGTTTGAACTTGTCAACTTTTCCTTGACTAAAGCTTTAATTTTTATACTTTTTAATTCTTTACTTTCTTGAAGACAGACACAACCCAAACTTTGGTGGAGGCCTCAGTCACATGTTCCCCTTTGGTGGTACGGATGGTGCAGGTTTTTGGGTTGTTCGGGCCTGTAGAGGAGGGGCTGCATCTTAAGAGGTGTATCTTGCAGTTCCCTTAAGGCTTGTGAGTCCTCCTCATAAAGTGTCATCACCACAGTGATACGTGTGGCAAGTGTGTTGTAAGATATCTGTGAGGGTAACGTAAGTTACATGCACTTATGCCATTCGAGTGCCACAATGCCACTCTCTATTTGTACGTGAGGTGTGCGCAGTGACTTCTCACTGACAGCGCTCAAATGTCGCACTCACAGGGTGTGCACGTGATACGTAAGTGCCCGTGTGTGGGATGTCAACACAGACGACCTCTGACTGTTTGAATTCGTCGTTTCAGTCAGTCAGGCTGCACACAAAGGACGACACTTATCACTCGAACAGCACTAACAGACACTAACAGCACAGGTCACAGGATGGGGGGGTTGAAAGAAATGAAAAATCTGGACAACACGCCTGCGGCTCAGCTACTTCCCCCGTACTGACCCTCACCTGTGTGCCCCACACAGATTTGTCCATTTTTCACCCACAGACAGCCTGCATCTACCCATTAGAGCAGTTGTGACTAAGGCATCAACTGGATCCAGTCCTGGCACAGCCAGTAAAAACCACAGATCTCCTAGCTTGGATGTTTAAAAGGTTTCCTTCTCCACATGTGACACTCCACAGTAACCTCCACGGCAAGCTTAGCAGGGATTTAATTTCACGAAGCAAAACATGGAGAGAGAAAAATGAAGAGGAAGGTTTATCAAGCAGAGAAGAAGTAAACTTCTTTTCTCTCAGGTGATGCAGAATGAAAATCCCTTGAGCTAAAAGCTACTCCCCTGAACTCTTGGATCTATTGTTGTCTACTAAAGTAACACTGCAATTTATCACTGTCAGCTGGTGCCATATAGGTTCCATACAAAGGGCCCATATGTGGAAGGTACAGCACTTTAGGGAGGAAGGAGCAGCTGGAAGTGGCTGTTGTCAGTTGTTAACAGGGGTGATTTCTGTGAGGCATTAACCTTTATGACATGGCTGGCTTGAACGTGTTATGTGCTGCAGTACGTTGAAGCGCTCCAGTAAGGGAAAGGGTTTATTAGCAGGAGGACACCCTGGGCTTTGTGCTCTGCGGAAATGATGAGGTCCTCATTAAATGAAGCTCAGTGACTGTAATAATAACAGCGAAGCTTGAACAGGCCAGAAGATGTCAGGTATCAGGCACTCGTTCTGTCTCTTTCCTCCACCTCTGAGGGTCTTGAGAGCTTCATGCTTCGTGGCATTTCAATGGAAGTGCACAAGACTGCAAAAGTAGGAATGACTCCAATGCAATAAGCTCACGAGAACAACTCTTTGAGCATGGCCCAAAAGAAAAAAAAAACAACACAGATGACAGTCTGAGGGAAAAAAGCACAAAGACTTGACTTGAAGATATCAAAGTAATCAGTAAAGCCTCTCTCACATCCACAGGCACGCTCCTGGCGAGCAGCACAGACAGCCGACTTACTTCCTCAGAGAAGTGCTCAATGATGGAAACAAGTAAAGGACTTTGTTGTAGCTGTGTTGCTTTCCAATGCCCAATTACAGATAAGATACAGTATATGTAGAGCAGCTGTCCCCAGGACCCAAGTTAATGAGCACATTAAGCATTGTCAGTCTGTTCCAGATCAGCGAGAGTGCATCCACGATGACTTGCAGCGTCACTCTTGCCTTCAAAGACTGCATGAGAAGAAATAAGGTGTTTCAGGGAGGGGCGGGGGTCGCCTCAGCTCCTTATTCCACCTCACAGCCCTGAATCAATGTGGACTTCAGCATTTCTTGTGGCTGCTCTTTAATTCAGGATGGCTGAGCGCTCCCTGATTAACGGCCGGTCCTTAGATCTGAGAGGTGGTCAATAAGTGCAAGGAACTTGATACCGGGGTGTAAAGAAAATGAAAGAAAATGATTCTTCAGGAAACACCATCCAGAGGGAATTGGGTCAGCAGGACTAGAGGGCTAAAGGTCAGACTGAATACTTTGGAAGGCAGGCTTTTATATTTGAAGTGTCGTGAGCGAGTTTGCGTTTTAATTTCAACAACCTTGGCAGAGAGCTGCAGAATAACCCTTTTGAAAAGCTTCCAAGTACAGTTTGTGCGAGCTGGAGGAGAGCGTGAGAGTGGACTGTGAGGTTTGAGAGTGAGACAGGAGGAGGAGGCTGAGAGCTGTGAGCCCTCCTCTCAGTGCATGTCTGTTCTCATGGGGGAAATGGAATAGAAAGACAACAAAGAGAGGATAACCGGGAGTTTCAGGTCAAACAGGTGCAGCTCCTGCTGGCAGGGGGCTTAGCCTGCTCATTAATCCTATACATGATTGATTCACATATTTACCATTTTGACCGGACTGGTACCTTAGGAAGCATCCAAACTTTTTTCCCCCCATTTTGGACACAGATTTAATGAACACAGGGAGCAGCCTGTAATGACGGCTGCTGCTGATCCAGATTTTCGAGGCGTCCAGGAAACTTGGAGCCCGTTTAGTTGTGCTGGACACTGCAGGTGAGTGTCTCCACGTGCGCCGCCGCGGAGAAGGCTGTTACCACACTGACCTCCAGCGTGCGCGCACGAGGACGAAGCAGGTCGCGCTGTCCTTGGCGCGCGCGGGTTCGCGGCTGTCACTTTGTGCTTTGACACCATCCCGCGCCAGCTCCATCGAGCAGCTGCCGCTCACGCGCAGACCCGGGAGGCGAGCTGCGCGCAGCGATCCGCTGCGTCCGGGTCTCCTCCGGTGAAGGCTTGTCCATCTCCTCCAGGGTGGAGCAGGTCCCGATCGCTTGACTAAAGAGGGAAAAGGCGCGTGGTTTTAAAGACATCTGTGGGCGCAGTCGGGATGGAAACGGAACGACGAGGAGCTCACAGAACCTCATTTTAAAAGACCTCAGATTGGCTGCATGGGCGTTTTGGAGTAAGGACTTCAAGGACGATCACAATAAGTCTTTTTTCCTCTTCCCTTTCTGTCTCTCTTTTTTCAAAAGTAAAGACTTAATGATTGCAGGTGAGGGAAGAGAGAAGGATGTTTTTGTCATGGACTCGTTTTCTTCTCTAACATGCGCTCAACTCTCAGTAGAAAATGTTTTTTTTTATTATTATTATTTTTTTGCACACTTAGGCTACACTTGTAAAAGTCCTAACCTGAATTAAAAATGAATTTCTCAAACACATCAAGCCAGGAAGAAGAACAGAAAGATGGAAATTCTTCTTTTAATTCTACGTCTGAGAGCCAGTACAACCAGCTCACCATCTGGGGTCTGGCTGGACTTGTCGGCTTTCTCATTTTGTTCACAATCGTTGGAAATGTTCTGGTTGTTATTGCTGTTTTAACCAGCAGAGCTCTTAAGCCTCCTCAGAACCTGTTCCTGGTCTCGCTGGCCACCGCAGACATCCTGGTGGCCACTCTGGTCATGCCCTTCTCTCTCTCAAATGAACTGATGGGCTACTGGTTTTTTGGCACAATCTGGTGTGACATTTACCTGGCTCTGGATGTTTTATTCTGCACCTCTTCTATTGTTCACCTGTGTGCAATAAGTCTGGACCGGTACTGGTCAGTGACACAAGCTGTAGAGTATAATTTAAAGAGAACACCTCAGCGTGTCAAAGGAATGATTGTGGTGGTCTGGCTGATCTCAGCTGTGATCTCCTTCCCTCCACTGATATCCATGGACAGGAGCAGCACCAAGGCCAGTCCGGAGTGCAAACTGAACGACGTGACCTGGTACATCCTCTACTCCAGCATCGGGTCATTCTTTGCTCCTTGTGTTATTATGATTTTGGTTTATATTCGCATCTACCAGGTAGCAAAAACCAGGACCAGGACATTTTCAGAGAAGAAAATAGATGTAGATTCCCCCCTGGAGAATGGAATGGAGCAGACTGAACCAGGCATGGGCGGCTCTTTGAAAACAACAGGTGGTGGGACCATGAAAGAACAGGCGCGTGAGAACGGCCACTGCCAAGAGCAGGAAGTTGGATCCTCTCTACCAAATGAGCCGAAACATCCACCAACTGACCACAATGAGGATTTTGATGACAGCAGCTCATCCGATGAGAAACCGAAAAAAAGCAGAAAGTTCTCGAAACCTCAGCTGGAGGACAGAAAAGACCGGAAGTCCAGCCGAAAAAGTAGCTCTGCCTCAAAGTACTCCAGCAGAAAGTCCCGGTCCAGCTCCAAATCCATGGAGTTTTTCTCGTCTCGGCGCAAACGTCGCAGCACCGTCAACCGGAAAAAAGTGTCCGCTGCACGGGAGAAGCGCTTCACCTTTGTCCTGGCTGTTGTCATGGGCGTGTTTGTTGTGTGCTGGTTTCCGTTCTTCTTCTCTTACAGTTTGTACGGCATCTGCCGGGACTCATGCAAGATCCCTGATACGCTCTTCAAGTTTTTTTTCTGGATTGGCTACTGTAACAGCTCATTGAACCCGGTCATCTACACCATCTTCAACCAGGACTTTCGTAGAGCTTTCCAGAAGATTCTCTGTAAGTCATGGAAGCGCTCGTTTTGAGTCTGACTGGATTGTCTTCATTCGTTGGTTAAAAATCTTTCTCATTTCTCAAGTGTTGCGTTAGAAGTGAAAGGATGGATACTAGATCTAAACTAAAATGTGACCCAGTTGCCAGGAGGAACGGATCAAGCCTCAAAGGAAGGTGGCACCTTTGATGGCCAGTCTTTCATACTGCTTTGGTGGTCAGATGTGGATGATGGACTGGCTCCTCTGAGGTTTTGTGGTGTGTGACCACAACCATGGCTGCACTTGGATCAGCCTGATAACAAAAGTTTACAAAAAAGAAATATTTTAGAATCACCTTGCATTAAGTGTTAATAATGCAAAGTCCTCGACAATCTCCATGAAGTACTTGTTTGTGGCGATGAAAGGATTCCTGCCTTTTTTCTCCCTTACCTTTGCTTTTTAAACGTTTCTAATGTGTCCGTCTGTCGACATGAGGACTTTTGGGACGAAGGGGCTCCTTGCTAACTGTTAAAGTAGCAAAACTGTTTCTGTCAAAAACAAAACAAAATAAAAACCTAAATGTTTCTTGAGAACAGCAGCCATGTGTCCTGTGCTGAAAAAATGTGAAAGATGCCGTCTCGTTCTGTCGTCAGGGCACAGTCAGTGGTGAACTTTGACCCAAATGGAAATGATTTCTCCTGAAATGAGTTTGCTCCTTTTTACCTCGTTGACATGACAGATGGGATCTGATATCACAACAAAAGGTAACCAGCTGTGTTTGCTCAAAGTGTAGCGGTTCCACATGACAGGCTGAAACTTTTGTACATTGATTCTCTTTGTCTGAGCCACTCCCCTCTGTAAATACAGAGACACAGCTAATGTGTTGCTATGTACCTGTGTCATGTGTCCATGTCCATGGCGTGTAACTTAAGGACACGAGTTACTGAGTGTGATTTAAGAGTGAACTGGCTCTGCGCTGTTGCTTTTGCTGCCCGTCAGGAGGGCTGGGAGGGGTTCTTGGTTTATGGTTCTGCGTCAATACAGCATAGAACCCGAATAACAATCTGTCAGAGCTGACATTTTCACTTGTTAATTGCACCGGACAGCCATAGACACCAATAGAGCTTCTTTTGAGCCAACTGGTTGGTTTCTGTATAACAATGTGGAGGCTGATTTTTGGTGGCAGATTAAGATTATTTTATTCTTCTAAGGAACCACATAAACCTTATCTCCGTTGCTCTAGGTTGTGCCGGCAAAAATAATGCCAAGCCAGGTTTAGAACAGCCTCATTTTGGCAGTTATTTTTATATACCGTTTAAGATTTCATTGCAGGATAACCTGAACCAATAAAAAAATATAAACCCTTTCCTTGTATCACAGGAGTTACAATTCTAAAAATAACCTGCGAAGTAAGATTATAGATGTTTAGTGGCTGTAAAAGAAAGACATGACCATTTTCTCACATTTCTCTCTTGTTTAAACTCTATATTCAAAGAAAAATAAGTCCAGGACTATAGAATGAAAAAAAAGGATGTCATAGCGAACCGAGATTTATTTAGATTTGGCAAAATGAACACGTTCTGTACGGGAGACATGGCATGAAGGAGATTGATTGACAAGGTCAACAGCCAGTCAGGACGCAGAGCACAGTGCGCTGAAGAAAAATAAAAGCATAAAAAACTGCACAAAAACAATTCTGCGAGACTGTGAAAGGTGAACTGCGATACAGCAAGGGAGCATTGTACAACTAAAAAATAAATGATGCGACTTGCATTTATACCTCTATTCTACATGTTGACTCATCAGTGTCCACATTCTAGTGGCTAAATGCACTCTCAGCACTTTTTCTGTGACAGAAACCTAATGTTTCTTTAACCTTATTTCCATTTTATGTTGAGGAAATAAATGGTGTTCTAACATCTCGCCGTGTAAATGACAGTGTTTTTGTTAAGTTCAGATGTTACAACCCTAATTTAATGTTCACTTTTTTTGAACAAGTACTCTAGTCAGTCCAGTTGTTTTGTTGTAGCTGAAGCAAATGTAGCATTTTCAGGACACTGCTTGCCAACAAGGCGTGTTTTGTTGTCTGTTTTTCCCCCACAATGTTAAAATGCTTGAACTCAACATTTCAAGAAATCTTTGGGATGTGGACAGCACACATCCCATTTTATAAATGACAGATAAACTTTACGGTTACGTCCTATTTGCACTTTATTCATACAGGTTTAACTGTTAGCCTAGAAGGTTTCTGCTGCTTTTTAAAAAAAATATGTATCAAAATGTTGCCACCATTTTGTTTTTCTTTGGCTGTTATGTTTTAAGCATAGAGGGGCTAAAAACACTCTGGTCATTGAATTGAAGGATGTAAACAGTTGTCTGTATCTGAGAACTGGACTGAGTGAGTGTGATGTCACCCATACAAAAAGATTTACTTCTGGCTTCAACCAAATAAAGAGAATTCAGTCACAATTTTGTGTCACATGTTGGAGCCAGACATCGCCAGGAAGCAGTGGTTGGTCCGAATTGGTCTGAGTCCACGTTTCTATGGCAACCACTCTTACCTATCAGCTATGTTTTGAACAGGGTTCATGGGTGCATAGGCCATCAGGCTCCACCCACTTTTAATGACATATCTGCTTGGCCAGATTGATTAATAGCTGTTTATTTCTTAAGAGAAGCCCTTTGGGGTTTTTGGCTTCCTGGATTCTTGTGCACAAGAATGTAGAGGAGAAAGGGATCACTCCTTCCAGTTCTCTTATACAGTCAATAATGTAAATCTACACTTTGAAAAGATCTAAATATTTGTATGTGCTGTCACCTTGGCCTGTTGCCTTTTCCTTCTGAGTATTGCATTTGTAGAGACGTGAGCTGCAGTAGGACTGGGGAACCTACATAAAGCACACATCATCAGTTTGACGCAAAACCATAAATGTTCCTTTAAAACACATATTTGATCTGTGGTGTACCAATATCTCATGTCTGTGCTGCCCAATGCAAAAGGCTATAGATATTGCTGTTTGTATTACAGTCCATAAGTTGTAGGACTACCACGTATTTGACTGATGGATCATCGTATTTCACATTTTCTTTCGAGATTGGGCAGAATGCAGAGGAACAGTGAAGGCAGATGGGCTCTCACTAAAGCTTTCACTGTGCGCCTTTCTCTCCGTGCCTGAAAGAGGAGGAAAAAAAAAACCATGCGGCTCTGTGGTCTAATGAAGCGAGCAGCAGAATTTACTGCACCTCATTCTGAATGTACGTGTGTGTGTGTGTGTGTGTGTGTCTGTGTGTGTGTGAGAGCTTTTCTAAATTGCCCTATTGGTCAAGTGTCTGCCTTTTCTTAAATTCATTTTAGTTTTTTGACTGCTCAGATTTACTCTCCCATTCAGCCATGGTGAAAAAATAAGATCCTATTTATTTATGTCGCTGCTGCCCGCACACAAATATAGTCCTAAACATTAAGTAAACAGAGACCTAAAGTAATTTATATAGTCAAAAAAGTCTTATTTCTGGCTACAAGGAGGTTTCTTTGTTATGTAAATAATATAATAATTAACTGTGGTATGAGTGTATGAAGCTTGGTAATCATACAAAAAAATGAAATGAAAAAAATGTTTTGTTTGCATAATGAACAAGGCTCTGAGCTATTCTTTGTTCTACTGTACCTCTGTCTTTTTCCAAAAAAACCCCAAATGTTTACCTCTCTGCTTTCATCGCTCTGGAAAAGATCAAATAAAGTCATCACTGCAACTGTCCTCTGAAGAGCGCTAGAGAGCCTGACTGCATCCTTCATTACCCTTAATCCACTGATGTTTCTTTTTCCAACTCCTTTTTATTTTATGATTGTGAGGCTATTGTTTGTGTGCTTTTGCCTGGTGTGACTCCCAACATATGACTGGATCTTTTTAAGGGAGGCAATATTAAGATTACATCTAAAAGTCTTATCCTTGAGAAAAAACAATGAGAAAAAAAACCAAGATGTATTTTAAACATATTCCTTTAGTCATAAGCCATATCAGCTGCTTGAACAACGAGATTCGGATTTTTCCATACAGTAAAGCCACATCTCTTTAGGATACAAATATTTTAGTTCTTTTTGCTGCTTAGTTGTCAGTTACTTGAGATAGATAGGAGTGAGGAAGAGAGAGAGAGAGACACGCCCACAGACAGATAATGGGACGTCTACGGGCAAAAAAATAGTTAAACCTGTATGGGCCAGGCACAAACAAAATTTTAAGATAGTAGACTGCACAGTGAAAATGCACAATATTTTTCACAATATTGTTCAATGTATTGTACACAATATTGTTCATATGATAAGTCCCTTGCTGGTACTGGTAACAGTACTAACAGACTTTTGCACGCCTGTTGTGCACTCCTTGCATGTAGCCTGACTGTTGGAAATGATGAAATCTGAGTGTTATATGTGTGGGTGTCCTACAGACACATACGTGAAACCAGCACACCCCGTGGGGGCAGCATTTGAGCACTGTCAGTGAGAGGTCAATGAATATACCTCATTAACAACAAGAGTACAAAAGCATCACCCGCATGTCATAAGTGTGTTCAATTGAAATCAACCTTACATATACTTTACAATACACTTAACATGTGCACGGCCATGGTACGTTAGCATGATAGTAGGAATCATAAATGATTTGAATTTTTCTTTTATTTACAAAACTGTGTCCGGGTGAAAAGAAAGGCACCCACCCTATTTATTTTAATAAATTGTTATATTCTTGAATATAATTTTTAAATGAAATGTTAAATTGAATATAAAAGTTTTGTTTTCTATAAAATGTACCATTTGTTCTTATTTTTCTCACAAAGTTTCTTCGTTTCTTCTAAAACAACATCCAAAAGTTTTGTGCCCAAAAGTTCCAATACAGTTTTACCTTCAGAAAATTTCTGAAATCAGGCCTGTGAGGTTCTGCTGACAGCCTCTGGAAAAGAGCGGAATGTTTTCATCTCTTTGTTGTAAATGTCAAATCTGAGCCACAGGCCGATGTGTTGCAAAAACCAAAGCAAAAGCGTCGATCAAATCAGGCATCTTAGATCAGAGGAAACTGAGGGAAGCTGTCTAAGACAAAAACGCTTCCAAGGTGAAGTGAAGGCTCACAAAAACTTCTGTATTTTCTCAGCCATTGTAAAACCTGGAAAGGAGCAGGAGAAGAAACCATTTACGATGTAGGTCTGAGCCTGCAGCTTTTACAGTCACTTTCCAGGTGAATAATTTCTTGATCGATGAATTTGTGATTATCCTTCAGATGATGAACTGCATCAAACTGTGGCCTTTACTGGAATAATTAACACTGTACGAGTCTGACATATGACTGTGCAGCATCTTTAAACTCTCATTCACCATCAATGGAGCCAAAAATGAAGATAGTTTGAAAATAAAGGACAGATGGAAACCTAAAGCATCCTGAGAAAAATGGGTCCAGCTAAAAATAAATTTTTCCTTCACTGGGCCATTCTGCAAGTTTTTATTTGTCTTCACACGGATCTGCCTTAACTTTGATATTATCAAATTTCTAAATGAAGGCCAAAGAAAACACACTTGAGCTGACACCAAATCAGCTTTTCAGTGTTCTTCAAAATGACGTGAGAAGTTACTGGCCATGCCAGAGCTCCTTCATGTGCCTCAGTCAAAAAGAAGGAGCAATGAAGTGTACATTTTCTTTTCCTTAAAGTTTAGATACTGAGAAGCATTCCAGTACTCAGAAATGGGCTAGATTTGAAAACAAGGTTCTGTTGGAACGCTCCCACTCAAGTAATCCTACTCTGGGTTGTATATGAATGTGGAGTGAATGGATGCTTTGAAACCCACAATCAAAGCATACTGTCAAACAACTAGTAACTCAATGTTCTAACATCCGGCAACTGCTTTACGACTTGAGATTAACAAAGAACAACACAACTTTAACACCATGGGAGAGCCACAACTTCAGGTCAGAGAGAATGCAATATTAAACTCCCAACCAGAACTTGGTAACACAGCCCCAATAACCACCGTTACGCTAACCAAGGAAGAAACTGACCTGAAAGACAAGATCATGTCTAGAATGAACACCAGGCAACCCCAACACCAACTTTAATGCTTGGGTGAAGAACCACCTGAATGCCTACTGAAAATGAATGAAGCATTGAGAGCAATTCCTACCACAACAATCACATAAACCAATGAACTGGTTTACATTTCAGCAGCAGTGATCCTTTAGATACTTGGCTATAAGAGCAGCCATGGGAGAAAACAATACCCACCATGGAAGCAACAGTTGGAGGCTAAGATCAGAACAGCTCGGAGGGAAGTGAGTCAGATGACAAAGACCCAAAGAGGTTCAATGAAAAAGCAAGTGCTTAAGAGATACAGCCAGATGTGCATTCCTGAAGAACTGGAAACTGCCAAACAAAGGCACATGGCCTTGAGCAGCTCCCTGAAGAGTTACTCAAGAGATAATGAAACCAGAAAGATAAACAGGCTGTACACAACTCAACCTGCAAAAGTGTACGCTCAGTGGCAGGGTCAAAACGGCAGAACAGACCCACCAAGGCTGGAAACTGAACAGTACTGGAAAAGTATATGGGAGAAAGAGACAACACATAACAGCAATGCTCAATGGCTGGTCTCTCTGAGAAAAGAGCACAGCAACCTCCCTAATCAGAATCCAGTAACCATCACAGTGGGAGACATCCAAGAAAGATCCTCAGGTATGAACAACTGGACAGCCCTGACATGATACATGCTTACTGGCATGTAGAGACTCACTGCACTCCATGAGCGCCTGGCAGCACAAATGAACCAGCTGCTAAGAGATGAGATTCACCCTGAATGACTAACGGAAGGGCAAACGATTCTGATCCTGAATGATCCCTCAAATGGTGCAGTCCCATCCAACTACCGACCAATAACCTGTCTCTCCACAACATGGAAGATCATGTCAGGCATCATTGTATACATCAGCATATAGATCAATTCATGAGCAACACACAGAAGGGCATTGATAGAGGAGCCAAACACCAAATTTTGGTTGACCAAACAGTTGCTCAAGACTGCAGGTCACGACACACCAACCTGTGCACAGCCTGGATTGCTTACAAGAAAGCCTATGACTTAATGCCACACACCTGGATCACTGAATGCTTGGAGCTGTACAACATCAACAGGACTCTAAGAGCCTTCATAGGAAAGTCAATGAAGCTGTGGAAAACCACCTTTGAAACAAGCCAATTGCACAAGAGTCCATTAAATGAGGCATATACCAAGAAGACATCTGTCACCCCTGCTGTTCTGCATAGGTCTGACCCCCCTCAGCCAACAGGCTATGGATACCGACTCAGGAATGGGGCAACCATCAATCACCTCCTCTACATAGATGATATCAAGCTATACGCTAAAAGCGAGCGTAACATTGACTCCCTGATCCACACCACCAGAATCTACAGTACTGACATTGGGATGTCATTCAGGCTTGAAGAATGCAGTCGGATGGTGACAAAGAGAGGCAAAGTAGTCCATACTGAAGGGGTCTCACTCCCAGAAAGAACAACAGCAGACATTGAGGACAGTTACAAGTACCTTGGAATTTCACAGGCAAATAGCAACCTGGAGCAGGAAACAAGGAGAACTGCAACAGCCAAATACCTCCAACAAGTAATGCAAGTCCTGAGAAGCCAGCTCAATGGCAAGAACAAGACCCGGGCAATAAAAAGATCTGCACTGCCAGTCATCAGATACCCTGCAGGAATAATGAGAAGACCAAAGGAAGAGATATATACCACAGATGTTAAGACACAGAAGCTCCTCACCATACATGGAGGGTTTCATCCTAAATCCAGCATCCTGAGACTGTATGTTAGCTGCAAGGGAGGAGACCAAGGACTAGTGAACGTAGAAGCCACTATCCAGGATGATTTAAAGGAGGCTGGAAAATTGTAGCTGCTTTTATACTGCGGTGAAATGGAATTTAGTCCTACATCTACCAGCGTGTCACCATGTTAACACGATGGCTGGAATGTAGCAGAGCTGCTAATTACATGGTTCCTGTTCAATGTGGAATCAGCAAAATAAAGAACAGGATAAGGTTGTGCTTGTAAGTTTGATGTTAAACAGGAAACATCCTGAAGGCTCCTGGAAATTCCTGCACTGCAGGAAACATGAGGTCTGTCCCTCCTTCTCAGTGGTTCTTGATAAATGTTTTGCTTCATTGAAATCAATGAAAACACTATGAGAATTGAATTCCACCAAAAAAAAAAAGAAAACTGAAATCCTGTATGGTGCATAAAAATGCTCCCTCACAACAAGATTACAGGTTGAAATGCTACAGGGTTGATTTTATAAATATACCTTCTCTTCATGAACAATAGCTCACCCATTTCAAAACAATAACATTATTTTTCTGTCTACATTTTTTACGGTTTGTTTTCTTTTTCCCATTTTTAAAAGGAGATCGTTTAGATGGCTTAGAGGCTCTTTAGGACAAATAACACGGCTTCAACCTGCACTTCTTGAGTCTGTGTTGCTTCATTGTTTAGTGGAAGTGAAGCTTAAGGACTGTCTGTTAAAAAAAGGATTTCCTCTACCTGTTTGTGGAGCAACACACAGAAAGCAACTAAAACAACTAAAACGGAATAACAACCTTTCAATAGAAAGTGCTTTGTATTCAATGATTTACAGTATATTTTCAAATTTAACATTAGACCTCATTTGAATATTTATATAAAATAGACCAAACATTCATTAAAGGACAACAATTAAAGATAATATTAATTATATAAACATTGTCAGGAACAAAGATGCACCAAAACTGGACCCCAAGAGGCAAAGACTCAAAAAGGGAAATTGTTTACTTTCAGATGGGGAGATGTTTCTGCACTGGGTAATTGATGAGGTGGATTTTCTCAGATGATCTCATCATGATCTGACTTGAGAAACTGTGAGAAGGTGGTATGGAGGATGACGACTGGCATGGAAGTGAGCGCGAGTACTGTGTAGTCTCTAGATCCAGTTTCAGGGATCTGAGGAGGGATCTGCAGGCTGGTCTAGGTCTCAATCCAGTTAGTGATGAGCGAATGAGGGCAAACCTTCAGAAACTGTCTCACTCTTTCTGAAGTGGAGTGATGTTTTGACACGTTTGGCTTTTAGCACAAGAATCCAGTCTAAGCCAATGGCAGGTCTACTTGTCAGCTTCAGTTCAGGCTGATACTATGCCTACATAGGAGACATAAAATTGTCCTAAAATGTTGTGCTGTGTGAATATTTGGAAATAAATGTAAAGGACGTTTTGTCAGTTTCACTCTTCAGTTTTGTGGAACTATAAACAGGAGGAGTTCAAAAGTTTGGGATTTTGGATTTCTTTTAACCACCAAATGAGGTAAAATCCTGTTTCATGCCTCACATTGGGTTTTAAAGTGTAAATTATTTTCTGTTTTATTGGATCTGTAAAAAAATGTCTGTCAGGTCCAGTGTTTGCTGTATCCAGGAGTTGTCACCAATGTATTTTCCATGCTGAGCATGATGACCATTTCCAGCAAACCAACGACCTGGAAGGAAGTTATCAGACTAAATGTAAACAGTGTAAGTCAAGACACCTAAAACTTGTGATCTTAGCTGGATCATCATGTAAAGACCAAAAACCACATCAGCAGTACTACAGCCAGCACTACAGTGGAGACACAGAGGTATAAGATTTTGATTACTACTGAAACAATTGTTTTATTCAGTTGTCACATTTATTTCTGTCACATAGATATTTGAAAAGCAACATCTTGCAAGGTCAGGGGATCCCTTGAAGTACCGAGCAGCATGCAGGACCTTATATTCTACATTGTGTAAATTGCCTGTGAAAATCTGTGCATCCCAGCACCATCTGTTCCTTGTGAAAGAAGATTGTTGTTCGAGAGCTAGTAAAGAAGCAGACTAAAAACTGCCACAGTGGGGAATAAAAAAAAAAAAAATATTGTAAACACAAGCAACAATGAACAAAAGCGTTGCCACCTTGCTAGTGTTAATACACAAACAGGTTTATTTTTATGTTTTAGAGTCGGATGAGTGTCACTCCACATTTGTTTCTTGTAATTGCCTTACTCATTTAGTTCTGTTTTTCTATATGCAATCACATTTATATTGTTAATTTTAACATGGAATCTATAAAAAAGGCACAAACAAAGACATGGCCAACACACAAAGCATTTATCATTGATGAGCATTTAAGACTGTCATCGCTTAGTTGTGTTTTGGTTGCTATTGAACTAGTCCTCTGGATGTCTCTCACAGTGACTCTCTGAAACTTTGAATGTTTTTCAGCATTTTATTATGAATTATGAAGAAAGCCTCTGTGTGTCAGGAAGCGTCAGTGGCCCATCAGTACTCACAGTTGATGCAGATGTACAGATTGGGGACCATTCAAAATGTGGTCTGGAAGAAGACAGATTCTAAACACTGTAACAACTAAAGAATCACAGAGGCTTGAGGGAGGAAGATGTAACAACTCGCTGGTGTTGAAAGTGTATTGTGAATGGGTTGCACTTGTATAGCGTTTTGCTACCTTCCTTTAAGGTCCAAAGCGCTTTACAGTCACAGTCACAGTCACAATCACAATCACGCATTGATGGCGGCTCTGCTGCTGAACACTGGAACCAACGAATGACCACAAGAGACAATTTAGGGTTTAGCATCTTGCCCAAGGACACTTCAAGACATGGGTGGGCAAAGGTGGGAATTGAACCTGCAATCTTCCGATCAGAGGTTTCACTCCCTGTTGTGAACAAGGAGGTGGGTGGAACCCAAGAGCAGACACGTTTTAAAAGATGAGAAGGTGATGTTTATTGATTAGGCGAATAGTGGAGCAGGATGACAGAGCAGGCATGTAGGCAGGCAAGCTTAGTTGATGGAGCGGGCTGGCTGGCTGGCAGACAGGTGAGCTGACAGAGCGGATGGCTGGCTGGCAGACAGGTGAGCTGACAGAGCGGATGGCTGGCTGGCAGACAGGTGAGCTGACAGAGCGGCTGGCTGGCAGACAGACACACAAGCAGCATAATGATCTGACAATGGCTGGAGGTTTGATGCTGCCATGGTGATGAAGATCAGGTGGTTATGATTAGGAACAGGTGCCGTCGCTTGACGAGGGGGAAGGAATGCCTCCAAGGCACAACACTCCCAACTTATCAATTTTTGATGCTTTGGGTGTCCCAACCTCATCGTCACACAATAGTCATTAGTAAAGCATTGGTCACAACTCCCTTATGGCAATAACACGCTGTCCGTGTGTGGGTGTGTGTGTGTGTGTGTGTGTGTGGGGGGGGGGGGGGTGTTAAATTAGTCATTTGTGGTGCAAATACAAGCTAATTTGTGGCAACGAAATATGTATTCATGACCACAGATTATTGAGAGTACAATTAGCTTTTTTTTGTATGTCATGCCCAGAGCTTTATACTAAAAAAAGACTTATCAAAAATATAGTCAAAAAACAAGAACTGAAAAAACAGGAGCCTTAGAGTTGGGCTGATTGAACGATGAAAAAAGGGTGTCTCTCCTTGTATCAAAAATTGGTTCATTTTTGTTCTTTTTGGCATAAATATTCTTATTTTGCTTTACCCCACTTGTACTTTGTGTAGTTCTTAGTGTTGTGACATGGTTTGAAGAGGACAGCAGCATATTTGGATGCATCTAAACATGTCGGCATTCTTATGGCTTACCTCAAACACCTGCTCTTCTTTGGCAAACACAGATCATATATCAGGAACCAGTAGCATAGGACTAGATATGCAGGAGACACGGCTTGGTGGCAGAAACCGAGACAATTCATGAATAAACTAGAAAGTGCCAAACCCCACGGAGAACCAAAAGCAAATGACCTGACAATAGAGAACTCAAAACCACTTAATTAAGGGCAAATAACAGATATGAAAACAGCTGTAGATGATCATCAATGTTACTCTGGTGTGACTGACACAGAGAAATCTCAACACGACCAAATACATCACTGACAAACCAAACTAAACTGCCCGGTTTGCTCCTGTGGATCTATTGAGAAAAATAATAATTCTAAGAGAAAGTGAGGTCTGTCATTTTTTACAGCCTTGCAACAATACATTTAAGAAGAATCTCTGGTTTCAATGAAGCTTCCTTCCATCTGGAATTTCATTAGTACAGGAATGCATTTTAAGACTATGGGAAACAGTGGCCACCATAGATGGTCCAGTTTCTTCAGAGGTTAGAATTTACTCTGGAACTTGATGGATTTCTGCAAAAGTTATGTAAACCCACCTTGCTGCAAGTCTGCCAAAAGTTTATCAATTTCTTCCCTGATGATTTAAGTGAATGTGTCAGTGCATGTTTAACGGATGGGGTTAGCAGGCCACCCCAACATTCTGATGGTTACTTGGAGAACCACCACATTTCTAAAAACATGCGCTCATCCATTATATACAGCTGAACTTCCTACAGTTTGTCACCTACATGCCAAACTCACGTTTTACCTCATTAAATAAACAGAATTGAGATAAATTATTACCAATGACTGTAATTTTACTTGTCACAACAACAAATACTATCTCACAAACAAAGGTGTGATTCCTAGATAACATAGGGCTACAGGTATAGTGGGCTGGACATGCATTAGTCACATGACATAAACTTGTGAGAAATCACTTTCAAAAAGCTGGCACATGTTTCTGCAGGTGTCTGAGAAAAGTAAATCACCAACATGCAAACATCCAATAAGCTTCTGCGTCACATGTCCAGATTTGTAAATGAAAAATGGTTCTTATTTCTTTTCTATTCTATTCTATTCTATTCTATTCTATTCTATTCTATTCTATTCTATTCTATTCTATTCTATTCACTTACCCGGTTAAAAAAGGTTAAAAACATTCTGAGATGGGTTGCAATCACTCATTAGAAATTTCCCATCATCCATCTGTTTAAACGTTCTCATGCTAACATGCCCTCACATGCCCAGCCTAATATTACCAGCGCAATAAAAAATGTGAACAACTTTGTAGCTATCCAGCTGTACAGTATTGATCCAGATTCCAGCTCAGACAGGGAAAGCAAAGACATACATGGATCTATTTGGCTGCAAGTGGATGCATCAGAATGAAACGGAGCAGAGAGACTTGGCCTGCCCCAAGTGTTTCTTACATCCCAAATGCACCCTTTTTCTTTTTTATTATCATTAAGACTCCTAATTTTATTAATATATGTCCTTCATTAGGAGAAAAATGCCACAAGAACACGTTAAAGACCCATTTCAATGAAAATTGTAGCATTTTTCTCATGAAGGACATATCCAGTATAAAATAATTTAGGATTAAAACTGTGTTTCTGAGTATTCCTTTATTCCAATCGTAATGGATCAGGTTCAGATGAAAACTCGAGTTTTCAAATAGCTGAAGGTTTGTGACGCAGCATCCGCCATAAGCGGGCCAAAATCTCCCTGCTCCGTTCTATTCCGACGCATCCACTTGCAGGCAGATAGATCCATGCATACTTTCATTTTCCTCATCTGAGCTCCAATATTACTTGCCACTTTTTATGCTACGCTAATGTTAGCTTGGGCTTGTTAAGGGACCTATAAGCTTGCAGGAAAGCGTGTAAACAGAGGACTGATGGGAAATTAGCCAAGCTAACTTCTGTCCCAACAGTCTCGCCCACAACTCAGAGGTGAATTTCGAAAGAGCTCTTGCCACTCTGCAGGAACTATGTCATAAAAAAGAACACTTTTTTTTAAATTATTATTTTAGCTAAAAATGGCATAAAAAGATCACTGGGAACAATTTTACAATAGAATAAAAAATAGGTGGGGTGGGACTTTAAAAACAAAATTTTAAGTGCAGTGGGTCTTAAAAGCACCTTTGAATTTGGAACAATGGCAGCATGCACGGACACAGCGGCTTCTCTCTCTCCCGTCAAAACTGGGTTTTTTTTGTTTTTGTAAGTCACCGTTGCACAGCTCGGAAGCTATCCAGACATACAACCATGAGTTTCTGCTTTACATCGAGCGTACTAAGTGTTTGCAACGGAACCCCACGGGCTTTGGACTTGGGTCTCGGGCCTCGGGCTCCAGAGGCCTGAGCAATCACCGGGACCCACCAATTCCTTCGCAAACTGAAGAAAGCCAATGCCCCATCCCCCATCATGCACACCTTTCGCAGAGGTACAGTGGAGAGCATCCTGACCAGCTGCATCACGGTGTGGTATGGCAGGACCCTCCTACGCATCGTGAGGGCAGCTGAGAGGATCATCGGTGCCCCCCTCCCTTCCCTTCTTACCCGCAGAGCCCTTCGCATCGTGGATGATCTGACCCATCCATCCCACAGCTTCTTCAGTCTGTTGCCATTCAGGAGGAGACTACATAGTCTTCAGGCCAGGACCAGCAGACACAGAGACAGTTTTTTTACATCAGGCTGTCAGGAAGGTGAACTTTCTCCCGGCTCTGCCCCCCATCCTCCCTTCTCGTTGCCCCAGGCTCTGCTGAACTCTGACACCCAACAATCATTCTACCTCATCAGCTCTGAATTGCATCTTCTGCCAGTTTAATGGTACAAGGTTAAAGGACAACACTACAGACACTTTACTTTTAATTTGCGCTAAAGTTGTTGCGCCAAAGATTTTGTCTCTTAACGGGGGGTGGGGTTTTTGGGGTGCCAGATTGCTGGTTTGTGGTAGACGTTGTCCTCACCGTTTAGACTGGAGCTTGAGAGAAAGGGAATTTTAAGTTCTATGTATGTCAAACATTATAGATATTGACAATAAAGTTTATTTGACTAGACTTTGACTTGAATCCTTCTTCCTCCTTCAAAAGGGCTAAGAAGTAGTAGGAGGTAATGCAGGAATTAGGACACTCATGGCCTCAAGAACTGCTTTTAATTTTCTGTCCTGAGGAAAAGATTCAGGTTACCACTGATGTCTCTGATTAGTGCATGAGATGAGTGGATGGTGTGAGAGAAATCACTTTTCTTTCTTTTTGCTAATAAAATGATCTTCATTAAGTAATCCGGCCCTTCATGGCCCTTTTTCATTTCAAAACAATTCATAGACCTTCTTTTAGGCCCTGTACTTCCCCCTTTAAACATGGGGGCAGGGCCCAGGGGTTGCATCAGGTCTTAGCCTCTGTCACTGGTAAGAAGAAGTCATCTTTTAGTGAAAACAGGAAGTCTAAATTTCCTAGAGATATTATAATGTTCCTATAAAGTTACTATAATTGCTCTACTTTTAGCTCTGAGTGGCTTGTTGTGATGTACAGCAGCTCTGATGGTCCTGCAGCTCCTGTCTGCTAAGTCACATCTGACAGTTACAGTTTACTTTTTGAGGGGGACCCCGAGGCATTGCTGGGCCAGCCGAGAAACATAGTCTCTCCAGCATGTCCTGGGTTTTTCCCAGGGCCTCCACCCAGTCGGACATGCCCGAAACACCTCCCCAGGCAGAAGTCCAGGAGGCATCTGAACCAGATGTCCGACCCACCTCAACTGGCTCCTCTGGATGTGGAGGAGCAACAGCTCTACTCCAAGCTCCTCCCGGGTGACTGAGCTTTTCACCTTATAGCTAAGCTCATTTCAGCTGCTTGTATGCTGGACCTTGTTCTTCCGGTCATGACCCGAGCTTATGACCATAGGTAAGTATTGGAGTGAAGATTGAAAATTGAGAGCTTTGCTTTCTGCACCACAACAGATCGTTACAGTGGTAGACGCTGCACAAATCCACCTGTCTGTCCACACTTGTGAACAAGATCCCAAGATGCTTAAACTCCTCCTCCTGGGGAAGGAGCACTCCACCCATCCAGAAAGGACAAACTGGCTTTCTCGAGAACCATGACCTCAGACTTAGCTGTACTGACCCTCATCCCAGCCGCTTTACACTCGGCTGCAAACCGTTTCAGTACATATTGGAAGTCCTGGCTCAATAAAGCCAACAGGACAATATTATCCCCAAAAATCCTTTGGTCCCCAAACCAGATCCGCTCTGGAGCCTGGCTGCACCTAGAAGTTCTGTCTTTAAAGACTATGAACAGCACTGGTGATGAAGGGCAGCCCTGCTGGAGTCCAACATGCACCGGGAACAGGTCTGACTTACTGTCGGCTATGCAGACCAAGCTCCTGCTCCGGTCATACAGAGACAGGACAGCTTTAGGTAAGGCTGCTAAAATTAGCAGTGCAACAAAAATAGCGAGCAACATTGAATCTATCAATGGATCTTTTTGTCTGTAAGTGTCTGCATCTGAATATAAAGAAGCAAGGAGCTTGTGGCCTGCTGATTGTAGTTTGGATGTACAAATATAAGCGTTTTCAAGTCGTTTCTCCTTCTGCTCTTTATTCACCATAATTTGATCATAGAAATGCTCAAAAATGCCAGAAATAAAAAAAAAACCTCAAAAAATCTCTCTACTCATCCTTCATCACGAGAAAACTGTTGTAAGGACAAATTAAAAACACAATATTCATTGGAGATGGTCTCTTAATTTTTTCCCAACGATCCACAAATGCAAAGACCAGCACAGTTTGTTGTGGGTCGTCAGACGCCGTGACAGCACCCACCTGTGCTCAATCAGCCACCAGGTATGGCCACCATGATTGCCTGCACCTGGGTCTCCAGCAGGTGTATAAAGGATCGTGGTGATCCCAGCTCCGGCGCCAGACTGTTAGCTTGCCCAAGACGGTAACGTGCTGGCTCCCAAGACGTGTCATAGGACTCTACTCTTGTGTCATAGATTTGCCGACTAACTAGTGTGTTTGTTTGCCAGTGGCTCCTGCCTTCTCTCCACCACCCCTGCTGCCTCCCTGGGCTCATCCAACTCCGCTCTCGACGCAGACCACTCAATGCTGGACTTTCCCCATCGACATTCATCGCCTTACCCCTCATAACTTCAATTGTGTCCTGCACTTGGATCCTCCCCTTCCTGCTCTCCGCCTAACACAGTTTGCTTATTTGTAAATGAGCTGTACTTATCAAAACTTCCACATATCTGCACTTAATTCCTTTTGGGGTCACTGGGTTGCTAGAGCTTATCCCAGCTATTGATGGATGAAGGCGGGGTACACCCTGGACATGTCTCCAATCCATCACAAGGCTGCATAACCACACATTCACAATCACACCCAGAGATGATTTAGAGTCACCAATTAACCTATTAAGCATGTTTTTGGACTGTGGGAGACTCAGTACGAGAGGCTGTTGAGTCTCATCAAAACTTCTAAGGCCTTCGCAAAACCCCTTCTTCATCCGGGGATCTTGGATTGGGAATTGAGAACGAAGAAGGCCATGGACAGCTGGAAGAGTCCTCTGATGCTGTGTCTTGAAGAGCGGCGCTAAGTGAGGCTAGCCGCTTAGACTGAGCCAAAGAAACATCAGTGAACTTGGAGAGCAGAGTGTCTTTCATTTCCAGTTCAGCTTTTAAATGCATTATGTCCTCCTTAAGGTGGGTAATATTTCCAGCAGCTTTACCTAGAAGTTGTGAGTCCAGATCATCGGTTTTTATTTGGTTTTTGTTCGGAATTCTCATCTGGACTCACACCTGCTGCACAGAATAAGGTGAAGGTTCTGGAGGTTTTTGAGTCAATATTAGTTTGACAAAAATTAAGAAATCAATATAAGCTTCCTTAGGCATTGATAAAAAAAATACAACAAAAAACTATTAAATTAATAATAAATTAAATGAACATTAACTTAAAATGCCATGTTCTCGTTCGGCCCCTTCATTTACATATAAAATGTTCAGGCTCCGCCTCTGCTGCATAATGAAAAAACCTTTAACCACTTCAGGTGAAGACATCTCAACTTAAAGACTTTTGATGGCAGAAAGCTTGTCGTGTTTTCTGTTGTGTTTAGAGGAATGACATTTAGGAACCATACAAGGACACATGGCACTGTAAAAAAAACGGCTTTCACAACATGAATTAAACTTTGACAGTTTTATCTTTTGTTTTTGTTGAATGGACAGAACAAAATGTAATATGGTTTTCACTTTTGTTCATCACAGGTTGTAATGAGGCAATTTCAAGGTCTGATGTTTCTATTCATTAAACTTTATTACATTTTGTCTTTAAATGGCTTTCAAAGATCATCTCAAGCTTTTGAGGAAGATGCAATTTCTTTCCAACAAGAGTCAGAGTTAAGAAACCCAACACACCTTAGAACAAAAGAACACTGCCTAGAGTGTATAAACCTAACATGTAATACTGCTGCTGCTGAAAGACTTCTACTTTATTATGTTTTGTCACAGTGAGACGGACAGGCAATCTCAGCTAACTGCATCCCTGCTCCCATGGAGCACCATATCTAAGAAGGTAGCTAGCCCCCAGAAATGACTCTGTTCAGCGTCCCTTTTTATTTCACTCTCCTTTTTCGTTACATATCATATATGTGAGGAAAAACATCTTTTGATTATTGCTGATGTGCAGCAGAGACGTCCAGTTTCAAGGTTAAGTCAATGTACAGACGCGATCTGAGATCCTGCGGCACGATTTCAGCATCGGGCAAGTCGGTCCGGCAGCAGTGTGATTCGGGCGCCGCGTCTAGAGTTCAAATATGGGAACTTTGGTGAGGTCGCCGCCTCGTGTCAACCAATCAGGTTGACAATAGATCAAAAGATGATCCGAGTGGGACTCTATTACTCAAGACGCAGTGCTGCTGAGCAAACACAGAAGCTGGAAGCAAACGGCTTGTGTTTATTAAATTGATTGAAACACAATAAATCATTTCACAGTGGAGGATGGAGGGGGTGGCAGTGCGGTGAGAGATACAAATCAAGTTAGTGCTTTAGTTAGTCATTGTGCTGAGTTATTATTTTGTGGCACGTCTCAGCATCTTCTTGGACTTAAGACGGAGAAGGACTCCATCAGTCGCAGACCATCTGCTCTGTCTTTCACCCTTTTCTCTATCTTCCAGGATCAATCTATCTCCTTTCTTCTGTCTCTCCAAAACTAGCTGCTTTTGGAACACAACACTTACTGTGCAGCTTCTGTCTGTTTTAACCCAAAAGATCTTTTCTTTTTTTGGCTCTCTTTTCTGCCCAACTTCCTGTCAGTTCACTTAGCTGCTTTAACTAAAGACAAATAGAACCCACGCCTCTGCGCTGGATTTTCACAGCAGAGGTGATGAAAGACTTTCATGTAGAATCTTCCACCTCCATTCTCTCCCCTGTGTACTCTAATACAGAGCAACATGCAACCAGATGGTCGGCTGTGATTGTTTTGTTCCCTGTTGCTTCAGCGTTCAAGCCAAACCTGCAGCAAGCCCACACGGCAAACACTGCTGAATCACTCATCACTGCCCCGAGCAACAACTTCAGCTTTCCTGGTGGCGACAATGACTCAGGCCTTTATTTCAGCACACACTGTAAATCAATCCAATCAAAATCAGGACAATGAGAAAAAACAAGTCACCAGTTCTCAGCATCATAAATTCAGTTTAAGAAAAATAATTGGCCTTCTAACATACAAAGAAATGCCCAGAAACTTTATCCTATTACAGAAAACCCTTTGCTCCAAGTCCAAATGTTGGAACTTGATATGTCCTAAAATGGTTTAAATAAAATGGTTTAAATAAGCAATAGCACACATCTGCACAATCTCTGAGTCTTCACTGTTCACTTGACCTTTTTAACTTTTGTGTTCAGAGTCCAGTAAGAACTTGATGAGATCCAATAGCTCATAAACTGTTGCAGTAGTTATGTTGTCATGGTCATGAGACAGCTGTTCACAGGGGACGATAATAAAAAGGAATATTGTCAAAAATGGCTGCTTTAGGCAATACCAAAGGAGTTTTTCTGACACGTGGTTGGAAAATGTATGTCATTCTTTTCCGATTTGTGAGTTATCTTAGAAGAATATGGATAAAAGAAAGCGGGAAATCAGTTTTATGGGCTTAGGAAAAAGGTTTTCCTCAAAGAATGCCCACAAGCTGTATTCCTGCTACTTTTTTTTCTTGGGCAGAGATTTATTTTTGAAAGAAGCATAATAGAAACACTTGACAAGTCTATTTCTAACAATTCCATCTGAGATAAGCTCATCTTCAAAACCCACTGAAGAATGTCCTGAAGTGTTTGTCATATAAAATGAAGAGCGGGTACAGGTTTATTTTCTCCCAGTTGGATAAGCATAGCTCAGGTCAGAAACAGCATCTGTGGCTTTAGGGATGAAGTCAGAAAAGCTGCTCTCGATTCTGATTTCTACGGTTAAATTATACTGTCTTCTTTTAAATTGAAATTAAGACGGAATTGGACTTTCAGTCAAAAAATGGTATTGTAAAATCAAAAGAAGTAAAGTAATCATTTAAAACGTTTTAAAGGGCCTAAAGACAACAATCTGTGTGTCAAGCTGCATCCACACCCTGACATGATTCGCGTGGCAGGGGCAACGAGTTTCAATGTTACAGTAAGTCAATGCTCAGACACCATCTAAGGTACTGCAGCGCAATTCCAGTGGTGGGTACGGCGCTTCAGTCTGGCACCAGCGCAACGTGGCGAGGCTGTTGGCTACTCAATCGGGGACTCAGCTTTGGGCAAGTGATGTTTTCAGAGACTCGGTCAGCAGGCTAACAAAAATTATTGTGTCTGTTCGATGCGGGAATTTCTGTCCTGAACTTCCATCCATTTACTTGACCCCCTGGGGCTGTGGGTTTGTTGGAGACTGATGAGTTACTGTTGGCCGAAGGCGGGATAGACTCTGGACAGGTCGCCAGCCTGTTACAGAGCCCATGGAGCTGGCGCTCAAGAGCCCACTACGTTAGCCAGTTGCCCAGTGGACAGTGTTGCAAGCTCCATTTCCCAGGGTCCAGCAGAGTTAGCGAGCACCACACTGGGGCCGACCCCACTGCTCTGCTGGCCCTGGGCAGCGGAGCTCGCTATGATGGTGGTTGGCTGCCCGGCCGATGAAGAGCCGCTGCGGTGCTGTTGTAGCTGGAGCAATTGCTGAGCTCCATAGGTCTATGATGTTTATCTTATCTTCATCGAGACAACAATAAAAAGATCCTCTCGTATTATTTTTAGTTTTCCCCTCTCTGGTCAATGCTCAAACTGGGCCACAGACAGACGGAAGTCATGGTTAAAACGGCAGGTGTAGCTCTGCTGCAGGAGTGCAGCTCACCTCACCAGGAGCAACCCATTCTCACGCCCCAGTCATCGCATATTGACGCATGGGTAAGGGCCCCTCCGCATCAAAAATTGATGCTTTGAGTGTCCCCAACTCGTTGTTTTTTGAGGTGCTGGCTCATCCAATTGAATCAGGGCTCCTGAACCTCCAGGCTGCAAACCGTTACAGGTTCAGTACCAAACCACACAGATACACTTACCATAACGTGGTACCAGTTCTGGATGCTGTACAGGTTCTGGAAGCTGCACTGGTTTTGCCGACCAGGTCAGGGTTCTGGTACTGGATACGTCCCGAAGTTCAGCCTGTTCAGTATCCCGTCCGACAAAACGACTGGAGCCCTGATTTGATCAGAACAGCCGCATGTCAAAAGACAAACCAAGGACAATTTAGGGCAGTAAATATGATGCAAAGCGAAAGAGGAGCGGCAGACACCGGCGGCGTCCGGTGTGAATGCAGCACCAGAGTGTAGATGTAGCAGTTTCGAACAAGATTTAGTAAACTATCTCAACAACTTTAATTAATCTACAAAAAAATCTATCAAACCAAGAGTTAAAGCTGTGAATGTGTATGGCTCTATGTCAGAGCTGCATGTGACAAATTCATTTAAAAATCCACTTTTTTCCAAATGCCAGCTTTTCTGTTTATCTCTATAGCAACTATTTTATTTTTTGGTAGCCTGGGGGTGACATATAGGTCTACGAAATTTGTAGAAAAATCTACAACTGTACATTTTTGAATTTTCTTGGCAACAGAGGTTTAACCACGCCCACATTCATAATATGTTCATTTTATGTGAATATTCTTTCCTTTAGCTTGAGCCAATTATTCATGTACTTTTACAATATTCCAGTAAAAATTGTGCGAGCAAAAGGAGAACACCACTTTTGCGACATCATGATGCTAATACCAAACAAAATGTACAACTTCTAGTTCCGATTTTTTTTCTAAGATAGCTGGAGGAGTTATGAGATAATAGATTGAAATTCCTAGGAGGAGTTTATTTTTGTAGTTTTTACTAATGGTGGTGTTCTTAAATTGAGATGGCAAATTATTTTTTTCCAATGTGAAAAAAAATCGACACATTTCACTCTTTGCCACAAAATGGCCACCAAGCCATGAGTTCTGTGGCCATCCCAAAATCTAATACTCCCTTTGCATGTTGCCAACATGTTTGGAGGGTGAAAAAAGTTTTTTCAGCATAACATTATCATCAAGACACAATTTCACCAAAGCTGGGACTGAGCCAGGAAATGCAGCAAACACCCATGATGCATCATGTTTTTTAAAAGTTTGAATCTGTTAAAGGAATGCATATACTTTTGATGTTATTATCATTCTAACTGCTGTTTGAAACTGCGATTGAACTCTGACTTACATACGGAAATCTGCTGTGCTGGGGTTTTTCTGCATCATCAAATGAACGAGGAGTGTCCAGAATGCAGCTTGACATTGGAAACACAACTGCTCGGAACAGGACTTTTGCATTGACCCCTCTTGTGTCTGCAGCAAGAAGATTAGGAAAAAATGGATCCGCCTAAGCTTGAAAGCAACAAGTGTTGATAACTAGTGATTATGCAATCCTTAGACCAACCCCTCCCATGTAAACCAGGGCCACTCAAACTTGAATAAAGGATGGAGGGTGAGCAATTCTCAGAGGAGTTATGCAGATGTAACAGAGTATTTGTCTGACTTTTGTTCTCCTTGAGTGAAATCTCACTTGGCTCCTGACTCTGTCTTGTGTTTTCAGAAAAAACCCTGACAGTATCGGCGCCATTTAAACTCTGTTCAAGTCGCTGTTTGTGCTTAGAAAGCTTTGATCTATGAGTCCAGATTTCCTTATCAAGGATTTTTCCAGTGACAACAAATTTTTAGTGATTTTAGAAAAGGATCACGTTGCAGTCCTGGACACAAAAATGTACATAACAAGGAGAAGGAATTATGATTTAGTGCACGAACTGGACTCAGAATGTCTCCAGAGAGGTCAGATTGACCCTGCTGTTCTTGCCAGCCTCTGACATGACATTTTTTCTTCTTATTTTTTTCAAGTGGCGTTTAAACAGTAGCGACATTTTGGTATTAGACCATCAATCGTGTCTATGGTGTTAGTTTGTGAAGTTTCATTTACTTGAATACTTAGCAGAAACATAATTGGACACTGAGGTGAGTTGCACTGATCCAAACCTCTTCATCTAAGTGGTCAGTTTATTTGAACCTACCACCACAATGTCCCACCTTGTCATTCTGTGTCCGGATCCTGACATCACGATCTGGCCAACAAGACTAGAGCCATGTTTTATGTCTACAAGAGTCTGATGTAAGCTCCTCCCCGGTGGACAATTGATGTTAAAATGACATATCAACATCAAAGCTCAACATTAAATTGAGGTCAAAGACAAGTTGAATGTGCAAATCAAACCGACATCAAAACTTTAATATCAGTTTGACATGATATTTGTCCCTTTTTGATGTCATGTTAATTTTTCAATTAGGACCAAGAAATTAATCAAACTAATAACACATTGTATAACACATACAATGAATGGTTTATTCTAATATATATACTCAAAGAATCATTTGTTGGATGAACATAATAACATTTTGGAAAATATTTCCATTTAAATCAAATGTGTTAATGTAGCAATAAACATTTGTGTCTGGAGATCTGAATGTAATTATGTTGGTGCAACAGCATTCATGATGATCAAGGTGCAGTTTAACTAGATTTGTAGAAGTTATGGTAACAAAGCTAGATATAATCTGACTGCAGCTTTTGCGTTGTCTCAACTTGAATTATAATGTTAGTTGCTAATTAATTCTATAGGGAACTTCTCAAAATTACAGACATATTTTGTCATATTTAATCTCTTTTTTTTTTTTTAACTAACATTTAAGACTGTGTTCCCCCTGTGTTTTTGTGTATTTAAGGAAATGACTCTGTGGAGTGTGGGTCATGACGTTTAATGAAGCTCTGTGACTCCATGTATGATGTTCACAAACTGTGGCATTACATCTCAGTTTCATTCAGTTTGTCAGAGCAGGAGAGAAGTTTTGTTTCAGGAGCTTCAGACTGCTTGTTTCACTTTTAAAATTCATTTTCTTTAGGCTTGACTTTTGTAAAGCATTTCTGAAGGTAAGCAACCTCATTTGGCATAAATTTACATGTGTTTTTGAGACAAAGGTGACCCTGAGCCAGCATGTACCTCTGCGTTTGGGAGGTCAAGCTGCTGGAGGACTTCACCGGATTCACAGAGCATTTTCTCATCAGAAATGTTTTTCTTCTTCTTAGGTTCTCTTGAAGATTTGCAAGACTTGCACGCTCAAGCAACAGCCAGAAAGTGAACTCCTTTGTTTGCTGCCCATAAATGCTAAAAGAATAAACTGTTATTTGGGGACATCTGAATGTCAGGGATGGTAGTCAGTGAGCTTTCAGCCCGTGTGAACTTTAGTAGTGAGGACTTTGTCAAAAGGGCAATATCATAAATCTGAAATGCAATTCTGCTTCTTTATAAAGGCAGATTTATCACCTCACAAACTCTCAAAGTGATTTCCATAAATGGTTTTCAATCTAATCTTTGTACCTGATCAGCTCCACAAGCATATTTGGTTTGTTAAGCTGACTGTTGCGGATACATAAACAGGCACGTACATGGACAGATGGCAGTCCAGGTGGTGCTCAAGCACTTGCCCTTGTGGTCTTTGACTCAAAGCTGACTTTTCTGTCAGGACATTGTTTATTTTTCAACCTTAAATTCAATTTTTTTCAAGATTTGGAAGTAAAATATTATTTTGACTTTTAACAGCAAATGGAAATAAAAACTGTCTCTAAAAGCTGTACTAAAGTCTTATTCTACGTCATGGGTTACCCCCCCTTCCAGCCAACTTCAGTGGAACAGCAACCAAAGGAAGCAGATCCAGATCCCTGCAGAGAAAAAGCTTATGCCGTGGATACACATTTCCCTGGTGGTCACAACTCAGCAACAGCTGAACTTTTCGGGATAAAGCGGATGGCAACGTTACTTATATTACCCTCAATTATTCTCACTGTTTGGTTGATCGATTTGGTTTGTTTTAAGCAATTTTAGCAGTAAAACAACAAACAGTTGGTTGAGTGCAGGACTGGCACACATGAATTCATGGTCTCATTCTCAGGGAGTGCAATGAGCCTCATCTAGTGTGGGTCTTTGGGTAAGATCCTTTGCACTACTGCCTAGCTATCTAGCCACAAGGGGAACCAAGTCTAAGTCTCCCTGTGCCGATTCCCAGCCCAGATAAAAAACATGGTTGTGTCAGGAAGGGCATCTGGCGTAAAAATCTGTCAAACCACCTGTGCGTAGCAGTGAAAGCTATTTCACTGTGGCAACCCCTGAAGGAATGAGCTGAAAGGTGAACTCCAGCAGTGAAATTAAATGATTATAAAGTGATATTACATGTATATAATCCTACATTTATGAATGTTCCTTACTGCTTATTTATCATCAGTCAATAGAGATCACAGCTTGACATTTAACTGTGGAAATTTATACAAAACTCAGTCAAGAAAACTGTATCTTAAAAGTCAAAACAAAATAAAGTTTCTGGTCAGACAACTTTTATGGTAACTAAAAAATCAGCACAGTCAATGTTTCAAAGTTAACTGTGAATATTTTAAAGAAAGGATGACTGCTTAAGAGAAAAGGCAAAAAAAATTGAATTTGATTATTTTCCTTTGAATGTTTCTTCAATGTAATGATGTGACTTAAATCCAAGAGAATCTGCGTTAAGCTCAGCAGCAGTCCATGAAATATGCAGCAGAACCAAACCAAAATGAACCTGGTGAAAACCTCCACGAGTGCATGAATGTCAACATGAATCAATCATGTGAGTGCAAAGTCACTGCTTTTCATTTATTGTAAGGTGGGTGTTTTGTTTTGTTGCCTTTTTCTCATATCATTTAAACTGCACAACCAGCAAATCATTCAAGCCTAAAACATATTAATAGATGAACCAGATTATGTTAAAATAGAATCCTGTCACATAACTTTTCCGCTGCATCAGGAGGCTTTTCCAAAAAAGGCATACCTTTACCTTATCTATACAGCAATAACATTACCGTATATCTTCCAATAGTAGCCTGGGCGTTTATTCAAAAAAAACGTCGGCCGACCCGACGTTTATTAGAGACCAGCGTCTATTGGAGACCGGCGTTTATTCCATCACAGACAGAATGATGATGGTTAATGGGATCATTTTGTGGTAAAATTCAATCACAAAATGCAGAAAATAACAGATGAACATTTGATGTCAGTTGGATTTATTGAAATGATAAGAAAATTTTATTCTGTTCTGATTCACACTGGCTGTGAACGTCAATATCCGTATCAAAAATCAGTTTCACTTTCATGACGATCATTTTCCTGGAGACACCTTTTCCTTTGCTTAGTAATCCATGTTCAAACCTAATTCCTAGTAACCTAGTTCCTCTAATTTGTTGCTACTTTCTCTGCTCACCAGGAAATTAGGCTTTCTGCTTTTCTTTCTGCAGCCTCTCTGCTGTTTAGGATTCACCCCAGAATTGATATGTGGAGCTAGCAGCTAACGTTTTTAGCATGTTAGCTACATGGGATCTACACGGCTACACGGCTTTTATTGGAGACCAGCGTCTATTAGAGACCGGCTATCATAAGAAGATATACAATATTAATATTTTTCAATAAAGAATTTATGGGTTTAATGCAAATAATGAGTGGCTGCGTGGCACTCATACATACGTGTCATAATATATCATGCATGTACATAATACATACATAATCACACTTCTAAAGCCAAGCTGTTGTGCAACACAAAATTTCAAAAACACGATGCTTCCTTTAACAAAACCTGCTACATTGGCATTTAGAAACGAAATGTGGATGGGAGAGGTGGAGCCAAAAAGAGGCGGATGCCATAAAGACAATGGTCCAACTGCAGGGACGTCGTCATGAGCAGTGTTGGGGGACAATGGATTACAAAGAAACAAAAAACGGTAATTTAATTACTTTTGTCAGTAACAGAGTAACGTAACAAATTACAGTTCAAATTTTTGTAATTAATTACAGTTACTGGACTATAGAAACCCCTGTAACTTTGTTACTTAGGTTTTATAGGTACTGACATTTTGCAGAATTGCAGAATTGCAGAATTGCAGAATTGCAGAACCTCGGGTCCCTGACCCTGATTGCAGAACCTCGGGCCCTGGTGAGTTCACTGAGGTCCAGACCTTGGCGTACCCAACAGACACCAAACCCAATATAGTCCGCTACAGTCTTGTCTTGTCTTTTTTTTTTAATGCAGTCTGCAGCAAAACAAAGCATATTGTTAGAAAAAGTGTCGACGCAATTAAAACAATCAATTATAATTGATCAGTTGATGTCCGGAGCTCAGTGAACGCACCAGGCAGAGACGCTCGGCCATTGACTGTAAAAACAATAATATAATATATGTATGTAATGTAAATATAATGTAATATATATGGTCTATGCCCTCGGTGTCCCGGGGTTTGTCATTTTTAGTGAGTGATTATTCAGGCTTAAACAGCTGACGGTGACTTCTGTTTAACTGACATCAACTCATAACTGCATGATCCCAACAGAAACACCATTGTAATGGAATACATACATTCAGCTAGAATAAACATGGAGGCATTTCACAGTTTTTTGTGTCTTCCAAACACTGGGTTAGTTTCAGATTTGATAGAGATAAATATGAATATAACAGTATTTTTCACATCTGACTTTGAGCTGTAGCATAGACCACATATGTTGTTATAACTTATTTTTGTGTCATTTTTCACACTGTTGTCTGCATTCAAATGAAGCAGGTTATGTCTCCAACTATGTTCATACCTTGCACAAGGTGATTGCTTTAAAAAATACATTTTTATTTCATTCATTTTTTTTTTTTTTTTACCTTTTTTTAACTACAGAAGTCCTATTAAGGTTATAAATGTATTTTTCAATGGAGCTCTGTTAAATAAAGATAAAATGATCTTATTTGTGCAAAGCTGTTTTTATGCAGAGAATTTGTATGAGTGAATGAAAAAAAGTAAAGTAAAGTAACGAGTAGTGAATTACTTTTTTAAATAGGTAATGAGTAAAGTAATTTAATTACAATTTTTATTCATTAACTAAGTAAGGCAATCAATTACTTTTTAGAAGCAACATACCCAACACTGGTCATGAGGCCATAATAGTGGAATTTCCTTACATAATTAAAAGAAAGAACATTTAAAAGAACAGTTAAATCCACAAACATTTCTTCTTGAGGAAGATGCTGGAATTTTAAAGATCCACTCAGATGTAAATTGTGTTTTTAGTTTTCTTAACATGTTCTTGTGGCTTTTTTCTGATGATGGAGGTCATATATAAAAAAATAAATAAATAAAAATTGCATTCTTAGTGTCTCATTATTCAAACTGGTGTGACTAAGAAGCAGACGAAAAATGCAGCTTGAAAAGGATCGTATTTGAAACAGAAAATGTTTGGGTGGACCACAAGCTACCTGCTATTTTCCATTTTGATGCATCCACTTATAGATGACTAGATCCATGTACGTCTTTGTTTTCCTCATCCAAGCTGGCATTTCTTTTTTTTTTTTTTAACTTGTCCCATCCAACAGATATGAGCTGATAGCCTCTAGTGTTGAACAGAAACAGTTGCAATACTGTTACAATCGGGGGTTTTAAATCTTTGGGCACACAAGGTGTATATTTGTATAAACCCCTTTTGTAATTTAAACTAAACTTTGTTTATATTGATAATGTGTGTATGCTTTTTTGTAGGACTGGACAGAAAAGAAGAAGGGGGAAGAAGAGAGCGGGTTATTAGAAAGGGGCTAATGGCACAAAAGACAGGGGAAAAGAGGGGGATAAAGAAATTGGAGGATGATTAGGGTCGGGGGTAGAAGTTGCGTCCCTTCAATTCACAATAGGTATACACTGGAAAAGACGGTACAGGCAGAAGTTTTATGGATTACTCTGAATATCAACAGAAGACTCTCTGATCTTGTCAAGCAGTTAACAACTCAATGGATGCTCCCAAAGTCTCTGACTCATTTCTTTGTATGCCCCTCAAACATTTTTCCCAGTAATTATTGGATGGTAAAGTCTTTTTGTTTTATTTCCAAAGGATAGTGGGTTCTACAGTTTCAATCTGTTTTGCTTTAAAAGCAATTCAAGAATACATTTCAAATGTTAGTTGATCAAGCTTTTAGAAACCATGAAAACCTAAAGATTATCCTACTTCAACCTCAAATTCCCTTCCCTTTTTCTGTCAGGCCCTAAATGTTTCTGTAAAATTAATAATTAAAGACCTTTTTCTCATTTGCCTTTGTATTTTTGTCTAGATGAAAATAAAATAAACATCATAGGCCCAAGGATCTGAAGGGATAGCCCCTGCTACAACAGCACCCGCTGCGGCTCTTCTGTCTCTGCCGGGCAGCCAGTCACCAGCAGGCTAGCATAGTGAGGATAGCTCGCAGATAGTGGAGCTCTGCTGTAGCATAGGCATAGTGGATGTTGTCGTAGCGTAGATTGCCCGGCAGCTCTACCCCCAAACAGTAATCACTTGCTTTGCCAGACCCTGTGCGGTGGAGCTTGCTATGCCACTCACTGAGAGGCTGGCAAGCATAGCAAGCCCAACCGCGGCAGCTCAATGAGCTCAGTGAAAGGCTGGTGACCTGTCCAGGATGTATACCGCAATCACCCAACAGTAATCCGACAGTCCCCAGCAACCCCGCAGCCCCGGTGGGCAAGGAAAATGGATGGAAGGGCGGGTCAAAAAATCTCCGTCGTGCGAATTGAATTAATTTTTCAACACTTTGATCTAATCACTGAAAACGTCACGTGCCCCAAGCTGAGTTCATGATTGGTGGACGCGCCACGTCAACCTCGTTGCGCTAACCCTCACTGCGCCCGGTGACCAAATCGTGCAGCATCAGATCCCGTCTTTACATTGAAACTTGACGCCTCCTCTGCGCCCATGCGAATGCACCTTAGAGCTGCGTTTACAATCTCCATTTGTGCGTCAGAGGCATCCGGTGTCAATGACTCGTGTTGAGTGACTCAACCTGTGGGTGAAGTCCAAATCCAACATACATGTAGAAGATTGATCCAGTCATTCTCCTTTTGAACTTTATGTTTTTCCTATTTCATCAAGACAAAAGTAAAAATGTCTTCCAATTGTATTCACTTTTTTTTTTCCTCCTTGGACTATTGCGGGACAGCAAGTTATCAAACTGGGTCACAGAGAGACAGAAACACAGTTGAACGTGGCAGTCAATCAGAAGCAGCTCCTGCAGTGACACAGACACTGCTCCATGTAGCAATCAGGCTATAGACATTTGGACAGTAGCTCCTCCCACTCGCGTCTGTAGCAACAAGCAAATGAACACATTTTTTAACAGGCATAAAGCAGAGAATTCACAGTGCATCCAAATAGAGGCGGACAACAAATTTGACAAGCAAATTGCATTTGGTGGGAAATCTGCATTACAGCATGTGCACACATGCAGCTAGTGCTAATTAGCACACCTACAACATGTGAACTCAACTACAGCAGGTACACACAGCATGTGATTACACTGACAGTATGCTCACACACAGCAGGTCCACACAATTGCACTTTTATCATATAAACCTGGCAAAAAGAGTTCTGAATGAATTGAATCTCTGCGTTGGTGTTTGCTTTATTTGAAGACAAAACCAATGCAGAGAAAGTTTGAAAAAAACTGATTAAAAGAAATGTTCTTCAACCAGCATTTCACAGAAAACGTTCTCTACTGTAAAATGCAAGGATATGTGTTTTAGATTTTCTTTCATGTCTTTTTTTCGCATCAAAAGAGTTTATGTTTAGTTGTTTCGTTGTTGTGTCTGGAGCCATAACAACACCAGGATTCGGTTTCAACTAAATTAGCTGTTTGATGGTGCTTTGATTACCCATTTGTGTGCATATCAGGGCTTTGATTCACAGTATTCATGTCAGTTTCCCTACTGTATCACTTTTTGTTTGCTTTTCTTCTTTTTCTTTATAATTCTTTTACATTGATACTCAATCTGAATTGTTTGGGTCTTTAATAAATCACATTTCATGGAAGCAGCATCTGAACACTTTGGATCATTTTTTCTGCAGAGTCAGGTCTTACCATCAGAAGTCACTGCACCACATTACATAAAGAGCAGATCACCTGCAGCCTCCTTCTGCCAGCTCCAGTGAAGGGGGCGGGCATTGTCCCAGGGAGGCTCCTCTTTTGCATGCTTGAGCTGAGGAGGTCAGCTGACATCAAAGTCCACCTAAATTTAACATTTAAGGTTCCAGATGATTTGTTTTATCATCAATTGATTCCTTAAGCCACCAACCACTTGGAATTTACACAAGTCAAATTGGAAAAAATGGTCAAACCTGTCTGGGACATGCAGGTGACTCACACAAAATAGCAAGGTCATAGACTGCTTGGCGAACCTGCAGGGAGAAAATGTTCACGCAGGTTGTAGCAAAAACTTATACAACAAGCAAGCATAAGTCATGGTGAAGTACATGAGACACAGGCGTGTTGCATGGATTTTTCATTTTTCGGACTGTTCCCCAAATCCTGCGGGCTGCACAAGTGGCTCGTAAGTGCCGTTTATGTGATAAGTCAGCTCTCCTTTTGGGCAAGTAGATTTTGCAAAAGGGCACAGTACAACAGCATCACCCAAATGGCACAAATGCATGTAACTTACATTAGCCTCATGAATACTTCATGATACAGCCAGCACATGCGCAGCAATTGAATGTTCCATTTTTAACCAGCCTTAAGGGAGCTGCAAGATGCAGCTGCACTTATTGAACCGGCCACTCTTCTCTAAGACCCTCCACAGTACCGAACAACCCAAAAATCTGTGGCACCAATACAAGTCAGACCTGAACCTGTTAGAAGGTCTATGAGCTAGTTTCAATAGCAAGATGAGAGTTATTATATGCAGCAATGCAGATAACCTGATGGTAGCTATCAAAGCAACTTGGACTTCTGTTCCACCTCTGTGTACCACAGGCTCATGGTCTCCATGTCACAGCACATCAATGCAGTTTGTGCAAAAGTTGGCCCAAGCAAGTGTGGAGACAATAAAAATGAAGATAGTTTTTAGAAGCCTGACATTTGAGCTGAAAACAATTTTTGACCAATCTTCTAACTTTTTAAACACATTTTTTATTTTTTCTATTACACCACAAGAACTAAACCTCAAGAAATGTCACAAATTCTTAACATTTGAAAAAGGTTATTTGAAAAAGCAACAACAGAAAAAAAAGTTGGCCAAAAATAGAAATGGTAATACCAAGAATTCTTATTTGAAGGCAAAAATTCTTGTCACTAAGACAGGCTTTCTTAAGATAAGATTAATTAGTATTAGAAAATTCTTAATAAAAATGATATTTTTTTCCCCCTGAAACTAGGGTCTGTTAATTTTCTAAAGAATCTGTTTTTTTAGTGTTTGAATATCTAGAGTTTGAAAAACAAAAGTCTTAAAGTATTGCACTTTATGTGCTATGACTACATGTGTGACGAGGAGGTAGAGACGGTCGGATCCATGTGCAGAGAAACCAGGTAAGGGCGAAGCAGGATGTAGTCAGGAACCAGGCTGAGGTCGAACACAAGGAGCCCTGCCGTGCTCTCAACTGGATCTCCTGCAGCTGCCTGGAGCTTTGGGGCGGGTCTCCCATGAGGGGCCCTGGCTCGTATCCAGGGCTGGGGTGGGGGGATGCTCAGAACTCCTGGGTGGTGGTGGGCGGCTTGTCTGGGGGGGTGGGGCTCTCGGGGTGGGGCCCCACGCCGGGCCCCCTGGTGCGGTGGGAGGGCTGCTCTTTTTGCTGGGCTAGCACTCTGTGCTTCCGTACCTCATTGCTCTGGGGTTTTGGGGACCCGTCTGGTGGTCCTGCGAGCCCTGGTCTCCTCCGTTGGCACCACAGTACGGGTGCGGGGTAGCCCTGGTCGTCGCTGCTGCCTTGGCGGGGGTCTTGCTGTCAGGTTGGCCGGGAATTCTCCCACTTTTTTTTTTTTACATTCCATCATCCACGTCAGCTTAACATGAACATTCTCTTGAGCACAGGTGTCGGCTCACCTTTAAACAATTAGTTTTTGTTAGAGAATGGAGCGCTTTACACGTGTCCGCCTTGACTCTGATCCGTACCAGACCCTGATCTGTACCTGACCCTGATCTGTACCTGACCCTGATCTGTACCTGACCCTGATCTGTACCTGACTCTGATTTGTACCTGACCCTGATCTTTACCTGACCCTGATCTGTACCTGACCCTGATCTGTACCTGCCCCTGATCTGTACCTGTCCCTGATCTGTACCTGACTCTGATCTGTACCTGACCCTGATCTGTACCTGACTCTGATCTGTACCTGACCCTGATCTGTACCTGACTCTGATCTGTACCTGACCCTGATCTGTACCTGACCCTGATCTGTACCTGACTCTGATCTGTACCTGACCCTGATCTGTACCTGACCCTGATCTGTACCTGACCCTGATCTGTACCTGACCCTGATCTGTACCTGACTCTGATCTGTACCTGACCCTGATCTGTACCTGACTCTGATCTGTACCTGACCCTGATCTGTACCTGACCCTGACCTGTACCTGACCCTGATCTGTACCTGACCCTGATCTGTACCTGACCCTGATCTGTACCTGACTGATCTGTACCTGACCCTGATCTGTACCTGACTGATCTGTACCTGACTGATCTTTACCTGACTGATCTGTACCTGACCCTGATCTGTACCTGACCCTGATCTGTACCTGACCCTGACCTGTACCTGACTTCGATCTGTACCAACATATGCAGCATGCATGATTAAAAATTCTGTATGTGTACTTTGAATGATGTTATTATTGTGACAGCTAAGCCAGGGCTCTGCAACTTCCAAAAGAACAATTTGGTCAAGTTTCTTATTGACAAAAACCGAGCTAGAGCCAGAAAATCTTACTGCACTTAAAAATTGACTTAAATATGATAAAAATGTAGGCCTAAGTAACACACCCACTACTGTTACACAATAAGAAACAAGGCTACTTTAAACTAATTTGAAGCTCCACGCAAAAGCTTGGTAACACATTTTAACACGTTTTAACAGATCAACTCAAACTCATGACTACAACTCTAGAAGATTGACTGAGCGTCCTACCCTTGTGCTACACATGAAGCGACTTAAAGGCTCTGTCTTCTTTTCTTTTTTCATGAAGGGATTTTGGTGCCACTGCAAAAGTCACAGTTTTGAGATCAAAATTTCCTGAGTTGCAAAAAAAATGTAAAATTTTAAGAATAAAACTTCATAATTTGCAAATTAAAATATTAAATATTTGCTTTCATAAACTTGTTTTTAATTTCAAAAAATATTTTTGCATTTGCAACACAACTGTTTTCAGATACGTTGTCTCTTATCTGACCCTATCTTTGAATTTTGTGTCTGTAAGTTTTAGTTTAGGATGATATTTGTGCCACCAAACAGCCAATCACAGACAAGAGGGTTCATGCTGATTGGTCTAGACTCTATCCACTTAAATGTCTGCCTCGCACCGACGTGCTTGGAGGCAGATACAGACTTTGTATCTGTTCTTTCTGAGCATGATTCTGCAGTTTACAGCCATTCTGGCCAATTTCTCTGAGCAGAACCCAAAATGAACAAAGACAGAAAAAAAAAAAAAACAATTATGTATTCATTTATGTAACTGTAGCAACAAGCATGTATAACATATCGGCAGCAACATTACAATATGTTGTGAGTTGTGTCTAAAATATAACTTTTTTTCCTTAAGAAACATTAAAATATAAGGTGAAAATCATAAATATTATAAATAAGCAAACACGAGTTACTATAATAAAACACACTGTAAAAACTAACATTAAAAGTTAAAAAGACAATTTCTTCTGCTTATACATAAAGTCTACTATGGTGAACCATCATTCTCTTCACATTTCCAGAATTTTTAAAAGAAATTTAAAAAAAGCTTTCGAAAGAAAATATTTCATATTTTTCTTTGCAAATCATGACGTTTTATTCTTAAAACTTTACATTTTTCTCACAACTTAGGAAATTTTTATCTCAAAACTGTGACTTTTGCTCGCTATATGGTGGCACAAAAGTCATTTCATAGAATTCCCGTGAATCTGGTGTTCTCATGTAATATTTGCATCTAAAGTTTGAACATTACATAACCATATAAAACTCAGGAGAGGGAAGGAAAAATAACTAAATAAACAGTGGAACCCAGCCTACCGCGAGACGATTCCCATTGTTCATGTTAACGAGACATTCAAAAGAATTGATTTGTTTGTGAACGTTACATCTCCACTCGCTGAATCCTTCTTGGGGTCACAGGGTCACCAGAGCCTGTCCCAGTTACTGTTGGGTTAATGCAGGGTTCACCCTGAACAGCATGCGACTTTGTTTCAGGGACACCCCCTCACACCTGAGGACAATTTAGGACTGGACTGTGGGAGTTGATGGAAAAAACCCACATATGCATGAGGAGAACATGCAGACTACATACAGACTACATACAAGCAGGATCCGGCCAGTATTTGAGTGCCTTCTTGCTGTGAGGCGAGACCGCCAAGCATGACATCACTGTGCAGTGCATTTACTACAACACAATACTACTAATATTACTCAAAAACAGGTAACGCAGAGACCTCTGAAGAGCCCTTTAATACCTTTTAGATTTTTTTTGTTGATTTTTTAAATTGGTCAGGCTCCTTTAAGATCCGCCCTTCTTCCCCGGGTCGTGCAGGTGCCGGGTGTCTGTGGTATTTGTTTTGTGAGCCAGTATAGTGATAGCTAGGTAACGCTCATTCGATTTAGCATTTAAACTTGTTACGGCGGAGAACGGCGAAGAAATTTATGGTGAGGAATCTGCACCACGTTTTGGGGTGGGTCCTAAACATATCCTAGAATAGCGCAAGCAGATGGGGATACGAGAAGAGTTAGTTCGTTCATTAGTTCATTAGTTCGTTCTTTATTTAGTTTGTTTCTAATTAATTAGTTAGTTAGTTAATTAGTTTGTTCATTCATTTTTAATTAGTTCGTTCATTTGTTAATTAGTTCATTTATTTGTTCGATTGTTCATTCGTTCGTCTGTTCTTCGTTAATTTGTTTGTTTGTTAATTTGTTAGTTCATTTGCCCATTCATTCGTTCGTTTGTTCATTTGTTCATTTGTTCGTTAGTCCATTCGTTCATTGGTTAATTAGTTTGTCTGTTCATTCGTTTCTTTGTTAATTAGTTCATTCGTTTATTAGTTCATTTGTTAGTTCATGAGTTCATTCGTTCGTTTATTCGTTTGTTTGTTCGTTAATTTGTTCGTTAATTTGTTCGTTTGTGAATTCTTTCGTTAGTTAATTTGTTCGTTGGCTTGTTAATTCATTAGTTAATTTGTTAGTTTGTTTGTATATTCTTTGTTAGTTTGTTCATTAGTCGATTCGTTCATTGGTTAATAAGCTCGTTTGTTCATTCGTTTGTTTCTTTGTTAATTAGTTTATTCATTAATTAGTTTGTTTGTTTATTAGTTAGTTAGTTCATTCGTTCATTTGTTAATTAGTTCATTTATTCATTAATTAGTTCGTTAGTTCGTTCATTTGTTCATTAGTTCATTAATTAATTAGTTTGTTTGTTTATTAGTTAGTTAGTTCATTCGTTCATTTGTTAATTAGTTCATTTGTTAATTAGTTCGTTTGTTCATTAGTTCATTCATTCTTGAAGCGTTTTTTTTCAAGCAGACAACATATATAAGACATGTGTAACACAATCAACAACAACAAGATTTGCATCAGTAGTCATGTCAAACATAGAAGAACTAGACATCAGATTGACTGCTTAAAAGGGAGTGGGAGTAAGCGAACTTATTACCCCCCCCCTACTCAATCATACCATTTACTTTACATTAGATATCAACCGGTTTGTAACTACTAATAAGGTATTTATACTGTACTGACAGTAATACAGGTCATTAAACATTCTTAAGTAACAATAAGTCATACTGCTTTGCATGTGAGTACAACACTATTTTAGACTTCTTTGGAGCTTATGCAAAAAAAATAATAATAGAGAATAATAATCAAAAAATATCTTCTCTTTTTTTAACAATAGTTTCGTCATTTAAAAAAATCATTGATGTGAATAAATAAAAAATAATTTGTTCGTTATTTCGTTTGCTCGTTAATTAGTTAGATCATTAATTAGTTAGTTCGTTTGTTCATTTGTTAATCAGTTCGTTCGTTAAATAGTTCGTTCGTTCATTCGTTCGTCAATTTATTCGTTTGTTTGTTTATTCGTTAATACATTCATTCGTTATTTTGTTTGTTCGTTAATTAGTTTGTTTCATTCGTTCATTTGTTAATTTGCTTGTTCGTTAGATAGTTCATTTATTATTTCAGACGTTAATTTGTTTGTTCGTTAATTAGTCTTTATTTATTCGTTCGTTAGTTCAGTACTTCATTAGTGCATTCGTTTATAAGTTCATTAGTTTATCTGTTAATTAGTTTGTTTGTTAATTAGTTCATTCATTCATTCGTTTGTTTTTTTATCAATTAAATTTGTTTATTAGTTTATTCAATAAATCATTTGTTCATGAGTTCATTTGTTTGTTAATTCGTTCGTTCGTTAATTTGTTCTTACGTTAATTTATTTATTCATTAATTCGTTTGTTAATTCATCCATTAGTTAATTGATTTGTTCATTCGTTAATTAGTTTGTTCGTTCATTAGTTTTCATTTGTTTGTTTGTTAATTTGTTCGTTTGTTTAATTTGTTAATTAGTTCATTTGTTAATTAGTTAGTTCATTAGTTCGTTAATTCGTTTGCACGTTAATTCGTTCGTTTATTCGTTGATTAGTTCATTTAGTTAGTCATACGTTAAATAATTTGTTCGTTCATTTGTTAATTAGTTTATTTAGTTAGTTAGTTAATTCATAATTAGTTTGTTTATTAATTTGTGCGTTAATTCGTTCGTTTGTATATTTGTTCATTCATTAGTTAATTCGTTCATGATTTCATTTGATCCTTAATTCATTCGTACCTTAATTCGTCAGGCAATGGCACCAGAGAGCTTGCGACCACAGCTCCGAACAGCTGCAGAGACAATGGAGGTGGAGAACATGGTCCATTCAGACTCAATGTTACCAGCCTCCCTCAGTACCTGTTTGAAGCTCTCCCGGATGTGGGAGTTAAAGACTTCCCTGACGGAGGGCTCAGCCAAACGTTCCCAGCAGACCCTCACAGTACATTTGGGTCTATCAATTCTTTCCGGCTTCCTTCCCCGCCAACGAATCCAACTCACCACCAGGTTGTGATCAGTAGACAGCTCTGCCCCACTCTTTACCAGAGTGTCCAAAACACACGGCCGAAGGTCGCCTGAAACGACTACAAAGTCGATCATTGATCTCCTGCTGAGGGTGTCCTGATGCCACGTGTATTGATGGACACCCTTGTGCTGGAACATGGTGTTTGTTATGGATAAACTATGACTAGCACAGAAGTCCAACAACAAAACACAGCTAGGGTTCAGATCAGGGAAGCCGTTCCTACCAATCACGCCCCTCCAGATGCTACTGTCATTTCCCATGTGGGCATTGAAGTCGCCCAGGAGGACAATGGAGTCCCCCGTCGGGGCGCTTTCCAGTAACCCTCCGAGACACACCAAGACAGCTGGGTACTCCGAACTAAGCTGAAATCACAGTCAGAGACCTGCCCCCCACCCGAAGGCGGAGGGACGCAACTCTCTCATCCACCGGGGTGAACTCCCAACACTTGGCGGCTAAGCTGGGGGCTCACAAGTAAGCCCACCCCAGCCTGCCGCCTCTCATCACGTGCAACTCCAGAATGGTAGAGAGTCCAACCCCACTCGAGAGACTGAGTTTCAGAGCCCAGACTGTGCGTAGAGGTGAGCCCAACTACAGTATGTCTAGCCGGTACCTCTCAACCTCTCGCACAAACTCAGGCTCCTTCCCTCCCAGAGAGTTGTTCATTCATTAATTAGTTTGTTCATTAATTAGTTAGTTCGTTAAATAGTTAATATATCTCTTCATGTGTTTGTTGATTTGTTTGTTTGTTCGTTGATTTGTTTGTTTGTTAGTTAATTTGTCAGTTCATTAGTTCGTTTGTTAATTAGTTAAAAGGGGGTATTGATTCTGTCTAGATGGGGGGGGGTCATGTTGTGTTCTAGATTGGGGAGGTTAAGCTTTTTTCTTGGTGGGGGTCATGCGATGATCTATATGTGGGGGGGAGTGTCATGATGTGATCTGAAAGTGGATTTTGATTTTGTCTAGATGGTGGGGTCATGTTGTGTTCTGGGTGGGGGCGAAGGGGGGAGGGGGTGTTAAGGTGTTGTCTTGATGGGGGTCATGCTGTGGTCTATAGGGGTGGGGGGGTCATGCTGTGTTCTAGATTATGGGGGTTTAATCAGTTGTCTTGTTGGGGGTCATTCCGTTGTTTATATGGGGGGCGTCATGCTGCGATCTGGAAGTGGGTATCGACTTCGTCTAGATGGGGAGGTCATGTTGTGTTCTAGATTGGGGGGGTTAAGGTGAAGTCTGGGTGGACGTCATGCCGTGGTCTGTCCCAGAAAACCACATAGTTTTTTTATTATTATTTTGGTTAAAATCAACATCATTCTAAGTAAAAGACCTCTGGGAACACTTTGAAAACAGATCAAAAGATGATTGGGGTGGAACTTCAATTCACATGTGTTTAGTAAATCTCACAGCCTGAGATAAACTGTGAGATTAAAATGAAATCATGATTTAAACTAATCTCTGTTTAGATGAAGATGGAAATCCTTCTGAAGATTCATCAAACTAAAATCTTGCTGTTCATCCCATTCAGCTAAGTCTTCATTTTGAGCTCATAACCCACCATCATGCTCGTGTCTCTGACCAGATCATTGTGTCCTCCTGAGGCTGTCTGTCAAAATACTGCCTTCAAACTCTGATGGTGTATTGCAGATTTTTCAAAGTTCCAAATATGAATCTGACCTGAGCTGCAAAAACAGAAGCGTTGCGACCAAAAAGACTTGCTGTTCCCGTGGAGGAGGAACATGAGCAAAGGTCTGGAAGTAAGAAAAGTTAGGTGAACACAGTAAAAACCAAGTGACAGAGAAGGTGCTGAAGTTCATAGAAGATTCACTCTGGGATGGCTTCAGAAAGAAAGATGTAATGCCACTATTTCACTGCTGCCTACAGGATGCTTGTTGGAAATGCTTTTAATCTCTAAACCTCAGGCTCCCCGACATCTCACAGCTGGAACACTTCTGCCTCGAGGATATCCATTATGCGCTGTTATCATGGACGGTGAATGATGGCAAAGGAGATTTAGTCAATTTTAACTTTGAAACATCTTATGAAAAAAAATAAATCAATACTGCACCTTAAACAGAGACATTTTCCCAATGTTTTATTATAAGAAAGCCTCTAAGCTTCTTGGTACCACAGTTACACAGTAAAATCAATTTATAAGGAACATTGAAAATAACCTAAAGCAGCACAGGGGTAACAAACAGATGTAATTTTGGCTAAAAAGAAGCTGGAACGTGTCAGCCTTTGAAGAAAACATCTGTAATAACTGTTGGCAAACCAGGAAGCAGAATCTTAAGGGACTCAAACTTTATGGAATATTTACATTTGCACATTCAACTGTTAGTTAACACTTTCATTTCCGATACTGACGTAAACCCCCAAGAGATGCACACAATACAAAAAGAACAAACGTAGTGCATTTGCAGTTACTATCATCTGTGCATGTTGCCCTGTGTGCTACTTCTCTGGTAGCTTTTCCATCCAACAACACTGTCCTTATACGTTTGTGCCATCTCCTGCTTGCCAAAGACGACTAAAGCTTTATCCAATTCTTAACCACTGCTGAGTAAACTGTCATGTTTGATGCTCTTGACAAACACTACATGGGAAGCAGAAAGCTGGATTCTATTTGAATCAATATTCTAACCAAATGTGTCTTTCAAACCAGCTGTGGTGTAATGCTGACTGCTGTGTACCAACATTATCATGTGTGTATCTGCTCAGCTTTACCTGTCTGGGCCCTGTGTCTTTGTCCCCTAAATCAAATCTTGTAGTAGAACGCGCTGCTGCAGCAGCTACATCATTTTCCTCTCTCACCCCGTTTGCTTTCCTTTCCCTGGAATCCTCATCTTCCTCTGCCTCTTCATCTACCTGCTGCTTCTCCTCTGTCTCTCCTTCTGTCTGACCCTTCAGGAGACATCTATCCAGACAACTATCCAGTCGTACTGCTTTGATCCAGATTCCAGCTCAGAAGAGGGAAACAAAGGCTTTCTTGAACCTATTTGTCTGTAAATGGATGCATCATCGGAACGGGGGAAGCAGGAAGTTTATGACCCACTTAGCACATTTTCTACAGCACATCACAAATGCAATCTTTCTCAAATGGGATTTTTTTCCTCTGCTTGTTGTCTGACTTGTTTTAATATTATGTTTCTTTAAATATGTCCTTCATCAGCAGAAAAAGGCAGCAAGAACATGTTTAAAACACCAAAAACACAATTGTTATCAAAGTGGGTCTTTATTGAAAAATTGCATCACTTACTGACATGTATGCTAACAATCATCTGTCAAATATACATTCTCATTTCCTTATATCCACAATCTCCATCTCTCATAAATTCCTGGCTCACTTCTGCCTTTAATATTTGTGATGTCCGTTACATTCAGCTGAGATGATTTAATCACAGTTAGTTGAAGCCAAAGAAGATAAAGATATGACTGAAGAGCTCCATCAGTTCAAAGACGACAGTGTTCTCTCATTATTCATGCGTCTGTTGACAGTTCCTCCTGTTATGGCCTCCTTTCCTGCCTGTCTGACCTTTTCTAAATCATTTTACTAATCATTAAAGTCTCTTTATTATTATGGGGTTCTGTTACAACACAGTTCGACTGTGTTCACAAGGCCGGAATAGTTTCACCAGAAACTGTCAACCAATCTAATGTCTACTGTCTGTTTACGTGAGATAGATGAGGGTCTCACTTGTGAACAAGTAGCCAGTCAGCACATTGCACCCTAAGAATGTAACCAATAATAAAAAAGCAGGGACTGGGTATCACCTGCGAAAGCAATTAAAAAAAGAGGAACACGTATTTTTTGGACATTATGATTAAAACAATAACACGCTGTAGTTGAAAAATGATTTTGTCGCTCTGATTCTTGTACCTCTTCTGCATCTGACCTATGAACCCAGAGCAAAGTTGACTGTCTGGGTCTGGGAGGTGGTCATAAGTAACTTCACCTTTCTGTGCTGGAAAATCAGAAACCCCAAACTCATCTGATAGATGAGTTACAGCAGTTTGCAAAGGAACATTTGAGATAATGGTGGGATACATTTAGATTTGACTCTGACTCACATGTCCTGGTTAACTTTTATTCTTTTTACAATAACTTCAAGTCTGATATTCAAAGAGTCACAGTAAAAGAATTACTTTGAAAATAGAAATGAAGGAAACATGATCATCAGGGAGCTCAACAGAAACTAAAAATAAAACTGCTTCTACAGTCATTTTAAAAATTGCTGAACTTCTTGAGACTTCAGTGATAATTTTGATGCTGTCAACATTTCCTTTCAATGAAAGTGACATTTATGAAGAATTCTGGAAGCTCAGCTGAGCTGCAGCATGACTCCATCAGCTTGGCTAGGTGCTGTTAAGGAACCTGGGGGTGTTCTTCCTCTCACATATTAATAATGAATCATAAGCAGCTCTGACTTTGCTGAGACTTTCTCACAGGTTTGTGAAAAACCATTCCAGGCTAAAGATTTCTTCAGTAAATTGAGCACTACATCATGTACAGACTTGCCTGGATTTGTATTGAGGACTGAATGCCTTCATTTTCAAAGATACAACTATACTGACTTTATCTGCTTACAAAAAATAAAACAAATGAAACAGAACTTTTCCTAAAATCTTCATCAATGTTAAATCACTGTTGTTAAACAAAACAGAGATGAAACTCTCGAATCCATCCATCCATCCATCAATTTTCTTCCGCTCATCCGACTGGGTCGCAGGGGCAGCAGTCTAAGCAAAGATGCTCCCCTATCTCTAAAGGAGCACCCAGTCACCCTACGGTGGATGCTCATTTCAGCTATGTCAGGTCTGTGGGAGGGCTGGACCCAATAGCAGGCTAGAGACAGGAGTAAGGTAGAAGAGGTGATTTATTCAGTGCCAGTCCTGGTGGAGAGTTTGTGACAGTTAGCTGCTTTGCTTGGGTTGGAGGGTGAGCCGTTGGCCAGAAGGAAAGTGGAGGTGACAGGCGTGACCAGGAGTCCGGGTTGGTTGTAGTGGATGGCTGTGGAGTTGTAGAATTCCTTGAAGATGCAAAGAATAGGAAAGGTCAGTCTATGAATGTTCATACAAAACAAGACATGAACTAAGGCTTGAAGCGTAGCAGGGGTCAGTAAACTCTACCGCATGAAGCAGACGGACTGACGCTGGCTGAAGGGCATGGAGGTCCATAAGAAGGTTCCAGGTGATGGGGAAATGGGAAGCAGGTGAGGAGATGGAAACCAGGTGTGTGGGGGAGGCGACCAGGATCCTGACAGGACCCACCCCTTAAGGGACGCCACCCGGCGGCCGAAACCGCTCCGGGTGCTGGCGACGAAAATCCCGCACCAGAGCAGGGTCCACAATGAAGGAGCGAGGCACCCAACAGAGCTCCTCAGGGCCATAGCCCTCCCAGTCCACCAAGTACTGGAAACCACGGCCCCGGCGGCGAACGTCCAGGAGGCGGCGAACAGTAAAAACCGGATGCCCATCAACCAGCCGGGCGGGAGGAGGGGGAACGGCCGGAGGGCCCAACGGACTGGTGACCAGGGGCTTGAGATGAGACACATGGAAGACAGGATGAACCCTCATAGAGCGAGGCAGGCACAGCTTGGTGCAGGCGGGATTGATTATGAAGTCAATAACTAAAGGACCGATGTAGCGGGGAGACAGTTTCCGGGATTCCGTGCGAAAAGGGAGGTCCTTAGTCGACAGCCAAACCTTCTGGCCCGGAAGGTACGCAGGGGCCGGGGAGCAGCGCTTATCAGCAGTGGATTTGATACGGTGAGAAGCACGGAGCAGGGCCTGTCTAGTGAGATCCCAGATCCTACGACAGCGGTGGATATGGGCCGCAACCGAGGGAACCGCCAACTCAGACTCTTCAGAGGGGAACAGAGGAGGCTGGTAACCCAGAGAGGCCTCAAATGGGGATCGTCCAGTGGCCGAGGAAACGAGGGAGTTGTGAGAGTACTCCACCCAACTGAGATGGTCAGACCACAAGGTGGGGTTCTGGGAACAGACACAGCGAAGGGCTGACTCCAGATCTCGGTTCGTGCGTTTAGTCTGACCATTGGTTTGTGGATGGAAGCCAGAGGACAGGCTGGCAGTGGCCCCCAATGCCTGGCAGAAACACTTCCAGACCTGGGAGATGAACTGGGGGCCACGATCAGAAACAATGTTAGAGGGAATGCCATGGAGACGGAATACATGATCAATTAAAGCACTGGCAGTCTCAGCAGCGGTAGGCAGCTTGGGCAAAGCCACAAAATGCACAGCTTTGGAGAAACGGTCAACAATGGTCAAGATAACAGTCTTCCCCTTAGAAGCGGGTAGTCCAGTGAAAAAATCCACTGCAATATGCGTCCAAGGACGGGAAGGGATGGGTAGTGGTTGGAGGAGACCAGCAGGAGAACGGTGGGTGGTCTTACTGGTGGCACAAACTGTACAGGCAGCAACAAATGTTCTTGTGTCAGAGACAATGGTGGGCCACCAAAAACGGCGTTGAATCTGGAGAAGGGTCCGACGGTAACCAGGATGGCAAGAAAAACGGGAAGCATGGATCCATGTCAACACCTGAGACCGGACTGAAGCCGGCACGTATTGGCGGTTGTGAGGCCCGTTGCCGGGGTCAGGATCAGTGGCCAAGGCATGACGGATGGCGGCGTCAATCTCCCAGGTGAGACTGGCCATGACACAGGAAGACGGAAAGACAGGAACAGGGGATGGGTCTGGGTCGTCAACGGTATGCAAGCGGGAAAGGGCATCTGGCTTAAGGTTGCGTGACCCAGGACGGAAAGAAACTGAAGTTGAACCGACTGAAAAACAAGGCCCACCGGGCCTGACGAGGGTTGAGCCTCTTGGCTGAACTGATGTACTCGAGATTCTTATGATCTGTCCAAATTATGAAGGGATGTTCAGCCCCCTCCAACCAATGACGCCATTCTTCAAGGGCCAATTTAATGGCCAGCAGCTCCCTATTTCCCACATCATAGTTACGCTCTGGGGCAGACAGTTTCCGGGAGAAGAAGGCACATGGGTGGAGTTTCCCATCCTCTGCGCGTTGAGAAAGGACGGCTCCCACCCCGGTATCTGATGCGTCCACCTCCACCACAAACTGACGTGTAGGGTCAGCTTGTGCCAACACTGGAGCAGAAGTGAACTTCTCTTTAAGATGGTCGAAAGCCTCCTCCGCCTCTGGGCTCCACAGAAACGGGGTCTTGGGTGATGTCAGGCTGGTAAGGGGATGTACTATGCTGCTGTAATTGCGCATGAAACGACGGTAAAAATTGGCAAACCCAAGGAAACGCTGGAGGTCTTTGCGGGAGGTTGGTCGGGGCCATTCCTTAATGGCTGTGGTTTTCGCTGGATCCATGTTTATGCGGCCCTTTTCAATGACGAAACCCAAGAACATGACCTTGGGAACATGAAATTCGCACTTCTCAGCTTTGACAAACAATTTGTTCTCCAGGAGTCTCTGAAGGACCTGACGAACGTGGTCATAGTGGGAATCCAGCAAAGGGGAGTAGATAAGAATGTCATCCAGATAGACAAACACAAAGCGGTTGAGGAAATCCCGTAACACATCATTGACCAGTGCTTGAAAAACTGCTGGGGCGTTGGTTAAACCGAATGGCATGACCAGGTACTCGAAGTGACCTAAGGGGGTGTTGAATGCTGTCTTCCATTCATCACCTTCCCGTACACGCACCAGATGATAAGCATTACGAAGGTCAAGTCTAGTAAATACGGCAGCATCTTGGAGGTATTCGAAAGCAGAATTCAACAAAGGCAAAGGGTATTTATTCTTGACTATAATGTGGTTTAATTGGCGATAATCAATACAGGGCCGGAGTGTCTTGTCCTTTTTCTCAACGAAGAAAAAACCAGCCGCCAGAGGAGAGGAGGATGGTCGGATGAGGCCTGCGGCAAGGGACTCCTTGATGTACTGTTCCATGGCGTTGAGTTTTGGTTTGGAGAGGCTGTAGAGACGGGATGTGGGTAATGTGGCCCCTGGGAGCAATTCTATAGAGATGTCATACGGGCGATGTGGGGGTAGAGCTGAAGCCTTCTGTTTACTGAAAACCGCTGCAAGGTCATGGTAGATTGGAGGAACGCCGGAAAGGTCTGGGGTGTCAGGAGGCACGATAGCAGGTCGCTGATCGGGATGAGCCGAGCGAAGACAGGTAGAATGATAGTAGGAACTCCAGCTCATGATGCGATTAGACTGCCAATCGATGTGTGGGTTGTGTTGGCTCAGCCAAGGACGACCCAGAATCAGCCGACAGGCAGTGGCCTGAAAAAACAAGGAACTGGAGAGTTTCATGATGATTGCCAGATACACACAGATTGATAGGAGCGGTTTGATGATGAATCACAGTTAGAGGCTGTCCGTTAGCTGCGCTTACCCTTATAGGGGGGGTCGAGAGGGATGAGTGTGAGCCCTGCTTCAACCACCAAGGACTCGTTCATAAAATTTCCCTCCGCTCCTGAATCAATAAGGGCGGGAACAGTTTGGGACCAAGAGCCAGATGAAAGGGAAACCGAAAATTCTGTTTTGGATGGGGATTGGGAGGCCGGTGTAGCGCCCTTCAGAGTCCCCATGATCACTGAAGGGCTCTCCCTTTTGGCTTAATGGGGCAGGCGGCCACTTTGTGATCCTTTCCGCCACAATAAAAACATTCCCCGTTAGTTCAACGCTCCTGTCTTTCCTGGGATGTTAAACGCGTCCTACCTAGCTGCATCGGCTCCTCCGTGGGCGATGAGTGGGCAGTGAATTCGCCAGGTGGAAAGACAGAGGGGGGCGTGGCCTGGCGTGGCGTAGATCGCGGGAGGCCTGATTGGGACTTGTAGTTCCGGGCGGAGTGTCGCTCACGCAGACGGTTATCAATGCGGATACAGAGCGTGATTAATGAGTCCAGAGAAGCGGGTTTTTCATAATGCAGTAATTCATCCTTGATGGAGTCGGTTAGAAAACTTCAGAAAACTTCCTGCAGCGCTTTCACGTCCCAGCCCGCTTCCGTAGCTAATATGCGGAAGTCAACAGAGTAGTCCGCTACGGAGCGTCTGTCCTGACGTAAAGCGAGCAGCTTCCGGGAGACGTCTTGATATTTCTCTGGTGTTTCGAACACGAGTTTGAAATGGTCCAAAAAAACTTGGAAGGACAATGGAGAAGCACTGTGATTTGCCAAAAAGGACTCGGCCCATTCCAGAGCCCGACCCCGAAGGAGTCCTACAACGAAGGCTACTTTGGCTTCATCTGACGAGTACATGGCAGATTGTTGAGAGAAGACCAGGGTGCACTGCAGCAGAAAACCTCGGCAATGATCCGCTGTTCCAGAATATGGGTCTGGGTTGGGGATACGTGCCTCGTGACCAGCAGAAGGTCTCGTTGGAGGCAGCTGAGGAGGAGGTGCTGCTGAGGAGGTAGGTTGGCGCGATGCGTTAGCGAAGGTCTGAAGCAAGGACCAGAGCTGGGCTAGTTGCTGCGTGATGGCTTGTTGATTGTTCGACAACGTGTGGAGCATCTGTTCGTGTCGATCCATGGTGGTGGCGTGGGAAGACAGAGCCTGATCGAGGGGTCTGAGCCCGCTGGGTCCATAATGGTCAATCCGTTCTGTCAGGTCTGTGGGAGAGCTGGACCCAATAGCAGGCTAGAGACAGGAGTAAGGTAGAAGAGGTGATTTATTCAGTGCCAGTCCTGGTGGAGAGTTTGTGACAGTTAGCTGCTTTGCTTGGGTTGGAGGGTGAGCCGTTGGCCAGAAGGAAAGTGGAGGTGACAGGCGTGACCAGGAGTCCGGGTTGGTTGTAGTGGATGGCTGTGGAGTTGTAGAATTCCTTGAAGATGCAAAGAATAGGAAAGGTCAGTCTATGAATGTTCATACAAACAAGACATGAACTAAGGCTTGAAGCGTAGCAGGGGTCAGTAAACTCTACCGCATGAAGCAGACGGACTGACGCTGGCTGAAGGGCATGGAGGTCCATAAGAAGGTTCCAGGTGATGAGGAAATGGGAAGCAGGTGAGGAGATGGAAACCAGGGGTGTGGGGGAGGCGACCAGGGTCCTGACAAGCTGCTTATATACTGGACCTCGTTCCCAGAGCTCAGACCATAGGAAAGCATTGGAACGAAGAAATACCGACTGAGCCACACAGCAGCAGCTAGCCTGCTCCTTTATATCTCTCCCTCTGCCCTTCATTCTCTGCCGAATCGTTGCACTACAAGCTTTCAGAGAAATCTTCAGCGGTGTTCATGCTCACCACCCAACCTGACTACCAGCTGCCTTTACATGCTGCTGTCTCTCTGCTGCTTAATTTCTTCCAAAGCCTCATAAGTCCCCTCACCTTCTCCTTTTTTGGAAACCTTCCCGGAGATCCCTGGTGATTTTTGTGTTAACCTATGGCATCAAGAATTTGTGACTAAGCCCCAGGATCCTGAGTTTTGCCACAACCTCTTGGAGTTAATTTTCTCCCCACTATCACCTGTACCTGGAGCCACGCCTTCCTTGCTGTGTGAAGGACTCCACTCCTCTTCTTCCCTGCAGTCTTCTCTCCTCATCTCAGTAAGCCTCCACCAAGTTTTTGCCTTCCCTGCTTCAAGTCATGTTGCCATCATTAACCCTCTCCTGTCTCCACCTTGCATAGATCTGCCGTTTATCTCCAAAGCCTGAGGGGGGGCATCAAAGCCAAAAGCTTTAATAAACCTGGTTTTCTTGCACGCCTGAGTTTGTCGTATTTTGGATCCCTGAAGCAAAACCTGATAAGAGCCAGAAAACTTTGCTTTCTCTCTTCACCACAACAGACCGCAACAGTGACCGCGTAACAGTGACGCGTATTTTTCCGCGACGGTTGACAGGCGTTTCTGCTCAGCTGTTGACATTGCAGAACATGTTGTGAGGATCGTTCAACTCCCTGTACTTCTCCACTTCTACAATTAATGTGACATGTCCATGTCCAACCGTCCGCTGCCTCTCTCTCAATGTTTTTTTACACTCCAAACCACACTCCCCGCTCTGTAGACGGCCCGTTGCGTTGTATCTTCGGGCACTCGCCAAGAGCGGACGCTTTTCTCTGAGCTCCCCTATCTTTCTCAACCAAGGTTTTCTTTGTCATCTCCCCCATATCCTGGAACCACTCTCTGTTTTTCTCACTTTCAAAAAAAAAAAAATGGATCTGAAGCGATTGGGCTACAAATGTGATCGACAAAATCTTTTCCACCATGAAAAGTGGGACAGCGGACTCCATTTGCCCAGGAGGTACATTTGCAGCTGGATATCTGACTGACCCGTAAGTCATGCCTGTCGCAACTCTCTCTGGAAGACATTGAAGATTCCAAAGTGGATGCATGGCTTGCCCGCTTGTATCGTGTGGAGGTCTCACTGAGAAGTGTGGAAACCAAATTGGAGTGAGTTATGGCTCGACTTGGAGGAAACCTGGAAAATTGACCCAAGGTCAGTGGATTTCCCGCCACATGTAGCCTGGACATTCAGCAGGCAGACAGAAGTTTTGGCTGAATTCGAGTAAACAATCATCTCTAATCAGACGCTCCCCAAGCCAAGGATAGTCTCCCTTGAGCGAACCAAAACAAATCCGCTGAAAGTGGGATAAGCAGAACCAGTTGTCATGGAAATCTACATTCCTGCCCGTTCCACGACCCTTTACCTAAGTTTCAACGCTCTGGTGACTCTTCTTTCTTGATCCTGCATGACTGTGCCAGAGAGTGCTGTGCGACGCACAAAAGCCACAAGGTTGTTCATGTCAAAGCTCGTGTGTGGACCTTTCTGTCTTTGTGATATCATTGTGCTTAGATGCAGATGTATTTTTGCTTAGACTTCAATTTATGCTGGTTTGCTGGGACACAGATCAAAGATGCTTGATTTTTGATATCATTCCCTGTCCCTGTGACATCATCCCTGTGTCTTTTCTTGGCGAAATAGCACCGCCTGCCTGTGCCACTGCTGCCTACCACCGGGCGATATGTCTTGTATGTATTGTCCAAAAAATTTCCCTTGGGATTAATAAAGTGTTTTGAATCTTTAATCTGTGTGTGTCTGTGTTTATTTTCAGCTCTGCAGTATTTTTAGATACAAAAATATGATCACATTTGTCAAGCGCAGTATTTTATTGTGAAAATGTGGTTATATTTTGAAAATTGACCGGATTTTCTCGTGTTTCTTGGCGTAACTTCCTGCTAGTATTGATGCGAATCACGTGTGGCTCGCGCAAAATATAGACCAGATGCTGAATTCTTCTGCTGCACGGCCCGAGCTGGCGAGGAGGTCCACGGAGCTCTGCGTCTGATGTGAACTACACCATAGGTTAATAGGGGCTCCAAATGGAAGCTGCCTTCATTCCAGAATCCAGTGTGAACCAGGCCTTAAACTCCTACCTGTGGAAGGAGCACTCCTCCCACCCAGAGAGGGCGAACTACTGTGGAGAGAAAATAGTATCACCCTGATTTGTGCGTGCGTAATTCTTGATTTGTATCTCATACGATACATTTTGTGCATAAGTACAAGATTTACAAAATTTTAAAAAGATACAAAATACAATTTACACATGCTCAACTTAAATTACAACAGCTTGAAACTACATGCACAAATTGCTTGTTATGCACTCACAAAACCAGATTTACACACAAATGTGATATGAGACACGTCTCCCAGATTAATGTGTAAGGGATGCATTTAAATGCTGCTAGAATGCTGGGTCATCAGAGTTTTCTTATCTTAGATTGTAAATAAAATCTGGTGATCAGATAATTAATACAAAAAAGTCTAAATACGCATTTTTCACCAGAACATTTCACACACCTGCGTGACAACTGATGGGATTTTTTAAATTGCACCCTAGACAGGGTGCCGAGCGGGACAGGGTGCACAGTTCCACGACCAGGACGGAAACTGCACTGTTCCTGGATCTGAGGTTTGAATATCGGCCGGACTCTTTTCTCCAGTATCCTGGCATAGAATTTTCCAAGGAGGCTGAAGAGTGTGATTCCCCGGTGGTTGGAACACACCCTCTGGTCCCCCTTCTTGAAAAGGGGAACCACCAGCCCTGTCTGCCAGTCCAGTGTTACGGTTCCTGACTGGTACACAATGCTGAAGAGACATGTCAGCCAAGACACTCCCAAAGCATCCAGAGACCTGAGGTACTCAGGGCAGACCTCATCCCCTCCTGGAGCCTTGCCATAAGGAGCTTGTTGACTTTCTTGGTGACTTCAGCTTGAGTGATGGACAGCCCCACCCCAAAGCCCTCAGCCCCTGCTTCTCAATAGGAGACGTGTCAGCAGTACTGAGGAGATCCTTGAAATATTTCTTCTGCTGCATAATGTCCCCAGTTGAAGTCAGCAGCTCTCCACCTGCACTGAAAACAGTGCTGCGGAAAGCTGCTTCCCTCTCCTGAGGCGCTGGATGGTTTGCCAGAATCTCTTCAAGGCCAACAGATAGTCCTAGTCTTAGTTAGGCTCCAACTGGAAGTAAAAAAAATGTCACTAAATTAGAAATAAACAAACTTGATTGATTGAGATGTTGGTCATGCCGTCTTTCCTCCCTCATCTCTGTATCATCTGTTTCTCTGTGTCCCCCTGACTCCGCCTTCTCTTGTCCCTCAGATTTCTGCAAGGTCAGTTCACTCAATTACATTTCTTTTCCAAGGGAGTTCAGGTCTCTTTCACTGCTGCAAAGCTCTGCAAGCAATGAGATCAATAACGTTCCTAGTGCAAGGTTAGAATGACTTTTTGCTTATTATCTGGAGTCCAATCAGTGAGAAAAGCTGAGCAGAAGCTCAGTGCTCCGCCTTAAAGAGAAGCATGTGGTTAACTTCATCATAAACCAATAGATCTGACAGTTAGATGTTTTGAAGAGAGTAAACTGGAGGAAACTGGAGGATAAAGTTCCACTTACAGAGGTTTAAAAGGACGTAGAGATGCAGAAGAGGTCGATGCTTCAGACTTCACATCACATTCCGGGGTCAAATGTCACAGGCCCTCTGGTTTCAGACCTGTCATAGTTGCACATGCCTATTGGTGACGGATCTCATTATCTCCAGCTGTTGCAAAGCAGACCCACACCATCAAAGCACTTCCACTGTCTGCTGAATTCGGGGACACATTGCTCTCTCTGTGGTGGGTTTGTGTCCTCAGCAACAGACAATCAACTGTGTAGGCTTTCTGCTTCTGATGTCCAGTTATTAAGTTTGGATTTAAACATGTCTAAACCCATTCTTTGTTTGGTAAAGTCTACAAAACATTTTATAACTTCTATTGCAAACTTGACATTAGCAAACCATTGATTGTAAATGTAAACTGGAGTGACTGAGAATCCATGGAAAATGGTTTGCTTCTTACCAAATGACGTTAATGCAGTCATCATTTTTTTGAGATACCGTGCCATGTTGGAGCCAGATGTCCTCAGTAAGCAGTGATTGGTCCACGTTGGCCAGAGTTAAAACATCTATGGCAACCACTCTGGCCAGTCAGAAGTTCTTGAAAGTCCACATCCATACCACTTGAAATCTGTCAATGAAATGTTTGAGGCCAGCTTTTTTATTGCGCCATCTGATTGGTCAGTTTATAACAAGAAAAACTGACGTTCCAGAAGCAATACCGGGAAAAAATATAGGATTACATGTTAAAAATGGTATCAGAGCAAGAATAGTTATTATAAAAGAGAATTGGTAATAGCTGCTTATCTCTCTACAGAAGTCTATGGGAATCTGGCTTCAAACAGGTACTTCCTGTTAGGAACGCCGGCGGGAGGGTTCACTTAGTCCAGTTCCCATATACAGTCACTGTAGCAAACACGCAATAGTAACCTAAACTTCATAAAAAGTTTTGAATGTTAAACAAAAATGGTAATGAATCCATACCTATTACGACAAAATGAGTCTTAGAAAGAAGAGCTGCTTGTTGTTTTTCTTTTTCCCGTTTCTACATGTGTTTGTTTATGTATGCATGTATCTGCTTTATTGTGGCACCTGTCAGTTTGTTATTGAATTTAATTGAAATCAGTTTTAATTTTTTATCAAAACATTGTAGCAAACATGATGCTTCTGCTTAAATCGGTTGATGTGCGCATCAGAGTGAATTGATCTGCTGCACTGTTCACTCATTTGTTTTACTCATGGAAGGCAAAAAGAAAAAGGAGCCGAGCAGTAACCGGTCTCTCCCACATCATCATTTCTGTAATGAAATAGTTTATTTTCCAATAAACTTGTCATCAGTAAATGCAGATAATGCAGCATAGATAAACAAACATGCTGGGATAGAAACTGAGAACCATCTATGGGCTTCAAATAAAGGTTTCTCTGGCTTTGGCAGGAAGAACAATGTCATGCACTGCTGTGTGTGAGAGAGCACGTCTGGAAACAGAGCGTAACAAAGAAAACGATAATTAAAACATTCAAAGCAAAAATTGGATATTTGATGCTAAGATGATTCACCTGCTTTTCACAATTGCTTTTGTAAAGACTTACTCAAGGTGTCAGGGTTGACGTGTGGACACAAACGCAGACGGCACTCAAAATGGAATAGTTATTCATTTAATTTCTCGAATGAGTAGGAATACATCCAAGAAGGAACCAGAACCACCCGACAACCCGTGCAAGGGAGACGAGGGTATATAACAGGGAGAGAGGATTAGGTAACAACACACAGGTGTGCCAGGAGGGAGGGAACACACAAGGAGGGAAGTGTCAAGTGACCTGGGAAGAAATGGTGAGCACAGGAAATACAACAAAATAAAACAGGAAGTGATGACAACGAACAACAACTAATCGACCTGGTTCCAAAACCCTACACAAGGACACACATGTAAACTCATCAAACTGTAGCTCAAACAACATATTTGAACAACCATAAATGAGAACAAGAGGAAATGTGAATTAAATTTGCATTAATGACACTATTAGAAGTTTTTTACTGTATCTTTAGCGTTATTGAAATGCTTTTATTCATACACGTGACTAGCATCACTTAGGACCCCTGAATGTGTGTCCATCTCTACCTCTCTGACTGTCATACTATTGAGAATAATGATATCATATTTCACTTTGAAAATAGACTTGATGCCTTAGTTGAATCAGCGTGTTAGCCTCATTTGCTCTGTGCAAATTTACAAGGTTTATCTGTGGCTGAAAGCCAGAAAGGACTTGGAGCCAAGAGGGCCAGAGTGAATGGCTGCTTCTTGAACGAATTACAATAGGTCACATGGGATCTGTTTATCTGCTGCCGTTGCGGCGGTTCACAAAGACTGGTTCTGGAGAACGTATATGCATTGTAGGCGTGATCCATAAGCCATGAGTGTCATTGTGTAATCACTCTTGAAATGTTTATCTCACTGGGCTGTGAATAATAGCAGTGAATCTAAACAGAATTTATGAAGGGTTGCCAGTGTCGCAGCCTGAAAACAGGAAGTTTGTTTACAGCCTGGATATTATTATTATTTATTTTAATTAAAATGCTACCTGTGATCTGTAAATAACAGGGATAATATTTATTTGTCGGCATTGTAAGAACGATTTCTTATTTCAGTCATTTACGCTTTTTTAAATGCTTGTTAGATCCAGCAAAATGTCATCCTGTATGCGCATGAGAGACGCGTTGTTGATGTGAATACGATCAGGTGCTCTTGCTCCGGCTGCCTCATCAGAAGAAAGTACAAAAATACATATGCATATATACTCAGTTCAGGGGGAGTAAAGTTGCCAAAATGAAGACAAAGTCCTGTATACTTCAATGGTGCAACACCAGCATATTGGTGGTGAAATACTTGCTGATTTTTTCAGTACACTTAAATACATCAGCTGAACAGAAGGAGCTGGATTTTTGACCACGAGTAAATAATTCACATTTCTATTCTTATTGGGGTGAACGTACTTTATCTGTTGTGTGTTTTTTAAATGTTTCTGCTCAATTTTTAGTGCTATTTTTTAATTCTCTTTTTCTTGTAAAGCACTTGGGTACCCTGAACATTAAGTTGTAAACTGCTATAAATAAAGCTTATTTCATGCAATCATTTTTCCAAACACTTGTGAATGTGTTTACATTTCTGTGTGTTTGAAATGGGATAAATTCTGACTTAATGATATCAGACTGGAAAAACGAAAAAACTTTTTTGTTTTAGTTAGGGTGAGTTTGTTGGTGTTTAAGAAATATTTTTTGTACGCTGTATATAAAAACCGCATTTTTCTAAAAAACCTTTTCCAAATTGTATCCATTTGTCAAAAACTGTGGGAACCAAAATGGAGGAGATCAGATTTGTGATGCAAATCTAATGTTTAAAATATAAACCTAATACTGATTTTAAAAAAAAGATGGAGGAAACAATAGACTGACAACACAGGTGAGCACTGAGGATGACAACTTCCGTTTAGAGAGCTTTAGGTAACTGTTTAGGTCTTCGTCACAGCTGTCCTTTCAGGTGGAAGCAGGTCGTCTGCAGGGGAAATTATTCAAACCTGTTTGGGGCACACCGGTGGGCTGCAGGAAATATCAAGCTTGTAGACTGCACAGATAAAATGCTGAGAGAAAATGTTCACCTTCATTTTTTTTACTATGGGCGTGCTGCGGGTGACAGGTTGTAGTGAACACTTACACAACATGTAAGGATGTGCAAAAAAAGATAAGTGTGCCCCTTTTGTGTCCCTTGTGTGCAGCTTGACTTGGAATTAAGGAAAGTAGTCAATCAGAGTGTAGTCTGTGTCTTCATCCTACAGAAAATACTCAAACATACTCACACATTACTAATGCCATAAGGACACCATACGACAGCATAACCTGTACTTCATTTGTGAGTACAACTCCCATTAGCCTTAGAAATTCCCGATACACTTATCACACTCACAACAATTGTCAGTTCCATTTTTAGAACGTCCCTTAAGAACACAGAGAACACACCTGTGCTCACCTCATGATGCGGCTGCTCGTCTCCACCACCCTCCATCACAACAAAGCCTGCAGCGCCTGTACGGTCAACCCTGCATGTGGCAAAGGCACGAGTTTCAGTAAAATCAAACTACTGGGAACAACCTTCACACCCACATGTGTGTATTATGCAGTATTGACTGCCTCTTCACTTCCTCTCCCTGCATGCACTGCTTCCTGCTTCATGCCTGCCCGGCTGATCTTCATCATTGTGATTAGTTCTGCGTTTTTCTCCGTCTGCTTTTGGTTTTTGACTTTTGCCTGTTCACTCGCCTCCCGCCTTGCTCCTGTGTTTTTGACCCTGACCTGTTCTTTGACTTTGCACTGTCCTTTTTTTACCCTTGTCATTAAAAACTGTTGCAAATGGATCCACACGCCTCAGCACCTTCATTACATTTGAATCGGATTTGACAGGGCTGTGTACGGTCTTTGACTGTAATCATTTGGATTTTCAAATATTTTATTAGTTTAGATTGAACTACGCGGTCTTCACAGAGAAAAACTAGAATGTTGCTTGAATGAAATGTAATTATAATGTACTGCATCTCATTGCATTTGAGTTAGATCTTGATCTGATTTTGATTAAACTGGTTTGAACAAAATTGATTGCAGTCAGAATAAGTTCCTTTAAACTGAATTTTCTAAAATGTTATTGGATTAAACCTACTTTAATGAAATTTGATAAAACTCTTTTTAAACTGTTTGTACCTGAAGTGAATTGGAGTCGAATGGCTTGGGTTGGGACAGATCAAACCTGCTTGACTTGGAATACATTGGATTGGATTCATTTGAATTATTCTAGAGTTTGATTCAGTTTTTTTGGATTAAACCTATCTTTATTTTCACACGATTTTGAGCCTGAAACAAACACAAATTTAAGTTGTAATGTAAAATACAACTCTATTTTAAGGGAGAAAGCTTGCAGATTCTTAGTGAAAAATAGATCAAAAAATGTGCTTGTTGGATCGCACTTTAACTATGGCAAGTATTTACTGATTTTAGCAGGTAAGTACAGATGTGTCAAAGCATCTCCACCTACTTTGGTTGAAGTGTTTTCTAAAAATATGAATATGAATTAAAGTAGACTGATTCCTTTATCCTAATTTAAAATGTGTCCCTTCAGGATTTCTCTTCCTTTAACATCCTTTCACAAGTCAAACTGTACAACTAAAAACAGATCTCGGAATAAAAAAACAAAATATCTTTTTTCCTATTAATAACTTAAGAGGAATCAAGAAGGTTGGACAGTACTGACGCTCTGCACTTCCAGCTGCTGGAGCTTTGATACTCCCTATTACCTAAAGTCTCAGCAGTGAGCTGAGGAGAGCAGGTTGAGAGGTATCGATCCATAAAGAAGAGAGCAGAAGAGGGGGTGGCACACGTCTTATTGTTTCACCTTCTGCCTGTGCCCTGACCTCCATTGTGACCAGACACCTCACGTCTTCAGTAATCCACTCAAACGTGATGGAAGCACTGTTGCAGTAATAACTTGGTTCTGTTTGGTTATCGTAGGTCAGCCCCATGTTTATAAATATTTTTTTTATATTAATACCCAAACAAACTCATCAGGTTGACTGAAGCAAACTTAATGAATTTACAGAGAAGGGTTACCTGCTGATAAGATGATCTGCATTACTGCTTCACAGATAAAAGGCTGTTAGGACTTCCTGGCTGTAGTTTGAGTCTACAAGTATTTGTTGCATGTCAGCTGTACTACAACTATCCTTAGGCAGATTTTTGTGGATCCTTTAGTAATACATCAAAAAGGATTCATGTTTTAATGAGGAGTTTAGCCACAAATGTATGCTGTGCGCTGCATGCAATTTGATTATCTCCTTATTAAAGTAGGAAATAATTCAAAATATTTCCAAACACCACTTTAGACATTATGAATGGTTTCATTAAAGGGCCCATTGGGTTTGGCTTCAGTCATTATTGCCATCCATGAAAAGAAAATATGACAACACCTCTTTTGTCACAAACTAGGAGCAACCAATAACGCTCCCTGTTGCAATTTCAAGGCACACAGCTCAATAAATCACTGATGCAGTTGTGACCAAGGCCATCGCACGCTTTAAAGGGGAGCCAGACATTTTTTAAATCAATCCAAATAGGACAGAGGTGGAAAATTTGTGAGGTGAGTGAAAAAGTTGATATGATCAAAAACAGGAAGAGCCGTCTGGCCTTTGTCCAAAGATTTGTGATCAGGCATAAAATTCACCTGCAAGAAACGAGCATGACGGTAGACTCCTGATCAATGCACTTTCTCCTCAGGCGTCACTCATGAGGTTCATAATGTTCTGGTTCAGATAAAGTTAATCAATACTAGCACAAAGCAGTAATGACTAACTGTTAACTATCAATAGCAATGAGACTGCTTTCTTGCAGGTAATGAATCTATAAAACAGAGTCATAACTCACCTAAAGACATGAAGATAAGGTAGTGCCAGTACTGTTCCTCTGCTGCAAACCACAGTTTATGTACCAGATGTTGTAACGGAACTTCCATGACTAAAACAGAAAGGCAGATGCTCATTAAATGATGTTAGAGAGAGAACGAGGAACACAGAGGAATTCAAAGTTTATCATGGATCTTTTGACCACCACTGTGGTATAACATGCCTATAACCATTCACAGCCTTTTTTAAAACACACATTTTGTTCTGCGTCCTGATTGGCTGTAAAACCAGCATCAATGTCATACATGTTGTAACTTCTTCACAGCACAGTAGGGCTCAGCTTCCAGGTGATCTTTGGTTTTATTCTTTACTATTGGACTTGTTTTTCTGCAAAGGTCAAAACTTTGAGAATTTAAACAAGAGAGAAGCGTCAGAGAAAAGTGTGTTTTGAGGTGCTTTACATCCTTAAAACATCTGTAATGACAGTAATAAATAAAGTTGACTACTTTGTGAATTTCATTTATCACAAGTGATTGCTAGAGGGTAAATTCTGTGATAAACGAGCCTTCAGTCTATTTGATTTAACGGCTGTGGGTTTCATTATGACAGTTTAACCGTTTCTGCCTGTGAACAGGTCCGTTCTTGTCACAGGTTTAGATTTTATGTTTTTATTTCACTATCAATAAATACAACTCTGTAGAACATTTACAATAGGGTTCTTGGTTAAACAACCACAACCAAGCCCTTGGCTGAATTCCACTCAATATAAAGATGTGAGTTGTAAACAACTAAGAAACACAGAACATATCTGAGATCATTTGAAAGAGCTGTTCTCTCCAATGAAACAGCCTCAGAACTTTACACACCTGAGCAGGAGAAAATGTTTTTTGGACAACGGTGTTACAGTGTGACCATAAGGGCTGTGTCCTCTCAGTAACGAGACCATCAGAATAACACGAGAAACTTAGTTCTGATCTTCAACAATGCTGGTCATTGTGCCTTTGAAACAGCCCTGTTTCATTGAGGAAGGGATTTCATACAGGCCTGTTAGAATGGTGAAGGTCAAGTACCTTCTGTCATCTACATGGAGCAGCCTCTTATAAGAGCTAGACATCCATCCTTAGTCCTGAAGACATGGTTCCCACCAAGTGCTAGGAAGTCCACCTGATGTGAAGGAAAGCAGACGCCTTTTTAAAAATCCTCTTTCTTAGCCAGTGGTAATCAGTGGGCTTCAAGCTTAGAAACTCACATTTCACATCCATCGATTGTCATTGGCTTTAACTTGGAGTCTCCATAAACCTCTACCCTTGGGTAAAATGGGCATAAAGTATTCACCCATTGTAATATTGCATAGTTGTTGAACAGTGTTTACACACTGCAATGTGAACCATTCAAATGCAAAGCACAAGAAGCAGTCTGCCTCCCCTCTGCAGCTCTCTCTTCTTTAAGCAGAAAAACTAAAGCCACCAAAGATCAAGGTTTTTCAAATTAAAGGGCAAAAACAGTTACATTTACATATTCAAATAAAAACCTTTCAGAACAAGGCGTTGCTCATGCATTATAACTCAGTTACAAATGCCTGAGAAAATGTTTATATGTGTAAATTACTTTATGGGATTTAACATTTACTTTCCCTGTTGTGGCTGCAGCCACGTGGAGTCAGCCTTCCTCCAGCTCCAGACAAACTGATGCTTTCCTCTGCATTTTATTGGGGTGGTTAGGATTTGGCTGCTCATTGGATTCCCACGATGGTGTGATCCTGCCAGGAAAATTAAAAGGGTCTTTTACTTAGAGAATGTTTTGATCCTGGATGATAAAATCATCCTATCAGAGAGGTGCATTGCCAAAAGCAGTGAAGACATTCCATTTACTGCTCTATCAGCACCAAACACATCCAAATTCTGAGTGTTGTCATCCTATATGCCATTCTTTTCCTTCGTCATGTCATCTCCCAGATGGTCATCTTCATTCACCTCTTATAGCATCACCGGAAGCCCATTTCTTCCTCATTTCTCCTATTTTCACTCTCATATTTTTATGTTGCTCTGTACTGATATTTTTCTTTCAACAGTTATTCTTCTTTTTCTTTTTCTTAAATCTTTTTCTTCCCGCCTCACTGCCCACTCATGCAGACGAGATTGAATCCTGGAGCAGCGTTCGTTTTCCAAGATGACAGGAGTTGGTCATTTCCTGAAATAACATTTGCAACCATGAAGTCTTCTTCAAAGCAGGCCATATGCAGAATTCTTTAGTAGCATAGCAAAACAATGACATGTTGTTTTTACTGAAAAACAAAACAGTGTGTTTCTTTTTTTTTTTAATTTTGTAATCTATTACAGCCCACCTAATTGAAATGCCAGCCATCAGTTCCTTATTATTACGTTTCAGACAGCTGCCTTATGCAAGAGAAGTTCATTATCTTCCCATCTGGTGCTTTAAATGTTTCACAGAGGGGCTCCAGGAACAGACTCAGTCTCTGGAACTCATAAATAGGAGTGAAATATGAGTTGAAGGGTGTAATTGTAGTTTCTGAATTGAAAAGTGACTTATTTTCCCATGGAAAGCAGCAGAAAGGCTAATGGAATTTTCTTTACATGTATAATAATCACACCAATATTCCTCACAGGAAGAAGCTGAAAAACACAGAATTATGGGTTAATTGCATCATTCTAAACATCTGTGGCAGCTCTGCTGATTCCAGCTTACATTCACTCACTCTGTACCCTTATGTTTAATCATGAACAGTTCATGTTGACTAAATACAGACTTCACTCAAAATGTTCTGTAATTACTCCAATATCCCCCTGTAACTTTCCATTAGACCCCCAACTGCTCCTCTGCTGTTTGCTCAACGCCAACATCTATATCACACAGCAAACGGCTGAACCAAGGCCGTAATGATGAGGATGTTTCTATAGTCTGTGTGTTGTAGCCATGGCAACAGGCACCAGCCAGTATGAAACCTGGTAAGTGGAGAAGATGCAAAATGAAAATTTAAAAAGAAGATATCTCTGTATGTGGTAAAGTGATTGATGGTGTCGTTCAGGGAGAACAAATAAAAAGTGTGGTTTGTGGTTTACAGTTACTCTTATCTTTCCTATTTATTCAGGTGAAAATCAGCCACCACAGAGGCTGGAACACTTTACGCCAGATTAGAACGAAAGTGAAACAAGAATATTTACTTGAGCCGTGCTCTTCTGCAGACCCACCCTCTGCGGCTCCACACATTGCATTGTTACGTGGGGCAATAAAGCCCAGTGACCGAGTCAACATGAGAGGTCTGGCTGCAGCAGTGTGATTGCATTGAGCGTGCTGCAGATTGGGAGTGTATTGAAAATGGTAATTTTCAGAATGAAGCCCAGGTCGACTAAATTTGACAGCTTGTGGCATCTAGAGATCTAGTAAATATTGACCTGTCTGTTTTCTAGGCCATATTATTGTTTGTGTAGACACAGCAGAATGCAGACACGGCCCCCGGAGACAAGCCTGTCAGTAAGTCTATTTACTCTCCATGTGCTGGGGATGGGGGGGATAATTACATTACTTTGAGTAAAGTTCCCTTGAAACTTTTAGATGTCTGCTTGATGGTGTGATATGAGAAGTAATAAGGACCTCTCAGTTTTACAGGCCGAGGCCCCTATTGTCCATGTTCAGAAAATGAAAGAAAAGTGGACAGTCAGTCTAGACTTCTGTTGACCGTCTGCAAAAGGAAAGACAAACAAATGACAAGAAAAAACTGTTGAACGGTTTTAGCATTGTCATGGACGCCATTTTAAACATCCATTCTATAAACATCAAGTTCCAACATAGGCATCACTAATGTCTTTTTTGAACTTGTCCTGTCCAACAGCTGAGCGAACAGATCAGAGCTGAAGGCTCTTGTGTTGGACAGATTTTACTCTTACAATAGGGGGTTATGACTGCAGACAACAACCAACACGCTGCTGGAGGTTTGTCATCATTACTGTCAGGTTTAAACGTTAGTCTAAAGGGGCGGGGCCTGTCACACTCACATGTTACAAACATTCACACACAAACATGTCAGCATGTGTGCAATACAACTGCAGCTCACACACACATACTCATGCATATATACCAACAAATGTGAAGCATTTCATTCTGTCTATTTCTGACACCTGTGCTCAGAGTCTTGATGTTCTTCCTATGTGGTTAATGGAATGTAAAAAAAAGGGAGGAGTCACCTCCACACCGACATTCCCGCCGAGCAACAGCGATAGCCAGGGTCCACGCGGTATAGCACTAGTGTCTTTTTTGAGTGCAACAAAATGTAAATCCCACTTCTTTGTAATTCATTTACACATAAAGAGGAGGGTTTTTTGTTTTACATTCTTTTGTTTTTTGTTGACATTTAAATTGCTTAAAAACTGTAAAAAACTAAAAGTCAAAATCTTTCCCACATTTTTCTCCAGTTTCCTCATTTCTTTATGACAACAGCTCATAGTTCTTCATGAATTTAGAAAAGAACTTTTCACAACAAAAGGCATTTGCCTTTTGTTGTGAAAAGGCTCTGTTTTTTCCCCACAGGGATTCCCACAGAAACAAAAGGATTTAATGAAAGCAAACACCAGAACTTTTAAAGGCTAAACCAGTAAGCAACTGCCCATCTTTGCTTTCCACTGTGGTTCTTCTCCAACATGCTTACCTTACACCTATTAGGTGGCAATGTCAGGATTTGGTGCTGTAAAGCAGAGGTCCCCAACATTTTTCACGCAGACGTTTAACGACAGTCTCTGGGTTTTAAAAACAAGAGATGCACACAATACAAAAAGAACAAACGTAGTGCATTTGCAGTTACTATCATCTGTGCATGTTGCCCTGTGTGCTACTTCTCTGGTAGCTTTTCCATCCAACAACACTGTCCTTATACGTTTGTGCCATCTCCTGCTTGCCAAAGACGACTAAAGCTTTATCCAATTCTTAACCACTGCTGTCATGTTTGATGCTCTTGACAAACACTACATGGGAAGCAGAAAGCTGGATTCTGTTTGAATCAATATTCTAACCAAATGTGTCTTTCAAACCAGCTGTGGTGAAATGCTGACTGCTGTGTACCAACATTATCATGTGTGTATCTGGTCAGCTTTACCTGTCTGGGCCCTGTGTCTTTGTCCCCTAAATCAAATCTTGTAGTAGAACGCGCTGCTGCAGCAGCTACATCAGTTTCCTCTCTCAGCCCGTTTGCCTTCATTTCCCTGGAATACTCAGATCTTCCTCTGCCTTATGGGCTCAAGATAAGGACTTAAATGTCCAAAACTGCAAATGAATGGATTCACAACCGCAACTACATGTTTGCACATAAATCAAGTTTCATCATACTGCAAAATAAACGTAAAATAACTGTGGGAATTGGGAGTTCGACTCCCAAACGTTTCACAGAGGTTTTTATTTTGTCTTTTCTATATTTTGCTTTTACTGACTTTTAGCAACAGTATTAGTTTGATTCTAGCTAGTGTTTCTTTTTTGCTCTTCCTCTTCTTTTTTGCTTCCAGAAGTATGTATAACATCATTAATAAATTATTCTAAGTATGTATCTATTTTCTTTCACTTCTAGCTTCTTTAATTAACATCAAATATTCCAACTTCCTTAGAGCTCTAATAGCAAGGCAGTTTACACTTCACTAAGATCACCTCATTAAGAAAAATCAAATTAAATACGAAAACAAATGTAGCAAAGAAACCAATTATTGATCCAGAACAAGAAACAAATCAGGCTTCTGTGAAGCTCCATGCAGAAGCTTCTGGTGAAACATTAGAACAATTTAACAATCAGAACAAGTCAAACTTTATAAACTGCAGAGCGACTGAGCGTCCCTCATTGCTCTGACCCTTCTCCTCTCTCCTTCTTTCAAGGAGGTACTGTTGAATCGGGGGTTCAATTCTTGTGATGTTTGTGTCTGAAGTTAGAAGGATGAGCTTGTTAGATTATTTATGTGAACGTATAAAGATCGGAGTGGAAAAAATAACCTTTCTGTTGTGCTTTGGGATCCTGTAAGATAAGCTTAAGTTTTGAAGTATATTAATCAAGAAATGCTGTGTGTGTGTGTGTGTTTTTAATTACAGAAAACTCTTTTATGCTCACTGTGTTTCCCAGCTCCTAGCTTTTCACTCCCTTAAATTCCTTTTGTATCTCTTCATGCAAATAGACAGTTCTGAATTGTGTGAACCACCTTGAACTTGTGTCGACCTTGTGTTTAATAAAAAAGCAGCAGCAGTCAGAGTTCGGGCAGAGATAGCTAAGAACAGCACTTTGTTCGCATCTCTCCCTGCTATAGCTGGAAAAAGAAACTTGCCCTCTTCATGTTGTGTGAAACCTGGTTCTTATGGATTTTTATTAGTTCAAAGACTGTGTTTTAAACCCAACATTTCTCTGGTGCCGAAACCCGGGACCCAATACCTGGACTAACGTTCGACGCGGGACCAAGGAGGCCAAGAATCTGTCGACAGCGCGGTCGCCTTCAGGCTGCGGGCCGGATCCCTGCCCCTGTGCCGGACAGCAGTTCCAGTGACGGGTCCCCTATTCGAACTAGACGAGCCAGGTCTCCACAACTGAAGGTAATAAATCGTTTTTGCTCTCCCAAAATTTAAATAAATTATTAGAAACAATAAATTTAAACGAAAAGCAAAAATTACATGGAAATTAACTAAATTAATTAACATAAGGATCCATTAAAATAAAGTAAATCAGGGATTTACAGTGACCAGGGGTCACACGGAAACTGGGTTTCCAAGAAAAAGGTCACGTCAGGGACTGACCATAAAGTAAATCTGGGATTTACAGTGACCAGCGGTCACACGGAAACTGGGTTTCCAAGAAAAAGGTCACGTCAGGGACTGACCATAAAGTAAATCAGGGATTTACAGTGACCAGGGGTCACACGGAAACTGGGTTTCCAAGTAAAAAGGTCACGTCAGGGACTGACCATAAAGTAAATCTGGGATTTACAATAAAATAATAATAATAATAATAATAATAATAATAATAATAATAATAATAATAATAATAATAATAATAATAAAATATAACAGCAATATAGACAAACAAAAGGAGTGAATGTGAGTGAATGTGAATGGATGTGAATAAAGATTAAGAGTAAAAGGAACACCACACGAAAATACACTTAAAAAGTTAACAAAAAGGAAATCAGAAATAACAAACAAAAATAAGAAATAAAAGTAGACTAAATAAAATAATTTTAAGAGCTTAAATAGACAAACAACGTCATAATGGGCCAACAACAAATAAAAGAGTTAAAAGAACACCCAGATATAAGATTTATGACTGCCTGTAAGCCAGGCAGCTGTGATTTTCTGGAAGACTGGGTGAAAAAATATAATTTAAAACTCCAACTAAAAGACAGAGAAGAAATAGTACGCGTCTATAAATCTCTGAGAGAAAAGAAAAATAACAAATTAAAGAAAGAAAAAAATCCAGGCTCCCTGGATCAACAACTTCTGGCAATGATTGACCGGTTGGAGCAGAGCAAGAAAAGAGTTGGAAACAGTGAAGAATCTGAGGAAGAAAATTAAAGAAAAAAAAATGGGGAAGTATATGAAAAATGCAGAAGAAAATGGATGAAGCATAAGAAGCAGGAAGAGTTGGCATGTGTCAGAAATTGATTGAAAGAGTCAGAGCAGCACAGAAAACATATTCAGAACAGCAAAAGAGAGAGTACAGAAAAAAAAAAAAGGCTGCATGAGAAGCAGAGGCTGCAGAGCTCGTGTCCGAGCATTCCGGCTGGGAACGCGCATACAGTGAGTGTGTCTACAAGAGAAGGAACACAAAGAGGAAGTGGAGCAGCAAACAGCCGGAAGCCAACTGAGAGAAAAGAGGAAAAAGCAAAAGGTGGAACTCAAGAGGAGGAGCTCCCAGTGAGCAGACGCAGAGGCTGCAAACAAGAAGCAGAACGCATGCAGCTGTGGAAGACGAGGGGGGAGCAGGCTCATTATACCCCATGCTTCCAGGGGAACAAATAACCCCAACAAGATACAGCCCAAAAAGCCCCGGAAGGGATTTTAATCCCTACCACGCAGAGGTCTACCCTATGTTTGCAGTCGCAAACCCAGCACACGGAGTGGACGGCAACCAACCCCCAACCATCCTCATTCACAGACCCTGGACCCAAGGAGAATGCGCAGAGGCCTGCAAAGGCCTGGGTGATGTGGAAAATGATCCCATCACATGGACACAAAATTTTCTAGATATGCTGAACGGCTATCACCTGAATGGCCCTGAAGCAGAGACAGCCCTTAAATTATCTCTGGGCCACCGCTGGGGCAGAGTCAGAGGCGACTGGAATGCCAAAGATGGAAATGGGAGCCCACACCCTGCTGGATCTCAAGCCCTGAGACAGCAGATTGACCCCCTGCTGGACAGAGTCTGCAACACCTTCAAAATAGCCCCTGATTATGGAAAAATCAGACAATGCAGACAGAAGCCAAATGAACCTACCAGAGAGTATGTGGACCGTCTGGAAACAGTGTTCAAGCAGAACAGCGGCCTCCAATATGACCCAGCTCCGGAGGGCCCCTTCCAGACTCAGCTAAAACACCACATCCTGGATGGACTGCAAGAACCCTTGAGTGGCTTCATCAAAAAACACAATGTCACCTGGAGAACCATGACAGTTGAAGGAATGGTGGACTGGGCCACACATGCTGAGGAACTCCAGAGGAAAAAGAAAGCTGCCGCCACCAAAGTCCTTTCCCTCACTTCTGATTTTGTGGGACTGCACCTGACCACCAACACCTTGCCAAAACTGGCAACAAAGCCTCCCTATCTAAGATACAATGGTGCAAAGACAAAGTCATATTCCTAGGCCATGAAGTCTCAAGCCAAGGCCGCCACCTCACAGCTGAAAGAAAATCCACCATCCTGAACTCCCCAAAGCCAAGAACAAAAAGACAAATGATGGCTTTCCTAGGCCTCACAAACTACTGTAGAGCCTGGATAGCCAATTACGCCCATCAGACTCAGCCACTGCTAGACCTCATCTTCACAGAAGAAATGGCCTTGAGCCACCCACTCACCTGGACTGAAACAGCAGAGAAAGCCTTCACAGAGATAAAACATCTCATCACCTCTTTAGGAGTCCTGGGACTTCCAGACTACTCCAAACCATTCACCCAGACAGTAGCCTGCAAGTCCGGCTTCAGGACATTCGTCCTCCTCCAACCACATGGCACAAAACAGAAACCAGTAGCATACTACTCAAAGAGATTGAACCCAGTGGCTTCAGCCTTGCCACCTTGTGTCCAAGCAGTTTGTGCTGCAGCCATGGCAGTGCAGGCATCTGCAGAACTCATCCTATTCCATCCACTGACCCTCCTTGTGACCCATGCAGTGGACATGCTACTCACTCAAACAAAAATGGCTTTTCTCTCACCAGCCAGACACCTGAGCATAACTGCCACACTGATGTCTCAACCACACCTAACAATTCAGAGGTGCAACACTCTTAACCCAGCTACTCTACTCCCCACCTCCGAAGATGGAGACCCACACAGTTGTCATGAAAGAACCGAAGTATGCTGTAAACCCCGTCCAGACCTACAAGACACGCCACTTCCAACAGGACAGATCGTGTTCGTAGACGGATCATCCTCAAAGGCCCTGGATGGCTCCAATCACACGGGCTACGCAGTGGTAGACCACAACACCACCCTGAAGTCAGGAAAACTTCCAGGCAACTGGTCAGCCCAAGCAGCAGAGCTGGTAGCTCTGACTGAAGCCTGTAAACTTTTCAAAGACCAAGACGTAACCATCTACACTGACAGCCAATATGCACATTCCACACTGCACATCTTCGCAGCCCAGTGGGCCCGAAGAGGAATGAGGACCTCTTCCGGAAAGACTGTGCAACATGCGGAGATCCTCCAGGACCTCCTACACGCTGTACTACTCCCACACAAGATTGCTGTGTGCAAATGCCAAGCACACACCAAAGCACAAGACCCTATCTCAGTGGGAAACGCCAAAGCTGATGCAGCTGCTAAAATAGCTGCAAGAGGAACCCGAGTTCTCCTCCAACAGGATGACACAACCCCACCGGAAAAGACTCATAGACCCATCCCCCTACAAGTCCTCCTGGACATGCAGGACAACGCCCCAGACACAGAAAAACAGCAATGGCTCACGGACAATGCTATAAAAGAGCCAGATGGACTTTACACTGTTGACTCGAAACCCTGTCTGCCCCGTAGTCTATTTTCAACTATAGCTACACTGAGCCATGGGTTAACCCATGTCTCAACAGGGGGGATGATGAAAATGGTGGGGGACACTTTCCACCCTAGCAAAGGACTTCAAACCTACTTAAAAAACTTTTGTAGGAGCTGCCTGACATGCAGCAGACACAATGCCCAAGGCAACATCAGACCAAAAAGAGGGAAATGTCCTACAGGGACATACCCGTTTGAAATAGTACACATGGACTTCATTGAACTAACAAAAAGCCAAAACTACAAATACTGTCTAGTAATAGTAGACTCTCTAACCAAATGGGTAGAACTAGTACCATCAAAACATCCAGATGCACTAACAGTAGCTAAAGCATTCTGTAAACACATCATTCCAGAACATGGCATCCCAAGGGTGATCTGGAGTGATAATGGATCACACTTTGTAAATGATGTAGTGAAAAATATGGCCAAACACTTAGGAATAGAACTAAAAAACCACTGTGCATACCACCCTCAAAGTGCAGGCTTAGTTGAAAGAACAAACAGAACAGTTAAACTAAAGCTAAGAAAAACTATGGAAGAAACAAAGAAACCATGGCCTGAATGCTTAGCTCTGGTAAAAACATACATGAGAATAACTCCATCACCAACAGGGCTAACCCCTTTTGAGGCAGTGCATGGTAGACCTTTCCACTTACCCTTGTGGGAGGGAAAGGGGTTTCAAGAACAGGAAGGACAGTTAGATCCCTTAACCGAATGGCTTTGCAAGCTATTCGCACAGAGACCAGTCCAAAGAGCAAATGATCTGCCTGTTTCTTCTCTTTCCCCCCAACAGGAACTACTAAGGCCAGGCGACCTGATCCTGCTGAAGGTGGTGAAAAGAAAGAACTGGACTAGCCCAAAGTGGGACGGGCCTTTCAGAATCCAGATCACCACCCCCACAGCAGTCAAGATCGCTGAAAGAGACACTTGGATCCATCAGTCTCACTGCAAAAAGGTCTACGAGCAAAGATGAAGAATCTCAGAGCCGCTATGTCACAAGACCCTGTGGTTAAGCCCGGATGACTGGACTGGCTTTTCACAGGAAGTTGGCAGCAAGTCCTCTTAAAGACAGTGTTACCATTTTTTAATTATGTTTGTGTTTGTAATGATCATCCTCACTTTAGCCATGTGTTCATGTTGTGTGATCCCCCTTCTAAAGAGAACCATGAGAAATGTTTTTCTGACCCAGATTTATCATTATAACCAAATTCCCCTGCAAGAGTGGTCACCTGAAACTGACCCCATACTCATTCCCTTGCCAACAGATGACCCCACTTAAATGTTATTTTCATTGTTGACTGTGTTTCTTCCCTACAGGTCCAGGCCATGAAGGCTATCGCTCCAAGCGGAGGGTAGGAAGGGAATTTTCCCTAAGAATTGCGCATTTAGGGTTTTTCGCCCTTCCCTGAGATCTAACCCTGTTGTGTTTACCCCATGACTCCCCCCTCCTAGACCCACACCTGTGGACAGAGAGGGGATGATGTTTTAAAAACTCACAACAGGGGGGAAATGTAAGATAAGCTTAAGTTTTGAAGTATATTAATCAAGAAATGCTGTGTGTGTGTGTGTGTTTTTAATTACAGAAAACTCTTTTATGCTCACTGTGTTTCCCAGCTCCTAGCTTTTCACTCCCTTAAATTCCTTTTGTATCTCTTCATGCAAATAGACAGTTCTGAATTGTGTGAACCACCTTGAACTTGTGTCGACCTTGTGTTTAATAAAAAAGCAGCAGCAGTCAGAGTTCGGGCAGAGATAGCTAAGAACAGCACTTTGTTCGCATCTCTCCCTGCTATAGCTGGAAAAAGAAACTTGCCCTCTTCATGTTGTGTGAAACCTGGTTCTTATGGATTTTTATTAGTTCAAAGACTGTGTTTTAAACCCAACAGATCCCAAAAGAAGAAAAAAGAAGAATAAGGCGTCCACAATACCATGTTAGGGTCGACGATTGTCACGGCCCCCACAGGCAAACCTGTCCAATGTGTAAGGGTGAACTCAAAGGGGACCGTAGAGAATGAAACTGGACATCAGCTGTTGAAGAACACAGTTTATTAATGAAGGAAAGGAAGAACTGTGTCCTGTAATAAATAACACAAGGAAATGATTAGTGTGCTGGTTCAGAAAGAAAGGGATTGGAACCTTGGCAAAAAAATAACAAATCAGGGAGACTACTGGCTCAGCCAAGGTGACCGTTGGAGTCAGCAGCTCCCTGCTGAAGGTGCATTCACACCGAACGCGATTCACGCAGCAGAGGCTGCCAGTTTTAATGTAAAGTCAATGGTTTAGATGAAAATTGAGTTCCTGCGGTGCGAATTGAGCGCCAAAGTCTGGAAACAGCGTGAATTGAGCGGTCGCTGCGGCTGGTCAGAGTTAAAAAACAAAAATCTGAACACTGGGGAGGTGGCTGTGTCTCCTCAACCAATCAGGGACTGAACTTCGGGCACGTGATGTTTTCAGTGACAGCGGGGAGGAAACATCCAATATGGTGGATCAATCCACAGTTCTCCTGAACCTCCATTCCTTTTCCTTAGGGGTGGCTTCAGCCCCCCTAAAATAGGCCTAAGGATGCCACTGATTTTCAGCCTGTAAGAGACTGAAGACAAGTGGCCTCTGATTTCCTTTTTTTTTCCTTCACTTTTAAGGGTAAAGTTTTTCTTCATTCTTTGCAAATATCTGCAGCTGCTTTAAACTTTATTTGTACAGTAAATTTTCTGTGCAAACTATTAACACGTGATATAGATCTTTCCTTAAACCAAAGCAGTCAAAAACCATAACAAAATTGAACTCCAACTTCAGTCTTGTCTGGTGTCTAATACGATGCAACAAATAAATACCAAAAAACATTCAGTAACCCTGGTATTTTGGAAATATTATAATAAATGTGAATCCACCATTAATCCACAATATTATTAGCAGCATCCTTGTAAAATTAGTCAGCTAGTTGCTGAGTATTCTGCATTATTATGATGGTGTTTGGGAACAACTGTTACAATAAATCCATATTTAATGAATCAAATGTGACTTAAGTGAGTCTTTGTTTTCTTTAATCAAGCATTTCATTGTCTCAGTAATGAGTTTGGAAAATTCTGTGTGATTTTTTTCTTGTCTTGTAATGCCTGATTTATGCTTGAAATAAAGCAGATCAATCAATACTTGGAGTAAAGACTCCTGTCTGTTAAATGCAGCTTTTTTTAATTTTGAAGTTGAAATAAACTTTCCAAAAAGATTTTTTTTTTTACTTTGCTATCTTGGGGGTATCAAGTTAGTGGACAGTGCAATCGCTTTAAGAAAGTAGTAGATGAGTTTTCTACAAATGACCAAGCAAATTGACGTGCATCAAGAATGAGTCGGATGTGGTGGGGAGAATTCAGTAGTTTTCCAAAATAAAACTTCCATCAAAATCAGATTGTATATAAAACAGATAAAACATCGGTCATGTTTCTTTCTCTGCGGACTAGTGCCAACTGTCCCCTGGACCAGTACCAGTCCGTGACCTGGGGGACCCCAGTTGTAAAGGACCCAACTGCAGATGTGGAACTGACTGATGCACACTTAAATAATTAATCAGAGTGAAACATGACCAAACTATCTAAGCCTAAAGTTGACCAATCTGAGTGTGATGTACCTGAAATCAGGAAAAATAAAGAGCCAGAGTATTCAATAGCCAGTTGGTTGAATGACCTACAGGAATCAGCCGTAATGAAAGTCAAATGTTTATTAAGTGATGAGAGGAAACAGAAAATTTGGTAGTAGAACATGTTTAAACACAAAAAAATGACTTAAAGATGAGAAATGCAGGAACAAATAAACTGAAATCCTTGGTCTTCTGAAGCTAACTTGTTAGTATAACACTATTGTCCCCATGGTTTTGATTGCTTCCTTCCCTACTCGTTTACCTTAAACCTTCTTTAAGATGTGTATTCTGCCACCATATTTTGAACTACATTCTTGGTTTTTTCCTTTCAGCTTCTGTTCCTTGTGTTTCCCTTGAAGGAAACCAATCCCTTCAAGGGTCACAACAGTGTAAAAAGGTCACTGTTGTGACCCTTGAAGGGATTTGGCTTCAGTTTTAAAGCAGATGCACTTCCTGCTCCTAACATCTACACCCACCTGGACTTGGTACAAGCACATGAAATACTGGAAAGCCCCGTATAGCTGCAGCAACATGCAGATCCTGGTAGACCAAAGCAATCTCCCATCTAAAGACTAATCAGGTCTGACCCTGTTGATCAGGCATGTTCAGGGTGGCACAGGTGTGAATTTTCCACATGAGGTATAGCTTTTAATTTACAAGCCTTTTAATAAAGTAAGCCTCACTTGAACCATTTGATTTGTTCAAACATGTTCAAAACATTGTATCCCATTTTTTTCCACATTTCAATAGAAATCTACATCTTCAAGATGCTGAACTCTGTGAGAAATATTTATTAGTTGATTACATGTGTCTGAGCCAGGCAGAGGCTGTATGTATGCGCGAGACGAGGATCATTCCAGCAGGTCAATGACATGCAGAAACTCCTTTAATCTGATGCTCCCAGATGCTTTGAGTTTGTCTTGTGCCTGTAGCAATGCCCCTCAGGTTGGCAGTGGAGAGAGCAGCATGTTTGTTCACTTCATTTATCAGCCAAGCCCTGGGAACAGAAAGGCCCATTTAACCTAATTAACTGTGATTCCAGTCGGTTGTAAAATGTCCACACTGTGCTAAAGGTGCAAGGCAGAGACAGGAAGCAACAGAGAAGAAGAAACTTTCTGAAACAAATCTGTGCTGCTCCTCTGGGAAGCACAGCTCATCCTCCAGGGTGAACTGTAACTGTAATCTTTATCACATGCCTATATGTTTCAGTGTGTATGCATCTGGGAATATTGGTGTTATTCTTGCACAGATACCTTACTGTGAGACAAATGAGGAATTTAATTTGTGCGTTGGGGTCATTAAAGTGGCATTTGTGCCTGGGCTCCCGAGAGGCTTGGGCTCGCTGCTCTGCTGAAGCTTGAGTCGCTCAGTGGGTGACAGTATGCAAAGTGATCATGACCCAGTTGCTGTACGAAATGAGAAAAATAAATTCAAAAGTTAAAAGCTACTACTGTCGCCTGATGTGCTTCTCAAATAATTTCAGGGAAAAAACAGTTTTATTTTCCATAATTTTCATAGATGGGAGATTATTGTCATCCCAGCTTTTCATTTTCAAAAATGTCACTAGTTCTGTCCCTAGTAGGCAAGTATACAGAGAATTGTTTTGAAGGAAGAATGGGCAAAGATTTCAGTCTGTAGATGTGTAGAAAATGGTAGAGACAAACCCCAAAAGACTGGCAGCTGGAATTGCAGCAAAAGGAGGTTCCACAAAGTATTGACTCATGGGGTTGAATACTTTTCCACACTTTACTTTTCTGTTTTTTATTTGTAAAAAAAAAAAAAGAACTCTTGTATAATTGTTTTCCACTTCACAAGTGTGTGTCACTTTGTGTTGGTCTTTTACATAACATTCCAATCAAATAGATTTATGTTTGTGGTCATAATGTAAGAAAATGTGGAGAAGTTCAAGGGGTGTGAATACTTTTGCCTCTGTATATGTTTGGTACAAAGATGTACACTAGAACAGGGTTTGATTAAATAAAAACTAAATAAAATATTTTCATGTTAAGTGTATTTTCCAGTATTTGACGGGAAAATAACATTTGAAATACAACAACACTGGACTCACTTTGACATCCATAAATCTGTGCCATGGGCAAAACCATTAACCTTTGCCAACAATGCATTTATCAGTGTGTGATTGTTATTCTGTTTTTGGACAGAAGCATATAACAGTGGCTAGAGGCTTAAAAACTGACAGAGGTTAAGTCATGGGAAGAAATTAAATAGATTTTTTTAACGCACAAAAAAAAGCCCCTCTCACCCTCTTCGGGTGGTATCTCACCCCAAGCTGGGGTCCTCTACCAGATACCTGGGAGCTTGAGGGTCCTGCAGTATCTTAACTGTTTCTAGCACTGTACTTTTCTGGACTGAGATGTCTGCGGTCTTTCCAGGGATTTGCTGTAGCCACTCTTCCAGTTTGGGGGTTTCAGCCCCAAGTGCTTCGATCACCACGGGCACCACATCACCTTCACCTTCCAAGCTTTCTCCAGTTCTTCTCTGAGTCTCTGGTATTTCTCCAGTTTCTCATGTTCCTTCTTGTTGATGTTACCATCTCTTGGTTCTGCCACACCCACAACAACAGCTTTCCTCTGGTCTTTATCCACCACTACAGTCTGGTTGGTTCTCCATTACCATCTTGTCTATTTCTTAGAGTGGGACTTTAAAGGGCCTATAGCATACAAAAACAACTGTTTAAGCTTTTAGGTGTATCATAGGCCCAATGTTAATTCCTCATTACAAACACATCAAAGCAATATTTTGATTCATTCACACAACTTTAAGCATTCCTCTAAAACCCTGTTATCTGAGCACCAGTCCCTCCAAATCCATAAGAATGCATGAACGTGGGGGAACAGCCTCTTCCAGGAAGAGTTTTTATGTTTTTAATAGAAGATATGGCCAACTCTAGAATGACGTCATGAAAAAAAAAAGGTGGGATAGGCGGAGCCTCAGAGATTAAGGCTTCTTTCGTTCGTAGAAAAATCTTCTTGCCAAAATAACTCATATTTTAAAAAAAGGTTGCTCTTTAAAGTGCCAAAGTAAAATATTATGATATATATGGACATACTCTGTCCATATGTGAGTAGCGCACAAAATAAAACTACAAACTACTTTCATGCACAATTATAGTATTTACATCAAAAACAAAGTTACAAACTCAAATTGCTCCAAGTCCATCCCTTTTATTTCAGATGCAAACATCACATGAGTTGTGCACGCCCGAATTATGCGAGCACCTCTGCAAAAAAGGAGAAAAAGAGAGCCGCTGCTCCCAGTGGTCCTCATGCACAGACACATGAAATATCAGAGGGAACAGGGGAGCTGGGATTACCAGACTGTCTTCCGGTCGCTGCCGGGCCCCCGGTCCATGTCAACAGCCCTCATCAAGTGCCCGCGCAGATATAGTACGACTTCAACAATTAGACGGTGGCAGTGGAACAGCAGCACGGGGCAGCTGGAGGGCGACAGCCTGAAATCGCTCGATCATCAAACAATTTCAGGAACCTAGGAGACCCTCCCACCAGTCAGTTATTGCGCAGCTGCCTTTCTTGGCTGGCATTTAGGCCCCCGCGTGGTGGTATTTTGGCATATGTGACAATGGTCTTAAGTATTGATAGCAGACTTGTGAAGAATTTTCTCAAAGCTTGTCTTTCATTTGTATGAGCCAGCTTTCAACTGTAGGGGCAGAGGCGGCCATTGTTGAACCTTTAATAGTGGACGATGCATGAAATATTACATTTGAAATGATTATTTCAAGAATAGTTTTAAAAGTACGAAGACTTTTTTTGCTCTTGTTATGACTACTGCTTGAAACAGACCTCAGTACCAACGCTTCAGGATAGATCCTCTGATGGGCTTCCACAGAAGGGGCAGTGGGGAGAGTAAGCTGCAGGACCAGGAGACCCAGCTGGGATGTCTGAGGGGTTCATGGTGGATAGTTTGGTCTTTGAGACACAACTTCTCTTCTGCCAGCACTGTTGGAATGCTGGCACTTCCTGTAGAACTTGGCAAGGCTAACAAGAAGATTTGTGCTTGTTCTCTTTGTTCCTGTACTTTCTTTAAAGCCTTACAAAACTCAGCAACATCCATGTTTTAGACTGGGACATCACACAAGACAAACTGAACAAAGACTCACATTTACACAACAGATTTACGCTTGACTGCGTTTGACCTGCATGTTTTAACACCAAATGTTTAAGATTTAAGAGCTGAGAAGACACCTAAACAAAGCTAACAATGAGAACAGTATCACACATCAACCTACAACATACTCTTTCACTGGAAAATCCACTCTTGTCATTGTGTGGTTACTCGTACATGGCCTTGAAGGCATCGCAACTACTGTGTTAAACACTTGGACTGATGTTTAACCAAAATGACTGTCAGCAGAGAAACTCTGCATTCAAGGTCCATGTAAGTTTTGCTTCCCAGAAGTCAGGAGAATGACTTGAGGAGATGTAGCTTAAGTTTCATTTCATTTTACAAAATATAAACATCTCCAAATGTTTGTTTTCCAACTGCTGGACTGTTTTGGACAAATTTACCAAATCATAAAAAGAAAAATATTTACTGCAAGGTTCTGAAGATAAGTGAGGAGCCCTGACAGAGCCCCTCCCCCCCACCCCCCGTGAGCGGCTCCAGAAGCAAGAGACCACGAGAGGTCGACCACGAGGCCGTGGCGCCAGTCTGTCTGGATAATCATGGTGAAAATCAGAGATGAGGCTGAGGTCCAGGATGTCGTCAGCAGCAACCCACGAGCATTCCTCGGGTCCATACCCTTCCCAGTCGACCAGGTATTGAAGGCGAACTCCCCGATGTCGGGAGTCCAGAAGGTCGTGCACCTGGTAAGTCTCTTCACCGTCCACCAGCAGAAGAGGAGAACCAGAACAGCTGGTGAGAGCAGGAGCTGATGGACTGATGCATGCTGGGAGCTGGAGTTGTAGAGGATGACAGGAGCAGCGAACACTCATGCAAGGGCTCCCTGACTGGGCCTGACAGTCCTATTTAGTCTGAATTTTAATGAAATACAGAAAACCTCCTTTGATATTACTAATAATGAATGAGAAGAAACAACATTTTTATTGTTTTGGTATTTATTACCCCAATAATAAAGATGTCTTCAAATCTCAAACGTTGACCATGGCAGTAGCAGGTATTTCCACCATTTGCTGCAGAGACGTGTTTTCATTTAGGAGGTGAACTTCAGATATTAAAATGTCTAAAATAGCTGAACGTATGAAGGAGTTTAAACGAACATGAGGAAGTGGATTGAATTGGCTGAATGCTTTGAAATATTTACACAACAGCTCTACATTCTCTTAGTTTTTGCTCTGATAGAAGGAAATACTGATTTAATAGTGATACTGCACTTTTCATTGATCCAAATAGTTTCTCATAGTTAGCTCAAAATCTGCTTCTTGTAAATTCCTAGATGTGAACAAAACAAATTGTTTTCCAGGATCTTCTACATAGTGAATGAATGGAATAAACGAGCCCAATAGATTGTTTTATTTTCAAGCCAATTAACAACAAGGACACTAGAGCCCTGAAGGACTTCTCATCATTCAGAGTCTCTGCAGAGCCGTGGTGGTGATGGTGGGGCTCTTCAGAGTCTGAAGTTTTACACACAGAGGGCAGCGTGCTGATAATATCATACACCTTGAACTTGCTTGAAAATATGCTAATTATCAGCTAGTAAGTAAGTAAGCTGAAGCTACAGTCTCCATAAAGCTGCATTTTCATTTTTCAAAGCAGAGTTCGTTAACTCAGAGAATCTTGGTCTGAGGGATGTTCACTGAAATAGTTGTGCAGGGCAGGAAGCCACAGCTCTTTTCCTGAAAGGTACAAACAAACACACTCAGGTTGGTTCCCACTGATGTCTCCATGACAGAACTCGCTGTGAAACTCCTATTGCTGGGCAGAATGTCAGCGGTCTGAATCATCGAACCAATTTGGCTGGCCTGAAAGCCTCAACATTTAAAAATATCTGGACTCTGCAGGGATTGACAGCCTGTTAATATGCTCTGTGCCGGATGGGTTGGCATGAACAGCTGATTAAAACAAACTCTGCTTAGAATGCATTACATTTTTAGTCACTTCTGGCATCTAACATCCATTGTGAAATACTGGAAGCCCAACAGAGCTGCAGAAGACGACTCAACTGAGACCTCAAGAAAAAATCAAGTTGATGTTGCTGTCAGACCACCTCCTCATCTGAAAAAATAACCCCATGAAGCCATTCATTTAAAGATGTATTGATATATACTTTTAAATATTCATTTATGTCTTTAGAGGGAGTTTGACCTCTTTATTGTCATCTTTGCTTGGTCGACATAGGAATTAACCATAAACTCTGATGTAATCTGTCAGTTTCTCATACAGACTTTAACCTCATTGGAATTATTTGGACTCTACTGGATTATAAATATGTTCAAAGCTTTGTCTGATGCAGCACAAACCAGCATTTCAAAATAAAATGAATTTAAACGGTAAATGACACGATAGTGCTTTTCTACCACGCTTGAAGACCCACTGCGATCATCTTTTTGATCCATTATCAAAGTATTCTCAGTGGTCTTTTAAGGACTTTCCTGTCTTTTTATGACTATTTTGATTCCCAACCAATATTAGCGGTGCAACTAATATGGTGAACAATATCAGAGCTATCCAGCTGTAGAGTTTGATCCAGATTCCAGCTAAAACAAGGAAAACAAAGACATTCATGGATGTATTTGTCTGGAAGTGGATGCATCAGAATGGAGCGGAGCAGGGAGCTTGTGGCTTCTACTTTTTCAAATGGGATTTTTCCATCAGAAATGCAGATGCAGTTTCCATCTTCACATTTTTTCTTCCATCATTAGTAAAATGCCTCAAGAACATATTAAAAACATCAAAAGCACATTTTCAGTTTGAGCTTTTCAGTACATCTCTGCTGCTACAAGCTTCCCCTTTTATAAAGACATGAATACATCCATCAGAGCCTGAACCGACTGTGAGTCTCCTTTTCATTCAAGGACTTCAGTGTTCTAAAAATAACTACATTTTAGACAGTGTACATAAATAAACTCAAAACTTGAACACTACTTTTTTGTTTGACCTTAAAGGTCTGTTGTTCTGCTGTTTTTCAGTTTTGTTTAAGATCACCACATCAGTTGACTAAATGTTTGCTGGTCTGATTCCCAGACTTAGTCAGCTGCTTCTTTACAGGACTACACACATATACTCACATTGTCCAACATTCTCTCATTACTGTGATAATTCTACTGTGGTTTATGTCATTACACATTCTGAATTTTTTCTGATCTTTAGGGGTTTTTTCTTGAGTGATACTAAGTAATGAGTGCTGCCTGTCCACAGAGTGGACCATGAATCCTGAGGCCAAAAGCCACTACTTATTTTATTTATGACAAACTTATAACAACAGCGGTTGTCCTCAGCAAGGCTTCCAAAAATTAACAGTTTCAGGTTTTTCTTTTCTACTCTCTATTTATAGTCTTTTACATCATCAGTTTGTTATGATGCTTTCTGTGTTGGTGAGATGAATACAAATCAAGTTAAACCGCAGAAAGATGATGATGCTGAAGCGGTTGAATCATGGTGTGGATGGAAAGAGGATTAGAGGAGGAGAGATCTTGAAGGAGGAGCTTGCTAAGAATGGTTGGAGGTGAAGAGAGTCTCAAATAAGGTGATGAGTCTGAATTGAATGAAAGTAGTCATCATTTGTTGACCGGGTTATTTTTGGTGGGTAAGAAGTTTGTCACAGCTGGAGTGTTTGCTTTCTTCTTCGTTTGGACTGCATGGATTGGAAACCTGCAGATAAAAACATTAAATGCATCACAGCAGACCAAAGCTTTGGAGGTTTTTGGAATGCGTATCAGACAAAGATCCCAGAGTTCAGTCCGCAGCGGCCCTCAACAGTTTAGCCAAGTGGTGAGGACATTTTTCCAGAAAAAAGAGAAACCTGTGGTGACAGTGGAGGGAGGAGCACGCTGGTTGATTACATCTTATGAAGATGCTGTCATCTAAAAGAGATTAGAGACTGTAAAGTGGTGTTTGGGGAGAATGTAGGCACACCATATAGGATGGTGGTGTGAGGATGACTCTGGTGGAAAGGAAGATGAAGAAAACACCAGTGCAAAAGAACAAGTGGTGGAAGTTGAAAAAAAGAGTGTGGTGAGCTTGTCAAGAGGAGGTGAAACTGGCTTTGGGAAGTTAGGAGGTTGTAGATGACTGGACAGCTAAAGCTTGAGATCAGGGTGGCTGGGAGGAACGTACTTGATTTGTCATCAGAAGGGAAGAAAGCAGATTTGGAGACTGTGTGAATGAAGATGTGCAGGAGTTTAAGAGGAAAAGGTTAGAGGAGGAAAAAAATGGGATACATAGAACAGAAGACAGGAGTGAAAGGAGATTCAGCACAAGGTGGAGGTGACAAAGACCAAACAAAGGGTGGATGAGCACAAGTACGACAGGCTGGAAACAAAGACGAGAGAGATGGATCTGTACAGGTGAGGCAGGTAAACAGAGATAGAAGGATGTGCAGCAGGTTAGTGAAGGGGTGGAAATGTATTGACAGGTTTCACAAGTGTGAAGGAATGATGGAAGGAGAACTTTGGATGAATGAGAAAGATGTTAGAGAACACAGAGGAGAAAAGGAAGCTGTTGTGTTGCAGGAAGTAACAAAGACCAATACAGATGAAGTGAGGGAGACATTGAAAAGCATGAAGAGTGGAAAGGTAGTTGTTCTTTAGAACCTACCTGTGGATGTACGGAAGTGTTTGGGAAAGATAACAGCATAGAGTTTCTGACTGGAATGTTTGACAAGATCTTGGAGAGTGAAAAGACAGCTCAAAGGGAGAAAGGGAGAAGTTCAGAGTTGGGGAAACGACAAAGGAGTGAGGCTGATGAGTCAAACATTGAGGTTTTTTCAAGAGTAGTGAAAGCTAGTCTACCAGAAATGAGGTCTGGTGACCAACAGTTTGGTTTCATACCGAGGAAGAGAAACACACTTACAATGTTTACTTTGAGGATGCTGTTAGAGAAGACCAGAGACGGCTGTGCACATGGATTTATCCTGTCAAATCAGCAGTGTCTTTGTATTTGTTTCTTTAAGCTCAAAACAAATAGTTAATTTCCCCGTCAACGGGATAATTAAAGACATAATTAAAAAAGCAAAAGAGTGAAGAAAAGTTTCCTGATTCCTTAGTTGAGATCTACAGAGACATTTTCACATTTTTCCATCAAATACCACAACTACTATCTGTGGTGTAAGGTGTTTGGGATGATGAATGAACAGATGACGTGGAGGTCTGATGCATTTAATTTCATTAATGGACACTTTGAGGACATTATTCCACTCATATCTTGGTCACAAAAATCAATACAAAATCAATCATTAGTACTTGTCTCTTTTATTATCCTATGGTGTCTCTAAGAAAAATACATTGAGAAAGAAAGACTGAATAGACTTTTACTATATATAATCTCTACAAGCTGTGAAGAACATGTTGGAGTTACTGTACAAGAGTAAAAGTTGACTTCAATTGATATTAAAAATAACATAACAACATAAAATGCAAATAAAGTGCGGGGCTGTAAGCTAGCAGGAGAGAGTGTAAGCAAAGATTTCATGGGATATCTTGTAGGGTTACTTAACACAAAAAGTCCTGCCTATAACTTAGAGGGAAATTTCCAATGAGCAACTGCTGCTCTGCAGAAACTATATCTTAGACAATGACACAGGTTTTTGATCTGGGCTAAAAATGTCGTAATCACAATTAAAAGACCACTGGGAACAGTTAGATCAAAAGATGATTGGAAGGGGACTTTAAACTGCAGTAAACCTCAGTAAATACAAAGACACCACATCACCAGGATAAACAGAGTAAGTCCAGTAGGGGGCAGCACTGCCACCATCAACAAAGAAGGAAAGCAGACATTTCTCCTGCTGAAACATGTCAGTCATTGCAGAGCTTCGACAAAGCAACGCCTTTATTTATTCGCTTAAGGAACTTCCTTTTCTGTCATCTGTCCTCTCAGTGCTACATTTTTTTATCCGACCTTTACTGCTTAACACACTCCAGAATTTTTTCATTCTATTTTCTTTATCAGCTTTCCTCATTCCAGACATATTCAGAAGACTCGGCTTTAAAGCTTCAAACGTTTTAGAACTCTTCTATTTTGTTTGGTGGTTCCATTTCAGGTTGGGTCGTACGACATGCACTTCCTGTGACACGTTTGCCAACCATGTCCCTGAAAAGTTTGCAATAGTAAAATTACTTTACTCCTCATCTACATTCATATATTAATGTTGTCAGAAAGCTTGACTAAATGTGACATATTTACCTCTTCAGCGATGCACTTTCAGTTTCTACAAGTTCATATCCAGCATTGACATTTGAAGGTCATTAGAGTGAAAATATTCTGTCTTTCTGTCTTTCTTTGACGAGGTTTAGAGATTTTGTTGACACTCAAAGTCCAAATCTTCATCTCATTAACCTCTGGCATTGCAAGCATTTGTGCATGAACAAGATTATTTCCAGGGAGCATTGAGGAAAAACCTTTTCTTCTCAGTTGAGCTGTGATGTTACTTTTTTTTGCCGTGTTTGCTTTTCCAAACTGGGTTAAGTCCCATTAAAAACTCACATCTCACCATTTCTGCTGCAGCTGCAAACGTGACACTCAGCTCTGCAGTGGGACTGGAAACCTCTTAATGAATCACATCATTAATTATGAGGCCAATGAGGTGAAACTAAATACATTTAACGAGTCATCATCTCAGCGTTTCGGTGGTGATGGACAGTAAAAACCTGGCTCAGGTTCAAAGGTCACCTTTCTTATTTTTCAGAAGCACAGCAACCACACAGTGGACCTGGTGTTTTCACATGACAAACACATTTCAGATGGATATCTTATTTGTTATTTTATTTATTTATTTTTTATTCTGTGTCAAGACCCTCCACAGACAGCTATCATGGTAGAGGACAGGAGCTTGGAAAGTGAAACCCTTCAGGGAGGAAAGGAAAAGTGCATCTGTTGCCATGGTAACCGCAAGAAAGTTTTCCTTCAGTGTTTCATCAGTTTGATTTGTGTGCCCTCTCGTGGCTAACATGTTTGCTATAGTCTCCTTTTAAAAAAAAAAAAAACTGACTGAACTTACTGAGATCAGCATGAAGTCAGCAGTAAGATCAGATGAACGGATCTTTACAACCATCTTTTTTTAAGTGAACCAAAGCTTTTGCAGAAAACAATCAAAAGATCAAAATGTGTTTTTAATCTTATCAATTTACATGAAGTTTCTTATTTTAAAGTTCTCTGTTGTATATTGTGAAAGAGATCATTTTGTAAAAGCACTTCACATGAAATGAGGGTCCTAACAGCCAGGGAAAGCTATCATCCCGGTAACACACACTTTGGTGCCATCTAGTGGTTTATTATGTCCACATATTCTCATTCTGGAATCACACAGGAAGCTTAATAACAGCTGGTTAGGATCTAATTTTATTTTGAATTCATGTGTTCCTGTGTTCAGATGTGTTTCCAGGGCTCTGAAAGTAGCACGTGTGTATTTTTAACAGAATGTGTTATTCATATCCTCTTTGGGTTTGATTCTTTCATTGCAACATTAAACTTCGACCATGTTCTGATATATGTTCAAAGCGTTTCCAGGGGTCTTTTCATAAGATTATGTTGGTTTTAGATCAAATCAACAAACCTGTGTGTGTGCGTGTGTGTGTCTGTGTGTGTGTGTATGTTAGGTCAGGACGAGGTAAAGGAGAAAGTGGAGCTTTCGGAGCATTGCGTGACAAGCCTGCAGAAATCAGAGTGCAGTCTGGCATCCAGTGAGCGTGAACACACAAACGCACACAAACTCACTTGTGCACAGGCAGACTCTTTTCTCTTTCCTGCCACTTCAGGTCAGGCTCCATGCTGCCCTGCCTGGTCTGCCGCCGCCTGCTTTACATTTCGTATCCCTGATGCTCCTTTAATTTTCTTTAAAAAAAAAAAAAACTTTAATTTTGTTTTTTCACATTCTAAGTTCAACTTTTCTGCAAACGGCTGGTTTATTTGCTTCAACAATCGACTCAAATCTCCTTTTTTAGGAATAGGAACTACTAAACCCCCATGCATTTAAAATGAAACTCTAGTCCTTTCACAAAAATACTGTTTCCTGAACAACATTTTTTCAAAATATAATTTTCAAAATAGATTATACAGTAAGTTTCAAACAAAAAGACAAGTTTAAATAACTGGTCAGAACTTAATCATTTATGTAAAGAAAATAATAATAAAATAAGTTGAGAGAAGCAAAAAGGGCCCACTCCCTTTTTAGCAACTAATTCAACTCATTTTAACAAATGTAATATTTCATGTACTATATATTGTAGTTACCATATCTATTTATGATTAAGAGTAATCACTGAAGTATTTAAAGGTGGATGTGGATGCATGCCCACACATTTATATGTTCCAATCAAAGCTGCAGTTTGGTTTACCGCTATATAGATATATTTCCTGTTGTTGGTCTTGTTTAGTTTTATTTCTAATTTGAATGCTTACAAAAATCTAATTCCAAAAACATGACCTTGATGTTTATCTCATCTTTTGTTTGTTTGATCATAAATGTGTGTTATCCTTTTGAAAGTAGATTAACATTTATTTCAATGCTGTTTAAATTGTTGTTTTTTTTTCTAAATTGTGAATAAAATGATGGTACGCTTTTGTTTTATGGATCTCTCATTTCAAAATGCTAAACAAATGTTGCACTCGGGCTTTGTGTTTTATATCTTTAAAAGTTGTACTTTTGTTTTTACTGGTTGAATTAGCTCATTTTAGAACGGATTTTTTTTCTACATGTTTATATTTTTGGATCCAGGTCTGACATCAAATATAATTCATAATAATAGTCGTACAACAAAAGTTTCTAAAAAGGAATGCTTACTTTAGATTTGCATTGTTTTTATTTACAACATAAAAAAACTATTTGATTCATGTGTTTGTTCTGGTTCCTTTAGATGGTCTTGAAAAATAAAATAAAATATTTTTGATTCGCAAATAACTAAAATAAAAAACAAGTTGACTTAAATTGATTGAAGGTAGAGGGAAAAGCAAAAGATACAAAAAACGTTTACAGACCGGAAGGCCTGAAAGCTGCAGCTTCTGTTCCGGTGAAAACTCCGTCCATGCAGCCCGCTCGGTTGGGTTCGGACTCTCGGTTTGGTTCGGACTCTCGGTTTGGTTCGGACTCACGGTTTGGTGCGGACTAGGCCAGCCGGCTGGAGCCTCTCGGGTCGGTCAGGGCGGCCCCGGGCGAAGGGCCCCTGCTGCTGACCCACGTGACTCTCTTTGATGGATTAGTGGCTGCGGTCAAACTGAAGTGGCGCTAATCTGATTTGCTGCTGACTCAAAGTGATTGTTATTTTGGATGGAAGGAAGCAGTCCGCTTTGCTTTGTTGCTGCTACATCAGAATGTAAAACGTCACTGCGCTGCAGGAAAAACCTGCAAACCTTTTGAGAGCAGCTGGAAGGAACAGTCAGCTTGACCTTCCTCCTTCTCTTCAGGAACTCTCAGCCTGGTTTTAAAATAACATGCAACCGAATTAAGGTTCCCTTCTTACATGGACTTCATTATTTTGTTTATTTATATTTTTGTTTTGGTCCACACAGTGAACACAGTTTGTCCAAACATTTTATTTTAGATTTAAAGAAGGGATGAACTTGAAGGCGTTTGCGCGCGTGTCTGTGCGTCTATGGTTAACATTTATCAACATTAGTGGGAAGTTGTTGTTTTTGTCACAATAGTGCTAAATAAAAGTGTGTATTTTAAAAGAATTTCTGCTCCAGCCTGCATGGTGTTCGTGAGTTTGTCAGTAGATCCATTTTTAGGGCTCAAAAACTCAGTAACGCGTGTTCCGGTGCGTGTGGCGCAGGTCTGATCCCGCGCGCGCAGAGCTGGTTTGCGGGCTTAATCTGAACACCACTTTGTTTTTCTGTCTGCTCTTCTTGTCGCTGCATTTGGGAAACATTTCAGTAACATCTGCGGTGTGTATTCTCTTCAGAACACGCTGCAGAACCACAACCTATCGCTCCGAATCTGCAAAGTCTGGAAGAGAGCTTTCCGTGAGTGTTTGGGCCTCAAATCCTGGATTAGTGGGATCTGGAGGAACTTTGGAGAGACTGGACCCTGTTGGTTTGGATGAAAGGAACCAGGCTGGCCGGCGGCGGGGTGAGGGGTCCCCTGGTGCTCAGATGACGACTCCGTCCTGACAGGGTTAACGTACCGTGAGGAAGTTAAACAAACGGACGTTCCCGTTAGAAGTGAGTGAAGACGTTCGTGAAGATCCACGTGGTTGTTCTGGATGAAGAAGACTAGAGATGGGAATGGGAAAGGAAACAGAAGATTGATCATTTTGTGGACATTTTTTGATATTTTTGCCACTTCTTTATGACTCATTGATGCGTAAATGTGGCAATAATCAGATAGATTTTACCCACAACAGATTTTTAAATAGCTTTACTGGTCTTTTTGTGATTTTTCATTTGCTATCCTCTAATTTTTTTAATTAATTTATTTTTTTTAATGTATATATTTGCTTCAATGAGCCAAAACTCTTTAGATGATATTTGCTAATCTGCAGTGAAATCTGCTACATGCAGAATAAATCTAATCCCTATAACATGATTACATGGAAAAATGAGCTTTGACCTTCACCCAACACATAACCCAGTTAGAGTTAATTTTGTGAATTTTCTTTTATTAAGTTCTAACTTAACTTATATTATGTTCTCTTATTTAAAAAACATCTGTTGAATAACATCTACAGTAAAAATAGACTTTATCTTAAGGGGATAAAAATATGTTTTTCATATGAATTTGGTGAGTTAGTATTATTATTATTATTATTATTATTATTATTATTATTATTATTACTATTATTATTATTATTACATGAAAAAATTTGAAACAATGTGTGTAAAAAATCTCCAAATCTGCTTAAGCGCTTTAAAGTGGAGCAGCATTTGTGTGAAGCTCAGGCTGACATGGAGCTGAAAGTGCCGCCTGCAGTTCTGGCATTCTTAGGATATATGCTGCTAACCTGCACTGAGAGCACAGGGAACAGCAGAGATTATGTGCAGTTGAAGCCCACTTTATGCTGGTCTGCTGGCGTCACAAAGTCTGGCCAGGAATGCTCACCTCGGCTAATATCAATGAGAACAAACTCTGCAGCATCAACTTATTTACACAGTGAATTATTAATGCCAGAGCTAGCAGCTGCAGGATTAGCTTAGCCTGTCAGTTAAGAAGAGAACATATGATGTTCAAATACCTGAGGATTGCCTGCCATTATAGAAGTGTTTGTGCTTTTCTGCACAGCTTGGAATGAGAAGTTGCACCGTAATTATACTCCAAACCTTTGGATGAGATTCATCCGTTTATCTGCAGATGTGTTGCTGGTGAATGACCATCAGAGGGCGCCTTAGAGACCCCAAGAAGCTGTTGGTCTCTCCATTAACTGAAGCTTTATTTGGATAAATCATCATGTGTTTCAGTGCAGCTTAGAAATGACTGCAGTGAGTTTAGTTTGGCACATTTTGCATGAATTTGTTTGCACTTACATCCATTCAAAGCTCTGCAGAGGCCTCTGCGAGCCCCCTTCTAATGTAAAGAACGCCCCTGACGAGGTGCATGCCTTCCTGTCTCTGCCCGACTGTCTCACTGACTCCAACATGGAGGAACTAGGTCAAACTCTCTCCATTTACTATTAGTCTTTGCTGAGAGCAGTAAACCCCAGAGCCATTAAGACGACACTTTAACGGTTAATAGCTCCCATAAAGCAATGATTGCAGGCGGGCTGTTCCCACAAAGTACACAAGAGTTTGCAGAGAGAGCCAGACGTTGAAATGTCATGTTTTCATGAAGTTATTGTTGAGGCATAAACACAAATGGGCTTGTTTGCAGGTCCAAGACACTTTGTTTGAAGCTACAGCTGTAATGAAAATTATAGCTAAACTTAACAGTTTTTGGCTGCTGAAGCATAATAGAAAAACATATTTTTAAAATTACAATGGATTATTTTAAATATAAAAAAAGTCTGGAGAAGTGCAGAGTCCCAATCACTAAATCAAAACAGAGTCTCTGAGCAAAAATATCAGTTCGAGTTTGCAGATCCCAGCAGTTGTTTACGATGATGTGGAAATTACATTTTAACCTAAAGGTTTCAAAAGATTTCTGCTTTAAATTTTGGTTTCAAACAAACATATTAAAAGTTATGGCACACTTTAGAATAAATCCATGGACCCTGTCTGAAGTTCAGTGAAACTTTACCTGTTATGGTGACATTTTTCTCAGTGTTTGGATATTTTCTTTGCTTTATTTTTGGCATTTTGTCTCTAAACATTTGATCTTTGTTATAAAACCTGAAAACAGTTTGATCTCAATTTTTGTGATTTTTGCAGTAAAATGATGACCTTCTGGACAGTTTTAGGTCCATTGTGGAATGATTGTTCCAATATAATGAAAAATATCTGTAGAAGTTGAAGCTACTAAGGGCTAAAGCTTTTCTGATCTGAGTTTCAGATTTCAACAAATAAAACCTTTTCGCCCTGCTGCCAAACCCAGTGGACTTGAGGTTCCTTTCAGATAACAATAACACAAAGTGTAGGGCAGCCTCACACATCACAGACCTGGCAGCACACTTAGCATGCTCAATTTGATGCAGCTGTCTCCTGGAGCAAGCGCTGATGATCCGATTGAGTGTGCTGAAGCTGCGTTTCAGTGCAGCAGCGAAGTGGAGGGGGCGGAGCTGCGGTTCAGGCCAGCAGGCCTCTGGATGCAAAGGGCGCGCCAAGCTGCATGAACATCAGACGAACGAGGGCGAGCAAAGTGAGACCGGGGCCTCCGGGTCTGCTCTGTCTGTTTCCGGATCAGGCATTTTGGTCAGAGTGGTTCATGGCTTCAGAAACCTGATCTAATGTGGGGTTTCATCCCAAGCATTACGCTTTCTCAACATCCCCCACTGAAAGAAAAAGGAACAAGTGAGGTAGAAGAGAGCACTCTGCAGCAGAGAAGCGAATGAAGACAAAGTAACATGCATGTCCATCATAACTAGGATGTTTGTAAAACATTCCAGGAACACGGAGCATTAATGACCCGTGAACTTCCCCCTGACGTTTATGAGACGGCAAACAGCAACGAAAGGAAGTGATTCCATCTGAGAGGGATAACAAACAAACAACATTAAAAGCCAACCATAAAAGAAAACAAAGAAGAAAAGCCTAAAAACTCTCCATTGACCTCTGGTTTATGAATTACAATGTGTAAGTGTGAATGTGTCCTAATAAGGAAGTCTGAGTTTCCTATAGCAACTTCCTTCCATGATGCAAAAGCACCTGTGCTGCAGAGGGATGTGAATTTAGTTTAACCTGTTTGACTCTCTAGCAAAAGAAGAGACTGAGCCTTACAAACGCTGATTTTCCTGTTATCACGTAACAATTTTACACTATTCTAACAGGAACTCAAACTTCTCTTAATTGTGACGTTGCTTTGTCAATATTTACTGGAATACTGGTATTTCTGCAAACCTTTTAACATGTTCTTGTAGCAGTTTTCTAATGATGGAGAACAGAAGAACATTAAGCTCAAAATGACACATTTCCTCTATTCTTTTTTGTACTTCCTCATGAGTGTGAAGGTCTATAAGCTAGTGGGAGAGCACATAAACAGAGGGGTTACGGGAAATGGGGGCGGGGTTGCTCCACACCAACAACTCAGAGGTGAATTTCTAATGAACTCCTGCTGCTCTGCAGAAACTATGTCCTAGGAAACAAGTTTTTAGATTTTGTTTAACAACAGCATCACTACATGAGTTTTGAAGGAGGCATTGTTGTGAATAAAGTCACACTCTGGATTTAGCCGTAACCCCTAACCCTGCGGTCCGGTCACTACGGTCTGACCTCTGCTGTCCGGTCCGGCCCGTTGTACTCTCTTTGCTCTTTTCACCGTGTTGCAAACATGACATCATTTCTGCTGACATGGGGGTCTCAAAGTGTGTGGTAGAACGTCCTTTCAGCCATATAACACCATGGAGGACGAGAGGCTGATCAGAGATCCAGAACTGCCCCATCATTTATGATACAACACATGCTAGGATAATGACCAGAAGGACAGAGTCTGGACTGAGATTTCACAGGCTGTTGGACTTGATGATGAGTTTGTGTAATATAGACATTCACACCCAGATTAGAAAGTTAAATCCATAGATTGAAGACGAGTCATGCAGAAAAAGAAATGTTGTTATTATACTCCAAAATAATGAGGGTTTGTTTACTATGACGTCATATTTACATGGAGAGTTCCTGCAGCAGAACCACATCAATTTGTTGTCAGTGTGAGCTACCTGCTGTAGACTGACCGCTCTGCAGCCCCACCGGAACCGGACAGCATGCGGTGTGAGCCTGGGGTCACCTTCAGTCTTGACCATAAAGAAAGCGGCAGGCCCTTCATAACAGACCTGTGAGGCTGTGCAGCTTTTAAAGCTAAAGAGGATTTCAGAATCAATGACTTCAGATTTGATTTAGATGAGAGCATTTGAGAAAACGGGGCGAAATGAAATGGATGAAATCATTTTTGCCAAGTGTCAGCTAAGGTTTTTTTTAATGCAAAACTAATGCCACTTCAGCTCCAGCTACAACAAGAAAACCTTTGCTAGCACCCAATACTTGGCTGGTAGTAAGCAGGACGATGAAAACGCTTGACACAGTGATGTAAGCTAAGAGTAAAGAGTTCCTCCTCAACATCCTGTTGGTTGATGTTTTTAAGCAATAAAAACAAAGGAAAGACAATAAGATCCAAACATATCAAATCATTTTTTGATAGTGACTGCATGCAGCATTGGAGCATGGGGATCCAGGGTTATTTCCATGGGTCTTTAGGCAAGACTTTTCACACTACTGCCTAACTATGTGGCCACAAGGTCTGGGTCTCTCTGTGCCGGTTCCCAGATAAAATACAGGGTTGTGTCAGGAAGGGCATCCGGCATAAATCTCTCTGCCAAACCAAGTGTGTGGATCAGTGAAATCTGATTTGTTGTGCTGACCCCTGAGGGGTAAACAACAACAGATATCAAACCCTTTTGTAATATGATTTGAAAAAATACACAACAGAAGAGCACTCTTAATCATCAATGCACATGTCCTCCTCTATGCGTCCAGTACACACAACACTGAATCTATTCAACATAAAGATTGTAAAACTGAGTTTGCAAAAAAGAAAGAGGATGAATGGTGTGTTAGTGCAGAGAGAACTGGAAGCAGACATGCAAATCCAAACTGAGAATCCATCATGGTGTTGTCATTGAAGGAAGTCAGAGCAGCTCCGTGTCACAAAGGGCAGGACATGCAGGCTTGAATGAAGGCCTTGTTGAGGTCTGCATGATAAGACAGGTGCAGGTTCGGCTCTCATATTGTCTGCACTGCGAGTTATGTTGAAGAGCAGCATTATCCTCTGTCAAAGGGTAAGTCTGCCCTTTGGGGGGCGGAAACACACAGAGCTAAAGGTCAGCACCGCTGACTCTGTAAGTGAAATAAAAGCTCAGATGCTTTGCCATTTTACTGAAAAGGGTAGAGACAGCCATCAACCTTCATTTAGCTAAACGCTTCACATCACTGATCTGAAAAGCTGGCTTCCATTGGTGGGGAAACTGTTAGGTTTGTCCCGTACACGCTGGCTCCTGACCCCACACATGGAAGCAGAGGCTGCTGCTCTGGAAGTGAGACTGCAGCATCTACAAACAGCTGTTCAGAAACACAAACGCCTCCTTTTGCTTGAATTTGGCCCAAATGAGCAGCACACGCGCACAAGCGAGCACTAGGTCACATGTCCTCTCTTTCATTTGCTTCGTGTCTGACCCAAAGGACAGGACAGAGGTGCTCTCTGGTCCTCTCGGACACGGCGTGTACACTAGCGCGCGCTCACGCGCAGCGGCTGAGCGCGACACACACATTCCGTTTTCCTGGAAACCCCCATTTGCTGCTGTGCTGTCCAATCGCCGGCGGACTTCGGCTCAGTCTTTGTGTGACTTGACGTTTCTCTTTCTGCCTCTCCCTCTGATCCGCGCCGGCAGAGGAGATCCCGCCACGACAGATCCCCCCCGAGATCACAGCGACGCTTGAGATGACTGTTTGGACTTTACGGCGCTGTGACGCAAGACCAGAAGTCAGCCGAGTCTGCGCGCCAGCACCGTGACATCTGAAGTCAAACATGCAGGACGGCGCGACTTCATCCAGGGCGTCGTCGTTTTTCATCGAGAACCTGCTGCGCAGAGGGCGGGATGAGCCCGGCCCTGCGTCCGGCAGCAGCTGGACGGACTGTGGTTCTGAAGCTGCTTCAACGCCGCGACACTTGCAGGCATTCTGCCCCGACTGGAGCGCCCCAGCGCCGGATGAGCCCGCATCCAGGAGACGCTGCTCGGAGGCGGACTCTCCCCTGCCGTGGAGCCTCACGGAGACCACAGAAACATCCCACAGTAAGTCAGAGCGGCGGGATCAGTGTTTGGATGATGATCGCATCTCATCATTCTTTATTGGAAAAAGCCGTGGGCTCTGTGGCGTCTGTTTAGGGTGAAAAAAAGTCATTTGCTTGTTGTTGTCGTGCATCTGTTTGCCTGGTGGTCTGCTCCTCATGGATCCACGTCCAGGACGCGCGCCGCGGACTGCAGGAGCCGGTCATCAGTCGTTCCCGCTCCTCCAAACTTTCCAGCCGAACGCGCTTCGACCTCCAGCGTTCTCTTCAGACTGTCAGACATGCGCGTCTCTGTTCTGAAGCGCGCTCTGGAGTCGGTGCTTCGGTCTGCGGATTAGGAATCACGCACAAGAGCCCAGAATTCCAAAACAAAGGCGCAGGGAGGCACGTCACCATGACGCCGTCACGGACTGACAGCAGCAGGTTTTCCAGGTGTGATGACACACGTTTACGTTTACACTCCCCCTTCATGACTGGCGGCCGTTCATCTCCATTCACGTCGAAGTGGACATCACTGCCCAGCAGGTGCGATGGAGACACGCGCTTTTCTGCTCTTGTTCAGAAAAAACTTGAAGAATTCTGACGTGAAAGAAGAGACAGCAGCAGCGCATCCATGATGAGGGACGGACAGGGTCACATGCTGGGGGTGGGGGGCCAGCAGGGCCCTGGACCGAGGGACCCCAGCCGACCGTCAAAATGCTGGACAAAATATCTGAACTGAAAGATGACCTGCCAAAAAGCTTTCATTTTTCTGATCTATCAGAGATAAATGTTCCCGTCTTTTCTTTGTAAAGACCATGAACACGAACCCTACCCTCATCCCATTTGAGTCCAGCTCTCACCAGAACTCAGTTCTGCTGGAAAATGAAGGTTTGGGTTTCCCTGTCCAGCTGCACTCCAGGAGCTTAGAGCGGCTGAAATAAGGAAGAAAGAATTGATGAAAGATGATGACAGAAATGTTAGAAAAAGACAAATGGACTAAAGATGGAGAAAGTTGGATTTAAGTTTTTGGGTAACTATCATGGCACAAGCGTGAAGAAACTTCCTGAACTTTGCACTCAGAGATCTTTAAACCTGTAAAGCCTGAACCCTTCAATGAAAGGCAGAAAATTCAAATTCTTTGAATTTGGAACCTTTATATGTCCCTCTGATCAAATGAAACAAAGTCTTTGTTTTTACATTTCAATTTGTATCATATTTGACACATCACTCACACAGCTCAAAGACATCTTTTTCCTGAGCTAACAAAAACATTCTAAGACCCCAAAAAATGAAGAAAATGTCTTTCCAGTGCTCTGGTGGAGGCTGACACACTCATGTATCAAATATGATACGTTCGGCTTTAAATGGTTAATTCTAACAACATTAGAACAGGTGTGAATATAGACATATATATATGTGTGTGTGTGTGCGCGTGTGTGTGTGTAGAGAGAGAGAGAGAGAGAGAGAGAGCCGTTTAGGCTATAAATTCCGTTTTAGTGATATCTCGCGCCAGCGGGTTGACCAAAACAATTTCTGTAACTTCGGTAAATCACCAGTCAAAAAAACACTTTTCAAGCTTGTGTTTCTGATTTGGTATTTTTTAGGTCCAAAGGACAACCGGAGTTCGGAGGATCCGTGCTGCTCGGTTTGTGACCGGGCTTCACCCGCCGTGTCCGAGCCCATGACGGAGAGCAGCGACGAAACCGACAGGAAAACGGGCGACGGCTGCTTAACGGACGACAACGAGGACGCGCCAAGCGCCTTTGACGCACGCTCCGAACCAGACGCGGCGTCCGAGCCGGGCTGCACCCGCAAGAAAAAGACCCGAACCGTGTTCAGCCGCAGCCAGGTGTTTCAGCTGGAGTCCACCTTCGACGTCAAACGGTACCTGAGCAGCTCGGAGAGGGCGGGCTTGGCCGCATCCCTGCATCTGACAGAGACGCAGGTGAAGATCTGGTTCCAGAACAGGAGGAATAAATGGAAGCGGCAACTCGCCGCGAACCTGGAGGCTGCGCACACCCCAACCTCCAGCCAAAGGATCGTCCGGGTGCCCGTTCTGTACCACGACGGAGCCGCGCCCGCCGCCGCCGCGTTGAGCTTCAGCCTGAACCGCCATCCGGGCTCTTCCCCCCCGGTGTGCTACTCAGGCTCCGTCTACCCCCTGTCGTCGTTTGCGCAGTCCATGAGCATGCTCAGGGCGCAGATGACCGGCTTGGTGTGAAGACTGCGCCATCAGGCCGATAATCATGTCCAGAAACACAGTCCTGCGGCGGGAAAGGCAGCTGCGTCCAAAGAGCCGAACATTTCAACCGTGTCTTTACATTTCTGGTCATAAGAGGACTGAAAATGTGTACTGTATGTTTGAAAACACATATTTTTGCAAAACATTTATATTTAAAGTCACGTGTTTTCCAAGTTTCTCACATTTTCACAGAATAAAATAATGAAGCACTTCACAGTTCTCCTTTCTGTGTCAGATCATCCCCCATTATTGTAATGATGGCATCCTGCAGACAAAACGCAGGAAAGAAGGGCTTCTTTTTAGCTGGAATGAAAGATTTGCTGCAGTTTTTTATCACGTCATGCAGACAAATAACGTGATCAGCCAAGAGGCCTGCGCAATGAAGACCTGCATGGCAAGCACCAAAACACGGTGTTTTCACCAGAACAAATGTCAAATGAAATAAAAATGTACGAATTAGCTTTCCTCCAGACTGAGGCAGAGGAGCAGCCAGCAGCTGAGGCAGCAGCACAAAAAACAACCCGATGTTCAACAGCAAAGCTGACTGGAAGCAGCGGAATGCTGTGGTCGTCGGTGACCGGCGGGGCCCCGCAGGGCTGCAGCCCGCAGCTCTGCCCGCTGCGGGTGGATGAGGAGGAGTAACGTGACTAATGACTGGGGTGGAGTGGGGGGAGGGGGGAGGCCCAACAACGCAGACGTCCTCCTTCCGTCCTGCCATTGGTGCACGCTGGGCGCTCCATGGAGCCAATCAGCGGCGGCGACGCGCTCCGTGCGCAATCGTGTAGTTGGAGCAGAGCGCGGAGCGGCCGGCAGTGTCCGCTCAGAGGCAGCAGCTGCTGACATGCTGCGCCAGTGGCCACAGTAACGAGGGACAATATGAGCAAAGCAGCGGCTCCATGTCGACCCAGCGCCTCTCTTAAGTTCACCATTGACAACATCCTCAACCTGAAGTCGAGCGGGACGGGCTCTGACTCCAGCGGCCTGCGGGATGAGCTGCGTGAAGACCCCGCAGGCCAGCAGAGGCCGGACCAAAGCGGTGAGGGGTCACTGCAGTTTGGTGTGCGGGTTGTCGTCAGCTGCTGCATGCGCTGACTTTCACCAACTGTCACTTCTCTTCCAGTGTCGGTCAGAACCTGCAGCTCAGCCTCCGAACCGGGCCCGCGCTACGAGAGCGGCGACAGCAGCTGCGACGACAGCATCTCCAGCAGCGCGGCCGCGGACGCGCTCCAGGGAGGCAGCCCGAGCAAGAAGAGCAAAGCCATCACCAAAAAGAAAACGCGCACCATTTTCTCCAAGAGACAGATCTTCCAGTTGGAGTCTACCTTCGACATGAAGCGGTACCTGAGCAGCGCGGAGCGGGCCTGCCTCGCCAGCTCCCTGCAGCTCACGGAGACGCAGGTCAAGATCTGGTTTCAGAACCGCAGGAATAAACTGAAACGACAAATCTCCACAGAGATTGACGGACCCGTTAGTGACTGCCCCGTGGCAGTAAAGCCCGTGGCAGCGGGGCAGCTGCCGGCCTTGTACAAGGAGAGCAGCCTGCTGGGGAGATGCCTGCTGCCGGTGCCGCTGCCGGTGGTGTACCCTGCCGGCGGCGCGCCTTACCTCTGCTTCTCCAACGCCAGCAAGTACTTCAGCCTGTACGACGGAGACGTATGAGGCTTCCAGCGACCAACAGACGCTGTGGCTGGTTTTTGTTTCCAGGTTCCAAGCATTTAGGGTCTAGCGAGACCCGAACCTCTTTTTAAAACGGGGGGAAACGGCGCAGAACGTGCGGCATTATTTATTTCAGCGCAGGCTGCGGGCTTCCTGAAGGCCTGACTCTGAACTCCCACCGGCTTCACTGAGGATGCCTGAAACATGAACATTTACAGCCTGTTGTTGATTACATCCTATTTTATTATTATTATTATTAGCATTATTTTATTATTAACCCGTTTTATTGCTGCGAAAGCCACCAAAGAAATTACTGTAGCCTGTCTGCATGCATTTCCTGTATCATAAGGAAGTTTAAGATACTGAAATTATCTTTGTATTTAAATGAATGTAATAACATTTCATTTTTCTGTTGCGCATGTTTTATTTTCGTTTTTCTTGTTATTTTATTATTACTATCATTTTATCCCACTTTGCCTAAAAGATTACCACACCTTTTCTTAAAGTGAAATTAAAAAAACACTTTACATATCAAATTCAGATTCATTCAGATTATTTTTATTTTGAAACAGACCTTATTTTAATTTTATTTATTTATATTAATCTTGCTGGCAGATTATTAATTCTGCAAATGGATCAGTAGCGAATCTGAATCATCCATGTCCCACATTTTTATCAGAAATTCAGGCCTCAGCAATACAAGGAAACTACTCTCCAGGTTGCAAGAAAGGAATTTTATTGGAACATGTCTTTATAATTTGTGAGCAAAAAACAGCAAAATTTACAGAATTAAAAAAAAATATACATATATATATATATATATATATATATATATATATATATATATATGTGGTTTGGAGTCAGAAAAACAGCTGATGTAATAAATATGTTTTGTTTTGTCCTTTTTTTTAAACATAGATTTTTGATGCTATAGGAAAATGGTCGGACCTGCTCAAGTTTTCACGTATTTCATGTAACATTATGCTCGAAACCAAACCAAATATGATAGAAATGTTCCGTTCCTGTGGCTGGTGTAGCAAAAAGATTCTCCTCCTGTTTTTCTTTTTTGTGAGCTCTCGTATTGGTCAGTCGCTGTGATCAAGCGCGGCCGCAGAAATCCAGCCATGCAAGTTGCTGCACATTGAAAGGAATGTTGCTATCAGAAGAAATGTCAGTTCATGCATTTGCTAATTTTGCTCATTTTCTGGTTTTGATATTTACTAAAGATGTACTCAAAACAAATATTCATTGCATAAAGAGAAATGTTCAATTTTAAAATACTGTAAAATGTCCATATATGGCATAAAATAGTATATTGACAGCAATGAATTTAGCCTGTTGAGGAGAAAAAAAAATCATGTTTATTTGCAAGGTTGGATTTATTTTCTCTCCATTATTCCTACTTTCTAACTAAAATCAACTTTAGATTTGGCAGAAATCTAAAAGTAAAGGGAAAAAAGTTTGACATCACAAACAATGTAATATCTATTTATTCTTAGTTGCTTTACTGTTTCAGCAGAAAAGGAGGACAGAACCTGTAAACAAAATTGTTTTAAGTTTTCAGACTTTATTTTCTTCCCTGGACTTGCTGAAAGTCACCTGACTGTCATTCTGCTCTTTGACCTGACTGCTTCAGTTCATCACTTGACCTTTCTCTTTGTGATAATTTAACATACTGAGTCTGCAACAGGAGGATTCCCACAGAATACATGTCAGACTGGGTGGTGTGCAGAGAAAGCATTCCTAAAGACGATGACAGGACAATCCGGAACAGTTTGGATTGGAAAAGAAAACTTGGAAGTGCTCCTTCGTGCCACAAAAATGATCGAGAAGCATCCTGGGCAGGAGTCTGTTCGCCATGGAAACGACATCCGGCTGACTGTCTCGTGTTTCAGAGCAGGAGACTCACACCGCTAACTACCCACAATCCTCAACGGCTCAGCAGACTTTCAGGAAACAAGGTGTGGTCAAATACTGCCAACATGAAAGTTAAGAGTCCTGAAAGTGCAGAAGAATCTCAGAATTATTTTACTTTTCGCTAAAAGATGTGTTAAGTCCCTTTAATTGTTTAGTTAGACGTGCTAATTGCTCCTACCACTGAGCTATGTTTGTTTTGTCACTCCGTTCTACTGTACCTCCTGCGCCTCCTGCCTTGTCACAGCTCATCACTGGCTCCTGTGCACTGAAGCCTGAGTCTGTGTGATTACCACTTAATGAAAGGGACTGAGGAGGGCAGGGTGTTGTGGAGGGGCAGGCGGGCGGGGGACAGGCTGTTGCTCAGAATGGGTTGATGAGCGCCTGCTCGTGTTGGAAAAAACTGAAATCCCATTTGTGTTGCTGAACGGCTCTGTGCTCAACCGCCGCCATGGTGTAGCGGGGGCCAGGCAAACCCTAAATGTGTTTTTACAAGCAGCTTCTTTCTGCATGACTTGTTGGGGGCCCCTCTGTCAGTTCAGCCATTTCTTTAACCTCTGTTGCCCTCTCTCTGTCATCTGACAAAGGTCGTCCTCCAAGATGATGGGAGACGCCATCTCCAAGCCGAAAAGATGGCGGCCACAGGAGTTTAGGCCTGAATGTGAAAAAAAACTTTTCAGGAGAACTGGTTCAGGAACCGAGCTGGAGTCCACGTGAAACAGCCTCCTGGAGATTCCCTTGGGCTCAGTGCACTGAAGAGAAACACGACACTCCAATACACCGCACAAGACATCACACAGTAAACAAGAGTTTTAGTTAGGGCTGGAAATCTGAGATGTCAGGTCTGCGTGTGTGTATGTGTTACACTTAAGGAGTGTCTGATGGCCTATTGATCTGCTTATTTAGACACCCCCTCCCCTCCATAATGCAAATTGCTTGAGGAAATTGAAAGATGATGGTGAGGAGGAAATCCGATGAAAGAAAGTGATACAGAGACAGAAAGAGGAGTGGGAGTGCAGGGAGACAAACTAAACTGGGCTGGACTGCAGCCAGAAGTTAATTGCAATTGGAGCTAAGTGCAAAGAATACATTTTACTGACCATAAATGAAGTACAATGAAATGTCCTTTCTACACTCATATTCCATCTTTTTCTCATGGATTCTGACTTGTGTTCATCTTCTGCCCGATATCAACCGTAATAGAACCAGCTAAATATTCCAAAGGCTGGTTTAGTTTGGTTAATGCTATCCACCATCTGGTGTACTGGTGACCCCTGCACTATCAAGCCCTTTTAGTGCTACAATCATAGCAAGAATAAAATGGGATACAGAGACTGTTGGCGCAGAAAAGAAAGCTGTGGATTTGTATTTTTTGGAATTTGTGAAAAGGTTTGTCGTTTCAGATGATTGGCAGACACATAAATGCATAAAGAATTTCAGCTCAAAAGCAGAAGCTCTGTTTTCTGACAGGTGAGGCAAGAAAGGCCCCGTGGTGACTGACTATGTTTCACACAATGCTCATTGAGATTTCTTTTAAAAAATCGTTTGTACTTGTGTCATTTTAAGTGCATCCTTTTTTAAATTGTGCCATTGAAGGTCATTTTTAGTAAACAGTTCTTGTTTTGCCAGATATTTGTCTCTAGTTCCGGTTATTTCTGAGGTTCAGCTTTTTGTCGAGCTAGGCCACTAAACTAGACAAGTACTATTACAACAATTAACTTATTCCATAGGAACACTGATTTTTTTCCCCCATGAGTCCCCCTAAAATCAAGCAGCAGCCCTTTTTACACAACTGTGTTGAAGTAATATAGGTTATCATTGTGTTATTTTTTTTAGCTCTTCATCATGTTTCCCATCTGTTGTGTTTGTTGAAAAAAACTCCAGAGTCAGCATGCTGCTCCCACCTTTAGAAATGTAGGAGCTTCAAAAACAATGATGAATTTGATTATCTTCAGCTCCGTTCTAGTACTGGAACATCTTGTTTTGGTCAAAGATTGTACAGATTATTGGTACTGATCCTAACTGGGGCTATAATATCAAATGCATTTGGCACAGTTGCTTTATGTCAACTTTTTAACTGGTTATAGCAATGGTGGATGTGCCCACATGTGTATTTTTAAATAATTTTATTTCTAAATTAATATTTATTGATTTTAAAAATGAAAGTAAAAGTAAAGTGTGGGTTCTAATAATGCTTCAGCTCCATATATTGCAGGACAGTACAATTTTCTTTTGACAATGTCATTACTTGTGTATATGTCACTAACTTGTATCTGAATGCAGGCCATTTCTTCTTGCTCCTTCTGCAGTTTTTCTGGCACACACAGAAAAACTGTCTGACACTCAGACAGAGAGTGAATATCAATTAAACGCAGCGTTGCTCACATCGGCCCTCATGTCCTGTCCCTTCAGACACCCATGTCAGGATAATGTGCCATTAATCTACTACTGAAAACACATTATTGGCCAATCAATAGATACGATGGAGGGATAACGGCAAAAGGAAAAAGGATGAGGAAGACAGGAGGCAGGGGTCGGATGCTCTAAGTCTGAGGGGATGTGTCTGAGTGAAGGTGGGGGTGCTAACACTCATCTATAACACCACATAATGAGCTTCACTCTTTGCATACATGAAATGTGGTTTCTTGAGGATAGTCGATACACTTCCATTAAGACAAAGAGCTGTCACAGAACACCAAGTTTTTGTGTGCCACCTTCTTTTTAGTTTCAGTCACAAACTGCTGATTCTAAAATCACATTTGACTTTAAGCTGTTGGTAACAGGAAATTAAAGGAAAACCACAATAGTGGGGACAAAAATCCTACTTTCAAAAAAAAACTTAATGATTTTGTTTTCCACATTCAAACGGAATCAACAACTTCATCAGTAGATTTTTTTCCATAAAACACACGCTGCCCATGTCAAACCTGGTGCCTAATTTGGGCATTACTTTCCCAGCCATCACCTGCATGTAGTTGGTCCTGATGATTAAGAGTCTGTGATATTTGGCTTTCTATCCTCCATCATTAGCTGGTGTTTCTTCCAAAACCTGTCTGAATTCTTTTCCCAGTTTAATGGGCTGAATGGTCATGGTAAATCCAAATTCAACTTTATTTATATAGCACTTTTCCTACTAAAAAGCATCTCAAAGTGCTTTCCACAATGAAACAAACAACAGTAAGATAAAAAATAACAGTTAAAATAGCAATCAAATAGTACAATAAATAATAAAAACAAAAACACACATACACATCCCAAAAGTACTATGAAATGAAATTACATTAATTATTGGTAAACATTTATAAAATCAATTTAAAACATGTGGGCATGTAAAAACTATGTAAGAGCTATACTCAAAAATGAGTTTTTTCTTAAAAACCTACACAGTGGAGGTTGAGTCCACAGTACTGAAATATGGCCTCACCGTGGGTTTTGGTTCTGACTTTTGGGACCACCAGCAGACCTGCACCTGAGGACATGAGGGGTCTGGGAGGGTCATAAACTAAAAGTAAATCTGATAAAAATGAAGGTCCAAATCCTTGTAAGGTTTTATAAACTTATAAAAGAACTTTAAAATGGATCCTGAAGCTGACAGGGAGCCAGAGCAAAGACTTCAAAAGTGGAGTAATGTGCTCCTTCTTTCTAGTCGTGCGTGGTTTTGGACTAGTAGCAGCTGATTTATTTTGTTTTTCTTAACACCTGAAAGAAGGGTATTACAATAATCTATTCTAGATGTTATGAAGGTGTGTATTAATATTTCAGAACTGCTCTCGAGAGAAAGAGTCTCACCCGGGCAATATTTCTAAGATGATAAAATGCAGTCTTTGTAACATAGTTTATGTGTGCTTCAAAGGTAAGATCTGCATCTAAAATCACACCGAGGTTTCTGACTTAACTGCACACATTCATGTTACGAGATTCATTCATTTTCATTTTCTGAACTGCTTTATCCCTTTCGGGGTCACGGGGCTGCTGGAGCCTAACCTGGCTACTCATGGGCGAAGGCAGGATTAGTCGCCAGTCTGTCACAGGGGCCACGGTCACACACCCATACACACTCACATGAACCTATGAAGCATGTTTTTTGGATGGTGGGAGGAAGCTGGAGTCCCCGGTTAAAACCCACGCATGCACAGGGAGAACATGCAAACTCCACACAGGAAGGTCTCCCATTGGTGACACTGTTTCAAGTCCCCCAGCCAGGACTTGAACAGGGAACATTCTTGCTGTGAGGCAAGAGCGCTAACCACTGTGCCACCATGCAGCCTATGTTATGAGATGATAAATAAAATTGGACCCTTTCTCTTTCAGCTTCAGGACCAACAATAAAAATCTTTAAAATTAAAAATTAAAAATAAATTAAAACAAAAAACATTTCAAGATCTAAAACACAGTTTAAATGGTCATCAATGGGTCCCATGTCATCATCAGGAGACACAGCCACATATAATTGGGAGTCATCAGCATAACTATAAAGTTTATGTCATGTCTCCTGATGACATCTCCAAGTGGAAGCATACAAAGGTTAAAAAGTGTGGGACCAAGGACGGAGCTTTGAGGCTCACTGCATGTCAGTGTGTGCCTGCCAGATGACGAATCATTTACACTGACGATAAAATCCCTTTCTGTGAGATAGGATTCAAACCAGCTAAGTACCATTCCAGTGATTCCGACCATATCATGCAGTCTGTTTAAAAGAATACAGTGGTCAACTGTGTCGAAGGCTGCACTCAGCTCCAACAATACTAAACTGATGGCTTTTTTGTGTCAGTGTTAGACCTGAGATCATTTATAACATTGACTAATGCCATCTCTGTGGAATGATTGGGTCTAAAACCAGACTGAAATTTTTCTAAAACATTATTTTTATTAATAAAATCATGCAATTGAGTACAAACAAGTTATTCTAAAATTTTACTTAAAAATGGCAGGTTTGACACTGGTCGGTAACATTTGAAGCATCCAAAATGCTCTTCGAATTGAGAGAACAGGTTGTAGTTTTAAGCTGGGAAATCACTTTCTGAAGCTTTGCAGCATCAATCAAGGCAAAACTATCTAGTGTGTTTTCACAAGTCATGGGGAGTTCAACGGAACGAACCGCTAGTGGTCATTGGGTGATATTAAATAGAATGTTTTTTTTTATTTTATCAGTGAAGTGGACTGCAAACTCCTTACATTGTGTTGTGCTGAGAATAGAACATGAACTAAGAGAGATTGGATTGATTAACCGGTCAATGGTGGAGAAAATAATCTTTGGCTTTAAATAATTATCTGTCATTAATTTAGAAGAGGTTCCTTGTTCTGCATGTTTGATAGAATTGTTGTATTGAATCAATTTGTCCCTGGTAATACTGTTTTTTTTCCCACCAATGTCGTTCTGCACTCCTGGAGTTTCTCTTTAAGTGTCTTGGTTTCCTCTGTTCTTCAAGGAGGAGGTGCTGTGGTTTTAACTGTTTTTATTTTTAAAGGAGCATCTTTCTCTAATATTGATATGAGTTTGTTTTTGAAATTTTGGACAGATAAATCAACGGATTAACTTAAAGTTTCTGGTTGGGTTTGTTCCAGAGGTGAGGTGAAGTTTGCAGCCACTTGAGGGTATAGACAACAGTTCTCTTGGGAAGTTTGTGTCTGATAAAACCTTTCACAGTAAAAAACACACAGGAGTGATCTGAAATGCCAACATCCACAACAGAGGTCACAGTGGTCATCAGGCCATGAGTGTTTAGAAGATCCAGAGTGTGACTCCTGTGGGTGGGAACATTGACATGTTGAGTAAAATCCATTGTTGTTAAAATGTTTCAAAACTCTTGAATGCACAAGTTCAATGGATTGTCCACATGTAGGTTAAAATCACCAAAAATAATGACTCTACTAAAATCTACATGAATAACTGAAAAGTCTGAATTAATAATGAGTCATGCTTTGGTAGTCTGCATACTATCAAACACAACACAGTTGGATTATTAAAAACAATGCCCTGATATTCAAAAGAAGTGTATTCATTAAACAATTTACCTTTTGAACCAATAAAATCAGACAGAATTGCAACATTTCCCCCATTCCTTCCTTGTCTTTGTTTGTAAAGTAAAAAAGGGGTGGAGTCTATACAGACAGTGAACCAGTTGAACCACAATTCCAAGTCTCTGTTAGAAACAGGCCATTTAGGTTATGATCTAAAATCTGTTCGTGGATAAGATATTATTTGTTTGATTGTGAGCGTACATTTAAAAGTACCAAATCCAGTTGAGAGAAATCACTGTTGTTTTCATGTTCATGGAGGGTTAATGAGTTCTAAATCTGCAATGGTTTTAGGTTAAAAATAATTCCTATTATAAGTTTTGTTGGAAATACTAGATCGTTTTGATATAATTGATTGTATGGTAAACATAGCATATTCGATTGAGCGGTTTAAAGATAACACATGTATGGGGCTTAAGGGAGGGACAGAGATATGTTGTGGGTCAGGTTCTGGAGAAATTTGGGGAGTTGGAAGTCAGTCCAAACAAATGCAGATCCTTGAGTAAGTGTGGGAATAGGTCTAGAGATAAAAACAGTTTTTCCAGTGTCAGATAAAAGATTGAGAAGTTCCCTAAACTCCCTTTTTGTGATTTCAGATTGTTGAAGTGTTGTGTGATTGGTTCCAATGTGAACTATAATCCAAATCACGCTGGTTGGGACGGAGAGCAGGACATCTGGGAGTTTTTGTATGAGTTCCTTCACCTTCGCCCCATGGAAACATCTGGTAATGGCGTTGATGTACCTTATATTTCTGATTATGGAGTCACCAATAATCAGGGTGGTTGGAGTGAATAGCAGTCAGGGGTGAGAAGAACGAGCCTCAACCGGAGCAACAATCACTCCCTCTATCTCCTTTGGTGTTGAGGGGAGGGAAGAGAGGGTATCGATGAGGGGGAAGGAATATGTGGGGGGAAGTAGTTGTTAAACATGTTGAAGAAGGTATTAAATCTGTTGAAGTACGTGTTAATCCCGTTTAAGAAGGTGTTAAACCTGTTTAAGTAGGTGTTAAACCTGTTGAAGAAGGTATTAAACCTGTTGAAGTAGGTGTTAAACCTGTTGAAGTAGTCGTTAAACCTGTTGAAGTAGTTGTTAAACCTGTTGAAGAAGGTGTTAAATCTGTTGAAGTAGGTGTTAAATCTGTTGAAGTAGGTGTTAAATCTGTTGAAGTATGTGTTGAAGTAGTTGTTAAACCTGTTGAAGTAGGTGTTAAATCTGTTGAAGTAGGTGTTAAACCTGTTGAAGTAGGTGTTAAATCTGTTGAAGTAGTTGTTAAACCTGTTGAAGAAGGTGTTAAATCTGTTGAAGCAGGTATTAAATCTGTTGTACTAGATATTAAACCTGTTGAAGTAGGTGTTAAACCTGTTGAAGAAGGTATTAAATCTGTTGAAGTAGGTGTTAAACCTGTTGAAGAAGGTATTAAATCTGTTGAAGTAGGTGTTAAACCTGTTAAAGAAGGTGTTAAATCTGTTGAAGTAGGTGTTAAACCTGTTGAAGTAGGTGTTAAACCTGTTGAAGTAGTTGTTAAACCTGTTGAAGTAGTTGTTAAATCTGTTGAAGTAGGTGTTGAAGTAGTTGTTAAACCTGTTGAAGTAGTTGTTAAATCTGTTGAAGTAGGTGTTAAACCTGTTGAAGTAGGTGTTAAACCTGTTGAAGAAGGTATTAAATCTGTTGAAGTAGTTGTTAAACCTGTTGAAGTAGGTGTTAAATCTGTTGAAGTAGTTGTTAAACCTGTTGAAGTAGTTGTTAAATCTGTTGAAGTAGGTGTTGAAGTAGTTGTTAAACCTGTTGAAGTAGGTGTTAAATCTGTTGAAGTAGGTGTTAAACCTGTTGAAGTAGGTGTTAAATCTGTTGAAGTAGTTGTTAAACCTGTTGAAGTAGTTGTTAAATCTGTTGAAGTAGGTGTTGAAGTAGTTGTTAAACCTGTTGAAGTAGTTGTTAAACCTGTTGAAGTAGTTGTTAAATCTGTTGAAGTAGGTGTTGAAGTAGTTGTTAAACCTGTTGAAGTAGTTGTTAAACCTGTTGAAGTAGTTGTTAAATCTGTTGAAGTAGGTGTTAAACCTGTTGAAGTAGTTGTTAAACCTGTTGAAGAAGGTATTAAATCTGTTGAAGTACGTGTTAATCCCGTTTAAGAAGGTGTTAAACCTGTTTAAGTAGGTGTTAAACCTGTTGAAGTAGTTGTTAAACCTGTTGAAGAAGGTATTAAACCTGTTGAAGTAGTTGTTAAACCTGTTGAAGAAGGTATTAAATCTGTTGAAGTAGTTGTTAAACCTGTTAAAGAAGGTATTAAATCTGTTGAACTAGATGTTAAACCTGTTGAAGTAGGTGTTAAACCTGTTTAAGTAGTCGTTAAACCTGTTGAAGTAGTTGTTAAACCTGTTGAAGTAGGTGTTAAACCTGTTGAAGTAGGTGTTAAACCTGTTTAAGTAGTCGTTAAACCTGTTGAAGTAGTTGTTAAACCTGATGAAGAAGGTGTTAAATCTGTTGAAGCAGGTATTAAATCTGTTGTACTAGATATTAAACCTGTTGAAGTAGGTGTTAAACCTGTTGAAGTAGTCGTTAAACCTGTTGAGGTAGTTGTTAAACCTGTTGAAGAAGGTGTTAAATCTGTTGAAGTAGGTGTTAAATCTGTTGAAGTAGGTGTTAATCCTTTTGAACTAGGTTTTAAACTTGTAGAAGGAGGTGTTCAGTTTGTGAGCTCTCTTCCTGTTGTCATCAGTCCACCTGGCTTTCCCTCCACATCCTGTGATCTCCTTCATTCCAGACCACACCTCCCTCATGTTTTTTGCTGGAGTTTGAGGTCCAGCTTCCTCTTGTATGAGTACTTTCATTTAGCTTATCCCGCAGTTGGTGCTGCACCCTTCTCAGCCCCTCCTTGTAAGCAGACCCGAAGGCTGTCTTCTTCTTGTTAAGTAAACTCTTCTGGTCACTAGTGATCCAGGGCTTGTTGTTTGTAAAACAGCAAACCATTTGGATGGGCATAAATAAGTCCTCACAGAATTGGATGTATTCTATGATGCAGTCCGTCATACCATTGATGTCCTCTCTGTGTGGTTGGCAGAGTGCATCCCAGTCAGTGCACTCAACGCAGTCCTGCAGGACCTCCTTAGGCTCCTGTGTCCACTTGCTCACAGCCCTTGTGAACACAGGCTGCCAGTGAGAAAGACGAGCATATTTTGGTCTGGACAAGACTAGGTTATGGTCTGACCTGTCGAGTGGGAGAAATGCAGTGGCATTGTATGTATCCAGAGCATTAGCATACAGTAGTACACACTGACTGAAGTCAGTCTGTATTCTGTCTATGTTGACATGATTAAAATCCCCAGTAATGATCATGAAAGCATTTGGCTGTTGCATCTGCAAGCGGGAGACAGTAGTGCTGATGACATCAGCAGCAGCTTCAGCATCAGCTGATGGATGTGCGTAAATGTTGACCGCCACGACAGATGTGAACTCTCTCTGCAAATAATAGGGCCTTAGCCGGATACAGAGACGCTACAGAGACGCTCCTTGACACACACATGTCTGAGATTGCACTACCTTTCACTTATATAAAGCGCAATCCCTCCTCCTTTCTTCTTGCCGCTGCCAGTTGCATCTTTGTCCGCCCGCACTGTCACAAAGTTGGGCACTGCAACGTTGTTGTCTAGGATGTGTGAGTGCAGCCACGTTTTCGTGAAATTCAATAAACTGCACTCACGGAACTCCCTCTTGGTGTTTATCAGCGCCATCAGCTCGTCAACCTTTTTTGCTAGCGAGCGTGTGTTCCCCATGATGATCGCCAGCACAGCAGACTTGTGTCTCCTCCTCCTTGACTTCACCTTAACTCCCGTCCTATATCCTCGATGTCTCCTCCTTAACTCCACCGAGATGTCATGCCTGGCCCCCCGGCAGCAGTCCAAGCTCATTCAGTGATAGCAGCTGGTCCCGTGAGTAAACCATGGGCCTGCCCCTGTGCATGTTGCTCTCAGTCACAGAAAGTAATGAAAGGAAGAGTAAAAGTAAGAGGACGCACTTGGTGCTCACAAAAACCATTGTTCTATTGATGTTGTTAAATCCAGTATTAAAGAAGAAAAAACAAGAAAATAAATTAAATTATCCAAAAATCAAATGTGCAACAGGAGTCTACCTTAGAGGATGGTGCCACCAAACTGAATATATATACACCATACTGTATATATACTATACATACTATAAATACAAAATATATACTCCATGTATAAATGTGTAGTTTTAAAGGGAACTGCTTATCGCCCTAAAGACGCAGCACTGCTTTGGAGCCAGAGATGGACTTTGGTCCTTTTCTTTCCACCTCTAAAGGTCCAACTCCATTGGGGTCTTAACAAAAAACAACTTTTTAGTGTGCCAGGGAAAATAAACACTTTGTGCTGGTCACATATTGTCAAATGTAGAGAGTGAAAACCAAAGAATCTTTGTACAGGTACATTATATCTAAAAAAGAAAAAAAAGAAACCAGAATATTAAGAAATGGTTTAAGACTTTTTTGACAGTCAGCAAACACTGCCTTGAATTATTACAAATTAATTAGAATATTTTAAGCATTTATTTGTTGTAATGTTGCTGGTTTTGACCGTTAGATGATAAAAATCTAATGTTCAGTGTCTCAAAAGAATTGTATGTCACAGCAGATCAAGTCTAACCTGAATCTTTTTGGCACAAATGTCGGGCGTCTGAAAAGTATCTTCATTTATATGAACTCAGTACCTGATTGGGTCTATGCTTGCACAAATTACTGCATCAAGTAATGCTGTGGCATGAAAGTGACCAACCTGAAGCACTGTGCAAAATGCTTTGACAGTTGCCTTCAGGTCGTTTGCACTGTTGGGTCTAGTGCCTCTCATCTTCATCTTCACAACAGTATGGATTTTTTATTGAGTTCAGGTCAAGTGAGTTTGCAAGTCAAGCACAGCAACACTTTGGCCATCGAACCATCTTTTAGCACCTTCTGGTGCCTTGAAAATAAATCTGCATGTCAGCAGAAGGCAGCACAAATTGCTGGCAGATGTCTGGATTGACTGTGGACCTCAAAACATTGTGAACCAACACCAGTACATTATATGGCAATCAAACCATCACCGACTGTAGAAGTCCGTTCCAATGAATTCCGTGTTTTTCCACTTTTCTTTCAGATTCTGCCGCCTTTATTTCCAACCAAAATGGAAAAAATTGCTTTTAGCTGAGAGTGCACTCTCCCACGTTCCTGAATGGACTTCACCTGACAATCCTCGTAATGATGATCTCAATGATCCCAGTTGCTGGTGCAACCTTCCTGCTCAGATACAGCGATCTAAATGGCCCGCTTGTTGTGAGATGACCTTTTTGTAGCCTTCTCTCCTGGGTGATAACTGTCTTCTGAACATCTGTCCAGTCAGCAGTCCTTCCCTTCAGTTTGTATCCTCAAGTTCTGACCCAGAATGAGAGACTGTTCCAAGACTCATGGAACCTCTGATAGTGTTTGAAGTCATTTGTCAATTAGCTTGAGACATCGCGAGTTTGACAGTTGCTTCCTTTTGATTTTGTTTTTTTAAACAGCACTCTTATCTTCTGAGACACTGAACTGAAATCCTTATTCACACAAGACTTGAGGCGTTTCATTCTGTGTGTAAAATATTTTCTGAGATGTAACCAATAGGCTGGTATAGACAGCCCTTTGATGCTCAATGTTCAACATATTGAAAAAACATTGACTTCACTAAGTAAACGTGGAAAAACACTGGTTCTTTTGAACCATCAGAGCAAATAACAATTGAACCTTAGTCACATTCAACCATACACAAGGTTGACCATATGGGTACTGCAGGTTTTTGGGTTGTCAGAGCCCATGGAGGGTAGTAGAGAGGTATGGCCACATCTTAAAGGTGTGTCTTTTAGTTCCCTTTGTGGCTTGTGCTGCCATCTTAACCGCATGTAATGGAATAAACCATTGTTGTGCCTGTGGTGAGTGCATGTGAAGAATGTAAGCTACATGCACTTATGACTTATGAGTGACACCACTTCGTGAGTCCGTAGAGCAAAAGTGTTTCCTTGTAATGCAGATTTTTTTTACAGGCTGTCGGGTCGCAGGATGCGGACACGAACGAAGGACAGCTGGCAGCTCCAAGTAAAAACAAGGAGTCTTTATTTCAACAGTTCCATAAAAACTTAGGAGTCACCAGGGCAAAAGTCAAAAATCACTCTCATCAGAACTTCACAACTAGACCTCCAAAAACCCTGGCAGGAGAGACAAGAAGCTGGAGACCAGAGAAACCAAGCAAACCTGCAGGGAAGTAAGGAGAGGAAACTCATTAAATAGTGACATTGGAAGAGAACTGACAATAAGACACAGGTAAAACACATCAGAGATGAGTGGTAATTAGCCCAGGGAGGAAAACACCCAAGACGAAGGTGAAACCAAAAAAGAATTTGACAAAGACAAACAAACACCCTGGCTCAAACACGGCACATGATGTGGCGGGCGACAGGTGAACACTTACAGTAAATGCAATGGGAAGTAAGGGGCAAGCAAGCGAGACGCAGGTGTGACATTTGAATTTTTCATTTTTTAACCCCCCAATTCTTGTGGAAAATCAGAGTGTAGTTTGTGTGGGTGTCCGATGGGCATCCATGAATCACGTGCTCACTGAATGCGGGCAGCATTTGTATATGGTCCGTTAGTGGCCTATACACACACCTTACTAATGACTAGAGTGAAGTGTGAGGACACTGTACGGCAACATCACCCATACGCCATATGTGCGTTTAACTTCTATTATCTTTACAAATAGTTGATATACTCTTAGGATACACACTTTTTTCATGACAACCCCTGAGGTGGTCAAAGAAGCCTTAAAGGAGCTGCAAGACAGAGCTGCGTTCCCCTCAAGATGCGGCCTCTCCTTTCTTTGACCCTCCACGGGCCCAGACAACCCAAAAACCTGCAGTAGCCTGATGACCAGTAAGGGTAAACCTTTCAAATGGGTGGATGTGACTAAGGCTTAAGCTCTGTCACCAGCATCAGCTTTCAATGAAAACTGGTTTTATTTGTAAAACTCTAAAAGACAAAGACCGCAGATATATTTTTACTCACCTCTGAGTTATTTTAGAGCAGAATGGATTCATTCACATGAACTGAGAAGTAGATGTGTGTGAAACAAGGACAACCTGCAAAGTCTGTGGTGACATGACGCATGTGGATCACAGGAGAATGGGACAAGACTGGCCTGGTGAAACAGGATGAATTAGAACTAATACCTAATGACACACAACATCATCTCACCCTTTATCAGATATGTTACAACAATCCTAAGACATCAGTTGAACATTCAAATTTTCAAAACAATAAACCTCAATACTACAAACAAATCAAAAATAAAAGGCTGATTGTGAAACAGCAAGAAAAACAAAACATAAAAAAATCAAAGACATTCAGAGAATGTCAAAATATGAAATCAAAGAAAAACCTTTTCATTCAGCACATGTAACATAAAATATCAAATGCATTACAATATTACACTCATCATCACGTACACTATTAAGCATAAGTGAGATGCCAGAGGTTGCTTTGTGGTCTGTTACTGTCACAGGATGAACATTATCATAGTAAACTGAGGTTACACTGTCAGAACATTTGATCTGCCACAGGTCCGTTAACATGTCTGATTTGCTATAACAGCAATCAGAGCACAGCACACAACTGTAATAATCAACAACAAAGGTTCCTTCTGCATACAAAGCAAAAAACAGATTTTAGAACATGAATCAATATATTCAGGTTAAATTTATCGTAACTTCTGACTGAGTCACAGCGCTCAGTTATTGAGTTATGTAGTGTCATTACTAGGAGTGTGACAATTCATTTTAATGATTTGATTCAGACCATACTTAGTGATTAACGATACAATTCATAGTGGATATTGGTTCATTTTGAACAATCTGTTTGGATCAGATTCACTGAGCTAAATGGACCTGGAACATCTTCATCCAGAACCTCAACAGTGAGACTCAGAAGTTCCTGCTACTGAACAGTGAAGTTTTCCAGATTATTGTGTTTCTTCAAGATAATCAAGCGTAAATGAATAATGTAAAGAATAATCCAAAGGAACATTTTTAGAACATTCTAGAACACTGTATGGTCACATGACTTTGTAAATTCAAAGTGTTTCCACACATTGGACTGGAATGATGGTTGTTCAGTTTTTGCTGCATCAACATGTGTTTGTTTGTCGTTTTTACCTTATAGTACAATAAACCTACTGTACATCAATCCAAATAGTATTTCCCAAGATTGAAATAATTGATTTATTTAATTTTGAAACCATTTTTTTAATGTGTAGGTTTATTTGATTCAATTCTACTAACAACTTGTCTAAGAGATCAATCTGGTTGGATAAATCAATACATTTCGATTAATTGTTGCACCTCTTACAGTAACATATCCAGGACTACCAGGGTGTGGTAGAACTCTAGTGTTGTGAAAGCTAAATAAAGCTGAAGTGTTTGAATTTCCCGTGACTCTCATGAAAAGTCAGAATAAAATGTTCCAACAAGCTCACTTCTAAACCCTAAAAAAGCAGCTCCCCTGAGGCTTATTCTTCCCTCTGGCTGGGATGAGGGAGGCTCTAAGTGCTCTGTAATAGCTAGCAATCAGCACAGATGGACAGAAACCAATGTCTCACCCGCAAGAAGTATAAATAAATAAGAGGAATAAATAAAAGAGCTGTGTCCTCACAGCCACAGATTGCATTGGGCATGTGTTTTATAATGAATATAGATTAAAAGGTTTAAATATTTATGGTCCAGGGGTGCTGAGAGGTAAGTGGGTAGGTGTGGGGCTTGAGGGATTGTGGGGGCAAATGGTGTGAAATCTCGTCTCAAGTGCAGAAGAGACAAAAATGAAAAATTCCTCCTGGTCCGGAAGCTTCTAAAGCAAGTTCCATTTGTGATGCCTCAACTGGGATTCTGTAGTGAGGCTTTCAGCAGATACCTCTGGGAGGACTTTTGTTTCATTTTTTTGGTATCACACAGACAACTGACATTTGAGCATCATTTATGAACTCATGAGCTAAAGGGGCTCAAAGAGAAGCATCATCTGTCTTGATTTTATTACTTCTGCATGATATCTCCAAAAGTCCGTTTGTGGTTGTTTTACCAGATTTGCATATGCTCCAACTGTCCGTACACAACTATTAGCTCATTTTTAAGAAAGCCATAAACCCTCAAAGCCTCAATTGGCTGACAGAGAGGTGTCTGCGGACGTGGGCCCTGTGCCAGATGAAAAATAAGCAAGTAAACGGTTGCAGTGAGAAGATATCGTGCCAAACAAGAACAACTAGTACACTGATAAACAAGTGGATCTGGGTGAGCAAGTACCTCAAGCCAGTGCGGCAGAGTGGGAGTTAGTATAATGGCACATTCCAACAGAATATGGTTTGCAGGCCAAGGGCATCCAGTTTCAATGTTTAGTCAATGGAGAGATGCAATTAAAGTTCCTGCAGGACATTCTGAGAGTTATGAACGGTGCTGCAGATGGGCAGCAGAGTGCTTCAGGGCATTGCCATGTTAGGGGTGCAATGCAGCATGTTATGGGCATTGCTGCTTTATGGCCGTTGCCACATTATGTTATGAGTATTGCTGAGTTATGGGCATTCCTGCTTTATAGACATTGCCGCATTAAGGACGTTATGGGCGTTTCTGTGTTATGGGTGTTGCCGAGTTGTAGGCGTTGTCGCGTTATTGCAGCTTTGCACCAAAAAGTGCATGCAAAAGTGTTTCTCTCCGCGACAGAATTAGCTTATTTACGTTGGTTGCATAAGCATTTCACTGCTGTGTGTTACTTATCAGCACAAGGCTGATTTTCTCCACTTCTGAGTCTGCAAAACTTCCATTAATTGTGTCAACGGCTGAAAAGTTATGGTAGTAGAAAGAATGTCAACACTGAAGCTAAAATTAAGGGGTTAACAGGGCTTTCATTTACAAATCGGGATTTATTATTACGTTGATAAAAGTCTGTGGCAAGAACTTTCTTAGTTGTAAATTGTTGTAAATGTAATCTCCACAGCATCTGTTTTATTTTTAAAACAACAAGTAACCATGGCAGAGCGCTAAAAGAAAGTTAAGCTGCTTTGCTGTCAAGACTCTTGTTCTGCATTTGAGGAGCGGTTTCACTCATAATCGTTTTAAAGTGTTGTCTGGGGTTGGGAAGCTTAAATAAAGCTGAGGAACGTTTGAAACTTTTGACAGCAGGCAAAAGTTGCCTGTCTTTTGGGATGGTTTAATAATGTAGCAAGAACACGTTAGCTTGCTGGAGTTAAGTACACTTCAGAGTGCACTCAAAAGTGTTTTGGAAGAGACTCTAGACGATGAGTTAGGATGAAGAGGTGCCGGGACGTTGGTTAACAAACTGCAGTCTTGAATCTGGGTCAGTTCTCTGTTGACAAAACAGATCTCACTTTAATAAAACTCAACAACTGTGCCAAACATACCACCGCTGTAACAGTGGCAGGTCCTCAGCTCGCGCTGAGCCAAAGGCGGTGAGTTGGTGTCTGGAGATTGTGATGCAGCCAATTTAACAATAGGTTTAAGAGCACTTAACTTAAGTGGACAAACACAAGGATGTGTATGTGATTCTGTCTCCGAGCGTGTGTTCTGCCAGTCCATGTTATCAAGAGGTTTTAATAGAGTAGTGTATTCTTTTGCATTTTACATGACTCAAGGGCACGCTGTTCCCGCTTGTCTGTTCCACTCAGATCAAATGCTTCAATTGGAGCACAGAATGGTCTTCCCAGCCACTCTAATCTCTGTACGGCCTTATATATGTTTGAAGACATATATATGCATGCCTAAAAATACTATTCCTAGAATGTAAACTTTGCCAGCCCAACAAAATCCAACCCAGTTCAGCATCAGCTGGTCTGAACTGCGTTGGAGTGTCTTTGACAGCAGCAGGAAGTGTATGGATGTGTTACTTCAAGGTGTGCATCTACTGTATGTGTTGTAGTGTAAAATCACATGTGACTTTAATTCAAAGACACATGTATTGTTCAAAAGTCCAGTATTTTCTCATGTCAAAGTTAAAGTTGCCAAGTCCAACGCATTTATTTCAAAAGTGACTCACATGTTCTTATGTCACACACACTAAGATAACAGCTTAGCAAATTGCCTGTAAGAGCAAAAATATCCACAAATATTCAGTTTTTGCTACACACAAAAGTCTCTAAATGCTCATATATAAGTCTGTCTCATGCAGATGAAAAGGCTTTTCTATATAAAACAAAACCAAAGTTCTTAGCACTTTAACACCAAAGCTGCAGCTGCAGCAACACCTAAATAACATACAACCATCATCATCAGTCATTCACACCAGATAAATCAGCTGATTCTCATGTTGCACGTGGACGGAATCAACTGATTTACATCGATTGTGTAAACACTTCACCACTGCAAAGTGTTTCTTATCAGCTAAAGGCCACTTCAGAATCCACTTGGATTATGTTAAGGTTGAAGCGTTTCTGTAGTCGAAAGAATTTTATAAAGGGTTAAAAGACAATTTTGTACATTGAGTGGAGCAAGAAGAGGGGAAGATGGGACGGAAGAGTACCACAAGCACAAGGGTGGAGCATTAAACAGAGTTAGCTAAACAGAAATAAACAGCAAAATCAGCAGTGTTTATTCAACTCTCATGGAGTTAAATTTAGCACTTGTTTTTAGCACAAGTGTTTGCATTGGTCCACCTTAGATCAAGTTCCAACCACTGTTACAAGGCCTATATCATTTTATTCTAAGCCTTTCAGAGTAAACTATTTTCATACAAGTATATGATAATATATTACCTTTGGCACACTAAAGAACAACTTTTTTTTTTATAAAATATGAATGATTTTCCTGAGCTCTTTTCCAACACTGAAGTAAGGCGCCTCATTTTCTGAGGCTCCACCTTTCACTCCTGGTGCCGCCCACCTCATGATGTCATCCAAGAGCCGGCCTCAGCAGGACATCTGCTTTAGTCCCACAAAAGCAAACAACATCCAAACTTTTGCAAAAGATGGAAGTGCATATTGTGAATAATAATGAAAGTGTTTTGCCGCTAGCTCCTCAGAGAAAGTGGGTGTGTGTCTTGGCCTAGGGGCGGTTCTGGCAGCGCAGACTCATACTTGAAGGGGCTGTTCTCACTTTGTGACATCACAATGAACCTGCTTGTCCTTGGGGATTGAAAGTGGCTGTTGCTCAGAGAGCAGGTTTGTAGAGGAATGCTGACAGATGCGTGAATGGATCAAAATACTGCTTTGGAGTTTTTTTTTTCATTAACATTATACACTTAAAAGCTCAAAAAAGTTTATTTTGCATGATATCGGCCCTTTAAATATTTTATACCAGGGTTGAGTTTGAACAACAATGTTTGTAGCTAAATTTTAACACAAAGTGTTTAATTAGTGATAACATTAGTGTTAAGTGTAAAAAATCAACACTACTATGCACATGTTTTAAACACTGAATAAAGTTCAAATGATTTAACACTATAAGTAATGTGAGTCCCATTCACACATACTGCTGCCTTGCACTGGTACCAACCTACGACTACTAGGAGAGATGTGGGATTCAGTGTCTGGCTGTCTTTGCTCAAGGACACTTTGGCATGTTAGGCAGAAACTGTTTAGTCTTATAATGCCTGATTTTTGTACACATTAGAACATGTTTGCCATACAGTTGATCCTAAAGCAACTCCCTAAATGGTAAAACGGAAAATCAAAGCAGCTTTTCCATTTAATGACCTTGTTTCCTTAACTTTATTGGCAAGATAAAAGTAAAAAATAATAAAAGATAGTGCACAACAAAATAAACATGCAACTTGCTTACAGCTCCAAATTCTAAGTAAAACTTGGTTTGTTGAATTACTGAGCTTATTCCTTAACCCCTAATGCACCTTCCACAGCTAGGCTGTTTTTAAGCTAGCCTTAACACTGACCATGTGACATTAGCTAATGATAACCAGAATCCCTGACACAGGTGCATTGTGGGAGAAACTCTGTTCTGTGTCAGTTTTAAAATCAACTCTGAACAGAATTGATTGACTCTTTTGAAGCATTCCCCCCCAGACAGTTAGACAAGTAAATTACATTTGACCAATGCTGAATGGACTCTGAACACACAACACCAAGACTGAAATTCCAACACTTTTAAATTAGCTGTGTATGGGCCTAAACTGCTGATTGCTGTTGCTTTTTTATTTTTTTGGTTGTCTTTTCTCATTTGCCTTTCTTTTTTATGTGAATGCTAACCCTGTATGAGTTAGCTGCAGTTGTTTTACTTTTCTATACCAATATTGTTGTGCTTCTCTGACTTCTTTCTGTCTTTTTGGAGCTCGGCAGTTGGAGGTAAATGCCGCCAGGAGGTTTTCCTCTTTTACTAGGATTCAGGTTTCCTCCTGTGATTCCCAGGATTCATTGTGATTCATTCCTCTCTTGGGGAAGAGTACCACCATGCTAAAGCTGTGATAACTGACTCTGAATCTGAGCAATCACAACAGACTGGATGGCCTTGGATGTAAATTGATTGTAATTTCATTCAGCCAAAAGAGCTAGGACAATTGTCAGCTCAGGTATGGGCCAAGAAGTCCTGATAAGTTTTAGGATGAAACAGAACAAGACTGAAAACAACAAATACAAATAAAAGCAATAGTTCAACAAAAGAGGAAAGCTAAGTTCCTTTTTACTCAGTTTTTCATTTTCTGCTGTGGTTGCGCCCCACCATTCAGTTTGCTGTGTTTTCACAACACAGGGACGAGTCTCTGGGGCCCGTTCTCCCTCTGGGTCTCCGCCCTCCCAGCATCACAGTCGGAAGTCTGAACACTTCATGAAGCTTTCTGTAGAAAGATCACACATCTGCACTTCCAGTAAATACATCCATAAAGCCAGGATTCAGATAAACTTGGAAACTTGAAGGCCTTTTATAACAAACCCTCCTGGTTCCTTCAAATTTGTTCGACACGCAGAACCATTATAAAGCCCTGATATTATTTCAAGCTACAATGAGACACCTGTAAAACACCAAGGGACTGTGCTTGAAATGGCTGTAACTGTTGCATACTGACTGGCAGAGTCAATGGAGAAGCAAACTCTCATGTTTCCACATGATAAAGCAGTGATCCGGCCGGACAGAGGAGGAACGCTGAGAGGAGCTGGCAGCAGATGGAAGAGACCAGATGGAGAGAAACGAGGAGAAAAAGGGAAAAAAAACACTGCTTACAGGAATTGATGACTTGAATGATTACACAATCCTCTGTCACCTTAATAAAGGTTAAAAATGGATTAAGACTTGCTGTATTAAATAATTTGTTGACCTAAAAGAAACCAAAGATGGTGTTTTTAAGACCCACTCCAAAATCATGTGTTTAGTGTGTTTCGAATATCTTGTTGTAGCAATTTTTCTTATGATGAAAAACATATATCCAGAAAATTAAGATTAAAAATGCATTTCTGAGTATTTCTTTATTCAAATCATGGTGAATGAGGAGCAGATGAAAAAATGCAGTTTGAAAAAGTTTGTATTTGTGACAGAAAATATGCTGCATGGGTCACAAGCTCTCTGCTGTGCTCCATTCTGATGCATCCACTAGCAGACAAACAGATCCATGAATGTCTTTGTTTTCCTCATCTGAGCTGAAATCTGGTCCAATATTTGCCCCCCCTTTTTGTTGCACCGCTAATGTTAGGCTGAGAATTTGAGGGGATGTAAGCTAGCAGAAGAGACTGTAAATAAAGGGATGCTGGGAAATGAGAGCAGACTTCCTCTGTGCCAACAGTCCCGCCCACAACTCAGAGGAAGTTTCTGATGAACTCCTGTTGCTCTGTAGAAACTGTCTAGAGAACGACACAGGTTTTATCTAAAATTGTGTCATCATAAATATGTTTAAAACAAATTAAAAGAGGACTGGAGTGGGACTTTAACTCTACCTTCATGTGCCGTCAACTTTTACCTTCTTACTACTAGTAACCTGAATATAAATAGGACTTCATTGCTTTAAGATATAATAGAAACGTTTATAAAGGATGTATGAAAAAATATGTTACCAACTTCCCTCTGGACAATAACTCATCATTGCTTAGCAGGAAGTTCTTTTCTTTTTTCAACTATAGACAAAGTCTAGAGAAGATCAGACATTTTACAAATGCTTGGCTCAAGATTTGAAACCTGAGCTTTCATGGTTGATCAGATGAAATAAAACAGTTCCTTTTTCTTAAGCCAGAGGGCCACAGTGGAGCGGTAGAAGAGCCACACATCAGGTTCCAGAACCCTGTTATATCTGATAGGAATCATGCACTTTATCTTCGGTGAGGTATCTGCCATCAACAGGTTACCGGACGTATGGAGAAGCTGGTCAAACTTGTTTGGATTGTCCAGAAAATTCCTCTCCGACCCTCCTGAGATCAGTGCAGAGAAGAAGAACCTGAGGCGCACATACAGATGTAGAGCTCATCCGGAACAAACAAATAATGACTACAGGCTGGATTATCCATGAAAGGAAATTAACATCATAGCCGGAATATCCAAATGTTGATGGGATTTACACATTTCGTCTGCCAAAAAAATGTCCATTCCAGCATTTAACCGTGACACTTTCAGGAAAATTAAAAAAAAAGATTCTTTTTTTCCTTTTCTTTCAGGAAAACAGACGCAAGCATTGTGTCTTTATGAAAAATCACAAAGGCATTTATTTGTGTCAGACACTCAGAGAATCAGGTTTAAGTCAGATTGGTTTTTTTTAGCCCTCCAGTTTGTAAGTTTAACTCTTACATTAATAGAAAGTAAATTATTCTTTTCTGTTCAATAAAAAACTCCAACTAAAGCAGATGTAGATCTTTTTATGTAAAACCACAAACCAAAACAACCTTTTCTCATATTCAGAATAAACTCCCATCTCCTTTATGCAGATTCTTCAATTTAGCTGGAGTTCATTCATATCTTATGAAAACCTTTAAACACAGATGGCCGGATGTCAGAGACAAAACACAAAATCTGTCAATGGAATTATTAACCTTTCTCACATAAGTACGGTGGCTCTGAGGTGCAAATGCCATTAACAAATCACTCAATGCAAAAACGATTTCAACATCACAACAAAATTACATTTTGTAAAAAAAAAAAAAAAAGTAAAAATCCAGAAACTGAAATGTAAATAAAAGAAAAACATTTGGGAAAACAAAAGTAATTTCCAGAAATCAAAATGAAATGTTAGAAATGACCATGACAAATAACTTCCTGTTGAAAAGGTGAAGAAACGTTATCAGTGATGTCCCATATTACAGACCTTTTCTGTTTTCCAAAGTGGTCAAATGCTTAATTTTTTCATTTAACCTTGAAGAGGGGAAATGTTGGACATAACATTTAACAACACATGGAAACAAAGCTGTATTTTTTACCAAACATTTTAGGAAACTTTTACTTACATGCATCATCTGCAGCGAGTCCTCCGGGTCTTTCCAGTTAAGGTGACAGAGCATTCCTGACTGATGCTGAGATCTTTCCCATCTGGTCTGAGTCAATTGCTGTTTTTAAAAACGCTCCTCAGCTGAGAGATGTGGAGATGTTTCTCACCATTCATATCTTATGAAAACCTCTGGTCTCACAAACATGCCTTTGTTCTTTTAATTCATGTTTTGCTCTTCCGTCATCCCTCAGTATTTTTGCTTTAAAAAGTTTCTATTATATTTATTTTTCCGAGTTAAGCAAGAGTAAACACAGACAAGAAAATAAAGCAGCTAAAGGTGGATTTGATGTTTTTCATTTGTCCTCTGCAACTACTTTGGTAAACAGAAAAGGTGATGCAGTTGACCCGTTCAGATTTCATCAGTTGTCAATGAAGATTCATGTGATACAAGAACGGAAAGCTCTATTCATTTATCACTCAGCTGGAATAAAATAGTCTGCAGCATCTCGGGTCTCCGTGTAACTGAGAATGATTGAGGGTTTTGCAAAGGGGCCAAGCAGGTTAAATAATGGGGCAGGAGGAATGCAATGTCATGACATTTGTTTGTGACACAAAATACCAAAACATTCGCTTCATAACCAGAAATTACAAATGTTTCTTTGGAGGACGAACAGAAGAACCTCTGGTTGCTCCACACTGATGTTGGGGGAACACGCCGAACCAGATTGACCTCCTAAAAATATCTGCGGCACTCTACTGGAAGACATGATTCACAGAGTCCAGGTTATCCTTGTAAATATTAGATGGGATGCTTTCATAGCATGAAGCTCGTCGTGTCGTGCTCCTGCTGTACTTACAAAGCAGACCAGGTGGGTCTGAAAGAGGTCTGAAGCAGCGGTGTGCAAACAGAGAATGAGGTGCTTCTGCACACATCCTGGATCTCACCTGCAGCCATCGGCGAGCGCCTCTTTGCATCACTAAAAGCTTAAAAGAAAACACTTTGGCATCTTGACTCAATCAATATTGTAGGGGATAAATAAATAAGTGAATAAGACACATCTCCAGGCTGAAATGCTCTTACTGCAGCAGAGTTTCCATGTATGCCCTCTGGCCAAGCAGCAGAGGAACATGTGTCCCATTACAGAGCAGGGATGCACTCGAGACTCAAACCCACCACTGTCCACCCAATACAAATGAAATGTCGGCCTGTCGATAACAAGCTACAAAAACAACCACTCTTTTAGCCTCTTTGCATCATTCATCTGGCTTCCTGGCACATTCAGTTGGTCTTCTTCTCATCTATTAAGTTACAGTCTGGCCAAGAGGGACCTTTGTATTCTTTCTTTTTGAAACCAATCCTTCAGATTTATTGAGACAATTTCATAGATACACAAATGTGCAAGAGAGAAGGAAGAAAAAAGTGCATCTACATGCTGATTTATGATGTTCTATTGGTAATCAATATGGCTCTTTCAAGTCATTTAGATGCAGTGATTGATACTTGGAGCGGCCGGCATATGGACCGGGAACTCGAGCTCAAAGTCTCACCGCTCCCACTTGGGTAACACTATCTAGCCCTGAAACCAGTTCATTTATTGCTTGTGCTCCAGTGGATTAGTGGAAAACAAGACAGAAAACGCGAAAGGGCGAAGGAAGCTAAACACTTCTTCAGACAATGAAAGTTTTTCCTTTTGCTTTTGGTTTGTGTTCTCAGAGTTCTCAGCAGTTTGGCGCTCCATGTCAGTCTTTGATGTGCAGCTTGGTTTGACAGGAGGGTTGGATGAAGATAAGACCGTACAGGGGCCTTCCTTTGGTCGTCTGTCAGCACACCCAGACGAGAAACCCGCAGACGTACTTTACCTCTAGCTGCGGACCAAAGACAGGGTCACGATTTTGAGTGAGCTTTGATTAAATGCTGTTAACAATCTAGGGAACTGGTGTAGCTTTTTCTTGAGCTGGCTGGCACACGAGCAAAGTGACTGTGAGCAACACTCCCAGAGGCTTTCAGAAGAGCTGCTGCTAACTTGTCTCTGCTCAGCGTTACTGCTTTAGTGTTTTGTTTTTTTAAGTTCTGGATGCTGAGGACTCAGCTGAGGTGAAGAAAACAATTTTCTTTTTTAAAATGCATTGCGAGCACAACCCGTGCTCCAAAACACTGAATTAAAATCACGTTTTAATTTATTCTCAGCAAAAACTTCCAAATTTAAAGCTGTTCTCCGTCCGAGAAAACAGGCTCCATCTGCCGTCATCTGTCGTGTGCTAACAGCCTGTGAGGCTGATCCAAATTATTGGAGAGGAATGTTTCATCCACGGTGATGAAAGACAACAAGTGCACTCGTCTTATCAGCTGCAGGTGATCAGGTAGGATACCCAAAACCCTCCAGAGCAGGAGCACACAAATGAAGCCATGCTTATCTGTTGAAGCCGCGTTCTAACACAAACACACAACATAGATGCAGAAATGACTATAATCTACATAATGACCAGAAACTCAGGCTGATGACAGCTGGAAATAGCCCGAGGAGGAAATGATTTGCCCAACAATGCCTCCTTTATTTCAACTTCTAATGGCTCCAGGCAAAGATTTCAAACACAAATTCATCCAAAGGTATGCTTCTGAAGAACTAAATGAACTGAAAAATAGTGAACTCAAGAAATCAACGAATGAAGTCGATTAAATTCACATTTTAAAGTATCTTCTTACCACCAAAATGAAATTTGAAAATAAAAACCTGGAAAAACATAGTAATTAGCTTCAGACATATGCAATTATCGCAAAATTAAAGTCTGCAACCTGACCGTCCAGGACCACATGATGAGACTCTTTGACCCCTCCCTTGTGGCTCTCTGGTTGAAGAATAATAAAATGTTTTAATTTTAAAAAGTAACATATTTTCGGACTATGCGGTGCATCAAGCAAAAATCAGTCACACAAGTCCAGTTTTTGGTAAAGTCGTTCACATACAATTAGAGTGCAGTACATGTCACTCTGCCAGGCTCATGACTACACTACCCATAATGCTCCGATAATCCATCATTCAATGCTTTGTACTACCAACAAACAAACAACAAACTAACCAACTGCATTTGCTGCAGTGAGATGATCTCATGTGGCACAGGATGTCTTTTATTTTGAAAGGAAGTCATGAGAACCTCTGAAAAGTTATAAACCGTTTCATGTTTAGAAAACAAATTCTATTTATGTTTATTTGTATGCAAAAAACAAAACACAATAGTTTATTTTTCATGACAGTAAGAAAATAAATAGAAATCACTGTCAAATCAGTAAGACTCTCACTGGGTGATAGTCCATAAGAAATTGACTCGAATGATTTCTAAAGTGTTAAAGGTTGCAGATCCCTGAACTAAAGCATCAAATCAATAACTAAGTCATCGTTTGAATTTCTTTTTTTCTTTTTTCTTTCTGTAAATGTCAAATGTTTGGTCTTTGCTGTGATTTTTAGCTTGATTAACTGCAGCAAGCGATTGATGTGAGCATGTTTTTATGACAAAGGCAGCTCAAGAATGTACGCATCTGCTGTTTGGAATTATCTTTCCACAGGAGTTCCTGTGAAACATTGGCGTTTATTCAGCACACTGTCCTCCACAAAACTGCAGAGCATGAATGCCGTTTAAAAAAAATGAGCCATTTTCCACGTTCTTCAACGGAGCCACCAGGTGTTTTATTGATTACTTTGGACAGAAACTGTAACAAAAAAGCTGTTTAAACAGAAACAGGCACAAACAGACCCACATATCAGGTCTCGCAGGTCTGTATTTTATGTCCAGCGCTGCACTGATTGCAATAGATTTCAGATGAGGATCAACACTTTGAAACTGAGTCGATGACCTGAGGGCTGAAAGAACAGAAGGAAGGGAGGAAAAAGAAAAACGACAAGAAAGGCAGAGCGTGGGTGAGAAACCGCTGCAAAAGTGAGACGAAGATGAAGGCAGTGAGTGTGAAATGTAAAAGTAGCTGCTGGTGTGCATCTAAACGCTAACGGGACTCATAATAAATTGCCTTGACACATTCACAACTGCATGTGTTTTCCTGTGTGTGCAATTTAAGAACAAAGTCTTCATAACTGGCTTTTCATAATCCAATCTGTGACTGATTTAGCTGTCTGCTGCCCAGGAGCCAGGCCGGCGCTACGGGATACTCCATCCAGCCCTCGGCTTTCCCACTCTGGGACACAGGGACACTGGGATACTCCCTAGGGGCCTGAGTAAAGTCGGAGCAGGTTGATCACTTTAGTCTAAACTGACACCTTCATGCACACGCTCCAAGAAGCGTGCACGACTTAGTTTGGAGGCAACGCTGCCTTAGTGTGCTTCGGTGTAGAGTGTTGTCCCTGAAGAGCCTCACGAGGTGTGTGTGTGTGTTTGATCTGCTGGACATATTTTACTTTCAATGTGAGATTCAGAGTTGTGTGTTATGGCGTGCGCAAACCTCGCCTCTCACTCGATGACAGGCGGGTTCAACCCCCAGCAAGATGAGAACTAAAAATGAATGAAACAGAGTCTGCTGCAGAAAACTGTCAAAGCCGCGCAGTCACACAAGCCACATCCCCACTCCCAACAACAGACTGTAATCGCATTTCAATCCAGGGCGACTGAATAGGAATGATTGTGATGTCTGCAGGATCTGTGCTCTGGCCTCTGGCTTCGCCGCTTCAGAAAGCCTCTCTTTTTTCTGGATTTCATTGAGAAACCACAAAAGAACCATTTAAAATAAGCATGTCCAAAGTCCGGCTCAGGAGGTAAATGCGGCCGGAGCTCAAATTTATATCAGCCCACAGATTTTTGTCAGAAAATCAATAACATACCCCCCCAGCACTTTCTAAAATCCGTTCCTTAACTGTGAAACTTCATTTACTTCATTTAGCCAATCACAGTTAAGCAACTGTGGCTAAATGAAGTTATAAGCCGTTGGAAAAGTGTGGTCACAACCTGCGGATATTTGACCTTCAAAGCCTTCAGGACCAAATGAGAAAAATAGATTTATTTATTCTGTTATCTAAGCCACATCGGTTTGTACTTCTACATAAGATCATTATTTTCCTGTTGACATCACTGAAAGTTTACAGTGAGTATTTAAACGTTACCCAACACACTCAAACCTGTAGTTTCTAACTCATCAAGGCCCCAAAATTAAACTAAAAGCTTACAGAAAAACATCCTGAGAGCAGAGGTTATGGTAACTGGGGGTGCTGCTGTTCCCTGGATCTGTCGCCTCTCACCCTCAGTAATGAATAGAGTCCTCGTGGACCCTCAGTCTGACCTCCAATAAGTGCTTGGAAACACGAATCGCTGCCTTCAAAGAACAGCTACTTCCTGAGTGTGGCCCTTTTCAGTGAACGTGTGAAATGAGTGTCCACAAGTGAGAACATACACCGGACTGGAAACCAGTAAGGCCGCAGTGCATGCACACACACACACACACACACACACACACACACCCCCGAGCTGGGAGAGACCTCTGGCTCACACAAGAAACAATTATTCCTAATTACTCAGAAAGGTAGAGCAGTTTTATCATTGTAGAATGTAAAGAACAAAAGAGAAGAAATGATCACTTCACTGAATACTTGCTTTCAGTTGTTTTTGCTTGGACGAGATTTTGTGAAACGGAAATAGTGGCGCTGGTAACTTTTAAAAGCAGAAATCACAGAACAAAATTGGAAATAATTACCTCATCAGACTATTTTCGGTCCTCACAAAATCCTGATTATGGGGTGCAGCGAGCAGAAAGTGCATGTCGTTTTGCACCTGAAGCGTCTTTTTTTATGTCAGGGAGTGTAAGTGTGCACTTTTGCAGGCTTCCCCACACAGGACACAATCAACTGCAATTAATCTGATCAATGGAATGTTCAACAGCATACAGGATATGCTGCGGCAAGACTAAGTGCCCTCGAGCCCCATCGAGGATATTCAAGGTGATGGAGAATAACCATGTCCCCTTCTCCTCAGGGGGCGAAATCTCCCCCATGTTAAATAAATTAGTCTGGGTTAGTACCTGGACTTCCTATAGTCAACTGGCAACCTTTTGATCTCTAACTACAGCAAAATGGATCCAAGCTGATGAATTTGTTGGGCTGGGTTATGATTGATTATGTGTGTGCTCTGGAAGGAAAGAACTGCCAAACTTTATTTTGGAGCAGATTTTTTTCCTGCTTTGGCTCTGGATTGAGTCTCCTACAGTACTTTTAGATGTTTACAGAGATGGGCTGCATGAGAGCAAAAGCAGCATGAAGCTGCATGCATTCATGTGGCTTCGGGGGAGGTGGGGTTGACTTGGACAGAGGGCAGATTTGACCTTAAACAATGACTCTAATGAATGAGGCTAACGGGATCTTGTTTGAGGCTGACATGATCTTGGCTGGTTCCCACAAAGACCCAAAGAGACAAGCCAGAGGCCGTCCCACTGAAAGAGCACTCACAAGGTAAAACTGAAACACATGGCAGGAGTGTACTTGTGGTTTGCTGGGAGTTGGACACACTTTTGGCTCTTTTGCTGCTTTTTTATCGGCTATTTTTTCACAAAATATCGAGAAGTAGCCTCCTCTGCAGGTAACAGCAACAGTTCACCCTCTTCTGAAAGCTGCAGTTGGCCCACCTGATATTGGAAACAGCTGACAGATGGTCTTAACTTTGAATGAAACAGAGAAGTTCGGGTTTGAAGCGCCAGTGACTGGATGAAAAAGTTTGGTACACAGATGAACTTGATGTGGAGTTGAGGTCAGCCACTACATAGATTTAAGGCCTGCAGTGTGAATGCAAACACTTTCATTAAATTTCCTTCATTTATTTGGTAGAGGACCCCAGCTTGGGGTGAGATACCACCGGAGGGTGAAAGGGGCAGTTTTTTAAATACAAGTATCTACATATATCTATAGATATATCTATATATAGATATGAGTATCTATATATATATAGATACATAGATGTATACGTATAAATATACACACACATATATATATATATATATTACATATACACGTGTGTTTGTGTGTGTTTATATTGCTTCAGTGTTTGTATTTTTATATGTGTATGAGTATTTGTGCTTATGAGTGCACATTTGTTTTTGTGTGTTTGTTCACATTTGTGTGTGCATGCATGTGTGTGCATATGGCAGGAATTGAAAATTTGGGCACCCCAGGTAAACCGCTCTATTATTGTGCATGGGAAAGATTGAAAAATCTCCTAAAGGCATCCGTTTACAGATGAGACATTATTTTGATATGTAAAAAAATGAGGCTTTATTTCCATCATTTACTCTTTCATAATAACAGAAAACAAAATAATAGCCTGTGCAAAAGTTTGGGCACCCTGCAGAATTTATAGTATGCCCCGCCCCTTTGGAAAAGCTGAGACCTGACAGTGTCATGGATCGTTCATAATCATGGTTTGCAAAGACCAGGTGATTTCAATCTGAAAGATTGTTAAATAATCTGATCATCGGAGCTTGCTCCAACAATCAGCATCATGGGTTCTTCCAGCATTTATCCAGAACAATGAAACTGAAAACAGTTGATGATCACAAAGCAGGAGAAGCTATAAGAAGAAAGAAAAGCCTTTTCAGATGAAAATTTCCTCTGTTCAGAATGTTGTTAAGAAATGGCAGTCAACAGGAACAGTGGAAGTTAAAGCAAGATCTGGAAGAGCAAGAAAAATCTCAGACAGAGCAGCTCACAGGATTAAGAGAAAAGCAAATCCAAACCCACGTTTGACTGCAGCATCCCTCCAGAAAGACCTGCAGACTCTGGAGTTGTGCTGCAATGTTCTACTGTCAAGAGATATTTGTACAAATATGATCTTCATGGAAAAGAGTCATCAGAAGAAAACCTCTTCTACGTCCTCACCACAAAATTCAACCTTTGAAGTTCACAAATGAACATAGAAACAAGCCTGATGTGTTTTAGAAACAAGTTCTGTGGACCGACCCGGTTCAGATGGAACTTTTTGGCTGCAATGAGCAAAGTTACGTTTGGAGAAGAAAGGGTCCAGAGTTTCATGAAAAGAACCTCTGTCCAGCTGTTAATCATGGGGGTGGATCAATCATGATTTGGGCTTGTATTGCAGCCAGCGGAACAGGAAACATTTCACCAGAAGAAGAATGGATTCCACCAAATTTTGGACACTAACTTGATGTTATCTGGGAAAAAGTTGAAGAGAGGATGACTTCTACAAATGATAATGATCCTAAACACACCTCCAAATCCACACTGTCTTACATTAAGAGGCAGACACTGAAGGTTTTGCTGTGACCTTCAATCACCTGACCTCAACATCATTGAAAACCAATGGATACACCTGAAAAGAGCAGTGAGGAACACACATCCCAGAAATCTGAAAGAACTGGAAGACTTTTGGAAAGAAAAGCTGAAGAAACCTCAAACAAGAATTGAGAAACTCTTGGCTTCTACAAAAAGCCTTTACAAGCTGTGATACTTGCAAAAGGGGCAGTACAAGGAAGTAACCCTGCAGAGAGTCCTAACTTTTGCACACCCCAATATTTTGTTTTGTGTTATTTTGAAAGGCTAAATGATAGAAATAAAGCCTCATTCTTTCTGACATATTAAAATAATGTCTCATCTGTAAACTGATGTCCTCAGGAGATTTTTCTTTCATTGGGTTCTTTAAGCACAATAATACAACATTTTACCTGGGGTACCACAAACAGGCAGATAGCTGGTTCTGTGCAGACAGGAGCAAAGCTCAGCTAAAAGTCCACAAAGCTAAATCATGGTCAAACTACAGGCAAAGGTCGAGGCAGGCGGCAAAGAGGCATAGTCAAATAAGAAGCAAAGACAGGTAAACAGGTGATCAGATCAGGATAAACCGCTTGGTATGCAGGCTGAATGGCATAAACAATACTTTGCACTGAGTGAGGCTCTGTGCAGTGTTTAAGTATCATGTGGGTGATTGTCAATGAGCATCAGCTGAGTGGCATCTGGAGAGTGTGTGCTGGGGTTGCTGGGAGAGGTTGTGTGTCTAGTACTCTGGAGATGGCTCTGTGGGAGACCAGAGGGGGGGACAGAGCTCTGACTCCTGACATGGGGGGCCCAACCTTTCGGTCCCCACTGTATGCGGGTGTATATTTCTGTTTGTGTGAATGCATGTTTGTGGGTGCCCGTATTTTTGTGTGCCTTTGTGTATACGTGCATTTGTATGTGTGCGTGTGCATGTGTGTGTGTGAAGGGGCAGACACACTGCTCTTCATGGAGCTCTAGTGTGACTTACTTCCTCCATAAACTCACTAAATAAAAAATAAATTCCTTCTGATCTACTTTCACTGTCAACACCTTTCATTTTTTTATGCATGAGACCCCCCTCCCCCATCAGTGTTACTATGGAGATGACCAAATGCATATCATATGCATGCATGAGTCTGTGTCGCTGAAGCGCTCAGGGCTGGGCAGCCGGCAGAGCGAAGGAGAGGGGCAAGTGCGGCGCGACACAGAAATGTGTTCTACTTAAAATGCTAATTTTACATATTTAATGCCAAAGAGCAATTTCTATTGGGACATGTGCAGAGAAGCAGTGATGCGGAAAGAAAAGGGGTAGAGCACTTATGCACTCAACTGTCCTACAGGAAGGGGGTGGGGGAGTGGAAGTACGAATTCGCTTTTCTCCACTTAACTCATTTATTCATCTGTTCTCCCCGCTCCCTGCCTCTCAATATCCCAAGACTCCTCGTGTAATTGTTGTGAGTGTTGACACAGAGGTTCGTTGACACTGCTCCAAACAATTTTAAGTCCCCGACATGAAGCCAAAATCCACGGCACACCCAGTAAACTCGGGTTTGCAATTATAAATCCTTTTTAGGCCATTCACACCAAATGAGAACATCAATTTTCAGACTTAATACATAGTTGAATAGTTTTGAACTTTAGTCGTTGATATGAACTGTGTCATACATTTTCTTCATGCTTTGCCATTTTGTTTTAAAATCAATTAATTTCATAAAAATACAAAAAAAGCAACCAAACAACCCATCTTACTTATAATTTAAGTTTGTGTCTTCCTTAAGTGCCCAAACTCATGGGGCAGTTTAGAGCCACAAAGCGATGTCTTGAGTACTCCCATAAAATCATAAAACAACAGGCAACAAGATGCTGGAAGTTTATAATCATTACAATCAAAGTGTGAGTGTTAGTCCAAAATGGGCGGAGCCTGTCCACACACTCAGCTGTTACATACTTACCTGCTGGCTCCAAGAGTCTTCACTAACTTGTCCACATCCAGTTCACACACACACTTATGCATACAAACCAACACATGTAAAGTACCTCATTCCGTCACGATAACCAACTGTGCAAAGGTGAGCCGGAGAAAAACAGAGGGAAGGCTCAAAACTATGCAGAAACCACAGGAGGAGGGACCACTGCCAAGTGGCTCTGCCTCCGAGGTGCATCGCAGGCCGACCCCTCGCTTTCACCTTAATTAGTGGTTTCCTACTTCTCCTTAATTACCCTTGTAAGTTTTTTAAGTGTTCACTACGACCTTCGCCCACAGCATGGAGGAAAATGCTCATTATCATTTTTGCTGTACAGACTCACTGAGCGATCTAAGACCTTGATTTTTCGTTCAGGCCACCTGCGAGCCCTGCACAAGTTTGAGCTTTCTTTCATCGCAGTGAGTAAACCAGTTTTGACTAAGGCAATTATTTGTCTTCAATCATGAAAGGTGAAATGCAACTGAAACTGCTCTCTGTGGTGAGTTGACAGGGTTGACTAGATGTTTTCACTTTGTTTTCACTTTCCAGGTAGTAAACAAAGTAAAGAGTCATTTACTTTGTAAATGGACAAAAGAGGTTTAAGTTGTAAACTTATAAATGGAAGGTTAGGAGGTTCAAGTTTATCCCTTTTTCTACCATTTCAGGTTGCAGCGGTCAAGATTGTAAGCAATCAATGTTTTTTTTCAAATTCCTCTGACAAATAACTTGCTGAGAGATTGTGATACAGTGATAAAGTGTGAAGCATTAATTTTCCTTTAAAAAATGGAAAAAAGAAACTCATGTAGAAGCTGTGTTGTTGGAGCTCAGTGGAGTTGGCTGGAATGAGGCAGAAACATTTCATTTGGTGGTTTTACAACTGAAATAAATAAAGAAGCCAAGTTTCTGAAACCAGTTTTTCGGACAAAGATCACTTCTCTGACCTTAATGTTACAAAAATGCAAAACAAGCAGCGAGAGCACGACTGTTTGAATTTGTTCTCTGTGGTGGATGTAATCAGCTGATGCTGATTGGTTTAGTCAGCTGTGATGTTAGAGGACTGATGCTCCACATATACTCAGTCACATGTCCACATTTCTGGCCTATAAAAATAATTCTGCACTCTTTTATACCAGGTAGGATTCCGAATGTAGTTTCTGCTGATTAGATTCAGTTTCCCAAAGATCTCCAGGGGGGCTCTTCCTGTTGTGTTCCCTGACCCCGGCTAACATGCGGCCCTCAGTGGTTTCATGCTTCATTACAGCCGTCCCAGGATTACCTGTGTTGTTTTTGGGCTGAAGGCAGATTAACTCAAAGTTAGAGGAGCTGTTGGGGTGTGTGCGTGTGTGGGGGGGTCCACTGAAAAGAGTCATGTTGTCTCTACACGACCAGGGTTCATATAATTCAACAAACAATAGTGAAATGTTTAATTTCCAAAGACTTCAAAGGCAGTTTGTGATTTTTCATGGGTTTTCTGGAGGTCTACCTAGATCCCAGTTATAATCTTAATTCATATAATGCCAATGTCAATTCCTGCCGCAGTTACATGGATTAACAGTCTTTTTGTTTGCCTTGACAAAAATGCACGTTTCCCCGTGTTTTGTAGTAATTTAACAAATCAGTTTATAATTTTTAGAACTTCACGATTAAATTTTGTCTCCTATAATGTTTGTCTTTTTTAGCTGAACTTGTTTGTTGTTGGGTAAATGTGTCTTCAATCTGCACGTGTAGCACCACCTACAGCCTAAGAAAGGAATGGTTAGTGTGTGCCTGAACAGACACCTGAAAACAAACTTGGTCAAGGAGGATTTTCACAGCTAACTACTGCACATCCACAGACGGGATTCCCCCTTTTGAGAAGGACAAAGAATAAGAAGAAGTCTTAAGGAGGACTGCGTGCTGTTAAGAATTAGAAAGTGATGAATGAATCTGTAATGTTTTGCTCTGAACATTTAACAATGTCAAAAGTGACATTTTCTCGTCTCTTTTGTGGTTAAATTTAGAATGACCTACACGCGTACACACGGAACTGGGTAATAAATATTAATTACAAACACAAATCTTGTTTGTTTGTCTATACTAAAAATTATTAGTTTTTTTGCAAGACAGAAATTAAGAAACATGTTCTTAAATCAACAGTCTTTTAAACCAATCTTTAAAAAAATCACAGTTAAATTAGAAAAAACATTTTTAGTTTTTGCTCAGCACAGTTTTAAATTTTCTTTTGTCTTTTTTTATCATGTAAAACATCTTTTTTTAACACTTAGTGGTGTATTTGTTCATCGGTGTTACCTATTCCCCCAAACTTATAAATGAACTCTGGATATTTTATTTTTTCACTAACTCAAGTGTTGATCTGTAAACATGATGGATATTGTGATTTTGTTCTAACTAACAGGAAAGCTGATGAAAGTTTCATGTTTGTTTTTGGTGAAGCTCAGTTCAGTCAGATGTAGCGTTGATCTCTGGTTCAGTCCTCCGTCTGCAGTTGCAACCTCTCGGCATACCAGCCAGCCATAAGAACGCAGACTAATGTTTACGTTGCATAAACGTTACGTTGCAGAAAGCGCCTCAAATCCGCGGCTCTCTGCATCACACTGGCAGTTTACCGCTGCTGTGTAGCTCCGCGGTGCCAGAGAGTCCGTACTCTCTCACTGACAAAGCCCATGGCTGGCTGGAGCCACTGACAGAGCCTGATACTGACAGCAAAGCAGTCTGCCTCCAGAGCCTCTGGATGCACTTTGAGTGTGTGTGTGTCTGTGTGCTATCTGTCGGGGGGGGTTTGTGCATTTAATGCAGTCAACTGCATTTTAATTTACAATTTCAATTTTTGTGAGAGCAGTTGGTTTTAACCTGAAAATATCCCTTCTTTAGATTCTCGGCTCGAGTAACAGAGCGGTCCGTCCACGCCAGAACTCTCAGCTTGGATTATCACTGTAAAAAACCTCAGTAATAAGAAAGGAAAAAGGAAAAGGCAGTAACTAATTCCCCCAGTAGCTGTCATCATTTGAATGTAAAGAATGGCCTTTTGGTCGTGGAGGACTCAGGCGAGCGCATCGTCGTTGCAGTCACAGATAACTGCTATTTTAGTCCGGAGAAAGACAAATAACATAAGATAAAACTGACAGGATAACCTTTTCAATTATCTTGTAGCCATAAGGAAAAACAAAGCAGACTGTTGATGCAATGTGACATGTAGACAATTGAAATATCATTGCTCTCATATCCTGGGGCCTTTACACACACTCCAGCTCCATGAAGCACAACATAAAAATGCCCAAACAAAACAGCTGGAGCTCTCTTTTTGTACGTGACTGAAAAGATCAGCGCCCCAGTGCCCCTGGTCTCTGAGTGTCGTGTTCCTCAGCAGAACCATCAGCCGCTCTGATCGCACACACAAATCTCAGTGAGTGGCCTGTTAGACACACACAGTTTACCCAGTCCTTCCACAGGCACCAGACCAGCCCATGAGGTCACCGCCGGCCGAGACCCAGGATTATAACTCCAAAGGGACCCTAGGAAGCATGCGCTTATACGTTCTGACAGCCCAGCGGCCTGATTAAGCCGTTGTTTCTAACACTAATGCTAAGCTAATATTAGCATTGTGCCCAACCCAGGGACCGGGGTTCCCCTGCAGCTGGGGGGCTAAGCTAAAGGCGTGCTACGTTCCCCTGTGCACATGTGGATTTCTTAAATGACTTAACTTGGTGTGAGAGCTATATTTTGGTAATAATCTCAGTGCAGTGAGCTAACAGAGGATCATTTTGCTCCAATGCAAGATTCAAGAAGGTCATATGGAGAGGATTTGGCTTTGACTTGTTTGGCTTTAGGAAACAAGAGTCAACCTTATGACGCTGCTAACCGTCACTCTTATTATAACCCTGGAGAAGTTGCATCAGAAATGGTAGCCTTCATTTTGAACATATCCTACATGTTTTTAATTGGTTAATGCCTACAGTAAGGCTTTTGTCATTGTCCTTTCTGGATAATTTTGTTTACCTGTAGGAACTAGGCTAATACATTTAGAGACCTCAGTCATCCGCTAACTTTAAAACATAACGCTCACTCAAAAAACACCTCATCAGCTAAATGCTGAGTATTTATGTTTATTATTTACACCTGAAAGTCCCACTCCGGTCGTCTTTTAAAGTGTTATAAAGGTGTTCCCAGTGGTCTTTTCATTATGATTATTCCCTTTTTACCCAAATCAAAACATCTCATTCTGGACTGGAGAGCGCGGTTCTTAATCAGAAATTTGCCTTCCAGTTCAGAGCTCCAAGCCCACTCCCATTTCCCATCATCCATCTATTTACTTGCTCTCCTGCTAGCTTACAGTTCCACACAACCCCAAGCTAACATTATGGATACCACAAAAATGGCAAGCAATATTGGAGCTATCCAGATGTACAGTCTTTTTGTACGGTTTTGATCCAGATTCTAGTTCAGACGAGGAAAACAAAGACGTACATGGATCTATTTGTCTGCAGGTATCAGAATGGAGCGGAGCGGGGAGCTTATGACCCACCGTCTGCAGCAGCTGCCTGATAACTACAGACTTTTTCAGTTTTTTCCTCTTCTCCCGATTCAGCACATTCTGAATGAAGAAATCATTTTTCAAATGCAATTTTAATCTCTCTTCATCTTCATCTAATTCATCTGAGTGGGTCTTTAACCGCAGTGGATTGAAAATTGCATTCCATTCTGCACTGAGACATGTGTTTTGTTGACTTTTCAGATACACAGATATGAAATACATGATTTCAAACTCAGTTTAAGTGGTGTTTCACCAACTCTGTATATTTAAATAAAATAAAGTTTTGATCATTTTTGTGTTATACTTTTTTTTCAGATAAAAACTGTACTTTTTCTCTTGTTTGTTGTTGACCTTTGTGTACTTTCTTGCTTTTTATGTAATATTAATACAAACCTGGTAGTTGCAATTCATGAAACCAAAATTTATAGTTTATTTACTAATTTCATGTCTAAAAACTATTATCTTTCTTTCCGTGGATCCTGTGAGATTGAAACTTCCTTTATCATGACACTCAGGGGTCAGGGGTCATTTAAAAAATTCCTTCTCCAAGCCCGTCTTGGTTTAAAGCGATCCTGTCTCTGAAAAGCGTTACCCATCAGCCCCTGAAGTACTTGGTGGTTTTAACATCAATTAAAAGCCCTGCACCACTTGCTGAGCTGCACTGCACTCCGTCACATCTTGTTGTGTGATCCTGTGTGGTGATGAGCAATGACAAAACGCTCCAAAGTGTTTCTGTGCAACACACTCAAGGAAAAACAAGCTGTCTCCTCCAGTCTTGAGCTCAAAGAAAGATTTTTTATCAGCCATTACAGAAAATTAGTATGCGTAAAAATCCATTTCAAGCATTTGTCAGTGAGATCAAGCAGCGAATGTTGATAAAAGTAAAGGATAGACTGAAAAAGACTTGTTTGAAGGACATCCAATAATCATCCGAACAGTTCCCAGTCTTGTTCTCCTAACAGCTTCCACAGTGAACAAGCCCAACAGCAACATTCTACGCCGCTACGTGTCTGCTTCCGCCTGTCTGCCTCTAATCAGCGCTGACAAACCAAATATCTCTGGAGACTTCTCACCACTTGCTTTGACTTGCCGGTTGACTTCTAACTACATGGCAGTTAGCATGGCTTTAAGGTCAGTTGCTTTAACAATGGTCTTGTGATATTATGGGCTGTTGAAAATGCTCTGGCTCAGCACTTAATCTGTTGGTTTAAGACGTGCACAGATGAACAGGATTTGAGACGTCAGACTGGTCCCGAAGCAAAAACTGGGCTAATTATTGCAGAGGCATTAAGACAGAAACCTCAGAAATGAGAAAGACAACCTGAATCCAGATGGAAACACTGGCATCTCGATTATATCTACAGACACAAATGTGAGCTTCTTCGAGAAATGTGTTTTCATTGATTTGTTTTGGCCTTCACTTATTTCTTTTCATGCTCTTCGTGTCTCTTCATCTAGGAATGTTTTCACATGGCAGGAAGCTCCTTTTACTGCAGCATCATGGCTGTTTGTGTGAGCTCAGTGATGCTGACTGTGTGCGTTCACTGGTGCGTTCACATATTCTTGCATGACAGCTTAAGTAGCGCTGTCTAACGACACTGATGTTTCCTGCCATGTGCCTTCGGGGCCTCTCCTCTGTCTTTCTCTTCTTTGCTGACTTTTAAAGTGTTCCTCAGTTTTTTTCTCCCTGAGGACGAATGACCGACAAAGCCTAACATTAGACAGAGTGAGAGCCAACGATCCTATGGTCTTTTAAACGAGTATGAGTTCTTGTGACCTTTCTGGTCCTTCTCTGAGTTGCACATTTGAATATTCGGTTTAAATCCGGTCAAATTTAATTTTCAAAAATTGCAAATTGAAAGTAGAATTTAATTCCATTGTGAGCTTGTTAGTTTCAGAGCTAAGTAAACTTAGTGGTTTTAACATTGAAATGTGATCCCAATAAAAGCAAAAAGGTCATAATCAGTTGTTTTAGGAATGTCTAGACTGACGGTTACATTTCTTTTGTACATCTCTTATATTGGAGGACTTCCCAGTGGCTCCTTTTGGTCATGTTTTGGAAGTGCTTTCTCCTTTGGTCAGCCAGTATTTCGTACTGCTTCTACTTCAAGACTCTGTTTGCTGGCTCTGCAGTAGAAAATAGCCTTAAAGACGACAGACTAAAAGCCTGACCCACAGAGGTCTTAGAAGTTTCTGCTACACTAAGAGGTCCTTTGACGTCAACTGAAACTGCTAATCTACCAGGTTGTTCTTGGTTGAGAGCCGGACATCAAGTCTTTAGGAGACATCATTGCTGTGTTTTTTTCTAAAGTATTATATTGATGTCAATGGTTTATTAGGGTTTTTCTAAGTTTCTACGTGTAGTCGGTCTCACCTCATTTTCAGAAATAATCTTGTATTTTAGCAGATTACTTGTGGAGAAGATTCTGAGCTTCTGATGTTAAAAATTTCAGAAAAGCCTTCGGCCTGCTCTCAGCTTTCACTTGGTGGATTTTATTTTGGCTGCTAGAGTCGTAACTTGTGCTTTTGACCAAGAGGAATGAGAGTTTCTGCATCCCTAAGGATATTTACAACAGGCAGCAGTGGATGCAGTTTTTTTTTCTCTCAGCCAGAACTGCAGCTTTTAAACAGCATTCCCACTGAACACGATTCATGCCGCAGGGGCGTGAAGTTTCAGTGTTGAGTCAATTAAAGACTTATTGAAAGGTGTTGCGGTGTGTTTTGATCATCAGGCACATCAATCTGGCGGCAGCGCTTGCAGGTGACACTCCATTTCATTTCGGGACATGTGGTTAGGAACGGCAGGTCATCATCCACCCCGCCTCGTAGAGACGATTGATAAAATGCATATTTGTTCACTGATCTTTGGCATTTATGCAGTTCCTGTATTCATTCATTCATTTTCTAAACCGTTTTATCCCTTTCGGGGAGTTTCTGTATAATTCTAATAATTGTTTTCATTCTTACAATCAAAATCTCTGTGTTTTTTAAATTTTTTCTGTTCAATTTAAGAGTAGGCTGCAAGGTGAGGGAGGGGTGAGCTTAGTTGACTGCATGCCTTTTGCGTATTCAGGATGTGCAACCAATATAATGCTCTCTTTAAAGACCCAGTCCAATGAAAATAGTGTTTTGTAGTTGCTATTTTCAAACTCCATTCTGATGCATCCACTTACAGACAAATAAATCCATGAACGTCTTTGTTTTCCTCCTTTGAACTAGAATCTGGATCAAAACTGTACGGCTGGATAGCTTTGATACTGCTCACCATTTTTGAGGCACCGCAGGCTTGACCGCAGGCTTACTCCCCGCCAATAGTCCCGCCCACAACTCAGAGGTGAATTTCTAATGAACTGTTGCACTGCAGAAACTCGTCATTTGGTCCATTCACACCAGAGGCAGCTGGTGCGGCGGGGCGTCAAGTTTCAATGTTTAGTCAATATAAAGACGTGATCAAACACGGCGCGGCGCAAATTTGGCAGCAGACGCACTGTGTCAACCAATCAGGGACTCAGGGAGCTTTGGGCACGTGATGTTTTCAGAGACTAGATCAACCCCCAAAAATGGCAAATCGTGATTAACAGACCACTGGGAAGGCTTTGAAAATAGAAGAAAAGATGATCAGAGAGGGACTCTAAAGCCTTAGTCCCATGCATCTTACAGGGTGACCATACAGATGCTGTGGGTTGTTTGGTTGTACGGACAGGAGCTAGGAGGGTCGTAGAGATGAGGGGACGCATTTTTAAGAGACATGTTTTTACACATTATAAATGTTTTTATTTAATGTCCTCACTTTCCATTTAGCAGTTAATATGTTAAATGTTTGTCTATCATCTATTCATTCTTCATATCTGACAAAAAGCTAATGAAGCTTCATATAGAAGTCTGCATGCTTTGCTCTGACCTGACTGACTGTGAAAAAGGGTTAATGTCAAACCCCAGTTTTAAAAAATTCCCAAAATGGACTTTCATTTAAAGGGAGTCATAAATGATGGAAATCCAATTCTTAAAAATCCAAAACTTGAAGCCAAAATGTTTTTTTTAAGTTTCAACATTTTTTTAAAGCATTCATCTCAGCGTTTCTTAGAATTTGTACTGATCTGCTAAACATTTTTCCTTTTTCCTTGGCCCAACGTATACCTGTGTGTTTGGAGGGAATGATGATTTGAGATCAGGTAGATACGAGAAACAGATATATTCTGGGTTCAACAAAAACGCAAATCAAACACCTCAGACCTACAAGAAACAGATGACTAACATTAACACTTTTAAAGATGATTTCAAATCCAATCATATTTATTTGTACAACAATATTCAAAACTGGTTACGCAAAGTGTTGTACTCCATAATAAATGATGGAAAACAAGTACATTAATTTAAAAAAATAGACCCTCCCACACACACACGCACACAACCCTCATTTGACATACTCTATTTTGAAATTTTAAAGCTTTTAAACTTTGTTGTGAAAAATGTTTGTGGAAAGCATCCTCCACTGAAGCTGTTGGAATCAGGCTTCTGCACATCTGCCAGTCAAACAGAGCCCTTGTTGAAATTGCTACTTTTCTAAACTGGTGTACAGCTGAAGCAAGTCTCTCTGTAGCTACCAGCAGATTCTCTGAAATAATCAGACTCTGTTTAGGATTATTTTCTTTGCTTCTGTCTAAATTAATACCATAAATCTTCCAATAATGGCCGGTCTCTAATAGACGCTGGTCTCCAATAAAAGCAGGTCTAACAGGTGTTAGTTGTAATAGATGCCGGTCTCTAATAGTGGCCGAAATCCTTTAAGACCCAACACCCCCTTTGTGCTGTGTACTCAGTCAGGCAGAGGGTGGGGGCTGGGTGTCTGTGGCATTCAGTCAGTGCAGCATGGCTCACAACATTTTGGATCATTCCATTTTTTTTTACTTTTGGAATATACCAAAGAACATTCTGGTGAGGAATCTGAACCACATTTTGGGATGAATCCTAAACATATCAGAGAATGTTGAAAGCAGATGGATGAAGGAGCAAAGACGGCTGCAGAAAGACAAGGAGCAAACTGTACTGTCAATCTGTAGTTCTCCTGAACTTCATTCATTTTCGGACCCCACTGGATCCCTTTCGGAGCAGTGAGATTTCTGGAACCGTCCAGTCTGTTGCTGTTGGACTAAGGCGGTACACTTTAGAGCTGGAGCTCGCTATACCGCCACCGGGGAGCAGCTGGCAGCCAGACAGAGAGCCGGTGCGGGACGGGAAGTCTGTTCGGGCCTCTTGAACTTTAGTTTCATAGACGCCTCATTTTATTCTTCAGGTTAATGCGGACAGAAAGCAGTTAAACTCTGCAAGAGAGAGAGGAAACACCGGGAAGCAAACAGACTAAAAACATTAGCTGTTAGCTCCATGTATCAATTCTCGGATGAATCTTAAACAGCAGAGAGGCTGCAGAAAGAAAGAAAATGACCAAGCCTGGTTTCCTGGTGAGCAGAGGAAGCAGCAACAAATTAAAAGAACTGATTTGAACATGGATTACTGAGCAAAGGAAAAAGTGCTCATGTCTCCAGGAAAATGATTTTGATTCGGAGATTGACGCACAGCCAGTGCTAATCAGAACAGAATAAAATGTTCTCATCATTTCATTAAATCCTAATATGTTCATCTATAGTTTTCTGGATGTTGTGACCGAATTTCTTTTCAAACTGAACCTATTAACATCTTCATTTTGTCTGGGATTGAATAAACGCCGGTCTCCAATAGACGCTGGTCTCTAATAAACGCCGGGTCAGCCGACATTTGTTTTAAAATAAACGCTCTGGCTACTATTGGAAGATATACAGTAATTTAATTGCTCTTTTATTCATAAAACCTGTTGTGTTTTGTCTGATTTCTCTTTTCCCGGCTGAGCAGACACAGCTTTAATATTAGACAGCATGGTTGACTTCTTAGCACTGCATTAGGATTTAACTGAGATTGACTGGATCTGCAGCAGGAACAGACAGGACATCAAATGCCTGAGGGAAACAAACATCCTATTCTGCTGCATTTCACTTTCACTGCTTTTAATCAAAGAAAAGGGCTGGAGGACGGTCAGGGGCAGGCAGGCAGGCGGAGAGGGGGGATAGATAAAAATGGTTTTACCGGAATGGTTCAGGGGCCGGTTAAGAGCACTCTCTGTATGAACAAGCATAAAGGCTTCTCCAAGTCCTTTACACAAGACAAGTCCACAAATGTTTACTTCAAGCGCTGACATTCATACTGAGTGACATATCAGCTCTAGCGTTTGACTTTGTCACCCCAGCTTAACATCAGACTGTAAATCAGACATATTTAAAAATAGTGAGTGAATCTTTCGGTTGCTCATCCATGAGAACATTTCAGATCCCCTTAAGCCTTCTTAAATAGAAAATTCCATTTGCTGTGTAAACGGCTAAAACGGTAAAAACAGACCTGCCTTTTTCTTAGGAAGACAAAATGTATTTGTGTTCTTGTTATACTTATGTACTCATTGGTTACTGCATCTGTTTTGTACTCTCCTCACATCTAGAGAAGATCCCAAATGATTAAAGTTCAATATTTATATTTCTATCTAGCTGAACAAATGTTTTTCTCCTTGTCAGTAATTTCGGAAATGTTTGTTAGGACCAAAACCTGATTGTCCTTCACAAGTCGTGAAATAGTTCTACTTTTCTGTGTTTTGTTTTCTAATGTCTTTTGTCTTACTGCTCCATAATACAAACTTTAAATAGGCTCAACCTTAACTTTCCTGACTTTTGATAAAAGGGTGAAAATGTTTCCATACTGCCTAATAATGCATCCATCATCAGTACCCACTCTGTGTTGTGTAGTGTCACAGGGGTCTGTACCAACTGTTAATAAAAGGGCAAACCCTGAACCAGTCTTATCACTGGGCACCACTGACTATAAATGAGAACTGGAAACTTTCAGGCTTTGCACAGTTTGCTGTTAAGAACTTTAAATACTTTGGTTGTTACTACATATAAAGGTTCCAGGAAAAATACGAGTCTCAAAATACATTTGAACTTTGCTTTGTCTGTCTCTGCTGGACCTTTTTTAGCAGCTCAGCGGTGTTCACCCTGCAGGATAGCTTGTCCTCGATGTAAACACCCAGGAAGCAGAAGTCAGTCACCTTCTCCACTCAGTCCCCGTTGATGAATAGTGATGGGATGTTTGTTTTCTTTTTCCTGAGGTCAGCTATGAGTTCTTTGGTTTTTGATGTGTTAAGGTGGAGGCTGAGCACCAGTTGCTTGATCTCGTCTCTATAGGAAGACTCCTCTCCTCCAGATGTAAGCCCCGCCACTGTGGTGTTGTCGGCAAACTTTACATTGGCGTTGCTATGATGTGCAGGGGTGCAGTCATGTGTGCACAGACAGTACAACGGGGGCTAAGGACACAGCCCTGGGGTGACCCAGTGCTGAGGCTCAGGCCCGAGGATGTGTAACAGCCAGTGACGTGCGGTGAGGTTCACGACGGGTGAGGCTGTGACGTCATCAGTCAGATTTACAAACATGAATCCTACAAAGAAGCTTATTCAGCATTTGATTGGCGGCAGTGAAAGTGTGTTGTTTAATATTTCAACATTTTTTCTGTTGACAAACTTGGGTCACAAAATGTGTTAAAATAACAATAATAAAGAATAACTGGACGACTGCACTCGACTCTCTACCTCTAATTCTATCATTCTTTAGCCGCAGTGTCCCATTCTCCGTGCTCACCAGCGCCCTCTGCCTAGTATATTTCTAAAGCGCATTTTTAGCAGATAAAAAGACTAAATGAGTCACAAACTGGCACCAGGGTAATCAGACAGATGACAAGAAATAAACCAATTAGGTCATTTCAAAATAAAGCGTGTTTCATGACGGTCAGTAGTTAGTTAAGCGCATACGTCAGCTTCAGCGTCAGTGTGTGCGGCGCTGGGGAAGAGAGGGGCTGCTGCTGCCTCACCCGCCGCTGTCTCGTATTTGAACAGGGAACTTGGAAATTCACTGAGGAAATGTTGAAAAACTACAAAGAAAAAGATAATCATGGAAAAGACAGGTCTAAAAAAATCATATTTTAATTTTAAAAAAGTATATTCATTTTACTTAATGTTTGCATTTTTAAGCTTTGTTTTGCAGACGAAGCACAGCCTCACCTGCCTCCCCTGACTGCACATCACCGGTAACAGCCTACCCTGATTCTCTGTTTGCAGTCGATAATGAAGCTGCTAGTCCATGCACACACCACATAAGATGCTCAAAAGTATGTGGTAAAATTATACACCTCTGATTTTTACTAAAAAAAGGTACCATGATAGATAATGTTGCCAAAAAAATGTCATTGTGACTGATAGCACTGCCTGCAAAGGATTCTCATTGCAGACAAATGAGCCACACACAAATAATCGCCTGCCCCTTGGCCCCTCTTGGCATTCTGGGTAGTGTAGTCTCACATATCACATGACTGTTTTGTTTTGTTTAATGTTCGCTGTAATCTGGTGCGCCTTATATTGCATGTTCATTTTCTGTTTTTTGATATTGCGCCTGATCATCCGGTCTACCTTGTTGTTAAAAAAACATGTCCGTCTGAATTTGACGTTCTTTTCTTCTCAGGTTATTTTGAATTAACAGAAACGCTGGGACTTCCAGGCATCACTCAATCCTGCAGCATTTAACCATAATGTTTTGTCTTCTAGTCTTCTTTCCTAGTTTTTGCAGACATTGTTTAAAAAAGTGCAGTGCTAAGGATAATTTACCAACCACATGAATGTTGTTTAATGTCTGTTTGAATGGATCAAATTGGAAACTAACACATTAGCTTTTCCTCTCATCATCGGTCCTACGTTGTGCAGCTGTCTGTGAGAACGTGCAGACAGATGTTGCCCTAGGAAATCAGCGTAATCACACACAAATGGTGCAGAGTTGTGTCAAATTTCACACGTATTGTTGCTGCTTACGGCTACCCTGCCCCCGCCTCTGACCCCCTTAGAAATCAGACACGGACTTTGGCGGTGCAACTCTACGACAACAATTGCACACCAACCAAATCAAAAGCAGATTTTTCCTCAACAAATCCCGAGCCGTGAAACTAGCATTTATCAGGAATGCACAAGCTGCAGAGGACATACGCTTCAGAGTTGTAGGACTTCATCTTCTTGATACAATGACATAGCTTCCGCTTGTGGTTCAAAATATGAATAAATACCAGAACTAAATCCTGATTCTTTTGAATCCCAGACAGCTATTATATCTTAAAGCAGCCGGAGGCAAAATCCCAGAACCTTCAAAAAATGTTTTCCTTCATCCCCTTTTACAGCTCTGTGCACGACAATGGAGAAAAGCACAACAAATAAAGAGAAGAACCAGGAGAAAAACAAACGAAAGTGGCACTTGTTCAAAGAGTGTCAGCTGGCAAATTAGTTTTGGGGTCAGACCTCGGCTCTGCTCCATTGTCTGCCATGACACCAGCTCGTCATGCTTCTGTGAGAAAAATCAAATAAAACAATAAAGCGTAACAGGAAAGATCAGTCAGTGTTTTGGGTAATCCTGGTGATGGCCATTGAAGGGGTCACGGGTGTTCAGTAAAGGAAGTGGCTCAGAATCTCAGCACTGCTGCACCTCAGATATTCTGGACTTCCTCTACAGGAGAGTTTTGAAAGGCCTTGTTTTAATGCTAAACATTTTTCCACATCCTGAAACCTTTTGGGGAAGATTTGATCCTATCAATTATTTCACACGCTCACATGGGGAAATGAAGGAGAGTACGTTTTGAAGCTAAGCGGGTTCATGGCCCATTTCTCTGGAGTTCTCCAACTCTCCCCTTACCTTATGGCCCCCTCACACTTGGACACATTGTCCTCTGTTCCTCTGCCATTATCCGAGGAAATGCTGCAGTCTGTAATTGCTGCCTTCGTGGCATTGACAGACAGACAGACCGGGGACTGGTGCACACACGCATCCATTATTAGTGGACCAAGTGCTGTTTTTGCAATTACCAAGGGTTCGGCTGAGCACGCGGAATCAGACTTTGAGTCTCTTTTCAGAAGGCGCTTCAGCTCCAACTGGCTGCACAGCTTCTGTTGGATCCGGTAGGAAGATCAGTGTGCTGCGTCTCTGCAGACAGACTGCTCTGAAGGGCCTGCAGCCTTTTTGAATGAATCTGGGTTTTATCTTTACAAATGAAACAAAATAATTTCAATTTTTCAGGTTTCAAGTTAGAAATGAGTAACACAGGAACGTGATTAGCTCTAAAAAAAAGGCTCACGGACATTTGATGCAAACTCCCTGAAATGAGCAGGAACCTCTCAAAGGTTGATGCATGAAGGAATGAACCCTCACTCTTCAGTGCAACTTTTACAGCACAAGAACAGTAAAGAAAAATCTAATTTCAAATAAAAGCACCCACTAAGAATTTATCAAAACTTCTCACAGTCACTCTGACAGACGGACACATTTCTCAGTGTTTCATATATTTCATGTAATAGCTTCAGTAGGGTACAGTGCCACAGGCCAACCCATTTCCACAAGAACCCCTCGTGCCAACTGTCAAACATGGTGGTGGAGTTGTAATCATCTGGACATGTTCTACAGCAACAAGACCCTCTGCACTTGAGTTTCAGCTCCTCGGTGTGTCAGATGGAAATGTGAGCATGGTTGAAACTGGTCTAAACACATGTGAATGAAGAAAAACACTGGGCCAGTCCAAACCTACAAGAGCTGATGTGGTAAAGAAGACTGCGGCCAGTTCCTGAGCAACAATGGGAGGAGCCAGCACATCTGCTAGTGTCAAAGATTGATCTTCAACTTAAAAAAAATCACTCTGATAAAAATGATCTTTTTAACAAGCTTTTGTGGCATTTTCCTGATCATGGAGTACATAAACAAAAATAATATTAAATAACATTTCTGAGTCTTTCTTTATTCAAATCATAGTGATTCTTTAGAAAAAGATTGTGACGTAGAAAGCATACTGAGCGAGCCACAGCCTCCCTGCTCCACTCCATTCTGGTGCATCCACCTGCAGACAAACAGATCCATGAACGTCTTTGTTTGCCTCTGAGCTGGAATCTGTACGGCAGGATACCTCTGATGTTGCTCGCCGTTTTAGTTGGACCGTTAATGTTGGGTTGGGGTTGTGAGGGACTGTAAGGTAGTCGGACAGAGTGTAAACAGATGGATGATGGGAAATGAGGGCTGGCTTACTCTGTGCCCACAACTCAAAGGTAAATTTCTGATGAACTCCTGCCACTGAGTAGAAACTATGTCCTAGAAAACAACACAATTTTTTTTTATTTTGGCTAAATGGCATAATCATGGTTAAATGACCACTGGGAAGACTTTAAATAGATCTAAAGATGGAGCACGTGTTTTTGTTTTGTTGTACTCTATCTCATTTTCACCTCTGAATTGAAGTAATATTTCTTTTTTTGTTGTGAAATTATTTATTACTAAAAGCTTTCGGTTTGACTTGTTTAACATTCTGAATTTGGGGATTTTTGTGTTTTTAGTTTTTGTGTTGAGTGACCGTCAGTCACCTGCAGTTAATGGAAATAGGTTCCAAAAATACATTGCAACTGGGCTGAACCGAATGAAATGACGCTTCTAATAAATTCAAGTCATCCGTGTAAATAAACTGGACTATTCCTGTGTATTCTACCCTGATACGGAGGAGTCATTTGAAAGAGATGAGTTCAGTCTCCGACCTTTAACTGAAGGTGCTTCACACACTTCTGCCAGGTCCCTCCTTCAGCAGGCACACTTCTTTTTTACACACATTAACTTTTCTCCTCTTGTCGGCTTTTTCCTCATCCTTCTTGCAGTGTTCTGGTTTTTGTTTTGTACCAGATCAATCAGAACCAGTTATTAAAATGCACATGAACATCTTTTCAAACTGTAACAAAAATGAAGGAACCAGGGGATGCTGCAGGTCTCAAGCCCTACACAAAGACCTAGTGAGCAGCCATGAATGTTTGGTAAAAGATTTTGCAGTCAGTCCAGACATACAAGTTATTGCTGCCCAGCAGTTCAGTTAGGAGGCAGAGCCCGGCGTCCTCTCAAGCATGAGGAGGGCGAGGGTCTGCGCCGAAGCTGAGGCTGCTGTGCTGGCAGCCAGTGGCAGCTGGGTATCTGGAGTCTCTGTGACGTTAATGCAACATGGCAGCCCCGAGGGCAGAGCCCATGCAACTTTCTCAGCCCTCTTAGAGTAATTGGTGACCCCTGAACCTGCCCTTCGTGAAAAGGGAGGAAAGAGAGGGCAAAGGAGAGACAGGAGGAGGAGAAGGGGGAGGCAGGACCGGGGATAGTCAGCGGAGACGCTGTGAAAGAGGAAGAGGAGGCTGCGAAGAGGAAAGGCAGGCCAGAGGCAGGAGAACAGAGAAGTCAAGTAGACGTGAGGCAGGAGGAAAAGGTTAATCTTTTTAACTGTGGATGGTCTCAAAGTTCAGAGACGTCTGCATCCTCATTGTGTACGAACACATGTGGAGACCTTCACTTTATCCACCGTCTGCATCTCGATCATGTCATGAAACAAAGACGAGTGCTTTGTTACCTTCATTGCTCCACTGACACAGTGTTTCCAGACTTTGAAATCTGTCCTTTTACCTAAGATTTTCTTCTGTTCATTTTGAACATTTTGATGCAGATTATTTAAACACTTTTCATGCAATCTCATCAAAAGCACCACTCTTTTTTTTTGACTGAAAACTGCATATTTGAAATGATTGAAATGTGTTGTCTTTCAGTGATAGAGATGCCAAAATAACCTGTAATCTTTGGTAAATACTGCTTTAGACTAAATAGAGATTTTGTGGAATTTTGTAGAGAAAGTTATAAAAAAGTGAGGTAAATCAGCCCGCAGTACAAATTGAAATAAAAGTGAAGTACACATCAGCTGGAAGGTCTGTTGTGGATGAACATGGTGTAGTGAGGAGGTGCAGGCCCTTAGTGATGGGGGATTTTCAGTCTGGTGCTCACACTTTTTATTCTTGGGGAAGCCTATTGTTTGTTGACTCACATACACTTCAAAAAACACACAACAACATGAAAAAGAACATTCAAATCACACAGCGAGCGCAGTTGAATGACTTTTTTCAAAATGGTGAGTTTTCTGTTGGTTTTATCTCTATATGATGGGGGTGGCTGTGGGGCAGGGGTAGAACAGTCATCCTCTGATTGGAAGATGGCAGGCTCGGTTCCATGCGCGCCCATGTGCCAGAGTGTCCCAGGACAATACCTTGAAGCTCGCATTGCTCCTGGCGGTTATAGGTTGGCGACATTGTTCGGCAGCGGAGTGTGTGAATGTGTGTGTGTGAGAGTGAATGGGACTGTGACTGTAAAGCGCCCTGGACCTTCAAGGAAGCCTGTAAAGAACTAAATAAGTGCACACCGTTGACCAAAACAAGTTTTTGGTGGCCTGGTTGTGAGGAACAGGTCTCTGTAATCATTTCAGTCAGCTTGAACAACAGTTCATGGATTCAATTTTAAGAATATTCGGGTTAAAAAAGGTGCAAGCAACAAGGAAACAACACTGCTGTGAGTTTGCCAACACAGTTCAAAAACTACAACGTCTGATTCCAAGTAGCTTCACAAAGATGCTGGATCAGTTTGAGGCAATAGATCCAAATCTCAAGTTTTTGTGTTTTTCATTCATAAGATCAAAGGTCAACAAAACTTTGGTAGTGATAGTAGACTCAACCTGGTGGTTTGTGTGTGTAAATTCCTGAAGAGCACTTGAACTAAAGTTTTCTTTTCCCGTTTTGTGTGAAAATCGACAAATTTCCCACAAAATGGCCGCCAAGCATTGGGCGTTGTGGCCATCTCATAATACTTTCAAAACGTCCTTTGGATATCCCTGACACATGTGTTTTGCTTGGTGGATTTGAAATGTCTTTTGAGCCTCTGAAGGGATTTGGCCCGGTTCATTTTTGACGGTTTCTCCCGCTGTGATGTCATCAGTCCAGGAAAGAAGAACGGCTGGACTAGAGCTGGAACAGAAAACCTGTCTCCTTCCTGTTTTCTGGTACATAGAAGCCCCTCCGGGCTGATGACTGAGTCAAACATTACATGAGAAGCACAATAGAATCCTGTTTGGGTTTTTTAAAATGACCCAGAACACAGATTGTGTCTCATCTATGCCTCGTGCTGTAGACCTTCTTTCACCTCGATCGGCGCTCCCGCCTTGTCTGTGTGGATTGCTCCATGCAGTATGAATCCATTTGTCTCCACTGATGGAAAATAATTGCAAAGCAAACAAATCATGTCTGCCACATTGAACAGGCCTCCACTCCTGGGGCATAGCAGCTACGTAGCTGCAGGAATGAAGGACCGGCCCAGGGATTAAGAGAGGAGAGGAGGGAGAGGGAAAGAGAAGGGCGCAAGAGGTTCAGAGCAGGCTTGGCATTTGCATTATATATGCAGAGTGTTAAAAAGTGTTATGTTAGAGAAACGGGCACAGTTGGATTGAAAGTGACTAGATGGTGAGCTGGAGTGTCCAGAGGAAAAAAACAGGCAGGAACTTGTGAGGAAATCTTCCAGATGGAAACCAAGAACATGAGGAGGACACATCTGGGAATATAGCACATTAGAAATGAGATCATTGCAGTATGGTGCTAAATGGACCTTTTCACTTACAGAACACGGAGCTAAAATATCTGAGATTATACCGTTCACATGAGGTTCACTGACCACTGGAAGGTGGAGAAATGCTCAAAACATGTCAAATGAGACTTAACAAGCTGTCAAAAGAGAGGAAACTTTGCTTTTTCTAAGTTCAGCTTCTCCAAAATGCAGCCCATTTAAAATGATCCAAAGCATAGTTAAACATGAATCTTAAAAAGTGATTCCAACAACTCACCTTTAACAGAGGAAATCTACATATGTCATGATCGTGATCGTGCTGTGAACTGCTGCGTGACTGTGCTGTGATCTGCTGCGTGATCGTGCTGTGATCTGCTGCGTGATCATGCTGTGATCTGCTGCGTGATCGTGCTGTGATCTGCTGCGTGATCGTGCTGTGATCTGCTGCGTGATCGTGCTGTGATCTGCTGCGTGATCGTGCTGTGAACTGCTGCGTGACTGTGCTGTGATCTGCTGCGTGACCGTGCTGTGATCTGCTGCGTGATCATGCTGTGATCTGCTGCGTGACTGTGCTGTGATCTGCTGCGTGACCGTGCTGTGATCTGCTGCGTGATCATGCTGTGATCTGCTGCGTGATCGTGCTGTGATCTGCTGTGTGATCGTGCTGTGATCTGCTGCGTGATCGTGCTGTGATCTGCTGCGTGATCGTGCTGTGATCTGCTGCGTGATCGTGCTGTAATCTGCTGCGTGATCGTGCTGTGATCTGCTCCGTGATCATGTCGTGATCTGCTGCGTGATCGTGCTGTAATCTGCTCCGTGATCATGTTGTGATCTGCTGCGTGATCGTGCTGTAATCTGCTGCGTGATCGTGCTGTGATCTGCTCCGTGATCATGTTGTGATCTGCTCCGTGATCATGTTGTGATCTGTTGCATGATCGTGCTGTGATCTGCTGCGTGATCATGCTGTGATCTGCTGCAAGATCATGCTGCGTGATCGTGCTGTGATCTGCTGCGTGATCATGCTGTGATCTGCTGCGTGATCATGCTGCGTGATCGTGCTGTGATCTGCTGCGTGATCATGCTGTGATCTGCTGCGTGATCATGCTGCGTGATCGTGCTGTGATCTGCTGCGTGATCGTGCTGTGATCATGCTGTGATCTGCTGCGTGATCATGCTGCGTGATCGTGCTGTGATCTGCTGCGTGATCTGCTGCGTGATCGTGCTGTGATCTGCTGCGTGATCTGCTGCGTGATCGTGCTGTGATCTGCTGCGTGATCGTGCTGTGATCTGCTGCGTGATCATGCTGTGATCTGCTGCGTGATCATGCTGTGATCTGCTGCGTGATCATGCTGTGTGATCGTGCTGTGATCTGCTGCGTGATCATGCTGTGATCTACTGCGTGATCATGCTGTGTGATCGTGCTGTGATCTGCTGCGTGATCGTGCAGACTAACATTTTGTGCAGCTGTGAGATGCAGCGTGTTTGACCATCATACAGCTGAACCAGGAACAACTTTTTTAAAGAGCAACAGAGACGAGAACATTCCAGTTCCTAACAAGCCTCCTTAAAAAGCACTAATGTGGGCTGCATGGTGGGGCAGTGGTTTGCACTCTTGCCTCACAGCAAGAAGGCCCCAGTTCAATTCCTGAAACAGAGCCACCACCCGTCTGAGTGGAGTTCTCCCTCTGCTTCCTCTCACCATCCAAAAACATGCATCACAGGTTCATGGTTCACTACAATTGTCCCCAAGTGTGAATGGGTGTGTGATTGTGGCCCAGCAACAGACTGCTGAGCTGTCCACAAGTGGTGGGGTTAGGCTCCTGTGGCCTCAAAAAGGCACAGGTTTAGAAAATAGATGGATGGCATTTTTCTGACAAATACATGAAAACTATTCTATTTCAGATGAAGCAAACATTTGGTTCCCCTCTACTGTCAGGATTGTATCTTGCATTTCTTCTCTGCATCTGTCTCACTGCTCATTCACAGGGAAACGTTCATGGCTTTACCTGCAGCTCATCATGGTGCTGAGTTCTTGGAGCACCTGCAGCAAAATAAATACCTCAAAGTTAATGGAAAACAGTGACACAGGTTTAATGTTAGTGTGCAGATGGACCCTGTAGACTTTCCAAAATCATTTTAAGTACATGTGAAGAACAATGTTAGCTAAGACAGTCGCCAAAAGTTAAGCTAATTTAATGATGTTGTACAATTGAATATGCAGCAAAAGGACAAAGAAAAATTAATTTGATAAGAAAAGATGGTGTCTGAATGAAAACTTAAAAAAGAAATTTCAGTTACAATAACTCGAAGCACTGAGACTTTGTTCTTCCTTCACAAAGTCTGCAGCAAACCAAATAGTTGAGTTTCTGACTGTTTTAGCAGTGAAATTACATTGAAACAGTTGTTTTTGGAGGGCAGGATTTTGTTATTTTTCAGTTCAGATACTCCTGCAGAACTGTACTGCTGCACATCAAAGCATTTCAGCAGTTTGATTGTTTTCCTGCCCAGAAATATGACCCATCTTTCGGTTCCTCTGCTCGAAACATTGACCGACACTCACAATCAGCTCATTGTGACTTCTCATAAGGAGGGTCTACTGTCTCTACCAAGTGTAAACAAAAAAAAACAATAATTGTGCTACAGTTTTTTTTAAAATGTACTTAGGAGTTAAAAACGGAGGTCAAGAAAACAGAAAACATTAGAAAGTATGAAACTGTTTCCACACAAAAGAAACCCAGAGAAATCCTAACCATGTTTGCATGATGATGTGAAGTGCTTTGATCCGGAATTATTCCATAGTTAATTTAAAATTCATCAGACTGAATATTTATGTAAGTTTGACCTCATCAGATTTGTATTCATCATATTTACCAGACATGCTTCATAACCCAGACAAAAGCAGCACCCAACAGTAACATTTGTGAAATTAAACTGAACTGGAATCTTATAAATGAGACTGTCTGGATTTTAAATGCTTTCTTTTGCACCAGTAATTGAAAACTCATTATAAAATAACTTCAATAAAGTCATGTTATCAGCATCATCATAGCGGCTCCTGTTAAAATACAATTTTATCTGCATCAGTAGAATTAAAATCCACCATAATTTATTCTCTGGCGCCCACTAGTGATGAAAGTAGAACACTGTTTGACAAAATCTGGGTACAGGAATGTTTTTTGGACTGTGGGAGGAAACTAGAGGGCCTGGAAAACCCCACACATGCACAGGGAGAACTTGCAAACTCAACACAGAAAGGATCCAGTTGGGATTCATACCAGGTTCTTCTTACTGTGAGGTGAGAGCGCCAATCACAACACCACCGTGCAGCTCACGTAAGTCAACGACAAACAGACACCAGAAAAATATGTTTAGATTTATTTGTGGCTGTATGAAAACAAAGAAAGCCAAATGTCTGCTGGCCTTACTGTGAAGATGCCCTTCAAATATAAGCTGCTAATATGATAAAATCCCTTTAAAAAAGTTTGCAAAAAAAAAGACAAATCAAAGACTGCAACGGCAATACAAATCTGAATGTTTTCAAATGTGCACAAACGTGTTTTCTGCAGCTGTTTTTAATATGCAACAGTTAGTGATTAGATCTGACGGTGGACAATCATGCATAATTCATTTCTTAACACAAAACTTCTTTAGAAGCTCTCAAATTCAACGGAACAAGAACTTCAGCGAAAACCTCAGTGAGAGAAACAAAGATTCAATCTGTGGCCTGCAAAGCAACGTGCAGATGAAAGATGAAACTGCTGCGGTGACATGGCGCCTCTGAAAGCTCTGGTGGGACATGGGTCCCCTTCCTCAAGCTGCTTCTTTTGCTCCCTCTGCAGTGTTTGATTCGCTTCCTGTAAATCTGTCTAAACATTCCTCAGCAGCCAGGTTGGAGGTGAAATGCCAGACTGGGAAAAGTAGTTCCACCACCACGGCTTCTCCTGCCTCTCAATGCCTTCTTCACCCACACTGTAGCGCTCAAACTGGTTGTAGGGATCAAATCGATCCCAACTGTCCACTGTGGGGAAAAGGTGGTCATCAAAATCAGGTTCCACAGGAACCTGTGGAGAAAAGAGGTCAAAGTTATACGCTGATGCACATTTGAAGCAATGCACTGAAAAGCAGCCGTTCTGCAAGTCAGCACCTTCTCTAAGACAAAGTCCACTCGTCCAGCCTTGTTCATGCGGTGAGGCAGGTGGACTCTCTTGCTGACCTTGGAGTAACCCTTAGCTGTGGCTGTCAGGATGTAAGTTCCAGGGTTCAGCAGCCTCCAGTAGTCTCCATCCTCAGCTGACAGAGGAAGAGAAAGGAATACATGAGGACAACCTCTCCCTCACAACACAACACCAGATAACACTGTTTCAGACGCTCATTGTCCCTCTTACCTGTGGTGACATCTTTCCTGATCCCTCTAACGGAGACTGTTGCACCTTTTATTCCACGTCCATCAGCGTCTTTAACCTCTCCTTTAATTCCTCGATGCACCTGTTTAAAAAAACGAATGATTGAACTGGACTTTTCTGAACACCCTGAATAATGAGTTGTGTGTCTAGACTTTGCTTCACCACAACACCTCATTACTGTCATTATTCTCATTCTAAAGATTTCATGAAGTTCTTCATATTTATGTCCAGTTGAATTAGTTTATTTACAGCTTTAACTCTTGGCCAAACTGCAGCTTCATTTATGCGATTTAAACTGATGCATAAAACCATAAAACTGAAGAGGCCAGACATGTTTCTGACAAACATTTGTTTTATAAAAAGACTTGAAAGAAAAGTCCCACAATAGTCACCCAGTGACTTACCGACTCCAGAAAACTGAGCAAAGCCTCTTTGTTCCTCTTCCACTCGGGGTAGAGCTCAGCCTCTGCGGGGAATTTGTCGCAGCCCAGCTCTACTGTGATCTCCATGCAGTTGGTGTGCAAGTAGTTGAAATCCGACATGCCTGCAGATGAGCAAACACGAGCTGTGACAGCTGATCTTCAAACTTCACTTCTGGTCATAAAAGTGTCTTACCACCAGCAAAGCTGTACCACAGAGCGCCATTGATGATGCCTCTGTTCCGATAGAAGGAGGCCCCACACCGCTCTGTGTCGTTGTTTGACATGGTGGCGTGAGCATCAGCATAAGTGCGCGCCAGCTGTTTAAAGGCCTAACAGATTCAGAATTAGAGTATTTGATGAATCCGGTGCTTTTTTTCTGTCCAGTAACCATTGACTGCATCCGAGAATTGGATTGTGACCTCTCCCACCAGGCGGATTCCTACGGTTCCAGCCAGCAGGTACCTGCTGGTTCCAAAAGTCTAAATCCCACAGACTATAGAGGAATAAACAGCTGTTACTCAGTCATTCTATTTGTCAGAATAATCATTCTTGCTCTGATACATTTTAACATGTTTTTAATAATCCTATTCAGGATCTATTTTTATGTAGTTGACGTTATTCAAGTTGTAAACCGACCAATCAGATGCCTCAATGAAAGTAGAGGGTGCCCGCTGGCCCCCGTGTCCAATGGTCCAAAAATCTCACCGCTGATTGATGAGAGTGGTTGCCATAGAAACGCGGACTTAGACTAATCATTGGTCTGGCTCCAACATGGTGGTGTCCGTTTTGTGAAAAAATTGTGACTGAATTGATTCATTTGTTTGGAAGTAAACCATTTTCTATGAATGGCATCACACTCACTCAGTCCAGTTCTCACAGACAGTCAATGGTTCAGTCAGAGGCAGCAGTGGATCTTTCCCTTCAAACATCAGTACCTGTTCATCTGGAGTGGGGGAAAACATGCTCTCCTCTTGTGGATGTCTGGAGAAGTCAAACGGATAGGAAACCACCAGCTCTCCTCCATGGAGACTCGCAGACTGAACAAAAGGCAGGGACCTGATCCATTTCATCACTGCATAGGTCTCTGGTGCCACCTACAGTCCATAGATGGGATTGTACTGTTTGACATCCGTAGTATCTCTCTTAAAAGTTACCGAATGTCATCTTACTTTCCCAAACCAGTAGCCATCCGGGATTGGGATGTGGTCAGTTCTGTAGTGACGGCTGCGCCTGTTCCTGTAGAAGACGGAGGTGAGGTCCGGGAAGTTGCGGTTCAGGTCAATATTCTGGGCATTGGATCGGCCATTAGTCCAACCATGCATCAAGTGTCCCTGAAACATTTAAGGGTAATTATGTAATTATCCTGAGAAACTCACAAGGAAGGGGGACCTCCAAAGGAGACAATACATCAAGATGAATTTGATAAATGGAATTAGTCAGGAATTTATGAAAAGGGAAAAATTTTTTGGTCAATCTCACTGTTAACAAGTAGACAACACCATGTATCCATCACGACAATGTAACTCAACTTGTTTGGCAGCTTTTGGTTCCTTACTGAAATATGTTTCAACCAGGGACGTGTGGTCAGGGGAGGAAGGGGAAGCAGTGCCTCACCTGCTGTCATGAGATGTGTAGCCTACTATAAATAAAATAAATTTGTGTCCACTAACCTGTCTGGTTGCAGACAGGAACTAACCTGTCCCATAATTGCAATGTATACATTTGATCCTAATCATTTCATTTTTATCCTCAAAATTACTAAATTTTGCATAGTTCCTGTTTAATTTCAGCACAGGCTGCCAGTTCTGCGGTTTTGAAATGATTTCAGTTTTTATTAAATGTCTATCAAAACATCTGGATTCTGGACATCGATTCTGTCTACTACTGGACAAATGAAGAAGTAATTCAACATGTTAACCTGGGAAAGGATTTTTCATAAAAATGATTGAACCGCTGCAGAAGGCCCCGTTTCAATTTTCACCTGGGGCCCCCAAACTGCTAAGTCCACCACTGACCGCAGTGAAAGTGGAGTGAAAGCCAAACGAGAACGCGGGATTGTGAGTTTTTTTTACTCTAATTTGTTGACAAGATTGACTGGAGCAAGTTTTACCAAAAGTTCTCCATTGTCCAATGCTGCAGCAGTAATTTGACCACTCTGAGGAGATCTGCAGACGGACTGACAGACAAGCAGGAGGTGGAAACTTCCGGCCCACCTTCCACCTCAGCAGCCAGAACAGGACAGACTTCAGACTTAGTGGATGGTGTTAGTTTGTCACACACACAAATACATCACACAAGGAAGGTGGGACTACTGAACTTCTGTCCCCTACCCCATCACTGGCGGAGGGAACAAGGCCTTCAGCAGCAGCGGCCTTGTCTCTTGAGTGTGGGCCTTCCGGGACCGGCAGCCCCCTCCCCAAGCAGGGAGAGGGATCCCCCAGTCCTTTGGCAAGTTCATGAGCAAGGACTTTTAGAGCCAGCAGGAGCATGTGAACAGGCCCTGCCCATTTTAGATTAACATTCACACCTGACTGTGGTGATTATAAACTTTCAGCATTTTGTTGCCTGTTGTTTATGATTCTACCCCCCATAGTCATCCTCCAATTTCTTTAAACCCCCCTTTCTCCTTTTCTTTTGTGCCATTACCCCCCCCCTCAAACAGCCCTCTCTCTTCTTCTTTTCTGTCCAATCCAACAGAAAAATGATGCAAACATAATCAATATAAATAAAGTTTAGTTTAAATTACAAAAGGGGTTTATAAGAATATACACCTTGTGTGTCCAATGATTTATAACCCCCGATTGTAACAGTAAAATCTGTCTAATAAAAGAGGCTCTCAGCTCATTTCTGTTTGCTCAGCTGTTGGACAGGACAAGTTAAAAAAAGATAATGCGATTTGTCTTTGTTTCTGTTAACAATATTTACTTCCTGGTTGTAGAGGTCCCGGTCATTGTTATCCTCTACCTCTGAGGAGGCCAGCTCGTAACCATCCGGGTTCATGGAGGCCATGATATGGATGCGAGTGCTGTTAATGATGGTTTGGATCCTCTGGTTTCCCAGATTGTACTCAGAGCACAGGTACTGGGCCAGGTAGATGAGCAGCTGGCGCCCAAGAACTTCATTCCCGTGCATGTTTCCCACCAGCTTGATCTCTGGCTCCACTGAGGACAAATGTCAGAAAAAATCTGTCAAAACATTTTTAGACATCACAATTTTAAAGGGGTTTTTTTTAAATGAAAGAGAAGCAAGTATTGTGAAATTTACTTTTATTTTGTACTTTTTTTTTTTTTACCTCCTAGGATAAAAGGTACCAGCAGTCCCTGATCATACATCTGTCCTCTGACATTATTTTTTGTATTTTTGTAAAGTAAAATGACTTTACAATAAACTGTTGGTTTCAAAATAGACTGACTTTAACCAAATATAATGAATAGATGCCAAGCTGCGGAGCTACCTACTCATAAAATTAAGAATATGTTTTCAATTACATACTTACAGAATACTTACTAACAGAATAATCTGTGTCCCTGTAATGTGTACAATTTATTTTAATTGTGTAAACGATTGGTTTATCAAGGCTGCATATGTTGATTTTATTCTCATTTGATTGATTCTGAATTATACATAAATATACTGTAACATAATCCCTTTTACAATAAACTTTTACACTAATGAAATTATTTTTTTGTTTTGATTTGAGCCATAAAGTGTAATGTAATATAATACTGTAAATGATGGTGCTGTTTTTTATATATAAGGACAATAGCATGTCCAACCAAGAATATCTACAAACATTTCATTGATTCATTTATGACTGACTTTATGACAGACAGTTAAATAAAGCTACTTTCAAAGATAAAAGTGTGCTTTTTAAAAAGCATTGCATGAAGATAATGCAAGACACAGATTTAAATAAAATAAAAAACAATTAAAACACAATAAGCTTTCAGAAGCGTTCAGGCAAAGTAAATCCAAAATATACATCGAGGTCTATTTAATGCATAAACCTCGAAACTAATGTTGTGCAACAAAAATGGTGAGCAATATTAAAGCTATCCATCCCACAGTTCTGATCCAGATTCCAGCTCAGACGAGGAAAACAAAGACGTTCATTGATCTGTTTGTAAGTGGATGCATCCGAATGGAGCGGAGCAAGAAAACTTTTATGGAGAAAACAGTATCAGTCAGATTTGTGCGTGAGTAATTCTTGGATTGTGTTTAACTGGATTTGTGCGTGAGTAATTCTTAATTTGCGTGTAACTTTTGATTTGTTGATGAGTAACTCTTGATTTGTGTGTAACTGGATTTTTGCATGTGTAATTCCTGATTTGTGTGTAACTGGATTTGTGTGTGTGTAATTCTTGATTTGTGTGCAATTTTTACATTTGTGCGTGTGTAATTCTTGATTTGTGTGTAATTTTTAGATTTGTGCATGTGTAATTTCTGATTTGTGTGTAACTGGATTTGTGCGTGTGTAACTCTTGATTTGTGTGTAATTTTTAGATTTGTGTGTAATTTTTAGATTTGTGTGTGTGTAATTCTTGATTTGTGTGCAATTTTTAGATTTGTGTGTGTGTAATTCTTGATTTGTGTGTAATTTTTAGATTTGTGCGTAATTTTTAGATTTAATAATTGTAATTCTTGACTTGTAACTCATAAAATACATTTGTGCATAGGTACAAAAATTGTAAAATAAAAAAATACAGTGTACACGAGCACACCTTAAAATTACATCAGTTACCTACACGCACAAATCTTTCAAAAATACGCACAAATCGCTTGTAACACACACACAAAACCACATTTACACACAAATCTCACATGACTCTGGTTTTACGTCTCCCAGAAAGAAAAGATTTGTGTGTAAGAGATGCGTTTAAATGCTGCTAGAATGCTGGGTCATCAGAGTTTCCTTATCAGCCGCTATGAACTTTGATTGTGAATAATATCTGGTGAAAACATTTCCCACTTTCTTTACCCTCTGGAAGCGTGAAAACATTTCCCACTTTCTTTACCCTCTGGAAGCTGAGGCGTAAAACTCTGTCCTCTAGTTTTAAAATTACCTCTGTATTTTCAATTGAAAGACTATTTGATTGCTTATTTGGTATCATTTTAATCAGCACCACCTCACCTATGTGACACTAACTTTATTTTGTCATTTTTTTCCTGTTGTATTCACACACAGGACATAAAATCATGGAAAAACAGAAAATTCTGTCTGGAAAAAAGTGATTAATTTTGCAGTGGAAAACCCAAAAATGTTCAATGAACTGTTTTTACAACATAGATTGAAAGTTTTGGCTGTAATTTCATAAAAACAGGAACACATTTTGTCAATCATCCCAACAACTTGTTTTTGAATGAAAATTCAAAAAAAAATACTCTCCTAAGTGCACTGTTGCCCATTTGACATTTTGCCCAGAATTCAGTTTTTTTTTAACCCCCCATGAGTCAGCAGCGAATACAATGTTGTGATGCAGCATATAAGCAATACCAATAGGTAGAAATATGCTACAAATCGATTCAAATTTAGTTACAGTCTGAAAGTGAATGGAAGCAGATCAGTTTTCTGACGGCTTCAGGCTCCATCAGAACCATCTACTTCACTCCCATCTCCTTTACTCACATAGCTCATGCTGTCCTGGGTTGTTGGTGAACTCGATCACCAGCAGGTCCCGGCCTTCAGTGCTGCGCCCAATGCTGTAAACATGAGAGATGTGTGCACACTTGGCTGCGGTTCTCTTCAATAGGCTGTACATCTGGGAGTTGGAGGTGTAAGTGAACTGAATGATGGTACTGGGCTCCTCAGGTGAGAGGCTGGACAGTGCGAGCTCCTGTTTAGCTGGAAACAGCACAGCAGGAGTTAGAGAAGGACAGAGGTCACCCAGAGGTCAATGGCTGTGGGTGGTCTAAAAACATTACCTTTCAGCCCTGCCAAGGGGTCAAAACAACCCTCTTGATCACCGGCAAAGAAGCGGTCACAGTCCAAGAAATAGGGCCAGGCCATCTCAATGGCCTCAAAGGCGTGGGAACAGTCTTTCCTCAGGGCCTCACATGTGCTGCGGCACGGTTTGATCATCTTGTTGTCACGGCAGGGTGAGGCCAGTACCGAACAGCCAACCAGGCGGATCTCAGGGGAGCACTCCCCATTGAGCAGGCCATGGATGACGCTCAGGAGGAGGTACTCCGCCCCCGACTCTGCCTCCACACGACTCTGGTGGCCAAGGATGTTGGGAAAAATGGTTCTGTGGAAAACCTGATGCTTAACCCACATTCAGCTGTCAAGAGGTTATAAAAGTTTAAACCAATGAGAGTCTCCCACCTCGAGTAATCCAAGTCATTACAGTAGCCCAGGTTAAGCTCTGTGCAGGCAGCTGTTGTTATAGAAGACAAAGTTTCATGGACATCACTTGTATTGGATCTTCAATAGACATAAATGAGCATTAAAAGTGTACAATAATTAAAGCTGTAAGAGTATGGCCCGCTACCCGCCCTCGCTGCCCCCTTTTGACCTACCTGCACTGGGACCTCGTTCTTTGGGTCAAGACCCAGAGCTCATGACCATAGGTGAGAATTGGAATGAAGATCAACCCGTAAATTGAAGGCACCAATCCGCCTGTCGATCTCACGCTCTGATCTTCCTTCACTCGTGAACAAGACCCCAAGATACTTAAACTCCTCCACCTGGGGAAGGAGCACTCCACCCACCCAAAGAGGACAAACTACCTTTCCCTGGTTGAGAACCATGGCCTCAGACTTAGCGGTGCTGACCCTCATCCCAGCTGAAACCTGAGTGGTGTTTTGTTGTTGGACTTCTGTGCCCGTCATGGTTGGTCCATAACAAACACCGTGTTCGTGAGTGACGAAAAGATCGACGTAATTATTTTTAGAAAAAATGGCTGGATAGGCTCAGGAATGAGTCCATCAGAGGGACAGCAAATGTTAGAGGTTTTGGAGATAAAGTCAGAGAGACCAGACTGAGATGGTTCAGTCATGTCCAGAGGAGAGACAGTGAATATATTGGTAGAAGGATGCTGAGTCTAGAACTGCAGGAAAGAGGTCTAGAGGAAAACCAAAGAGGAGGTTTATGGATGCAGTGAATGAAGACAGGAAGGTAGCTGTTGTTAAGCTGCACTCACACCAAACGCGATTCGCGCGGCAGAGGCGGACAGTATCGATGTAAAGTCAATGGTTTAGACACGAATTGAGGTTCTGCAGCGCAAATTGAGCGGCTGACGTGGCGCGAAAGAGTCTGGAAACAGCGAGAATTGAATGACACGGCGCAAATTGAGGGGTCGCAGCGGCTGGCCGGAGTTTAAAAAACTGGAACTCTGGGGAGGTGGCTGTGTCTCCCCAACCAATCAGGGACTCAACTTCAGGCACGTGACATTTTCAGTGACAGCGGAGAGAAAACATCCAATATGGTGGATCGATCCATAGTTCTCCTCAACTTCCATTCATTTCGTAAACACGCTGTATCCCTTTCTGGGCAGCGGCGTTTCCAGATCCCGTCCAGGTTACTGTTGGGTGAAGGCGGGTTCACGCTATAGAGTCTGTTACAGGATCTATGGAGCTGTAGTGAACACGCTCACTATGCCGACTCCTGGGAGAGGAGCTCGCAGCCAGACAGAGGGAAAGCTGGATGGGATAAACTTTATGATGTTTGCTTATTTTTATTGAGACAACAATAAAAAAAAGGTCCCCTCACTTTATTCTTGTTTTTATTTTTGCCCTCTCATCTTAATGCGCGATAGTAAGCATTTGAACTCAATCAGACAGAGACGGAAACACCACAGAAGAGGTCGTCAATCAGACACAGCAGCAGGAGAGAAACTCACTGGAGCTAAAGGGACACTAAATGTTCTTATGATCCCAAACATGGAGACGTGATCACTGATGTTTTTGTAGAGCTCTTTGAAATAAATAATCCTGATCTCTAAACATCATCTGTGTCTCCCATGGATTGTAAATAAGATGAACTGACGCAACTCTGTGTAGCAATCAGGCTACAAACATTAGCTGCTAGCTTCATGTAGCGATCAGGCTACAAACATTAGCTGCTAGCTCTGTGTAGCAATCAGGCTACAAACAGTAGCTGCTAGCTTGATGTAGCAATCAGGCTACAAACATTAGCTGCTACCTTCATGTAGCAATCAGGATACAAACATTAGCTGCTAGCTCCGTGTAGCAATCAGGCAACAAACATTAGCTGCTAGCTTGATGTAGCAATCAGGCTACAAACATTAGCTGCTTGCTTCATGTAGCAATAAGGCTACAAACATTAGCTGCTAGCTCCATGTAGCAATCAGGATACAAACATTAGCTGCTATCTCCTCCCACACACAAACGAGGCGGTGATTTTTGGGAACACATTTTGGCCCCGTGGCAAGCAGCGAATTTTCTGTATGGAGAGCGGGGGCATGCCACGTGAATCACATTTGGTGTGAATGCATCTTTAGAGTAGAGTATGCAGAAGACAGGGTTAGATGGAGGATGCTGATTGGCTGTGGCGACCCCTGAAAGGAAAAGCTGAAAGGAGAAGAAGAAGAAGAAGGATGATGCTTCAAATAGAAAAGAAACAGCCAGTGCTAATCATAGAACTTGCCAGTCTTTGTAGCTTCAAGAGTCAGATGAAGTTGGTCTTTGTTGAGTTTCTGTCGGTGATCCTCTTATCCACATGTTCTGAAAACTGTAAGCCGTTTTTTTGCTGACAGCTTCATAAGTTTTCTACCGGAACGTAATAACACCAGCAAACAGGAACTCGTGCTTTTAAGGGAGCAATGCTTTTCTCCAATTTGTTTGGTTGGATTGTTGGATCAAACTAATGTGGCCATAATTTGATTGGATGTTGTGCCGACATCGCACATGGAAGTAAACAAACAGAGAGACTGCGGCGCGGGCTTTCTAAACATTCTTTTTAATCTTTAGATTTTGGGGAAAATGGCTAGTCTTTCCAAGTCAGAGGGCCAAAGTCCGAGTCAAGTCACGAGTTATTGAGGCCAAAGTCCGAGTCAAGTCACGAGTTATTGAGGCCAAAGTCCGAGTCAAGTCACAAGTCAGGGCTGTGAGAGTCCAAGTCGAGTCTAATGTCGTCAAATTCATGACTCGAGTCCGACTCGAGTCCAAGTCATGTGACTCGAGTCCACACCTCTGGGTAGGAGTTCATTAGAAATTCGCCTCTGAGCTGTGGATGGAACTGTTGGCATGGAGCAACCCCGATCCCCCTCCCTGTTGCTGAGAGCTCTCTGTTTACACTCTCTCCCACTAGCTTACAGCCCCTCAAAACACCAACCTAACATTAGCGGTGCAATAAAAACAGCGAGCAATATTGGAGCTTTCCAGCCGTACAGTTTTGATCCAGATGCTAGCTCAGACGAGGAAAACCAAGACATCTGCTCCTGATTCAGTTTGAATTAAGAAATGCTTAAAATGTAAAAATTTTGAGTTTAATTTTCTGTACACATCCTCTACGTAATCAGAAAAATACGACAAGAACATGTTAAAAACACTATTTTCCTCATGGCTCTTTAAAGGAAACCAAACTTCTGATGCAGAAAAAATGAGAAAAAGATTCTCATTATTTTTTGCGTATCAGAAGCTGCAAATATTCTAGATTTTAGGACTGAAAGGTTTTTGGAGTACATGCAGACTGAATGTTTGATCTATGCTTTTAGTTCAGTCATTTCTCTCTCTGTCGGATCTCAAAGCGCTTTAAAAACTTGAAATGACTCCTGTGTGGCGGCGGCCTGCTGGAACCGTTTAGCACTTTCTGAAGGTCCATGAATCATTCAGGGAAGACTCATTCTGAACGGGGACATGTTGCAGGAAATTAGGTTTTTGTCGTTTGTTATTTTTTTAACTTTTTCTGGACCCAGCGGTTAAAGGTCAGACACACTGGAGCACCAGTGCTGTTTTTTTGTTTGTTTGTTTTTTTACAAACGCTGCTAAAACCCCATCCAGCAGAGAGTGCACCAAACGTACCTTTGTCTTGATCCGCGCCGGTGATGCATCTTCCTGTAAGAGAAACCAAGAAAAAAACCAAGAAAACTTTCAATCCAAAGCAGGAGCGCGATGGACGCTAGAGGGCGACATTTACAAAAGACGAGCTTCTGTTTACTTAAAGTTACTTTGAAGGAAAAAACGCTTCAGTGATTGTGGCCCTTATGTTCAAAGCATCACAGTAAAGTCTCTTTTCATGATAAATCAGTAACATCCTTCGCTCTCAGATCATCTGCAGATCGGATCAGATTCGCTTCAGCCCTCCTTACCCAGGAACTCGTCTCCCGGGTGACACGTCTGCTGCGGCGCGCACCAGCAGCGCGGCGTCCAGAGGAGCAGCAGCAGCAAAACTTCCAGACTCATGTCGCTCCGAGCTGCTGCAGGCGGGATGAGACACCGGGGCTCGGAGCAGCGGCTCTCCGTCCTCTGCGCGCCTCCGCGGGATACTCACCACCCACAGCACCGACAGCATCCCTGCGCGCCGGAGAACGGGGGGGGCAGATTGGCTGATCGAATTACACAGTAAACACGCGCGTGCACGTGTGAACAGGGGAAAACGTGGCTGGAAGGCTTCTCATCTCTGAAAAGGAACTTGAGCTTTATGAACACAGTTTAGTCTCTTTTATTTAAGGACACCAGTCAGACTTTACGGTTCAGCTGCTGCTGTGTGACGGTGCAGAACCATAAGTCTGTATAACAACCAAAAGGAATTTCAACTTTTCAGTCAAAAACCTTCTGATTTAGGAGCAGAACCACAGTTTTAAGAGTGGACACAAAAGTAAAAAAAAAAAACTTTAATTGTAAAAAGCAAATTGTATGTCATTTAAATGCATGTAATTGTCATGAACATTCTAATTTTACACAAAGATGACACATTAAATACTCAGTACCGTTTCAAGTTCTGTCTGTGAGTGAATCAAACCTTTGTGTTGCTGCAGGCGCAGCTTAAAGACTCACTGGTCGATGGAAGTCGTGTCTCAGTGTTTTAAACATGTTCTTGTGGCTTTTTTCTAATGGTAGAGTACAAATGTAAAGAACTGTGAGATTACATTTGCATGCCAAATGACAAAAAATATTTCTTGCGCAGGAAATCGTCTGGACATGAAGCTAGCAGCTAATGTTGTTAGCTTGATTGCTATATGAAGATAGCAGCTAATGTTGTTAGCTTGATTGCTATATGAAGATAGCAGCTAATGTTTGAAGCCTGATTGCTACATAGAGCTAGGAGCTAATGTTTGTAGTCTGATTGCTACGTGAAGCTAGCAGCAAATGTTTGTAGCCCGATTGCTACATGAAGCTAGCAGCTAATATTTGTAGCCTGGTTGCTACATGGAGCTAGCAGCTAATATTTGTAGTCTGATTGCTACATGAAGCTAGCAGCTAATGTTTGTAGCCTGGTTGCCACATGGAGCTAGCAGCTAATGTTTGTAGGCTGATTGGTACATGAAGCTAGCAGCTAATGTTTGTAGCCTGATTGCTACATGAAGCTAGCAGCTAATGTTTGTAGCCTGATTGCTACATGAAGCTAGCAGCTAATGTTTGTAGACTGATTGCTACGTAGAGCTAGCAGCTAATGTTTGTAGCCTGATTGCTATATGAAGCTAGCAGCTAATGTTTGTAGCCTGACTGCTACGTAGAACTAGCCACTAATGCTTGTAGCCTGATTGTTATGTGGAGCTAGCAGCAAATCTTTGTAGCCTAATTGCTATGTGGAACTAGCAGCAAATGTTTGTAGCCTGATTGCTACATGAAGCTATCAGCAAATGTTTGTAGCCTGGTTGCCACATGGAGCTAGCAGCTAATGTTTGTAACCTGATTGCTACGTAGAGATAGTAATTAATGTTTCTAGCCTGATTGTTACATGGAGCTAGCAGCAAATCTTTGTAGCCTGATTGCTATGAGGAACTAGCAGCTAATGGAGCTGCTGTTTGTCTCATTTACAATGCATGGGAGACACAGATGATGTTTAGAGATCAGGTTTATTTATTTCAAAGAGCTCTACAAAAACATCAGTGATCACGTCTCCATGTTTGGGTTCAGAAGAACATTTAGTCTCCTTTTCTCTCTGACCAAGTTCAAATGGTTACTGTCTCGCATTAAGATGAGAGGGCAAAAATAAAAACAAGAACTTGTTTTTTGAAAACAAGGGGGGCTTTTTTTTATTGTTGTCTCAATAAAAATAAGAAAACATCATAAAGTTCAGGAGGTCTGAGCAGACTGCTTTCCCATCCAGCAGTGGCCCTCTGTCTGGCTGCGAGCTGCTCTTCCAGGAGTCGGCATAGTGAGCGTGTTCACTACAGCTCTATAGGTCCTGTAACAGACTCTAGAGTGAACCCGCCTTCACCCAACAGTAACTGGGATGGGATCTGGAGACCCCGCTGCCCAGAAAGGGATACAGCGTGTTTACAAAATGAATGGAAGTTGAGGAGAACTATGTCGCTGAAAACGTCACATGCCTGAAGTTGAGTTCCTGATTGGTTGAGGAGATGCAGCCGCTTAGCGAATACAATATTAATTATAAGTGGTATCGTGTTTTCATTCCGGTAAAATCTTTCTAAAAATGAAACCATTCATGTGTGAGAGCGTAGTATGGTCATTAAGCCTTTTTTACAACTTAAGAAAATGTGCTGCTGCATAAAAAACATTGTGAGAATTAGATTCCATGTGTTGTTGAAGTTATTAAGTTTGAAAATAGAGAAAAACATTCCAAAATGTAAGTTAAAAATTACGGATTTTTCAGACAAGATTTTGCAACAATCATTTCCCTGGAAAAGCCACAGAGCTTCATCCAGTCAGGGGCTCAAGGTGTTCGTGACAGACGTTTTTCAGACAAACATCCAGATGTTGCTTTAACAGTGTAGCTGTTGTTGCAAACCTTGTGTGTCTTTCAGGAGCTTTCCTTGACCTTCTGGTATATCTCTTCAGGGGTCGCCACAGCAAACTGTCTTTGACTGGTTTACATAGGTGGTTTGACAGAGAATTTGACACCAAATGCCCTTGCTGACACAACCATGTATTTTATTACAGGGAGACTCAAACTTGGGCCCCTCTGTGGCTTCATAGTCAGGCAGTAGCATGAAGGGTCTTTTCTATAAGGACCCACACTGGATTGGGCTTTTTTTGGGGAATGTTTTATTTTATTAAAATCCTTCATGTTACACAGAAGAAAAGTTCTTTTTGCTCATTGGTTAACTTGGCAGAGACACGTTGTGGATTATAACACCAAAAAAAGTACAGTTCAGGATATAAAGTAAAAGGTCCAAAGACTGTTAATTGTAAAGGCTCCAGGATGTTCCATTACATATTTTTTTTTGAAGGGAAATGTTGGATCAAACCCATCAGTTACATAAATGCAATCATAAATAACCAATGAATTACAAACCAATTAAACAGTGTTTGAGTTTTCTGCACTTGTAGTTTTCTAATAGACCCACAGAAGTCAGAAACTCCAAAATCTATATAATTTCACAAATTAGACAAACTTTGAATACATTTCTATCTGTGTTCATTAAATCTCAGTGTTCTGTCAAATGTTTAGATTGATGTGAACTGTCTGGATGCAGCACATCCACATTTAAATTGGAATAAATAGGTTCCCTCTCTACTTTTCCCTCACCTGCTGACTTGGCATTGTGCAGGTGTTGCTCAAATGTTACATTTTGTTTTTTAATCTGCATTTTATTTTGATTTTACTGCATGTTAGATTCCTACGGACAAAAGAGCGGCTTTGAATGGGAACTCCATCTTGGAATAAATACTGTTACAGTACCAAATAGTAATCTATTAGATTAACATTTTGTTAGTTTATCACTGAAACTTGAGTCAAGTTCAAGGCAGTGCAAAGAGGCAGTTCCTGCTGTCTGTGGACACAGCAGTCTGAAAATCCTAATTCCAGGGCTAAAAAGATCCCCTTCAGACAAAGCTCTTTCAGATTCTCCATTCTTCTTCCAGCAGCTGGAAGTGCCCTGCTGTCAAAGCCCTCCATTGGCTGCTCCTTCTCCTCCTGTCTGACCTTCTGAAGCACTAATGGAAACGTGTTTTTCCCAAACTCAGCACACGGCGCTCAGGTGACCCCTGCAGCACAGTTTTTGTCTGTGGTGTCCCACTGGCTGCTGGTGCTGCAGTGGAAGTACGGATTTTTCCTCACAGCCCGGCTGATGACACCAACCAGGACCTTCCTGTACTGATGCCGCAGGAGGCAGTAAACAAAAGGGTCGCTGGAGGCCTTGGCGTAGATCAGGCATTTAGTGGTGATGCCCCAGTAACGAGGAATCTGCACAGATGTACCAGTAAACAGTTCCACAAATCTGCAGGGAGGAGCGCAAAAATACAGACAGAGGATAAACCAAAATTATTTAGAGGTTATGAAGACGTAAACATGTAGAATCGAAGTCTTTACTGTCTATGTGTTACACTTGTCTACCTCTCTGGTTTGAACATTCGTGTACAGAATAAAACAAGTTACAGGGATGCCATAAACAGACAGCTTCTAGATCAGGGTCTGCAACTTTTCAGACTGAGGCTGTATTCAGAATGGAAAAGTCTGTTGGTCCGAACACAATCCGCTTAATTTGGTCCAGATTGCATCCTGGACCTCACATTTGGTCTGTAATCAGACTGTCATCAAGAAACGAATCTGTTGCAAACCAAAGGTTGTAAACAAAACCATGTGACTAAAGATCTCTTCAGCCAAAAAAAGAAATCATTCTGAAAAGCAGAAAGGCAAAATTAAAAAAAGCTACTCTGAAAAATATTGATTGTGAAATCTGAGTTTCAGAAAAAGCCATATAATTATAGTAATATTCAACATCATTAAACATATTTTTTTTAAATGCTGTTGTTAAATAATTAGCTTTTAAAGCTGAATGAAATACATTTAATATTATTAAGGATAATTGAATATCTGTGTGCAGGTTTTCACAATCTTTTAATATTTATTGGTTAAATGTCTGCACAAGATCATGTTTATTTATTTAATTGTAAACAGTTTGGTCATCCATACCAACAAGTTCCTTTAAAAAAATGCAGAATGTCTCAAATTAAAAAAATTTCTATCATTTTTTCAAAGCATTTTCCTTTTTCTTTACATCCAAAGAAGCACAATGGAGGGCCAAGAGCTGCTCTGAGCCTAAGGCTGCACTAGAAAATAGAAGATGAACGCTTCCTGATTGCTCTCATTTGTGCATTTATGTGAGTTTTCTGCGCACACACGCGCGCACACAAACACACTGTTGAATTTATTTTTTTAGAGAAAGTGATTCAAAATCATTTGAAGCACTTTTTTCCCCCACAATCCAGGCAAAGGCTCAGAAACACATTTGAAGCTGCTCAAAGTTTGACCACTTTAGTTATTTACAGGAAATAAGCGAGCATGCGCAGCCGAGGAAAACAGACCGTGTTACCTGGTTAAAACGTATGGAGAAAAGCAGAGGATGAAGGAACCGATGAAGATGCAGATCTTCTTGGCGGCGCGCTGCCTCCTCTTCCTCTGCTGCGTCAGACATCTCTCCTTCACGCTGACGGCGACAGGAGAAGTCATGGTGAGGGTTAGATGCCGCGCGCAAACATGCTGCTGTGCCTCACCTGGGGTGAATGTCGACCAGCAGCAGCAGAGTCTGCACGGTGATCACCTCGATCCTCCGGCAGTGGGATCGAGCCACCCTCCAGACCTTCAGGTAGGCGAAGCTCAGCACCAGCAGGCAGAGAGCAAAGCTGCAGCAGTGGAGCAGCGCGGTGAAAGTCGCGTAAGCGGCCTTCTGCGACACCTTTCCCGCGTCCAGGTGAGCCGTGCACGACGCGTACACGTGGCTGTAGGCTCCCCAGCCCATGGTCAGCTGCGTCAGGGCAAACGCGAGGGAGTGCAGCCAGCAGTACGCCACGACCAGGAGGGCGTCTCTGTAGCGCATCTTGCTGGAGTACCTGAGAGGAAACACCACGGCCACCCACCTGTCCACGCTGAGCGCGCCCATGCTCAGCATGGCGTTGCAGGTGACGAAGGTCTCCGCGAAGCTCACGGCGCGACACAGCGGCTCCCCAAAGGGATCCGCGCTACTGGCCACGCCGAGGAAAGTGGCGGGCATGTTGATGAGCGTGAGGAGGATGTTGGACAAGGACAGATTGAGGATGAAAGCGCCTGGCACGTGGGACCGGAGCTCCGCGCTCTGACTGAAGCACAGCAGCACTGAGAAGTTGGTCAGACACGAGACCACCGCCAAGACCACGATGGAGATCTCCAGCAGGAGGTCCGGGACGCTCGTCTCTCTGACCTCGGGGCTGGAAGCAGCAGCAGCAGGAGGGAGGATGCTGTGAGGAGCGGCCCTCCCCTCCACACGCCAGCGAACAGCAGAGCTGTCCAGTGCTGAAACGTCCCAGAGAACTCTCCTGTCAGTCAAAAGGTCCATGATGACCTCCCTGCGCAGTGACCAAAGCGCGGAGCCAAATGCGCTCAATAAACCAAAGGGACCAAGTGTCTTTTGGCACCGGCGGTCATGCGCACTCAAGCGCCTCCTCCGACACGTGCACCCGGTGTCTGGCTCACGTGATTTTGAAGCACGCCAACAGGATTGGAGCTGAGACGTTAGCGCGTGCACGCGGACGCAGGTCCAACTTTGACAAGAAAAGTTGCAATGGGGATGCGCGCGCAGGACCGTCAATGTGCCTCTCACATTCCTGCACGAGGACATGCATGTTTGAGTGCTTACACTGTGGTGTGACAGGCTCTAAGCGCGCGCGCGAGCACACGCACGCAGCATTGCCATGGAAACACCTTCTCTGCAAACTTTACATTTCATTCCGCTGATTTGTAATTTTACTTCCTATTGTTTTATTCAAAAGAAAAACCCGTTTAACTGAAGGGAACAGAGATGATGACGTTACAGCTCTGAGAGGAGCATTCAGGAGAAGAGCCTGACACTTTGAACGGAACTAGATTCTGCTTTAAAGAAGTAAAAATAGGAATACACAGAAACACCAACACACGGAGGTCTTTGATGTTTGTCTTGAGACAAACGTTAATACCAAAGCCTTTAAAAGAAAGCTTTCCTGTCTCTCAGTTCTGCTGAAATACTGAAGAAAAAAAGCTGAACAGTTTTCAAAAATCTTGTAAGGACAAGCCTGTGTGCTTTATGTAAAACAGAAGAAAGAAGGGCCACCTGGTGCTTCTGCAGATTTCTGCATAAACATGGAGTTTGTTTCACTTTTTACCTTTGGTTTTCATTGTCCTGCAGCTCTCACCTCTGCCTGCATGGCAGTGCTGGCGTGTGCGTGGGCAGCTTCTGCTTCAGTTTGAGTCCTTGTTGTCTGCAGTCACCGTGCTGCAGAGTGACATTTTTTCAACCTCCAGTCACTCATGGAATCACATTCCCAATTCTAAAAAGCACAGTGCAGCCACTGTCATGTTTCTATGAAGTTCTATCATCAGTTTATTGCCAGGCAACAAAAGTCTGAAGAAAAGAGGAGCGGGAGGTAGTTCCATTCCCTCATTTGGACATGCGCGGCCCTTAGAGCGCTCACATGTTTCCGCAGGCTAAAGAGGCTGTTATATAAACCACTAACTCTGATGGCAGGCAGAATTCCTTTTAGGAGAGGGGTCCTCCTGTAGTCCCTCTGAGGTAATGCCCATCCCTGCATGACCAAACCAGAAGAGCCTTGTTACATAACAGCTCAGCCCTCAATGCTGCTCCATCTGTGACTAAATGATGAATTCTGGTTAGTCATCTCTCCATCCTCACTGCTTGTGGGCTCCCCTTTCCATGCATCTCCATAGCATAGAGCTAACCCTTAGTGGCAGTCGTGACACAGATCCGTCTGCTTTAGTAGCTCCAATTCTTCTCTAAAAGACTCTTTGCTGGAGGATCTGATGATGATGGGAGCTGATAGATGTGAGAAAGAGGGAGAAAGGAGCCTGAAGTTCTAGTTTTTGATGAGGTTGGTCTCAAGACAACTGACAACTGGAACAGGGAGGTTTCCATCTTTGATCTCAGCAGGTCTCATTCCACCTTCGTCTTATCTCTGCAGCTCTGCTGCCCCTGTGACACTGTGGGAGCCTCACTGCTGATAACATCTGGAATTCCTTACAGAGATGGAGTCCAGACGCCTAGTCACACTCTGACTCTACAACTTTTAACATGAGTTCAAATGAAGTAGAACTAAAACTCGGATGAAAAAAATCTCATCTTTGGGTCTTTGTTGCCAGATTGTGTTTTTCTCTAAGGCTGTATTCAGACTGGCAAAATCAACATGTAGATTGTCAGGAAAACAGTATCTTTATCAGGTTGAAAGTTGTTTTAACCAGCCTGCATTCACCCGACCACATTTCAATGAGCTGCTGTGTCTCATTGTTGAACAACAAGCTACAAGCTAGCTTGACCACCTCTGAATTTGTATCAAAGATTTGACAATCTGAGCATCCAGCAGATGAATGCTCAGATTGTCTCTTATGTATGTTTTTTATTGCTGCTACAGAACGTTTTGATTCCCTCCCAAGAAGTTTGGTTTGGAGAAAAATGTTGTCAGTTAAACAAATCCAGAAAAGCAACAGAAAGACTAGATGCTGATTTTTATTGCATTAAGTTTAGATGCTAAATGTTGTCACAGTTTGAGGTGATGGACAAATCCAGAAGTGTAGACAGGAGCTTTTAATAATCTGGAGGGAACACAAGAAAGAAGAAAACAATTTGGGACAACACAGACTCTGGGGTTAGGGTTAGTTCACTGTGTGCAAATGTAGCTGCGACCGTTTTCTGAAGCCACTGCGCTGATGTTGAGGAGGTTGTTTGCATTCTCTGGATCTGCTGGACCTGGAGAAATCACCGGGGTTGGGCCGGCACTGCTGGTGGACGCTGACGGCTCCTCGTCCAGGAATGAGGAAGATTCACCGCTGCCTCCCTCGACAGTATCTAAAAAAGCACAGAGCACGTTTAATATTCAAACAGTGAAAATGAATAGTTAATGGAGGTGACACTTTTTCTGTTAGCTAACAACTGTTATGTCATAAAGTATTAGCAGAGGCGAAATTTGTTTTAAGTAGAAAAACTTACCAAAAATGTACTTACTTGATATGATGATGACATGAAAGAGACCAGACCTGAACCTTCTTCTTGAAACAAGAGTCTTTTACTTTCTGAAGAATCCGTTTTTGAATCCAGCTTTTGCCAAATGAAGGGGGAGTACATCCTGGACAGGAAATGACCTTTCTGTCATTTTTTTATTCTCTTGCTGAGTAGAATACGTTTCCATGGAAACCCTCAGAGTGTCCTTTGGTCTTGTTTGAGTTTACGGTTGGATTTCTATCAGCTCTGCAGCTCAATGAAGAGTTTCATATTTGTTTAGTGATTGGCTTTGACTCCCAGAAGGAACGCACGGCTCCACAGCTTCTGCATTTTTCTTTTTTTTTACATTTTAGCTGTTCGTTTTCTCATGTCAAGCGTCTTCTGCAGACTTCTTGTGCAGCATGGAGATGACTGCAGAGGTTTTTGTTTTCCTCTATCGCAGGGGGCGCAGCACAAAATCAACACTGGGATTTTGAAAGGGAGGGGACACCATCTGCCAACAGTGTTGTGAATCATTTGTTGTAGTTAAACATGTAATTTGGCAAATTTTGCCTCCTACCAGTTACAGGCATGACTGTATGTCAGTACCTCCCACAGGGAAGCAGCTCAAAAACCTGTCTGGGTGACCAAATCGCTGAAGGCTTGGGGAGCCTTTTCCAAGTGCTGGTCTTGTGCGCATGTTTTGGGTTTGTGCCAGCTTTGTCCACAAAACTCGGAGCCTCAGCAGGCGTTCTCCTCATTAGGAGAAGCAGTCGGCTATGCAGTTGCAACATGAGGCAATTACCCCGTTTCTTCAAGCGCCAAGATCACACATAAGAAACACCCACATGAGGTTAATCAACACATGCACCGCCAGTGATGCAGGCTGTGCGAGTGCACATATTACTGCCCACGCACAGGCCACTGGATGAGAAAATGCTTTATTCAAACCCCGGCTTGTTTAAAGGGCAAACGGGAAGAAGGCGGCTGACTGAGCTCGCAGCAAAAGACGGAGACATGAGGAGATGAGAAAGCTTCAATTATTGCTCGAGCGGGCAAACATTTGAGATGCTTCTCACTTCTTTGGTATTCTGCTTTCGAGATTCCCGGCATCTTAGCTGTTTGCTTCAAAGGATTTAAAGCAGAGCTTCCAAAGGCTTTTGTAAAGTTCTCGTAGTTTTCCTGTTTTTAGGATTTCAATTTTGCTCCCTCCATCCCACTATTCTTTTCTGGTTCTTGTTTAGCTACTTTGGTCCCCCATTGTTTATACACCTATTATTTCATATTCCCAGTTGGGTTCTAGACTTAAAAAAAGTGAATACTAGAATACTGGCACCCTAGGCAGCCATCAAGGTCTCCTGTCCCCAGGGCTGGCCCTGGTCCGGTGTCTGTCTGTATGACCAGGGGAGGAACTTGGTCCACATAGCCGGCAGTAAGTCAGACCTGTTCCCGGTTCATGTTGGACTCCTGCAGAGCTGCTCTTTATCACCGGTTCTGTTCATAGTCTTTATGGACAGAAGTTCTAGGAGCAGCCAGGGGCCGAAGGGGGTCTAGTTTGGACCACAGGATTTCCTCTCTGTTCTTTGCAGATGATATTGTCCTGTTGCCTTCAATGAGACAGGACCTCCAGCATGCACTGGAACAGTTTACAGCCGAGTGTAAAGCGGCTAGGGTGATGGTCAGCGCCGCTAAGTCTGAGGTCATGGTTTCTCGACGGGGAAAAAGTAGGTTGTATTTTTCTGGTGGGTGGAGTGCTTCTGCCTCAAGTGGAGCAGTTTTAGGATCTTGGCATCTTGTTCACAAGTGAGGGAAGATCAGAGCATGAGATCGACAGGCAGATTGGTGCGGCATCCAGCGTCATGCGGTCACTGTAGCAGTCTGTTGTGGTGAAGAGAGAGCTAAGCCAGAAAGTAAAGCTCTCAATTTACGGTCAATCTTCGCTCCAAATATCACCTTTGGTTATGAGATCTGGGTCATGAACCAGATCTCATAACCAAAGGTGAGTTTCAGACGGATACAAGCGGCTGAAATGAGCTTCCTCTGTAAGGTGGCTGGACGCTCCCTTAGAGATAAGGGTGAGGTGGGTCGGGAATCTGGTTCGGATGCCTCCTGGACGCCTCCCTGGGGAGATGTTCCGGGCATGTCCCACCGGGCGGAGGCCCCGGGGAAGACCCAGGACTCGCCGGAGAGACTGTCTCTCTTAGCTGTTCTGGGAATGCCTCGGAATGGCATTAAATAATTAAAAGTGTCATTAAATGTGTCAATATTTCATTAAAATTCAATTTTTAATTATTTAAGAAACATGCCTTTATTTAATGATTAATAAAATATTTCATGATTTAATGAAACATTTCATGATTTACTGAAACACTTCACGATCTGGGTCACACCATTTCACCATTTGGTCAAACTGTCCCATTAAACTCAGTGGGCGTGGCTAACTCAGATCATCTGTGCTCCATTACTCTGGTCTGGTCTAAACCTTATCATGGCGGCTTCAGTGACGGGAACTTATGTGATCTTTTTTAGCAGCATAGAGAGAATGTGAAAACATGTAGAAATACACTAGGAAACACACTAGGTGAGGCAGGCAGTACACCTGCCTCAAGCCAGAGGGCGCTGGTGAGCCTGGAGAATGTGACACCGCTAAAGAATAATAGAATTAGAGATAGCAAGTCAAGCGTCCAGTTATCCTTTACTATTGTTTAGCATCATTTTCTAAATGTAGGAATACGTTTTTAAACCCTTAAACTCAAGAAATAGTTTAGACGCGTCTCTGGTAGTGATCTCCACTGAGACAGAAAGACTTTTCAAACTGAAGAAAGAAAAGGAAGACTTCTACAAAAAGGTTATGAATGGTTTTTTTCACAAGGAGAGACCACAGACAGAAAACAAGGAGCGACACACAGACTTTATAATAACTAAAAGTAAGTCAATAACAACAATTTTGGTGATATTTTTCCCTCTGCTACAGTTTGTGTTTGTAAACGGAAGAAAAATGTTGAAATTTTAAACAACACACTTTAACTGCTGCCAATCAAACGGTGAATAAGCTTCTCTGTAGAGTTCATGCCTGTAAATCTGACTGATGACGTCAGAGCCTCACCAGCCGTGAACCTCACCGCACGCTACTGGGTTGCTGTCAGGCTTACGTGGGCTGTGTTCTTCCGGTTGGTTTACAGAGTCACAACCATCCCAGACGGCTGTAACTGAGAACAAATGGACTCAATCTCTGTGTTTTCTCAGCAAACATCTTCCTCCTCTGCTTTAAATGTCTTCATTTCCCTTTGCATCTAAATACTGCTCATGTGTTTTCTTGTTGCAGTTCTGCAGCTCGGATCAGCAGAAGGAGGCCTTTTTGTTGGGTTCTATTTGATTCTTATTATTAAAGTCTTTATATTTGAGGGATAAGAACCTGTCTACATTTTGCAGCAAAAACATTTTGATTTCCACACACTCCTCATTTAAATCAGGGTCCCAGTGTTCTGTGGGTCATATGAGCAGGTCACCAGTGCTGATGTGCTAAGAGTTACCCTGTGAAGCAGACTGGGGAAACAAAAGGACACCGACATGTTCTCCATGAATCTGAAGCAGAACAGCTTCCCATGATCTTAAATGAAGGATCATTTTCTTTGTTTGCTTTTGCCAATGCCAGTGTTTGTTCGTCACCAGGCACAGGACGTGTAATTAAACACCTTCAGATCAGAAATGTTCTCACATTCATTGACTGTTTTGACTGTTTTGAGAACGGCAGCAACATGCAGTATTGTGGAGTTTAAGTGCCGTCCAGCAACACATCTTTAGATACTGCGTTTCCAGAGAAATTCAGCTGAAGAGGCATGTCTGGAATTTCAGACCTCATAAAATGGTCACAACGCTGCTGCTTCTGGAAAAACCAGGCAAATATCTTCCAGCAAGTCTTCATGAGGCACACGGCTGCGCTGAAGCAGCAAGTGACCAGTTCTCTCTGTGAGCCTTCAGCTTGGAGTCTTTCTGGTTTAGTCAGGCCGTGGGTGGGAGGAGAGCTGGACAAACCTCTGCCAGCTTCGTTATTCCTCCTCTTGCTGTCCACGATGGCTCTGATCTGCCGAGGAATGACTCGCTCAGTCAGAGTGCCAATTCACACAGATGGAAGTAGTTAGCAGCGAGCTACTGTTAGTCCTCATGTCTCTGTTTGCCCCTTTTGATTCAAACCAAGTGAATCCCTGGTTTGTAGGCAGTATCCTTAGGAATTTTGTTTTAATTTGAACATCATTTAACAAAAGGGTAGATTTCTTTATTTCATTTCCGTGTAGCAGTGTACTTATTTTATCACATGATCACGGAAAACTCTTCACATATCTGAGTGTTACGTAGAAAAACACGTTTGTTTCCAAGCATAATGAAGGATCAGCGTCCATGGAGGCTGAAATGCCACAGGGTTGTGAGGTCATCCATGACTCGCAGTGTGACATTATCCGCAGCATTACAACCAGCCGGGCTACAAATACCTGTGAAGATTGTATTTTTCTCTCAAAACCTCGTCATCATTTTTGCAGGAACACAGAACTGATCTTGAGGCTCATTGCTCTCAACGGCTCAGGCTCCGGGGCATGCACCGGGGCCCGCACCGGGGGGCCTCGCCTGGGGCATGCACCGGGGCCCTCGTCTGGGGCATGCACCGGGGCCCTCGTCTGGGGCATGTACCGGGGCCCTCGTCTGGGGCCTGCCACTAATACAGTACAGAGACAGATGGAGGACACAGCTGTGTGGTGCAATGAGTGATGTGACAACAACATTTCAAATAAATAACAGAAATAAGCATTTATGTACAAACTGATATTTTCTAATGTCATGGACTAAAATAAAGTAAATAATAAATGTTTTTTTATTCCAGATCCCAGTTGATAAACTGCCAGTTAATAAAGAGCAAATGAAGCAGGAAAGAAAAAACTCGAAATAAAAGATATCCTTCAAGATGCTCATATAGTCACGTAAACTGAAATGAAAATGATTAAGATCAAATGTTCTTATGACCTTCAGGTCAAATGACACACACTGGTTTTCTGAAGCCCACAAACAAGCAGAGGGCTCCATCCTGTGGACAAAGAAGCTGTTGAGTCTTTGCATCTGCTCGGATCAGAACAATCATCTGTGCTTCAGCAGCTTGAAGGTCCGAGCAAACACAAAACTTCACGTATGACAGCAGCCGTGGAATCTGCAGGATTTTGTGAATCATCTTCTGTTCTGTCAGAAAAAAACAAATGTTCTCAAACCTCTGATCAGGATCTGAAGGAGTAAGGAAACTGTCAATGAGAAACGTTTTCATGAAGACAAAGTTGAGCATAAATTACTGCTTTGTTCACAACTGTGCAGAATAAAAATCAATACATCGTTTCGTTATACGTTTTAAATACGAGTTTCTCCTGTTAACAAACTATCAAAAATACGTCACAGGGTCACAGGCATAAACATGGAGTCCTGGAACATCGATTGTTCACACTGCACATGCGTGTTAGTTTTATCATACTAAAATAAACCAACCTTTTTTTAGAATGTTATTGATCCCGTAACGGGAAATGATCTTTCTAACCATGGAATAAAACAGATCATAATGCAGCGATCTCCGGACGCATTTTGTGGCTGTCAGGCGACAGCAGCAGATCCATGGAAACAGTTCAGCAGTGGATACTTTCAGTTTTCCAGTGGTGGAAAACAGTCCAAAAGGAGCAGCAGACAAACTGCTCCACTCATAGGTGTAACAAAAACATGTCTGTGGAAATGAGTTCATAATAAGAGGATAATGAAGCAAAAACAGTTAACTCGGAACTAAAGTTTGCGAACTGGCAGCCGGATGCTGTGGCAGTTAAAATTCAAATAAAATAGAAAAGTCAGTAGGATCAGAATACCCAACTTTCTTTCTTTTTCTGATCTTTCTTTCGAACTGTCGCTACGGTCGGCTGCCAGCCAGCCCTTGTTTAGCTCAGAGTAAGAAAATTCTTTTGATTTTAAACGTCATTAGAATGTCTTTTCTTTATAGCCATGAGTTTTTTAGTAATACATAGTTAACACAAATAAATACAGAGGAATCAACAGTATAACACAATGAAAAGCTCAAAGTTGGTTTTTAATCGTATGGCTCCTTTAAATCTGCACAGTAACGACAAAATGAAATGTTTGAACAAACTCTGGGATGGATGTCTGTGGCAGACGCCTAAAAGTCGTGAGTTTGACCCCCATTTTAGAGGTGATGAACAATGTCTCACCTGCCAAAGTATTGCCAAAAAAAGTAAATTTTTCCCAACACTTAGCAACCCCACAGAAAAAGTCCTGCAGCCGCCCCTGCGGTCGCCATGGTGACTCGAACACAGTACGACTGGTGTCGACAAAGAAAGAAAACGTCAAATGACAAACAAGGGGATACTGTGTGTGTGTGTTTGTGTGTGTGTGTGAGCGTGTTTACCAGGTCTGTTCCAGAGGACTTAGTGGACTTAGAAAGTGGTAAACTTTAAGGTTATGGTTAATCAACCCCCAAATCTGCTCACTCTGAGTCTGCCTGTTCCAATAATGCTAATAATGACTCCAACTCCTCCTAGTGGAAAGAGAAGAAGAGTAAAATAACAAGAGGGAAGAGGGAGGTATGCATTTGAGACATGAGAAAACACACTTCACTTCTGTAAACTTCAGTCGCATACTTCACACTACATGCTTGGATCAGACAGTCTTCAAAATCAAAGTGTCGTTTTAGAGCAGACAAACAGCAGCAGATGACCCACAAAAACCTGACATCAGTCTCTTGGCAGGGAAATTCCAGAGGTCAACATTTGACTTTTCTTTCAGCCGTTCTGATTGATCTGTTTAGGACTTTAGGATCCTGAATTCACATTAGGTCCTGATTCACAGAAGGACTTATTTATTTCATAATAAGTTTTTTCAGCAGGAGTCTGTCTGTCAATCAGTGAAAGTGGGTGGGTCTAAACGCTCATTGGCAGATCCTTTTGGAATCGATTGATAAGACAGCCGCTCTGCTGTGTTCCAGTTAGAAAGATGACATGTTTCTGCAGCGTCCTGCAGGTTTGCAGACAGTAGCTGATCCAATAGAGACAATCTGTCAGCAGATTGTATTTGGAGTCGTTTGGATGATATTTTTAAAACGTTCGGCTTGATATTTGCTGCAGAAGATGCTAACATCCACCACTCCATTTGTGAATATCTTTCAAACTTTACCGAACTGAGCAGTTGAGCACTCAGGGAACTATAGTTTGATGAAGTTAGAAGGTTTTTTGCCTTTGAATGAGAAGTCTTCTCTTTGAGCTGCAGATGGAGACAATGCAGCGAGAGATGCTGCCAAGAGGCCGTCTACAAAGTGCAAGCTTAAAAAAAACATTCTTTAAAAACCAATAATGAAGACTTTTTTACTTTTATATGAGCCAGTAATGAAGAGACGTCACCATATTCATGTTACAATCAATATTATGGGAGAAAGTCATTCTTCATCATATTTTATTTTTCTTTCTTTCTTATCATTTTTTAACAGAAATATAAATCATAAAAAAGATGCTCAATAGTTTTGAAAATACTGAACTTCACCAGACTCCCATGGATACACATGAGCATATGGTTCTACTACAAGAAAGTTATTGAAGTCACTTTTTATTATTATTATTATTTTAGTTTAAAGATCGGAATCGTATTGAATCAAAAATACTTATTAGCTCTGAAAATAGATCAAACATTCACATATGATTTATCTGGGTCAAGCCATCGTAATACAACAAAGATTTTGGGAAAAAGTCACTTAGTTTATTTTTTAGGATTTTTTCATACAAATGTGGATCATATCGATCATATTGAGTCAAAAAAGTTCAATAGCTCTGAGGATCGTGAATCTACAGTCATCAAACTTTATATAAGTCTGTGTATAAAGTTTGATGACAGTAGAATCAATATCTTCAGAGCTCTTGAGAACTTTTGACCAAACATGATCCATTTTTCTATAAAACATCCTCGAAATTAAACAAAGTGACTTTCTGCAATAATCTTTGTTGTTATAGGACAATAAGGTCATGATTGTCTAGTACAGAAATAATTCATAATTCTATGTGCTGAGGTGCATCCTCCACCCAGTATTGAGGAGTATGCATTGTGCCGTCACGTTCGCTGGAGTAACTTGCATTGATGTAGTCAGAGTTCTGCTGCTTTTGTCAGAGGAAGGGAATAGCCAATCACTAAAGAGTCTCCGCCCTCTCTGATTATGAAATAAAGAAGTCTTTCTGAAAAACAGCAATGTGAAATTAAAAGCTACTTTGAAAAATATTCATTTTGAAATCAGTTTAAAAAAAAAAAAAGGGACATAATTATAGTTATATTACACCTGATTAAAGAAATAATATTTTTTTAAATAATGAGCAGGTTTTAAAGCTGAATGAAATATGTGTTATAATAATATGGCTAATTTCATATCTATGAGCAGGTTTTCCAAACCTTAACGATCTTTTTTTCATATATTTATGAGATATTTATTGGTTGAGTGTCTGATTGCACAAGATCATGTTAATTTATTTAATTATGGACAGTTTGGGCTCAAAATGCAGAGGTCATTATGGAAGAAAACCCCGGTTCACGTTCCTTTGGACATAACAGACTTTTCTTTTGGAACAGCAAACATTTGTTCAATCTTCTTAGAGACCTTCATGTTTTTGTGTCAAACTTAACATTTACAGCATCTACTTTTCATTTAAACTTTTTAAAGCATCCATTTTTGAAAAACTTGGCTGGACAACCATAATCAGACAAACACTGGATATGTATCACACCAAAAAACGACAGAACGTGATGTTTGAGTTGCTTGACTTTCTAAGCAGTTATCTTCAAATTTGATTTTTTACACTAAATCCAAACTTACATCGATTTGCTCGTCCTTTTTTTGGGTCAAACACCTTACAATGATGCTGAATGATGAGAGTAGCAAATGTGCAGCTGCAAGGCCATATCCTACTATCTTTTTTAGTAGTGTTAATGTTACAGGGCCGCCTTAAAAAGTTTCATCTCCAATAGATTATCCACATTTTTACAAAATAGGGAAAAGGTCGTATTGATCCTCATCTTCCTCCTTCTGTGCATCTATTGCTGTGAAGACGTCATTCATCCAGGATGAAAGGTGAACATGTCTCTTTCAAGACCTTTTCTGTTATCTTCTCTTTCTGTCATCTTTCACTCATGAGGAGCCATGTCAATTCAAATCCTGAACAAAAGCAAAGAAATGTTTTTTTGTTTAAGATTGTTTGGACTGAATGTTTCATTAAAAAAGCAAATGCAACTTGCTTTTTTACAGAATGAAGTATTTATGTTAAGAGCAGCAATTTCTGCTGTTGGATGAGCCGTTTTAAACACCAAGACAGAGTGGATGAAACGCCTGGATCATAATGCACGTGATGCATCTCCTCCAGACCGTTCTGTCATGATGTAACAAAGACAAATTCAAATTTCCCAAATTTTATTTACATTTTTCATCAGTTAAATATGCAACTTTTGTCGTACAATCATCGAGTTGGAATAAAAAGTTCGTGATTTATACAGAAGGGAAAAAAATGTGCATTTAGTAAAGAATGATGACATAGTTCCATCGGTGAAGATTTCCCTTCATACAGTCATGTAGAGCAGCGCTGCACTGTAGAGGAGAGCTGCTCCTCAGCAGACACACAGGTGTCAAACATCACATACATTCATCTTAAAAGTCTGTTTGACGGAATTCTTTAGTAATGAAATGTTTAGAAGCAAGGGTAACTGTAAACAGCTTTACATTCGAGCAGCAAGCTCTTCCTCCGTCCTCACAATTTCACCTTCATCCATCATCTGTTGCTTGAGGCTTTCTGACGTCACTCCGACTAAAATGTTTGGCAGTTTGAACAGGAGAAGATACTGGGCTTTGTTTGGTAGCAGATGTGGCTCTGAAGACTTGTCTAGGCTCAATCTGGAGCCAGTGCACATCCATGTGTCTAAATGAAACTATAAAAGGCAAAGCAAACACGTTTGCACAGGAGGGGACCCCACAGGGGGGTTCCCTTCCAGGACCGATGTGTGGAGGCGTCAGAGCTGCTTCTTTGGTCTTTAAACCACCAGACAACTTTCCTTCAAACTTGACACTTGGATTACATCTAAATGAAAATCTGCCTCTTTTTTATTTTGGAATGAAGAAACCCACCGCGGTGGAAAAGGCAACCATTTAACCAAGTCACCATGGCAACCAAAAGAGCTGGAAGGCAAGGCAGATGTGGAATTTCTCTGCACAAAGGGAGAAATACATCCAAACTCTGATTTCTCTCCCGAGTGATTCACATTTTCTGCCTCGCAGGGACAGATGTTTGGCATTTCCACAGAAATGATGATATTTCCTCCCATTTTATCCTTCAGTGATGCTTCAAGCCAGACTACAGTAAGGAGCTCCCAGGTTTTACTCCTCTGTTCCCCTGATCATCCCTCGCACTACCAGGAGGAGAAAAAGGGGCGCTTGCAGTGGAAGGTTTGTGTGAAGGCGTTTCCCAGAGTGACGACTCGACCCTGGCCACCGGAGCGGCTGCGCTCCACCACCACCCGTGGCATCTGCACCAGCTGGATGGGGCTCTTCCCATCCTTCAGGGCTTGAGTCAAGTTCAACACCTGAGGACAAAGAGGGATTCACAAAGTGAAGCAATAAATGTTTGTAGAAAACTGAAGCGCTTTTAAAAACGAACTGCTGTGAGAGACAGTTCAATGATTACATGTTTGAAAGTCAATAAATTAAACAACATGTTTGGTTTCAATTATAGAAAGCTCTGTGCTTCGTGCTACTCTCAGCCCTTTTCACTGTTAACATTTTTATGCAATAAATGTATTTAAAAATTAAAGGTACTAAAATATTGAATAATGTGTTTGTACATCGTTGACAGTAACACAAACAAAGAAGACAAGTCAAAACAGCAGGCAAGACACAAAACTTAAAATGTGCAACACAGCTGAACATGCAAGGATGTACAGAGGCAGGAAACACAGGAGGAGACTGGAAAATACAGGAAAAGTATTAGAGGGAAAGCAGGAAAAGACAGGAATAAGGAAGAGACCTGGAGAAGAAAAAGAGAAAGGAAAAGGAAAATAAGGGAACCTGTAAGAAACAGGAAGACTGAACCAGGAAAAGAAAGTCAAGAAGCAGGAAAAGAACGGAAGCAGGAACAGTAAAGGAAGCAGGAAGAGAACGGAAGCAGAACGACAAAGGAAGCAGGAAGAGAACAGAAGCAGGAACAGTAAAGGAAACAGGAAGAGAACGGAAGCAAGAAGAGTAAAGGAAGCAGGAAGACAACAGAAGCAGGAACAGTAAAGGAAGCAGGAAGAGAACAGAAGCAGAACGATAAAGGAAGCAGGAAGACAACAGAAGCAGGAACAGTAAAGGAAGCAGGAAGAGAACGGAAGCAAGAACAGTAAAGGAAGCAGGAAGAGAACGGAAGCAGCCCGACAAAGGAAGCAGGAAGAGAACAGAAGCAGGAACAGTAAAGGAAGCAGGAAGACAACAGAAGCAGGAACAGTAAAGGAAGCAGGAAGAGAACAGAAGCAGAACGATAAAGGAAGCAGGAAGAGAACAGAAGCAGGAACAGTAAAGGAAGCAGGAAGAGAACGGAAGCAGACCGACAAAGGAAGCAGGAAGAGAACAGAAGCAGGAACAGTAAAGGAAGCAGGAAGAGAACAGAAGCAGGAACAGTAAAGGAAGCAGGAAGACAACAGAAGCAGGAACAGTAAAGGAAGCAGGAAGAGAACAGAAGCAGAACGATAAAGGAAGCAGGAAGAGAACAGAAGCAGGAACAGTAAAGGAAGCAGGAAGAGAACGGAAGCAGAAAAAACAGCAAAGGAGAGTACTGACAGCAAATCTCAGCTGAAGTTAATTTCCTGTTGTGCTGGCAGGTCAAACTCACCTGTCCTCTCATGACAGACATCTGCCTTTCAAACATGGTTGTGTCGAAACCCTTATCATCCTGAGGACACAGAACGTTTCTGGTGAGAGCAGCTTTCACGAATGAAACCGAGGAAACGCAGATGCTGTGAGGTGACTGCTACCTTGAAGAGCTCATAGAGATCCTCACAGAGGTCCTGAACGAAGTTCATATCAGAGAGGCGGGACAGCACGAGCTCTCGAGTTTCCTGGGAAAAAGCCACTTTGGCCTGAGGAAGCCAAGCCCAGTGGAACGGGTCTGATAAAGCAACAGGTTTGTAGTTAAAAACTGTTCAACTTCAGTAAAGCAAATGTTCTGGAGCTTCCTGATCTCTAAGGAGCTCACACTGCACGTGGAAGCGCCGCGGAACAGAGTGTATGCCGTCTCCGCTTTCACTTGCAAATCACACCAGACGCGTTTTTTTTTTTTTTTTACCACCATGGGTAAGTTAATACCAAACTGCTCTCTTCTCTCTCTTGTTGATTGTTTTTTTTTTTTAAGTCCAACCCCGCCCCCACTGTGTGTGTGTGTTTATTTTCAACTCTGCAGTATTTTTAGATACAAAACTATGATCACATTTGTGTTTTATTGTGAAAATTTGGTTATATTTTGAAAATTGACCGGATTTCTTGTGTGTCCTGGCGTAACTTCCTGCCAGTATTGACGCGGATCACTCGCAGCTTGTGTAAAAAATAGACCAGACGCTAAACGTTCTGCTGCACGGTGTGAGCCGGCGCGCAGGTCCGCATCCTTCCGCGTCGGATGTGAATTACACCGTAGGTAACAGGTAATTGAAGCGCACTCCGTTCCACTCCGGCGTGGAGTGTGAACCAGGCCTTAACCTCTCCTTTCTTCTGTTCAGGTTCTTTTACCTGAACGGGGCTTCTGCTCATCTGGAGTCTATTCTGGATCCTCTGCTAGCTAATCTCTACAAGCCTCAATGTTTTGTACTCTAGAGAGTAAGCGCACTGTGATGCAGTTGTGATGCAGCAGTTTTCATCACAGCTGGACGTTTCTGCATCTGGATCAGCAGGTGTCACGTGTGTTTAATCCGGTCACCATGGTTACCTTTGCTCTTTTACCTTTATTTATGTAATGCTCAGAGTTAAAAAGCTTGATTACAGATCATACTAAAGACATTTATTACCAAAACGGTTTCCCAAGATAAAAACAAGGCTTCTGTCAATGAAAGAGGAGGATAGCAGTGGCCCCCAATCCCAAGCTAATGACCAGTAGCAGTCTGTGCCTGAAAAGGTCGGGGACCACTGCATTAGAGCATCGCTCCACTTCAAGTGGAGAAAGCAAGGCTTTATGTTCAAAGTAAATGAGAAAAAGTACATACAAGCTCTCCACTCGTCAGGGTGTTTGAAGGGGAAGGCCAGGCCGTTGTCGATTGCAGCAATCTTGATGCAGGAGTCTGGGCTGTTCTCTGGCCACTCGGCCTCCTACAGGAGATGGAAAACAACGACCACGAGATTTACAAAAAGGGTTAAGCCTAGGGTTTTATCAATATGTGGGCAAGAATGATAACGTGAGGCGTTCCTGTTGCTGCAAACACTGACGCAGACATCCAGAAAAGCAACAGAGGAAAATGAGGAATTCCTAATACCATGTGAGAGCACAGGAGCAGCCACAGTATTAAGAACAACTTCGCTTCTGGGTTGGAAATGAATCAAATGCTGAAGTTGACTCACTTTCTGCTCCTCGCCGCCCTCTCCTGGATTTTCATACTTGATCAGCCAGTTGTCATTTCCTCGATCTGAAAAACAGGTCAAGACTTTTCTAAATGCAGAGACGTGAGACTTAACGTCGGTGTTTGAGGCTCGAGCCGACCACCTGTGTTTCTGATAACGTAGTCCAGCACCACCAGCCGCTCAAACTGGGACTGCAGCTGCTTCCTGGTGTTCTCTGGCAGAGGTTCAGCCTCAAAGCGCCGCAGCCAGTGGTCTGCCTCACGATAACCCTCCACAAACAGCTGGAACGAGCCCACCTGCAGTCACACACAAGCATGACGGCGCGCACGTTTTGTTATACTTATGTAACCGCAGGCCACGTGGCTTATCAGCCTGCAGATAACGTGCTCAGATGTTTCCAAAGTGTATCTCGAAACAGCAGATAACGCAGCCCAGCCTCTGAACAATGAAGCTCCACGTCTATCTGACTAGAACCGGTAAACAAGTGAAAGGCCCCGAGCAGAAGTCAATGTGGGAATGAGAACAGAGGAAACAGAACAGGTCTTAGTTATGCAGAAAGTTCTAGAAATTAAAAGGACTTTTGCCAGAGTTCTGTGAAGACACTGCCAAACAGACTTCAATGAGGCCACTGCAGGTTCCACACAGAGAAACTGTCCTGTTGCAGTAAGAGTGAGGTGGCTCTTCGCCGCTGATGTTACCTTTGGAGGCAGGCCCACTCGGTGGAAGCGGCGTCCCACCTTGGGGACTTTCTCCAAGGCGTACTTCTTCCCTCTGGACTTTGCTCTGTCGATAGCACTGTAGTGGAACGTCTCACTCGCCAAATACACCACCTGGTTAAAGAAGTTCAGTTACAGTTTGTTTACTGTGATCACATCAGGACTAATCTTATCAGCCGGCGGTCAGAGTCAGGCCTTAGTCACATTCGTGTGGAGGATTGACCCCTCCGGCGCTGCGGGGGTTTGGGTTGTCAGGGCCCGTGGACGGGGAGGAGCGGACACATCTTAACGTTCTATTAGTACTCACACACCTGCATGTGTGTGAGTTTTTCCCTGCATGTGACCCAGACCCTTAGGGAGCGGTGAAGCACCGGCACAGCCCGGTTATAGGCACGGGGAGGGGACCAAACGCCGTGACTGCTCCCCCAAACGTAACAGCGTACAGAAATCCAAACAAAAACAACTAAAAAACACAAATATAAATAAGACAAACAAACATCTGGATGAACAGACAGACAGACATGAAACGAAACAAAAGGATAAATGCAGCCACCAGCATAAAAGCGTGTCCTGCCTGTGCCGGTCCTAAACCGGTGAAGGCAGAGAAGGGTGTCAGCATGAGCGTTCGACAAAAAACTTAGAAGACGAACAGATCAAAGCAGAATAGCATAGATTTCTAAGCATTTTAGGAAGGACACGACATCCAAAACTTTCAGTACACCAAGACCTGCCCCTTCTGATACACTACCTGCACCCCACAGTGGGGCTAGCTAAATCCAGGCCTGCTTTTCCAACCATCTTAAGGGATGTCATGAAAATGGACCGTACCATTGTCATGCGTGTGATACAGTGGGGATCAAAAGTTAGGGCACCCCAGGTAAAATGTTCTATTATTGAGCAGAAAGAACCCAAGAAAAGACTGAAAAATCTCCTAAAGACATGAGTTTACAGATGAGACGTTCTATTCATGTCAGAAAAAAGTGGTTTCATTTCCATCATTTACCCTTTCAGAATAACAGAAAACAAAATAATGGCGTCTGCAAAAGTTTGGGCTCCCTGCGGAGTTAGTTCCTCGTACTGCCCCCTTGGCAAGTATCACAGCTTGTAGAGGCTTTTTGTAGCAGCCAAGAGTCTCCATTCTTGTCTGAGGTTTCTTCATCCGTTCTTCAGTTTGTTTTCCACCTCATCCTCATCTTTCTGCTTGTTTAGTTGTTTATTCCTCTTTAAGACAAAGTAATTTAATTGCTAAAACCGGTTTCATGTTACCTTTTATTTGTTTAGAGTCAGTCGTGACACGTACGATAGCTGACCCCGAGCTCACGCCGCATGCGGTCCGGCTCCGGTGCGGCTGCAGAGCGGTTTAGCTACAGTCAGTAACTCACACTAACTACGGATTGCTCGCGGTCCTGCTGCAGACCGGCTCTGCTGCAAACCTCTGACCTCTGAACTCACAGAAGTTCACGCAAGAACTCTCCATGTAAATATGACATCATAGTAAACAAACCCTCATTATTTTGGAGTATATTAACATTTCTTTTTCTGCATGACTCGTCTTCAATCTATGGATTTAACTTTCTAATCTGAGTGTGAATGTCTATATTACACAAACTCATCATCAAGTCCAACAGCCTGTGAAATCTCAGTCCAGACTCTGTCCTTCTGGTCATTATCCTAGCATGTGTTGTATCATAAATGATGGGGCAGTTCTGGATCTCTGATCAGCCTCTCGTCCTCCATGGTGTTATATGGCTGAAAGGACGTTCTACCACACACTTTGAGACCCCCATGTCAGCAGAAATGATGTCATGTTTGCAACACGGTGAAAAGAGTGAAGAGAGGCCGGGCCGCAGAGGATGGACAGCAGAGGACTGGATGCAGTGTGAGGGCCTCTCGCACTTTTCATGTTACATCAAGACTCCGGCAACCGCACCGCAGCTGCACCGTATGCGGTGTGAGCCCGGGGTTACGCCGTACTCTAGTCGTTAGGAAGGTGTGAGGACTGACCCCTTGATTAATGTGCATGAATGCTGCACACACAGGGTGTGCATGTGATACAAAAGTGTCAGCAGGACGTGACGTGTTAAGGTACGCCTTTCTTAAAGGCTGTTTGTGTAGTCCGAGTCTCACCTTGGTTTTTGGCACCACTCCAAGGCCCAGTTTGGTATCAACCAGAGACGCGGCGGCCTCCGACAGGTATCCCTGGTTAGGCAACAAACAGCCTCGACCGAAACAGCACGGACAGCAGAGCTGAGAAAACAAGGAGAGTGTGAGCTCTCAGCTGATGGTTCCACTGCCAGCTTCTCCTGGCAGGAATGTCACCACAAAAAAAGACAATTCCAATGCTAAAGATGGTCACTTTTTACCTTCAAAACTATTCACTAAAACATTTAGGCTTCATTTTTAATTCCACATTTAAGGCCAGAGGATGTGCGATGTAGCTCACCTTATGAAAGTATTTGGTCCACTTTGGGTTCAGGTGACCGTACGGTTCTTCTGACTTTGGTTTGAACACGCCGATGATTTTCTGCGGAGGAATAGAAGAAAATGACCAGAAAAAGAGGATTTATTGTTCATGCAGCACTGAAAAAAATGTTCAAGTTTCAGTAAATAAAGAAAATAGTTCCAGCAATAAATTTAGAGCTTTGGCAAATTAACACGTCCAAATCTTTTAGTTCCTTACAAAGAATTTTTTGTCCGTTCTACTACAAGTCTCTGTTGACGCACACTTCCGCCTTAAACCCCGCCCATTTCAGTGTTGGTTCTCCCTTCTCACCCCTTTGGAGTCTTTGACAAAGTAGCTCCCACTGGAACCCTGGGAAATCCTCTCAGGACAGACACCGCTCTCGATGGCTTGTTCCGCCCTTTGGACGATGTCTGCAAACTCAGGGTCTTCTGGGAAATGGTTGAAGTCTCCGCTGTGTGTCCCTGACAGATGGACAGACGGACATGTTCTTATTGATCCTTTAGGCTAAGACTACCAAAGTAAAAGCCTTCCACTCTGAAAAACTGCTGTGAGCGTCAGCAGCTGTGGAACACAGTATCTGTTTGCACACACAGTCCAGATGTTTATGTCAGGCTTTTGTCTCCCACACACCTGCTCACCTCACGGGAACTCCGGCCGGTCCTGGGAGCACTCAGAGCTCCGGCCCAACCTCTGCACCAAAAGGATGTGCAGCGGTTTGCTACAGCCATTGCTTACCGAGTCCTACATCAATGCTACATATCTATAAAGCTCCCTGCTTTGTTCAAATGCATCTACACCACAGTCCGGGGGAATACTCCATTCTGATTGGCTGCAGGGTCCCCATTGAAAAGCAATAATATTCACCTATAAAAGAAGCCTGAACGTTCTAGACTATTGCTCTGGTCTAAACACCGGTTGGTAACCAGGACAACAGGAACTTGGAACACAGGTGGGCAGACGTTACTCCAAAGCTTATGACAACAAGATGGTAGAAAAGATCTCTGTACTTCTAATGTGATTATGCTTTTGTAGAGCTTTTCAAAATAAATAAACCATCTTCAACAGCATCCATGTCTTCCATGCACTGTGAATGAGATATCCAGAGACGCTTCCATGCAGCGATGAGGCTAAAAACTGGACGGTAGCTTCTTCCTTCCCTCTGGCGGTTATAGGTTGGCGCCAGTGTTCGGCAGCGACGCCGCCATCAATGTGTGAATGTGTGTGAATGGGGCTGTGACTGTACCATGCTTTGGGCTTTAATCATGGAAGAAAAGTACTATTTAAATATAAGTATACGTATGATTGGAAAACCACTGAGTATCAAATTTGACGCGTATGAAACGAAGCAGCAGAGGAGAATTTCACAGGTATTGAAAGAGAGGCAGTCGACCCAAATTTGCTGCGTGATTCCATTTCGATGTGAATGTCGCCGGGCTTGGCGGGTTTGTTCAGAACCATTGTGTTTTACTCCCCAATGTGAGAGTATATTTTTCTTTTTGGCTCCTGCTCCTACTACTCTGGAGCAGTTTAAACTCCAGAGCGACTTATACTCCGGAAAATAAGGTATTGTGTTTGTTCCTTTCAGAATAAAAGTCTTCTTTTTCCTATCAAACTCTGCAGAAACTGGGACGTTTCAGACTCCGATTCTCGTCACCTGGCCTGGATTCAAGGATCCAAAACAGATGTCAGCAGGTAATCACACCATCACCCTCATCATCATCATTAGACTGATGAGGAGAAGGTCAGCATCCTCTGCAGTAAAAGAACCTTCATTGACAGCTGACCCCAGCGGGTAAAGCGGGGGAACTGTGAGGGCGGGCTGCGGAGTCCGAGGATGCTCCTTCCTCATCTCAGGAAGGCTTACATGGACGGACACTGATTTAACACGTCGTTGTTGTGCCGCAGGTGACCCAACACGCACCGGAGAAGAGAAAACAAAGCGCTCTCACCCGGGGAGGCTACGGTGTCTTTATCGGAGGACGAGCTGTGTCTGTTCCGCCGCTGCCGCTTGTCTCTCGGGGACGAGCTTCCAGCTAAGCAGGGCAGCAGCAGCGTCTCTTCGCCGGAGCCCTCCGTCTCCAGCTCGGTCAGAACGCTTTCACGAGAGTCCGACATGCGCAAAGCGCCTCCGGGGTTCGCCGAGAGCCCCAACCCCACCCGGATGCTGCCGAACAGCGTGCTGGAAGGGTCCGGGGGACGGCTGCTGGGCTCCGGCACCGGCTCGGGCACGGCTGTCATTGCCACGGTGTCCGCCTCCGTGGGTTCGTACTCTGACATCATGGTGACGCTGTTATCGGTGTGGACCGCGGGACCAGGCTCAGTCCACCGTTAATATTCCATTTTCGATGACGGCGTTCGTTTCCGGGATCTCTCTCTCGAGCCGCGGCTAATCCTCTCCAGCTTCCTAGTTCACTCTGTGCGCATGCGCCTCATGAGGCATCGGGGTTGGTCGATGTTGACTTCATGAAAGCTCGGAAATACGGACTTTTCAACACTTTTATACAATTGAAAGATAGAGTGGATCTTTAAATGATGAACATTTAAATTTGTTAGTCTTTTTAACGTGTTCTTGTGTTTTTTGTGATGATGGATGACATCGCTAAATCAAATAAAGGTCCGTTTGTAAGTATTTATTTATTAAATTCCTTGTGATTTAGGAGCAGAAAAAAAATGTTGGTATTTGTGACGCAGAAAAAAGGGTGGGCAAGCCGAAGTGTCCCTGCTCCGCCCCATTCTGATGAATCCGCTTGTAGACAAATAGATCCGTGAACGTCTTTGTTTCCCTCGTCTGAGTTGGAATCTGGATCAGAACTGAAAGCTCAGCAGTTTTTGCTGCACTAATGTTAGATGGATAACTAATGTTAATGTTAGATTGGGGTGTGGAGGGCTGTTTTCCGGCACCAACAGTTCCAGTTCAACTCCGAGGCTCTGGGAGAAATCATGGCGGAAGTTTCAGACATTTTGGTACATTCACGGTCTACTCGTTTCCTTCAGAACCTTCACTCCACCTAGATGTGTAATTAGACTTCATGACCACTAGATGTCCACAGTTCTACACTAACCGCATCTGTATTGATTGGCACTCTTTGTTGGGCGTTGGACGCTTTCATTTTCTTTTTTATTCGGTCTCATGTTGCAGCGTGAATTCCATCAACGTTTCATGCATCTCTCCATTTGTTTGCTTCATTTGTAAAATGACACATGCTGAAGCAAATTTGGTTGAGATTTTTGAAACCCTAAAATATCAATACCAGCAGATATAAATGGCCATGTTATTGAGTTTGAATGTTCTTGAAAATTAGGATTGGCTGTCTAAAATGTCCCTCTGTCATCCAGTGACCTTCGCGGCATCCTACCCCCAGCACCTGTCTCTACAGTTTCGGCCCTCCCACCATGTTCCACATGGAAATGAGCGAGCCAGCCAGCTGGTATCATGATGGTCATGTGATCTGTCATAGTAGGGGTTAGGAGGTGAAGGGGAAAAGGAGAAATGAGAACACAGGGGAGGAGGAGAAAGTTTGGTGATATGAACAAGAAAGAGGCTTACAGACCCATCAAAGACCAGAAAAAACAACTTCTCTCAGCGGGAAGCAACCAGTCATCCCAGTGGCTTCCTTCAGGTTTACCAAAAATGCACACCATCCTTCAGGGGCAAATGCCTGAAATGTCACTTATTTGACACTTATCAACACACAAGTAGATCTTTTTCTCTCCACATGTGTGTCAAAACCAGGGACTTCACCGCTTCAGTCGCCACTGGGTGACAAGGCCCTGCAGCAGTGAAGGCATGCTGCAGAGGCGCTGCATGAGTGTATGTGTGTCTGTGAGATCAGCCTCGCTGGAGCGCCCATTCTAGCAGAGCCTGCTGGCAGAAGATTTGGTTTACCCTGCCAACAGCAACCACCCTTATCCATCCCTGCTTCCTCCTCCTACTCCACCTCTCCCTGTGGCTGCCTCACAAGGCAGAGAGGGAGAGCCTGGGAGCGGGGCTCGTTTTTCATCCGCATGGGTGTTGTTCATGATTGGAGAATTTCCTACTTATTCCCAGCATGTGCAACAACTTCACATGTCCAAAAATGTCCTGATTGCAAACAGACATGCCAGCACAGAAGCATCTGACGTTTCACAAAACTCACTCTGACCTTCAGACTCAACTGTAGAGCTGCACAAAGGCGACACTGCAGCAGATGCATGGATGTCGAAACATGAACACACGCTCATCACACTTTTATTACAAATATAACTTTACAAAACGGAAAGCTCCATCTGGTCTCTGTAGGCAGGTTGATGTTCTGCATCACGGACACATCAGTCACATGTTGCCTGTCAACAAACGATCAGTAGAAAACAGAAATGAGAAATCCCAGGTGTGTGCAGGTGCCATCATGAGTGAGCAGGTAACTTACCTCTTGGGCCAAACAGCTTCATAAAGCAGTTGGAACAAAATGGCTTCTCGTCATACTGAAAACCATTCAGAGACATGTTTACTGCACTACCTTCCAGTGTGTGTCAGGTCTATGACCTCACACATACGCATACCTCAGCATGTTGTCCGGCGGTGAGCTGCCGCTTGCACCTGAAACACTTCAGGCAGAGAGGGTGGTAGTCCCTGCCCATCGACCTTTTCTTCTCACCTGCACCAAAGACAAGAGGGAGCTGTGAGCGAAAGGCTGGACACAAACACACAAACAAACGAACGTTATCCTCCATGTTTTTGAATTCCCAGAATGTTCCCAGAATGTCTACAGAGCAACAGGTCATTTTGTGGGGCATCACTTCAGCTGTGTTGAAGCAAAGCTTTCACCTTCTCTGTGGAGCTGCTTTGACCTTAGTTTAACCATAAGAATCAACGCACTTCAACCTATGACCCCTTTTGTGGTTTACTACAACATGAAGCTTGTCTCCTTTGATTTTCAACCAAAATTGCCAAACTTTGCAGCCAAACGTTCACTTGAGCTTTTTTTAACCTCAAAGGGTGGAGTTTGTTTGCTAACATATTCATCATGAGACTGAACTTCTTTCAATGTCATAACTTTATTATTCAAGACTGACATCGCTCAAAAATGTGGGTGTAACCCTTGGATTGACATCAAAGTTCTACCTCTACACCACAGTGCGCTGTCGACCTCTGATTGGAAGATTGCAGGTTTGGTTCCCGCCTTACTCGCCCACGAATTAAAATGTCTTTGGGCAAAACGCTGGTTGTAAGTTGGCGCCAGAGATAAGCAACGAAGCTGCCATCAGTGTGTGAATGTGAATGGACCGTAAAGGGCTTTGGACCTTCTACGGAAAGAGTCAAAGGCTTTATGAGGACACATCATACAAAAGCCTCAGTATCAACAGCCTCTGAAGTTTGTTGAGAAGGAAGCGATTTGATGATGTCTCATCTGTTGATTGTATCAGAGAACTGGACGGAGTGAGTGTGACATCACCCAGAGAAAATGGTTTACTTCTGGCTCCAAACAAATAAAGTCAATTCAGTCACCATTTTATGTGATATGGATGCTGCTGTGTTGGACCCAGATGATGTCAGACATCAATGATTGGTCCAAGTCAACATTTCTGTATCAACCACTTCCACCAATCAGGGGTGAGCTTGTTGGGCGGCAACTCCCCCACACACCCCAGACCCAAAGCGGGCTCGGGAGACTCTGTTAATGCTTCGGTCATCGTCCACATGTTTTTATTGAGGCATCTGATTGGTCAGTTTATGGCAACAAATTAAAAAGGTACAAATAGAATAACCATAAGTAATCACTGTCTATTTCTCTATTGAAGTCTCTGGGCTTTTGTCTTGGAGCCAGCAGGTACTTCCTGTTTGGAATGTCATGGGGGAGGGGGGTCACTCAGTCCAGTTCTCATTTACAGTCAGCCATCCTATCCAGTCAAAATGCAATGCAGATGCAGATGAAAAACAGACTTCAAAGGATGCCAATATGGACTATCGGGTCATGTGACCACAGATTTCATCATTTCAGTTTACAGCCTATGTGATGTAACCACAACAGTTGAGCCTGGACTTCATCAAGTCCATCCCAGAACCCTGATCTTGTCTGTTTAAGTGATTCTTGGGCAGGTTAGCTGCTGTGCTTCTGATGGTAGCCTCAGTGGATGACCCCGTTTCAGAAGTCAGACAGATGGACCCACACACACACAGCAGCCCATGGGTAACCAATGGCATCAAGGTGTCTCCTTCCTGCAGCTGCCCAACAAGCATGAGCATTCAACAGTCCAGCATGACAGTCAATGAGAGGGATTCATGCTGAACTGCTGGACTGTTTGGAGCCAAATGTGTGGTAGTGTGTTGACACCAACAAAGAAGAAGAAATACCTCCACGAGGGTCTCATCTGTGTCCAGAAGGTTGTTTTCTGCTTTGTCTCATCTGTCTACGTCTAGTTCAATTCTGTTCAGTCATGTTTCTTTAGACAAAAGAGGACAATCATCCCCCAACACAATGTCCGCCTTCCGTCCTTTTCTGACAGAAATTTCATGAAATGTGATCTTTTTAAAAATTCCCTGGTTGTTTGGACATGACTTTATTAACACTTTCCAGATTAGTGGGAAGCAACAATGAGCTCTAAAATAACTAGTGTCTGCTCCGCAGCAGCAAACTGGCAAAACATGTTCTCTTTCAGAGGTCTGCACACCTGCTGCAGACAAAGAAGAGGCCAGAATCCTAAATCCTGGGGAAGCCGCTGCTGCCTGTGCATTCTTCTCATGAGGGATTTGGCTTTCCTTTTCTTTCAAAAGAAATAGTGACAAGAGACACGTTAGTCTGAGAGTTCCAAAGCAGAAACCTGTTACAAAGAAATGGATTGTATTCATAGTTTACACATCAACAGAGAAACAAGTGGGAATATTACTCTTTTCTGAAGTTCACACACATAAAAGAACTAAACTGTTAGGTTAAGGTCCTGGATTTTGACAGAGTATCCAGACTGTTGCCTTCAGTGACACAAAGAGAGCAGATGCGTTTGAGGACAGCGAGCGTGTGGTTGGGTAAGTAGGCTGGCCTGGTTCAGAGGGTTTGAACTTCTCTGGGCATGTGAAGCTGAGGAACCTCACAGTTTAGGAACAGAACAAAGCTGTCGCTGCAGCTGCAGTTATGCAGTGTGGTTTTAGAATACCTACATGAAGACACAGTGGTTGGTTGCTCTAAAGCTTCTCAGGGAAACTGAGAAGGCAGCATGCAAGCTCAGCTTGCTGGACCCACATCCTGTTGTTATCATGGATAAGAGTGCCTTTGTGTGTGTGTGAGTGTGTGTGTTTCACACAGATGCAGAAACTCAAAAGCACAGATTTAGTCCTCTTTTAAGCATAATTCAAACTCTAATTTTTGCTCAAAAGGAATTTTGTTTCCAAGTTTGTGGTTTTGTGGTAGAACAATCCCTGTTTGTGTGCATTGTTTACACAAAGATCCAGCATTTGAATTTATTTATAAAAATATGCATTATTTTTCTGCTTCATCTGATGACTCAAGCCATAACAAAACAATTTCCTCATCAGACAAGACCTCAACACGTTTGCATGAAAAGATAGAACCAGACGGAGAGACGTGTAAAAAATTAAACAGGGGAGACTCACCGAAGTAGACAGGCTTCCCACAAGTTGGACAGTAGCCTACCATGGTATGCAATTATTTATCAGACAGTGAATGCGTGCGTGCACTTAAGCTAAGGTTGAGGGAAGCGATGTTCTACAAGAGCATGTCTGAGTGTAGAACCAAAACGAACAGGAGAACCGTTGAAACCCATCTCAGCCTTTTCTGCAGTCTAATCAGGATGTGGCGAGCCCGATGTCAGAGGAAGTGAGTCCCTTTTTGAGATTTCAGATGTAAATACTGTCATCAGGGCAAAACAGGTCAGGTGGCAGATCGTCAGTATACAGGATCACACGTTTCTGTTTTTATTTTTTATCTGAATTTGTTTAAATGATGAGTTCAGCTTTGATGCTGTCCAGCCAGAGAAGAAAAGAGAAGTGGAAAGAGAAGGGACAAAACCCAGCTGTCAGCGGCTCAAATTCCCAGCTATCTACTCCCCTTTCCTGCTCTTTTCACCCTCTTTTCTAGATTAAAACCAAGGAGTTGAGCCTCTGCATTGAAAAGGGAAACCTAACACTTGTGCTTTTCTTGTCTTCTGTCGCACTATTCCCTCCCTCTTTCTCCATGTCACATACTGTCACACACAAACGCTCCCTGACTCACACAGACGCACACAAAAGCTGTGCATGACATCACAACAAGAGGCGGCTTCCGTGAGCAGAGGGAGAGGCAGGCAGAGGCCGGGTTGATGGAGGGACAGATGGGGGGTGGGTGGCAGATCCCCTGGGGATGGAGAATGGATGCAGACCTGGGGAAGGACCGAGAGGGGTGGGGGTGAAAGAGACAACAAGGCTGGAGACAGTAGCCAGCCTCATTTGAGCCGGGACAAAGAGGATGAACTGCGCAGAGCAGACGGGCATCACTGACAGAAGGGCCGAACAGGAAGTGGGCAAGAGCAGTCAGGAAACGCAGCAGGGCCCAAAGGCTTGAGTCAATGTGCACATGATTTCATGAGATTAAGGCTTTTATCAGAGCATTCCCTAAAGCATCAAGCCACTGGGAACCGAGCCGGGTCAGCATCGTGTTTTTGGATGCTGATGCACAGGTTGGACAGGTTCATGTCTGAAGATGATTTGTTTCAAGCTTTTGTGGGTCTGAGTGTGACTTTAACCATTAAAAAGTCATGCTGGCATAGTTTATGAAACAATATTGAGTTTAAAGACTTCACACTGACAAAAATTGAGCTTTTAATACATGTTCATATACATTTACAAAGAAAAATTAAGCTTAAATTGCTATTCTCCATTCAAATCACTGTGAACCAGGAGCAGACAAAAAAAAAAGACTCATTCTGGATGTGCCTGAGCTGCTATCTTTAATGTTTGACCTTTATGAAACTCTCCGTAATTCAGTCGGAATTCTAAGTTCTCATCAGCATTTGGAAACAGATAGATTTAAAAAACTGAACATTTCAATTAAAAGATCTTAATGTCAAAATGAGATTTTTTTTAATAAGTAAGAAGTAATCCAGTCATTTATTTTCTATACCGTTTTGTCCCTTTCAGGGTCACAGGGCTGCTGGAGCCTAACCTGACCACTCATGGGTGAAGGTAGGGGACAAATCTGATAACACAGTAACAGGATAACTGCAGAATGATTAATGTTGGCCTCAACAATAGATATTTAGAAACTTAGAGAGCATCCTTTTTTCCTCAGCGAATAACTTTTACAGAATCTCAGTTTTGAAACTGTTTTTAATGGAACTTTCAGCACTCTTTCCTTATGGAGTCAAAGGTCGTTAAACAGTTTTGTGTGGCATCATGATTTTCTAACTTTTAACATGCATGTCAAAGCAGACACAACAACATAGAGTTGGATTGTGATTGCCCCTAAAAATACCTCAAACTTACGCTGTTTTTTTTATTGCTAATGAAGGTAAATCAGACTTTCTGGAAAACAAAAACTAGTTGGAAAAACATTCTTTAAAGAGGTCAAACAAAATTCCCTTTTGGAAATACACTGGAGATCTTGATTGTTGGGGTGAAGTTTGGAATTGCTCCACTTCGCGATGAACATGTCCAGTGAGGAGACCCTATGGAAGACCTTCTGATCTCCCGAAGAGGTGCTCTGAAGTCTGTCTGCTGCTCATTTGACCTGAATCTGAAATGAAGTTCATTTATCAACATAAATGTCAAGTTTTCTTTTTGATCAAATAAACAACATCTCCAAAAAATATTATAAAAAACTGTGACGGGTAGCATTAGACGACATCATTGATCGGATGATGATGTTTGTCCATCATTTCTACCAAATGTTATTTAGCGTGAAGCGATACTGGATATGCTCTGTTACTAAGTATGCAGACACTGAAGACCGATTTGAAAAAAACATGAAAAATCAAACATATCAACATCATTTGACCGAACAAAAACAGATCTCCTACCTGTGTTGGTGAAGATCTCTCATTTTGCAACTGACCATCCATAAAGTATTTGGCTTCAAACCTCTAAAAAGGATGTAAAGCTGGGTGGTGTTCAACATAGAGAAGTTAGAAAATTCTGGCTTTTTATCTTCATTTTTTAAATTTAAATACATTAAATAAGATTGATTGAATTTTCTTCTTGTTCCATTTGTTAGAGTACACAACACCACACAATGTGAGAACAGCACAACTCCCAGAGCTGCACAAATTGCAAAGCAAAGCATGGTTGTAAATGGGTAGAATCAAGAATACACTTCTCATTTTCACTCTCCTCCTTTACTTGATCCCAACAGAAAAAAGAACCTTGGTAACCAGTTTATCAACCCAACAACATAACACAATAAGAATCTACCAAAACCAAGACTGATGAATTTTCTGACAATGTCTTTAGAACACACATTTAAGATTTTTGCATTCTGCATTTTTTTTAATTTAAAGATGTTTGCATAAACTTCTAAGACATTCTGTCAAACATTCCAAAAGTTTTACACTAACAACAGAAAAACAGCTTTGCTTCAAAATTATCTGAGCAACTTTTATGATTTCCATCTTCAGGACTGAAGATAAACGACTTTGGAACACTCTTAGGCAGTGCTCTATTTTTAGTTTTAAACATGCATCCTAAGGTTTTTTGTTCTGCTAAGTCTATATGTGTCAAAAAGATTTAGACAAACTTTTATTCAAATGCATTCTTGGGTCTTCTTTAAAATGTTTCTTTGGTTGTGCGCTGGTGTTAACTGAGCTTCAGCCACTAGATGACAGTAAATAATGAGCTTGTGCTAACATTACAGCTGGAAGTTCAACACTTCATCTGCAAGGAATCAGCAGCCTCCACAATCTTTAGCTGCTCCATGCTTTTACGCTTGTTGTGATCAGTTTCTGTTTTTTCCTAAATGCTCCTATTTTTAGGGTGTATTCACACTGGGAATGTGATCTGTTCCAGACAGAGTCTGATTACTATCTCCTGGATCGAGTCTAAAACCTTGCATTTGGTCTGTATTCAGACTGAAGTCTACCGGAGATTTCTGTTCCAAACCAAAGCTTGTAAACAAAACCACGTGATGTCAAAGATCTCTTCAGCCATTGGCCAGCAGTTACAGGGGTGGAGCGTCAAAACAAAAAAAACCTTTTTATTTCGCTGACTGCTTTTGAATGTCTGTATGAAGGCCAGGTTCAACACTTTTTACAGCTGCTTTGGTACGGTGGAGGCTTGCTGCAAGGTGGTTACTGGGGACACTACAGCTACGAGGTACAGTGAGAAGTGTTTGTCGGGAAAACAGTGTGAGAAGCAATGCGTATCACAGTAAAAGTGCTTTTCATGAGTCTGCATTCATCCGACCACATTTCAACGACTTGTTTTTGCATCGCTGCTCCACGTTTCTACGCTAAAGACCAGCTACGGTGGCCGTTTTGGTTCAGTTGTTTCAGTCCCAGCATGGACTGTGTTCAGACCCAGGAATTTCTCCTGGTCCTGGACCAAAAATACACTTATTTTTAAATATTTCTTGTTTATATTTGACAAAATAAAAAAGTAAAATGTTGAATTAAAGAACAAGTTGATTTTTTTTTACCTCAAAAAGACCTGAGTGACTTTCACTTCAGAAATAATATGTGTTCAGACACACATGAAAGACTGAATGAACCCCTCAAATATCACAAATACAAAATTCCCTAAGCTGATGAACTTCGGAGGACCATGACGCCTCCCCTCGTTTGCATATTTGCCAACATCCCTCTACGGTGTCTAGCTTTGCAGAATGGAATACTAAGTAGTTATTTCATCTGACCGGCCTCCTCTGCCGCATGGTTATCAAGTCCCTCCATTAGAATGCACTGTGTGGACTGCAGGAAGACTAGTGCAACCCAAATCAACAAGTATGTTTGACATGTTTGATTGAAACTGAGCAGAAAGGGTTCAAATTAAATAAACCACTTTTTCAACTGGTTGGTTCTACTGTCAGCTTGATGGATCCAGATGAGGGGGGAAAGTGGAATGTGGAAAGGGAAACAAGGGTAGAAGAGCGTGCAGAAACACACAATGTAGCTGTAAAATGGAGAGTGAAAGGAAAGAAGAGAGCTGGAGAAGAGGGGGCGTCAAAACCACATTTCCCAGTGGATCCTTTGGTAAGGCCATGTTAAGAAAACTGCCAAACTCTCAACAGACACATTACCGCACTGGCACACACTCATGCTCGGCTCGCTTCTGCCAAGTCACATGGGAAACACCAACACACACTGGATGGAGAGATGTGGGAAAATGAGTCTGCCGAAGTGACGAATTTATAGTAACGTGTGGAGAGTGTTGGAAGAAGGCTACACGCGTGGAGACGGAGATACTCCTCTCACTGAGTCCTCTCCTGCGACGCTGGCTTAGTGAACTGGATGTTGGGAGGGATTGTGGAACACAGGAAGAGGCTCAAGAAAGAAAACGTCTGGAAAGATTCCTTCTTCCCACACAAACTGTAAGTGCACTCGTGATCACATGTGCGCACACATGAACGTGCTCTCACAGAGCAAAAAAAGCCTTTGGAAGGTTTCTGTGTTTTTTCCCCTGCTCGCTCTCACACAGAAACCAGTCATCACATTTCAGCTCTTGGCATCCTCCTTTCTCCTCCAAGCCCAGAATATGACACGGCATTAGGGCTGTGCCTCAGCTGCATGCTCACTCAGTCAGCCTCACAGTACAAGACATATGGCGAGGAGAATCAAGCTGCACTTCAAACACTTGATAGGGGAAGATAACCAAAACAGCACACAGCCATTTTCTCTGTGGTAATTCTTGAAGGAGTTTGTTAAAAACTAACTTTCTTCTTGTGTTTTGACAGCCAAAACTGAATCTCTGTTTTCACACTTGTCCTTATTTCAACCCTTGACGACAGCAGGAAAATAGTTTTTGCTTCCTCACAAGGTAAAGAGTGAGTTTCTTCTTGCTACAAACCAGGTTTTGATCAAACAGTCAGATGTTATTTTGGGGAGCTGGCCCTGGTGGTGTTTGGTGAATTCTTTTCAGGGTGTTTCTTTCCCTCTGCAATGGTCTTCCTGCGGATGATCCAAAAAGCTATAATCCTCCTTTTAATGGTATCAGCAAATGGAAAAGTTGGGAAAAATAATTCCTTGCTTTTCACCATTAATCTGCAAAGCTCATAAGTCCCCTCATTCCTCTGGTGATATGATTACAGCAGAACAACCATTACTTCATCATCAGTAGCAGAGTGGCTGGGTCAGTCAGATTGCATTATGGGATCATCTGTTTTTTTATTCCAAAGTCTCTACCAATTTCAAATTTGTTGATGTGTTTTTGTTTTCTCCATAGCAGCTTAACTTCTTATAGGTCAAACATTGACCCAGTTGGGGTCAGTTCTCACGGGGCAAAAGCACCATTTTTGGGAGAAAGTCAACTTGATGGTTTGTTATCGCTTGAAACAATTCCTCAATTCCTTTACGCCAAAGAAAATAACACCTGAAGAGGAAATCTGGCTTTTCCTGCAAACCTTCCATCTCCATCTCTATCTACCTGCATGGGTAAACACCTGCATCTCCGAGCACCAACACATTTGGAGATAATGTCTTTTTTAATTTTTCTGTGTTTTGCTTTTCCTAGTTCCTCTGTGTGTGTACCTAATTGTAATGCAACACTTGTTCCATTTCCTTTCTGTGTTGTGCACGTCTGTTCGCATTTACACTGTAGCTGACCCAATGCATGTTTAGCATGGCCTTTCCCTCTTCTGCCTTCACTCCTCTGTCCTGCTCCATGTGCCATATGTTCAGTGAGGATCCTGCCTCCTTTAGTGAAGATACTGGCAGATGTGTTAAGTGTAGCCTTACTTTAGATCTGGAGTCCAGGTTAGAGCAGTAAGAAGCGTGGCTCCGCACAGTGGAAGCGAGGCCTGCTAGCTAGGTTGTTACTCGTAGTGCGGGCCACACTACCAGGGCTAAACTAGCTAGCACCCCAGCCCCTCCAAGGCAGCAGCCGGGGAATACACAGGATGCGTTGCTACAGTGATCTGTTATGATGAAGCTAAGGCCGGAAAGCCAAGCTCTCAATTAACCAGTTGGTCTTCGCTCTAATACTCACCTATGGTAATGAACTCTGGGTCATGACTGAAAGACCAAGGTCCCGGAAACAAGTGGCTGAAATGAGCTTCCTCCGTTGGGTGGCTGCGCGCTCCCTTAGATTTAGGGTGAGAAGCTCAGTCACCCGGGAGGAGCTCAGAGTAGAGCTGCTGAGCCTCCACATCCAGAGGAGCCAGATGAGGTGGCTCGGAGACCTGGTCCGGATGCTTCCTGGACGCCTCCGTGGAGAGATGCTTCGGATATGTCCCACTGGGTGGAGAACCCGGGGACACCGAGGACATGTGAGAGAAACTACATCTCTTGGCTGGCCTGGGAACGCCTCGGGGTCCCCCCCAGAAAAGCTGGAAGAAGTGGCCGGGGAGAGGGAAGTCTGGGCATCTTTGCTTGGACTGCCGCCCCCGCAAACTGGTCCTGGATAAGCAGAAGAAGAAGATGAATGGATGGATGGATATCAAAAGCTTGTAAAACTGCATTTTTTTTACCTTCACAATGTATCTAGGATCAGAAATATATTGTCAAGAAGTGATGCAGATAAACTCATCCATGCATTTGTTATGTCTAGACTGGATTACTGTAACTCTTTGCTAGCAGCGTGTCTTAAAAGTTCTTTAAAAAGTCTTCAGTTTGTTCAAAATGCAGCAGCTAGATTGTTAGCAGGAACCAGCAGAAGAGAACACATTACTCCTGTGTTAGCTTCACTTCACTGGCTCCCAGTTGAATCTAGAATGAAGTTCAAAATCCTCCTGCTAACCTATAAGGCCTTTAATGGTATGGCCCCATCCTATATTAAATATCTCATAGTGCCTTACCAACCACACAGAACACTTCACTCACAAAATGCAGGACTGCTTGTGTTACTAGAATCTCTGAAAGCACATTTGGAGGGAGAGTCTTTAGCCACCAAGCTCCTGTTTTATGGAATAAGCTCCCAGCTCATGTAAAAGAGGCTGACACAGTTTCTATATTCAAAGCTAGACTTAAAACATTCCTCTTTGGACAAGCTTATTGCCAGGCTAGCTAGTAATCAGAGAATATGTAATGTACTGCTGCCCTACCTCACCTACTCTAATGGTCTGGAGGAATAATTATAATTTTCATTACATTTATTATACATACTTCTCCGTGGAGCTAAGCATAGGGAGGATTGTTTGATAAATCGGGCCATGCCGGCCTATTTCCCCAGTATAGTGGGCTTACAAGGGCTTATATTTGATTAATAATATATTTATGTTATTAGTGATACGCTGAAACTTAAGATTCTCTAGTATTATTATTATTATTACTATAATTATATATTATTGCTATTTGTGTCATATTATGCTTTTACCATAAACATGCTTGAATTAAATTTCAATACCAATTAGTTGCTATCAGGCTTCTAAAAGCTGGAAGTTGGAAAAGTATGGTGCACTAGGGTTGTGTCCTCTATAACTTCTCTCCTCTATTCTTTGTCATTTATCCAGTATTATTTTTTATTTAGTTCTCCATGTCTGTGTTTAATGCAGTGTGATTCATATGTTGTCTCTGTTTCCCGCTCCCGTGAGAGATTCCAGGTGGATGTTTGTGCTCCTGTCTTTGGTCGTGGACCTCACCTCTGATTTGTCTCGGACCTCCAGCTGTCTCCCAGTTTCATCTGGATGAAGACCATCTGCTACACTATACATACATGTAGTTCTTATTTCAATGTGTTGTTGTTATTCAGATATGTAGTTGTAGAGTTAAATAAGCTAATTATTCTTTAACAGTTCTAGCACATCACCTGTGTTCAATATGTGTATGGTCAAAAAAATTCCAATTAATGAAATCAAAAGTTAAATACAGGATGTTATCAATAATGTACAAAGTCATGGAAAAATCATTTCCAGATGTCTTTCAAAAGATCTTTTTCTTTACTGCACTTTATTTTAAACATTTGTTTGTTGAAACATCTTTTGCACAAATGTATGTTTCTGTTTTTGGATTATGGAATACATTTGACAGTGAAAAGATGGAACTTCTTAATACCTCCCAAAAAGAGATTAAAAAATTGTTTAAAGATAAAATTACATATTAAGCTGAATGCCAAAAGAAAAAGTTAAGATTAGGTCTCATGTATTATTTCTAAAGTTGCTTGAAAAAAAAGTCTTTAATAAAAGTTAAACAGAAGTAACAAGTTTCACGCTGATTTTACTCCTTACCACTCATCTAATATGTTTACAATATTTGAATTTTATGCTGGCTGTATGACTTATTTACGTACATGAATGCAGAATGCTGTTTCAAAGAATTGTTCCTGCAATATCAATGACAGACGTGTAAGCCATGGATACAACAGAATGGCTCCTTTGCCCATTGATTGTGCCGTTATTTCAGTGTGATGTAAATAACAAACTAGTGCTGTCAATCGATTAAAAAAATTAATCAGATTGTCTACACTTTCAGATTGTGATGAATCACGATGTCTCAATGTTTTAAAAGGTCAATCTTAAACGACAATATGCAGCTTTTGAACAAAAAAAAAAGGCCAGAGGGAACATGTTTCCTTCCTTTTTACTGTCTGAAATGTTTTAATTTGTCAAAAGTTAACTCAGAAATTTCAAAAGTGTACTTTGTGAGCACAAAACTCATCAACAGTAAGATAAGCTGAACTCTAAAGGCTTTAATGTCTGCAGTATTACTCCAAGAAGACGAAGATGCTGATATACAGCCATAAGAAACTAACATTGTGTTTCTGCTCTTTAAATGGTCTGGGTGAATACTTAAATCTGATTGTCTGCTGACACACTTCTGAAAAAGGAAGTTCCGGTCACATAGCCCAGATGTTCTATATCACTGTGAAGGCTTCTTTAAAACAAACTTTTTGCTATATGTTCTGAACAAAAACAAGGGTAAGAGGAGAAGTTTCTGTCTGATCTGATGTTTACTGAACCCATAGTGACGATCAGCACATACAGTATGTCTTCCAATAGTAGCCGTTTTATTTAAAAAACGTGTCCGCCGACCTGGCGTTAATTGGAGACCAGCATCTATTGCAGACCGGCATTTATTCCATCACAGACAGAATGGTGATGGTTAATGGGATAATTTTGTGCACAATTCGGTCACAAAATGCAGAAAACAACAGATGAACATTTCAGGATTTATTGAAATGATAAGAAGATTTTATTCTGTTCTGATTAGCACTGGCTGTGAACGTCAATCTCCGTATCAAAAATCAGTTTCACTTTCATGCCGATCATTGTCCAGGAGACACGAGCACCTTTTCCTTTTCTCAGTAATCCATGTTCTAACCAGTTCTTCTAATTTGTTGCTGCTTTCTCTTCTCACCAGGATACCAGGTTTGCTCCTTTTCTTTCTTTCTGCAGCCTCTCTGCTGTTTAGGATTCACCTAGAATTGCTATTTGAAGCTAACAGCTAATGTTTTTAGCCGTTAGCTACACGGAGCTAGCAGCTAATGTTTTTAGCCATTAGCTACACGGAGCTAGCAGCTAATGTTTTTAGCTGTTAGCTACATGGAGCTAGCAGCTAATGTTTTTAGCCGTTAGCTACACAGAGATAGCAGCTAATGTTTTTAGCCGTTAGCTACACGGAGCTAGCAGCTAATGTTTTTAGCCGTTAGCTACACGGAGCTAGCAGCTAATGTTTTTAGCCGTTAGCTACACGGAGCTAGCAGCTAAGGTTTTTAGCCGTTAGCTACACGGAGCTAGCAGGTAATGTTTTTAACCGTTAGCTACACGGAGCGATGTCTGTATTTATGTCACTGACTATGCATGAAAGACATGTATGATGTTAAGAGATCAGGTTGATTTATTTCAAAAAGCTCTACAAAAACATCAGTGATCGTGCCTTAATGTTCAGGTTCATGAAAACATTTAGGCCCGAGAAAACTGCTTTCCCATCCTGCGCTGGCTCTCTGTCTGGCTGCCAGCTCCTCCCCAGTTCTTCCCCAGCTCTAAAGTGTACTGCCTTAGTCCAACAGCAACAGACTAGACGGTTCCAGAAATCTTGCTGCCCTGAAAGGGATCCAGTGGGGTAAGAAAATGAATGAAGTTCAGGGAAGTAGGGATTCATCCACTATAAACATCAGGAAATCGGTTTGCTCCTTTTCTTTCTACAGCCATCTTTGCTTCTTCATCCATCTGCTTTCAACATTCTCTGATATGTTTAGGGTTCATCCCAAAATGTGGTTCAGATTCCTCACCAGAACGTTCTTTGGTATATTCCAAAAGTTTAAACAAAATGGAATGAGCCAAAATGTTGTGAGCCATGCTGCACTGACTGAATGCCACAGACACCCAGCCCCCACCCTCTGCCTGACTGGGGCGTGTTGGGTGAGCCCGGCCACTATTAGGGACCGCAGTCTATTACAACTAACACCTGTCAGATCTGGCTTTTATTAGAGACCAGCGTCTATTAGAGACCGGCCATTATTGGAAGATTTTTGGGATAGTGCCAGACAAAGTGTGCATTTTCAGAAATTGATACATGCCATGGAAGCCTGAACTGCCCGACGCAAAGCGGAAGACGGTCGCTTCTGACATGTGAGTAACTGATGTAAAAGAAAATTAGCACATTAATTTTTTCAAATTAATCGAGTGCGTTAACGTTGACAGCCCTACAACAAACGCAGGCTTTTGCAGAGATTTATTTTGTGTGAGTAGGATAAGGCCCTTTGTTGTGTTGTGAAACATGCCGGTTGAACCAGTTAAAATATAAATGCAAATGCAACACAAATTCTGTAAATGTCTTCAGTAAAAATCTAATAGCAGAAGAGTTGTTGAAAGTGTGTGAATTGCCCTTGTTTTTGTCTTTCACGGACATTGATATCTCCAGACATAAACCCGTTTTTGTTAGGAATGTGCTTCACACTGCTGGTGGTTTGCACAGCCACTATCACTGCACGGCAGAAAGAGACTCTGCTATCCATGTGTTTCTCTGTGTGCTCTGACTGTTTCTTGCTTCAACATGCATGTTGAAGCTGTTGATTGTTCTAGTTTCGTTCCCAGCTATTGTTCAGGACTGCTTGGGGAAACAGAAAGGCAGTCAGAAGGAAAGAACCTTATGTGTTGCTTCTTGCCTGTGCATTCTTGGCATAGCTTGTTCCCTTTTTTATTTTTTGACTGTGATTTTTTTCCCCTCTTTGATTTAACATAGAAGCCGAGGGTCCACGAGTAGCCAACCCCACCGCTCCAGTCTGGCTAAGCCACAGAAAGCCTGGCCTCATCCTCCCTCTGCTCTCTCTTGCTCTCATTCTTTACATAGGACCAGAAAATGCACTTATGTATTTATTTCATATGTACGATTGTTTGTTTAGTAAATAATTTGTTGTGTGTTTGTCTGTAGTATATTTGGATTGTGTGTCTACATTGATCTGCTTGGATCTGTGTCCCGTAGATGACAGCATTTGTCATTCGTACAAACTTGTTCTCAGAAATGCCACCCGCCTGACGGTCTGTCACAAGCAGAGGACTGGTTTAGCAGTAAGAGTGCAGCTGGGCTCCATAAACACATGGCACTCAATCTGCCTCCCTTCGTGTGCGGGGACCAGATTCTGTTTTCAGTGTTGTTTATCATCAATAGTCACTTTCCTTTTAATTGTCACATTTTCATACAGCCCAACACCACAACAAATAGGATAACTCATCTCTCAAGAATCCATGTAGACATTTTTTTATAAATACTTTTTGACGTTGTTACATTAAGTTTGATATTTGACAATTTTCACCCCAAAGACAGCTTAATTAAAAAGTGAAAGTCCCATTGACTAAATATTTAACCTATATCTAGTGCCCCTCCCCTTATAAGATGACCAATCAGATGCTTCAATACAAGCACCAGTAGGTGGTATCACAGCAAACGCTCAAAATGTTTGATTCACAGATGCCCGCTTTTAAGTGGTAGAGGTGTGGACATCCAACAACCTAATTCCTGTTTGGGGAAAATAGTTGCCATAGAAATACTGACTCAGACCATTTCAAACCAATCACTGTTTATTGATGTCATCTGGTTCCAACGTGGTGGCGCCCGTATCACAAAAAAATGGAGACTGAATTTACTTTATTTGGTTGGAGCTGGAAGTAAGCCAGTTTCAATGGGTGACATCAGACTCACACAGTCCAGTTCCTTTATACACTCATTGGTAAATACATAAGAGCAGGTGGGAAATGTAAGATGTATCAAATAAAAAACATCTGTTGGAACATAATGCATGTAAATAATTTAACTATCAAGAGGTCAGTGACATGACTGAATGTAAAACAAAACATCTTAGGAAGGTTTCACGGCAATAAAGATGCCATTAAGTCACCCATCTATTTAGTCAAACTAGTGAATTTCTGGCTGAGAATCTCCTGAAAATGTAAAATAAACTGTAATATTTATCTGCTGACATTACAATAAACAGTCCTGTGGGATCTAGAAATCCTCTGGACCAAAATATTGGTAAAGAGTTTGATTTTCTTTAAGATCTGTTTGTTATTTATAAAAAAAAAAATGAAGAGGATATTACCTTCTGCTGCACAACAGTGTTTTGGATTAAATTAACAGCAGCAGTCGGTAATGAAAAGAACGGCTCACCAAAGTAGACTTCATGTAGAAGCAGAAGAAATGGTGTTTTCAACTTTTAATGTTCGTTTTCACAGAGGACAAAAGAAAACTCAAAGTAAAAAACAAAGTTGTTCATGAAAAAATGCTTTTTTCTCTTAACATTTGAACCTTTTATTAATTAAAAAAAATATATTTCGTTTATGTAAATCATAATCTTAACATAATACAACGCCCGGCTGGAGCTGAGACGGTTTTTCTGCTGCAGACATTTTAAACACACTGGTCTCGACACTAACATGTATAAATACAGAATCCTGTTGTATATTTTGGCTTGTTTGCTCAGAAAAACAGGCCAGAATGGTTAAAGACTGCAGAATCCCGGTTGAACAGAACCATTTGAAGTCAAAAGTCCATTTCTGCCTACAAGCCCCATCCATGCAGGGAAGAGAAACTTGCTCTGGCTGAGGTCACAAATCAGCCCAAAAGTCTGGCTTGAAGTTGGAGTAATTACCGGGTTGGAACAGATCAAATGCATTGAGCACTAGTGAATGCAAAAATGAACATTTTAAGTAAATTGTTTGTTTGTGTACCAAGGAATGTACATGTTCCTATTTTAAACCGTTCCCAGTGGTGTTTTAATTATGATCATGCAAGTTTTAACACAAATCAAAATAACGGTGTCGTTTTCTAGGACATAGTTTCTGCGGAGTAGCACAAGTTCATTTGAAATTTGCTTCTGACCTGTGGGTGAGACCACACCCTGCCGCCCCCTTCACCTCTCTGTTGCTGAGAGCTCTGTTTACGAGCCGTACTGCATAATTCTTCAACTGTTTCTGCAATGAACGTAATTTCAGCCGATTCTGAAGCAGAGAAAATCAACCTTGCACTGATATTCAACACTGTACAGCCCTGCGGGGGTAATGAAATCGACATAAATCAGCTGATTCTGACACATCAGAATTTGCTGATTCACAGTGATCACGTTGACGGTTGAGGATTTATAAACTGTCAAAAAGTGTGTTCTATTTAGATGTCGCTGGCAACAGCTCCGATGTTAAAGGGTTGAAAGACTAACCAAAAAAAAAAGTAGGAAAATTGGTTTGTTTTCAACGTTGTGTATCACCAACAACATCTCAGTCATCCAAAAACACAAAATGTACACGGCACCACATCAAAAAAGAATGCATACAAAGTTCATGAAATCCAGCTCCAGAATTATTATTCATGTATTTCTTAGTAGTAAACAAATGGAAGACGTAACTTGGAAAGTGTGCGTTTTTGAAGTGGTAAAGCACACTTCTTACATTGTTCTCAATAGCTGTTTCCATCTAACATCCGTCTGGGTGTATCCCAAGAGGGAGTGCTGAAATTGTTGTCCCTCTGTGTGACTCTTGGGCCCCCTCTAGTCAGAATCCTACATCCATAAGACAGCCCTACCCGCTTCAATCACTCCGCCTGTTTCCAAGCGTTCACCGCCATTCCATCCGCCACTCAGGCGTAATTTAATCCGAATATCAACATTAAAACACATATCTGCCCCCTCCTTCCCACCTCGCCGCCTGCCTTTGTTTGTCTTCTCTGTCCTACAGCTGGTGAGAGCGTGGTTAGCGGCTGCCCCTCCCCCAGCATTCGAACGAGCCAATGAGCGAGCACGTCAGCCAAATAACCCCCCTCCGAACACACACAGCATCAGCCCTATCCATTCCTAGTCCCATCCCCCAGAGCCCTCTACACCCATCCCCCCTTTCCTGCCACCCCCTAACCCACTTACTCATCCTGCCTCCACCCTCCTGCACACCCACAGACTTCCCCACCCTCTTCACTTTCTCACCCCTGATCACCCTCCCCACTTTGTGATCTGTTCATTTCCCCGCTCTTCCCAGAGTGCTTTTTTCCTGCTGACCCTCTCCTCCATCACACCCACTCATGATGCTCTGCTTCTCCCATCTTCCTCCACCTCTCCACCCTTCCTGCTGTCCTCTGCAGCCTTATCTTATGAATATCGGCAGCACACTGGGTGTAAAATTGATCCTCCCCGCCTGTCTGTGCACGCTGCCACAGAGCATTAGCGTGCATGTGATCAGTGTACGTGTGTGCGCGTGCACGTGTGTGCATGGAGATCTGCATGTGGGAGAAAGGAAGGGAGGAGCAAGAGCAAGGAGGGTGGGAGGGAAATTTACATATCATCAAAGTAAAGAGAGGGAGTGTAATGAGCAGCCTGTGTGCGTGTGTGGGTGTGCGTGAATGTGTGTGTGTGTGTGCGTGGAGGGGTGTGTGTGTTGGCTGCACAACTGCGTATTGTAGAAGTTTATGGCCTCGGACTGAATGAAAACATGAGAAAGCAGGACTATTAGTGTGCATGTGCGTGTGTGTGCACGCGTCTGTGCACGTGTGTGTGTGCATGCAGGAAAGCACAGGCATCGCACATTTTCCTTCACATCCTTAACAACCACCCAGTTACACACACACAAAGGCCATCAACACAACCCTGTGCGTTCAGCGGTTTTCATTACATAGCCTCTGACACAATAAATCACACAAAATACGCGGTGCTTCACAACTTATTGGGGAAGAAATCACAAATACTTTGTGTTTTCAAAGAAAAAGAAGAATCCAAATCAAATTCAAATGGATTTTCCCCTAGAGTGATTACAAAAACAGTTTAGTAATTGCTTTGCATTTTAGTATTTTAAAGTCGTTTCGTTTAACTTTAGTAAAGACAGAGTACACTTATACTTAGGCGAACTCCGGAGGAAACAGCTGCAGCGTGAAGGCTCGGCATTTGGAAATAAATAATGTAAAGCCTCTCCGCCGCTTCTGATTCAACAGGCATTACAAATCAACTATCGATTCAACATCGATCAGTCTGCCACGTCCTCGGGCTTTTAAAGGTAAAATAAACAATAAAAAGGAAATGAGCTTAGTTTTTGTACTTTGGGACATTATTTTTTGAAATGTTTAAAAAAAATTTAAAGTCTTTAAAATGTGTATTGAGCTCGTTGTGTTCTCTGAAATGTATTGGTCAGGTCTGGTGAAACCCGACAGGAGCGTTGACGGTCTGTCACATTTCACGCTGACACCAGGCTGGGCTCACACTAACTCACAATAATATCCATAGATAGGACTACATGCGAGGTAGCGCTTCGGAGGTAGGTTGTTTGGGATTGAAATGCCTGCCCGTGGCAGGAACTAGAGCTCTTTTTCCGTTCCAGACTCTTCAGCGGGCTCATTCTTGTAGCTCGGGTTAATTTTAGCCGCGGTTCATTCTTTGTAATTTTAGATTGACCACTTTTGATCTCCTCTCTGCTCTTCGTCGTTAGCTCAACATTGGAGAAGTCTGTCAGAGAAGCGAACAGAACTTTAATGAGATCCGTTTTTATTCAGGAAAGTTGGCTTTTTGGTGGGTCAAAAAAGACTTTAAATTCGGTTCGAGGCGTGGGTGGTTCGCCACGGGATTTTTCTCTTTTGGTGTCTGAAGGAGGAGGAGGGGTGCCAAGCTAGCGAGCGGCGTTACGCAGACTGGCTGAACTAGTTCTAATAGCGCGGAAAGTCGGTAAAGTTCCTCGAAACTCCATTCGTGCCTCAGAACGATTGTATCCGAACGAAACGCGGCGACGAGACACGGAGGTTTGCCGAGTGTAGGGCGTAAGAGCCGCGTTAGCCGGAGTTAACCGTGTTAGCCTGTGTCGGGTTAGCGAGCCCTGGTGTTTGGGGAGTAAACGGAGCCGGTCAGCCCTCCGTTTTTATCCGAACGACCCTGAAACCTGCTCGGTAAGGAAAGGGAGGTGACCACCGCTCCGGCTGGGTAGGAAACTCCTCTCTGTGGGCTCGGAATGACCACCAACGGGAACAGCGTGAAGTTGGTGGTCACGCGGGCAGGTTTTCCCGGTCAGAGTTCCGGGGGGGTTTAACGCAGAGCTTCTGTAACTTTGGGTTTCGTGTCAGGCTCCACGAGCTGCTGCTGTGACCGGAAACCAGAGGAGAAACGCAGGGAACCAAGAAACAGAGGAAATCCCCCGAAAGGAAATGCCAATCGCAGCCGCTGGTCAGCCCACGACTCAGGAGCCCAGAGTTTGCCCCCTGCTGCCCTCCAGCCCGGAGCCGGTCCCCAAAGGCTCCGATCTGTTCGACGAAGCGGGGGCGGCGGAGTCGGCGGAGCGTTCAGAGTACGTGGGCTCGGAGGGGGGCAGAGGACTCTACAGCTTCAGCCAGAGCCTGGCGAGGGGCTTCATCCAGCCCCGACCGAGCAGCGGCTCTCCGCCGCGGGTCCCTGCCAGCGACCTCCTCTCTGCTCCTCCACCCCCTCCACCAGATGGCCATGCAGCCGCCACGGACCCGGTCGCGTTCCCGGTCTGGATATTTCCAGCATTACGGTGTCGGGAATAGCAGTGCGATGCCAGTGAATGGAGTTACGGGGTCCAGCCACCACCAGCAGCAGCAGCAGCTCGGAGCTCACAGCACACACGCGGAGAGCCGGCCGCGGACCCCGGGAAGCAACGCCTCTCCCGGCGTCCAGAGGCTCTCCGCGGTCCCCGGAGCGCATCGCATCCAGGTGGCAGGTGAGTCTGAAAGGAGGTGCATGCAGCGGGGTCCACGTTAAAGGTCTGGTTTCTGTAGCGTGAACGTGATTATCACGCACACGTCTGTAGACTCATGCAGCCAGGATGGTTCACACAGAGAAGAGTTTTCAAAAGCTCACCTGGACTTTTACTTCCTTAAATTGAAGACATTTGACTTCTTATCCAAGAGCCCCCCCCCCATTTCATTAGACATTTATCCTAGATAGACACAAATGTCCAGACCAGTGAAATGGCTCCTCAATGTTTTCCTGATTACATTTTAAAAACGTTTCCTGTCTTATGGGAAGCCTGTGGTATGGATGAGGGCTCCCGAGTGCAGGTCATAACCACTGACTGTAAATGATGACTTGGACCCAGAGAGTGGACCCCACATCATCCGTAGACATCAACTTACTTCCACCTTTCACCAAATGAAGTCAATTCAGGCGTCATTTTTTGTGACATAACACAGATGACCATAAGTAGGCATTGGTCCAATTTGGTCTGAGTCATTGTTTCTATGGTAACCACTCTCGCCAATCATGTCTGATCTTCTTGGATGTCCACACACACACACACACACACACACACACACACACACCACTTGAAAGCGGGCTACACAAAATCAGTCAAATGTTTCGAATGCAAGATCATCTACTTTTATGGATGCACTTGATTGGTCAGTTTATTACTTGTGATCCATGGAAAAAATATGAAAAAAAGGAGGATTATCAAGAACATGTTTTTTAAAAAAGGTTATCATTTACAGTCAGTGGTCATAACCCACACTGTTTTTAAAGGCACTGTTGTATGTCTACTCTTAGCCAATTATGCAAATGAAATATAGCAAAGTAACAAACTACAATGTAGACAGAGGAGACTTTGATGAAGACGCCATTTTTTTTTGGGGGTGGAATCCTGTAATACATTTAATAAAGAAAACATTTAAGAAGCAAAAGTAGAATTAAAAAGCAGCAAACGTACATGATTGATGAACTCTAATAATGTAGTTATAAGATTGAGAAAGAGAGGAAATTTAAATGAATAATAAAATCAAATTCAATTCTAATAATGCAGACTTTGAAAATTCTTTTTCTCTTTTCATCAGATTGAACCAAATCAAGTCTAATCAACAGAAATAATCTATACCATCAACTTAGAACGTGTGCTTGTGCTGTATGGTGGTGTTCAGTTTAGGTATCCAGCTGTATGATTCTAACGCAGACTGGAAATACCTGTCATGTAAAATACATCACTTAAGCAGTGAAAATCATCCATAAGCCAGTACTTTGAGATGACCTGAGAGAGGAGCAGATGAGTCTGAAGTGTCCACATGTGCTTTCTGAATGTGCAGATGACAACAAAAATGTATGAAACACTTTTAGTCTGGATGGTCTCATGGAAATGACAATGTTTAAAGCTGAATTATGTTCTACGGAAACGATGGTTGACAGGTGTTGTGTATCCAATGTATTTCTTTTAGAACACTAGCAAATGTGTGGTTTCAAACAGATGGTTTTTTTCTGTAGGAGCTGATGTTTTGCTTTGCAAAGATGAACTTTGAGAGTGCTTATGGAAAAGAGCTGGATGAGGAATACAAGGGAGGGCACTCTTACACAGCAAATGAAATGCAGCCAAGCATGTAACATACAAACAGTGCAGCTAGAATTTCACCTTCGTCCACGGGAAGGTTTTTTTTCCCTCCAAAGCTTCGCAGCCCACTGGAAAAGCCTCAGAAAAGACCTTATTAGATATATATTTTTAAAAGTTGGATTTGTTATAAAGACTAATGCTCATATAGTTTTTGTGTTTGGCATATGAGCATGTTATGAGTATATTATCCAAGTAAGACTTTACCTTGATAAAAACAAAGGATTGAAAAAAACCTTTGCATGTTGTGATCTCTTGCTTAACATTTTCCTCACAAAATAAGACATACATGACAGGCTTGTTCGCCAGGATTTGTTCTTATCATCGCTTATCAACCGTGTAAGAATATGTTGGTCCAAATGTCACAACGCGAACCCCTAAAGTCTCTGCACATGCACACGGCTCCTGGGCAAAAGCTGTCCCGTGCTGTAGTGTGCACAGAGCCAGACCTAACGCAGACTGGAAATACCTGTCCTGTATAGTGAGAGCAGCAACAGAGTTCATGTAAACAAAAGCTGCCTTCCCCTCATAGTTGAAACCTGTTCATACTGGGGGAGCGGGCTGCCACTAACTTGAACATAATCTTTATCACTTTTGATTCTAAAGCCAAACATGGTAGGGAAATAAAAAAGAATACATTCAAATACCGGTTGGATTAACTGTAGTCTTCTCTGACCTAAAGTTTTCCCACTAGTAGATTTTTGTTTTACTTGTAATTGCTTTAATTTTTGAATTTTGAGAAAGTTCAGGAAGTCAATAAAGTTTCTGCTTACACGTGTTTAATCATTAAAACGAATTAAATTAATATTCTTATATTAAATATTTATATATTATATTATATCTAATATTTTTTAAAAGGGCTGTCAATGTTGACGTGTTAACACACTCGATTAATTAAAAAAAGTATGCTTTATTATTTATTAACACAGATTAATTACACATCAGAAGCAACCGTCTTCTGCTTTGCGGATTAGGAGCTGTGGAGCATTCTCAGTTAGTTGGCGTCCTGTTACCTACTAGCTGGTTTTCTTAGTGTAAAGCATAATTTTGAGAAGGTACATATTTTCTTCTATATGATCTCATCATTGGGATTCTTTGGTTCTTTATAGGTTGGGATACAATATGTAGTCTTTGTCTATTTAAGTTAAATTTCTAAAGACAAATCTTGTTTATTTTTGTGTATTTCAGTGCTGCTTGGCTTAATTTAGAACAGCATACATTTTTCCCATAAGGACACAGCTGGATGTCTGGTGCTTTCACAGTGTGACACACCTTTTATTAGACTCACTTTCAATGCCAGAATAGTTCTTTGTTTTTTATTTTGGCTTATAACAAGGGAGAAATGAATATATTTAATACATTCTACCAATGTGAATCACCTGCAATCCAAATGACAGACTACTCCACCTTATAGTCTTCACGCCCTCGCTCTTCTCTTTGTAGTTGGATGTCTTTTAGACCTAGTTTCTCCGCGTTTGTTTACTGCTATATTCACAGTCAGTTTTGTGTTGTGTTCACGTGACTTCTCCCACCTGTTCTCACGATGTCTGTTGAGGTAAACAGGCTCACAAAGTGCTCCAAACTACTGCCAATTTGGTGCAAGTGGATAAAAATGTCCTCTGCAGCACTTGATACCCCTCCCTGATTCTGACCCTCTTCTGTCAGTCTGTCCTCTCTTCGTCATGCTCACTTCTCCCTCCCCTCCGGATAAGTCAACCTTTTCTGTACCCTTCCTGCCCATTTTCTCTGGCCTCCTCCCTCACATTTGTCTAATGGAGGGATCGTTTTAATGGATTGCCCAGAGCACAAGAGAAGCAGACACTCCAACCACTTTAAATCTGCCCCTCTACTCCCATCCTTTCCATCCTTCTCGTCTGCAACCGCAGAAGAAACCCCCTGCTTCTTTTTTTTAAGAAACTTTGGTTTGAGGACATGACTTTTTCCCACAAATTGAAGAAGTGACTGTCCTCGCTTCTTGTTTTTAGTCAATGATAATGAAAGAAATAAAAATAATTAAAAAATGGTGTGATGATATTGAAGAAAAGAGGGAGAGAACACAGAAAAGCAACAAGTCAGTTGAAACTTGGGGAAAGGTCGGCTTGTGGAGTATTGGAAGAACAATTCAAATGAAGAAAAGAAATGAAGAAATGACTGGGAAGAGGAAGAAGTGGGTCTGTAGAAAAGCTCATGGTTGTAGGAGTGTGGTGAGGAAGTGCAGTGTGTGTGTGTGTTTTCTTCTGTTGCAGTAAGGTCAGGTGAAGAGGCGCTGGGGAGGGAAGGACAGGGATAATTGGACTGAAGCTTGAGTCATAACAAAGGGATGATGAGAAGAACTTTCATGGAATACTGCTGACTAGAGGAGCAGGTTAAAAGAGTGACTTTGGGGAGGGTGGAGGCATCCCTGGTGGAGAGTGAAAAGCTTTTGCAGCCGAGCATTGTGGGGGATGAGCCGGAGCTGCATGTTCTTGCTGCTGTCTGCATGATAGATCTGTTTGTGGGATGTTGTCAGGCTGTTGTATGCGTTACAACTACCCGCCAGATAAGTTGACTAGGTAATGATAGGGTGGGGTTAAAAAACATAAATTATTTGTGTTTAATCACAATGAACCTTTGTCAGGGAAATGCAAAATCAGTTTATCAAAATGTTTCTTTTGAGATTTTCTAGAATCGTGTAGACTTTTATGCAAGGATTCTCATTTTTATTTGAAATTCCACTTCTTAAAATGTAGTTTAGCGGTTATAACGTGTTTTTCCAAACTAAATTAAAGTGCTATTGAATTTAAATTTGATGATCCAATTGAATGTGTTTGAAATTAAATGATGAATTCTGGGAAATCCCAGATTCAGGAATCATATCAATGTGCAGCTGGGCTTATCTGTTAAATGAAAAAATGACAACATTTTCCCTTGAATGCCTTGAATTCAATTGGGGGAAAAACGTCAGGAATCATTTCTGTGACCAATCAGATGTGACACTGTGACTGATATGTCCAAATATCCACTTTATATTGTTTTTTTATTAAAATATCAGGGAGTGTGTATCAAAGGTGTGTGTTTCAAAAGAGTTGCCTTTTTGTTTGCTTTTCTTGATAGAAACAGCGGTTGAATTTTCACAACTAAAGGTCAACAAGACCTTCCTGTGTCTCTGCAGCCCAAAACCTGCACATGAGTGCTGGACGAATGACCTGTCGAAGAGGAAGAGACCTGGACCTTCGGTACAAGTTATTAGTCTATGACAGAGCCAAAGTGCAAAAACCTCTATCAGAAAAATACTCCTGTGATTTCAACTTTATTCAACTACTAAAGATGTTTTTAAAGTCGTTTGCTTTTATGTTTAAGATCCCAGCTGACTAACTAAAATGCTCTCAGCATCAGATTATTCACAGCAAATTGTAGAAACTGATTTTTCTTTCTAACCTAAAGTAATCATTCACCGATGCCCACAAACATCAGTGAATACCTGGGGGGTTAAGAGCCTTGGTTTAGGAGACAATCATTAAAACTGTCTTTGGGATAAAAAATGGAGGTCCTTCCGTGTAACAGGCTGCTGCTGCACACAAAGGATAAACTATGATTTGTATGTGATAAAAGGCCTTAGTCACATGCACCCTTACGGGGGTTGACACCTACAGGTGCTGCTGGATTTTGGGTTGTCCAGGTCTGTGTAGGGTTGTTGAGAATAGTGGCCGCGTCATAAGAGAACATCAGGAGTGTTTTGCAGTTCTCTTGAGGCTCGTACGACCACCTAAAGGGGTGTCATGAAAATGGAACTTACCGCTGTCGTGTGGTAAGTGTACTGGGAAGGATTTGTAAGGCTAATAAAATTTACTCTACAGGTTTAGCTGTCATACGGTGCTCTTAAACCACATTCAAGTCTTTAGTAAGGTGCACTTACTGACGGCCCGCAGATGTGATGAGCAAGTGTCTTTAGGATGTCCACACAAACTACACTCTGTCATATTTTCTCCTTTTTAACAGTCTGACGGCAAGCAAGGAGTGTGCAACTTATCACGTGAACAGCACTAACTGGCCCCTTGTGCAGCGCACAGGGTTTGGGGGGGGGTTGAAAAAAAAATTACGGCGTGTTTTCGTCTTACCTATTTGATCCTTACTTACCCTTATGTGTTGTTGAAGTGTTGGTTACAACCTGTCACCCGCAGCATGCCCATTGGAAAAAGCGTGTATGAACATGTTCTCTCTACGTGTTCATCAAGCGGTTACGATCTTAACATTTCCTTAGGGTCACCTGTATACCCTGTGCAGGTTTTCCCATTTTTCACCTGCAAACAGCCCGGTTCTAGCCGTAAAAGCAATGATTTTACAATAACTGCAGCTGCTTTACTGTGCAGAAAGAAAAGGTTGCCCACAGTTTAGCAGTGGTTTGTTGTGTAACTTTACTGTTTGATGCTCATGAATTAAAGTAAACAAGCGAAAGGGAGGGAAAAAAGAGTCTTTAAATTAGACTTGTTAAATTAAAGTGTCGGAGAAGCTCCACCAATCAACAAACGTGGTTGTGGAGCTCAGCAGGCTCAAAACAAAACAACTTCACTGCTAAGTTAAGGGCCACAGTAGAAAGTTGATTCATCGTTTCTGCATTTGTATCAATAAGAAGTCTCAGTGAGGTTTTCTTGAAACTCATTACCATCTTTGACATTTACCTTGGGTCTCTTGCATCGACTTCCCCCAGCTTTTCCGAGGAGGCTGACTCGACACATGTTAAGTTCCCACTCACGCGTCTCTCTGTCTCTGCACACTCGAACAGCAAAAGTACGCTAAAACCTTTGGACGCACAAAGTCAGTGAAAAAAACTCAGACGTTTCTAAAATATTAAACACGGTCAAATATTCTGACTGTCAGTTAACAAAAATATAGGTTTGGGTGACCCAACAAAGAACGGGTCGATGCAGCTGTAAACCTTCCAGTATTATTTCTCCGTCCAATTTAGAAAGTTTGACTAAAATGCCTAAAACCTGTGAATTTTTGTTTTGGTTCACTTCCTCGATTTGAGCATGCTCTGGTTGCAGCAGCTTAATTCAAGAAGGTTAGTGTGAAAACGTACCATCTGATTTACCCCGCTGGTATTTCAGAGGCAGAAAAACAAAGAAACCCTGTGAATCCCCGGAAAGGGTTACGTTTTACAGCAGAGGGAAGGAAAAGTACACGAGAAGACACCAGAACAAGGGGAAGACCTCTGTTCACAATCACTACTTAAGCTTTTGTCCGTATTTACAAGGTCCTCATTGACTATAGCTTTATATGTGAAGAGAAAAAAAGGGTTTTGTTGTGTATTAAAATTTGCATAACAGAGATTAAAGAAATCTTTCCTTTTCCAGCTTCAAAAGTTAAATGATTTAAAACTGATGGGAAAGAACAAGAAATGTTGATCTTTCATGAAGAAGGGGATGCTAGAACTTATTTGTGAATAACTTATGGAATGTATTTGTGTTCTAAATTTAATCCAAAGCAAATATTTGTCAAAATAGTTTTTCGTCTTCATAAAGACACTAAGGTGTGACAGCCGCTCTCGATTCTGGCAGATGAAAACTCTGAAGTGTTTCAGTTCACCTCATCAGAAACCACGGGCGTTTTTCCACCTGTCATAGAGCGAGTCTGTCTGAGTAGAACACCTTGTTTCTGGCTTGGACATCCTGTTTATATGGTCCTCTGATTGTACTTCAGCAGATTTGTGATGAACATGTGCAGAAAGAGTGTGACATTTTCCTGCAGTGATCTCACAAAATTACATTCATGTCACATACTTCAGATTTGTGTTAGACACTCCCAAGCACACCTCCAGGCAGCCTGTTACCACAACTATTGTTCAACACTTGTTCATATATCATCAGATTAAAAAGAACAACAAAACTCTGATTTACATCCATTAATTTTTTTTATTGTTGAATATCTATAAACGGCCTTGTGATTTGCATGTTTCAATTAATTGATACTGTTTGATGATTAGCAACAGACTGACTTTAACTGAGTTGATACCTGCTGGTCCAGTTCTGTATTAATGGGACCAGAACCACAGCTAATCATTGAAATCTTTATCAGGGAGTTCATCAGGTCTGTGTCAAACCCATTTCCATCAGATCTTGAAACTGGATTTCACTTGGAGGGAAGAACAAGAATCAGTCACTGAAGTCCTCTGCATCACTGGTAGATGATTCCAATAAATTAAAGTAGAAACAAGTTTTCAGTGTTTGTGCTAAAGTGTACTGGTGGTAATCTCAGAAGGATCTTGAAAGGATGTATTAGGCGAAAGGAAGCTAGTCTATTGAGACAGACTGTGAGCAAAGAGCCGTTAAACTGGAGCTAGGTTTCTTCACATTTCACTCATCAGTCGGAGTGCTGGACCTGGATATTTTTTGAACCGAGCTTGTCATTCATTTGTCATCATATCTCTCTGTCCATCCCCTCTTGTTCCCCGTGTCTTCACTGGGGGGATGGAGTTGGGCCCGGAGAGCGATGGAGATCCTGAGCAGAGATGGTGCGATAGAGCAGGCCGAGGAAATGTGGATGCTGTGTGATAAAGCGGCAGGAGGATCGGGGAAGGAGACAGGCTTGCTGATAGGGGAATAGATAGGTGACAGGAAGGGCTGTCATGGAGAGGGTCAGGAGGAGGATGTGGAAGGCAGGTGTTTGAGCTGTGTGCATAGGGGGAGGGAAAAGAAATGTGAAGGAAATGGATAGAAATAGCTGATGCACTCTGAGGCTTCCAGAAAATCAATAGCAGTCAAGAGGAAAGACTCAACCCCCCACCCATGTCTCCCTGCCTGTTCTTACACCTTCCTTCAGTCATTTTCTACAATTCTTGTGTATTCTTATACTGTATTATTTCTCCTTTGTGTTCTAACCCTTAACCTAAAGTTTTTAACCCCCCCCCTACACACACACTTCATTTACGAGACTTCTACTGAACCTTTTCTGGCCGTTAGCTTTCCTTTCGTCTGTGGTGATTATGATTTGATGAATTTGCAGAAGGAACGCCTTGTTGCTGATGGTTTTCTGCAGCTGCTGGTATGGAGCTCTAAAGTGTGAAAGCGGCAGAATTTGATGGCATGTGTTGCTTCTGCACATTATCACTTTAGGCTGGTGTTGATTACAGTCATGGCTTTCATCTGTATCCCACATTTGGAGTGGAAGACAGAGCTGAACATGCTCTGCTCAGCTTTGTCACACTTTGTGCATTAAAATTTGTATTTTGGGATTATTTGATTATTGAAAAAGTTTGACACTTTTTAAAAAACAAAATGTTTCGTTTGCATTGCGTGTGTAATCAGAGACAAGGTGCCACATATTGGATTCATAATGGGACGCATGGATGTAAATGTATAAGCTGTAAGTTGAATGTTTGCTTTTTGATGCTCCGCTTTAATGACTTGAAAAAGAAAATTCAGAATTTCTGAGGAGAAGGAGACAAAGATTTTTCCAGAGCAGCTCTGCATCTGCTCCCCTCTGGTTTACTTTCCATTCGTCGCCTTTGTGAAGGTAGCCTTGTTTGAAGAGCCCTTGGGAGCGCTTACCCTTGGAGTGTGTACCACTGCCACCATCTGTGGTAAAGGACGAAGACGTGCCCATGACAATGTGAAAACAAAAGCCACAGTAAAGACAATGGGAAGATGAAAGGATTGAGTAAAAGTCTTAGCTGTGATGCAAGCTTCTGTATCATCAGAGAGCTCCTCTAATCTAGGATTATTGTGTTTATTTTGTGGGTGCACATGTGTGCGCACTCACATGCACAGAGACCAGAGGGGGGGTGTACCATATGTGTATTCCCGATCAGCAGCGTTTTCCACAAACATGTTGTTATTGTCTTTTTTACTATTGTGTATTCAATCCTAGTTACAGTAAAAAACTAAAAACAAGGGATTAGATGAGTTCAGACACAAACAGGACCTTCATGATGGCTGCGCATACACACGTGGACAAAATTGTTGGTACCCCTCAGTTAAAGAAGGAAAAACCCACAATTCTCACTGAAATCACTTGAAACTTACAAAAGTAACAATAAATAAAATTTTATTGAAAATTAAATGATCAAAATCAGCCATCACTTTTGAATTGCTGATTAACATAATTATTTAAAAAAACAAACTAATGAAACAGGCCTGGACAAAAATGATGGTACCCATAACTTCATATTTTGTTGCACAACCTTTTGAGGCAATCACTGCAATGAAGCGATTTCTGTATTTGTCAATGAGCGTTCTGCAACTGTCAACAGGTATTTTGGCCCACTCCTCATGAGCAAACTGCTCCAGTTGTCTCAGGTTTGATGGGTTTCTTCTCCAAATGGCATGTTTCAGCTCCTTCCACAGATGTTCAATGGGATTCAGATCTGGGCTCATGGAAGGCCACTTTAGAATAGTCCAACGCTTTTCTCTCAGCCATTCTTGGGTGTTTTTGGCTGTGTGTTTTGGATCGTTGTCCTGTTGGAAGACCCATGACCTGCGACTGAGACCAAGCTTTCTGACACAAGGCAGCACATTTCTCTCCAGAATGCCTTGATAATCTACAGATTTCATTGTACCTTGCACACATTCAAGACACCCTGTGCCAGATGCAGCAAAGCAGCCCCAAAACATTACTGAGCCTCCTCCATGTTTCATCACCGTAGGGACTGTGTTCTTTTCTCCGTATGCTTGGTTTTTGAGTCTATGAACATAGAGTTGATGTGCCTTACCAAAAAGCTCCAGTTTGGTCTCATCTGTCCAAAGGACATTCTCCCAGAAGCTTTGGGGCTTGTCAACATGCATTTTTGCAAATTCCAGTCTGGCTTTTTTATGATTGTTTTTCAGCAGTGGTGTCCTCCTTGGTCGTCTCCCATGAAGTCCACTTTGGCTCAAACAACGACGAATGGTGCGATCTGACACTGATGTACCTTGGCCTTGGAGTTCACCTTTAATTTCTTTGGAGGTTGTTCTGGGCTCTTTGGATACAATTCAAACGATCCGTCTCTTCAATTTGTCATCAATTTTCCTCTTGCGGCCACGTCCAGAGAGGTTGGCTACTGTCCCGTGGGTCTTGAACTTCTGAATAATATGAGCCACTGTTGTCACAGGAAGTTCAAGCTGTTTAGAGATGGTCTTATAGCCTTTACCTTTAAGATGTTTATCTATCATTTGTTTTCGGATGTCCTGGGACAATTCTCTCCTTCGCTTTCTGTTGTCCATGTTCAGTGTGGTACACACCTTTTCACCAAACAGCAGAGTGACTACTTGTCTCCCTTTAAATAGGCAGACTGACTGATTATGAGTTTGGTAACACCTGTGATGTCAATTAAAGGACACACCTGAGTTAATCATGTCAGTCTGGTCAAATAGTTTTCAATCTTTTATAGAGGTACCATCATTTTTGTCCAGGCCTGTTTCATTAGTTTGTTTTTTTGTAATAATTACTGCATGTTAATCAGCAATTCAAAAGTGATGGATGATTTTGATTATTTAATTTTCAATAATTTTTTATTTATTGTTACTTTTGTAAGTTTCAAGTGATTTCAGTGAGAATTGTGGGTTTTTCCTTCTTTAACTGAGGGGTACCAACAATTTTGTCCACGTGTGTTATTGGCACACACAGTAAACAAAGGCAGGTTTAGGATGTCTGTAGATTAGATTGTAAATTAATACACTGGCTGTACTCATTTTAATGTTTCAGGTTTACAAAAGGTGACAGAAAAACATGTATGGTCTTAAATAAATGTTTAGTGAAATTATTTATTTGTTTGAAATGTTCATGTCAAAAAGTTTTTTCTACACACTTAAAGGTCTGTTCTGAGTTCCTTTGGAGAATTCAGATTCTGAACAAATGTTTGAAAATGGAGGAAAACATGTCTGACGACTTTCTCCGTTGTCACGCAGGAGCCTCTGTTGGGTCTTACCACTGCCACCCAGACCATGCATATGGAGAAGAGAGGGACAAAGTAAGTCAGACTACATGTTTCCATCTGTGTTTGTGCCGCGGTGAAAAGAATTACTCAAGAAGATGCTGGTTGAAGCAGAAAGCATCAAGGTTTCTTGTCTAACTGAAAATAAGTCCAGAATTATTACAGTCCGCATGTGACAGATCAAATAAACACTTCTCCTGTAAGCAGAAAATGTGGTTCATTTTGGTTCATGATGAGCAGGTTTGAGTCACATGACCCTTTACTGCATATTTTTCTTTTTTTTTAAATAACTGCTTTCAGGTATTCTGCTAAGGCTACGCATGTCTAAAAGTAAAAAAGATAACGTTTTTAACCTCATTAATAGCTTTGACTTTGGGTTTATGTTCATGTCAGTCTGGTGGAGTTACCTGCATCGGTTTGAGCTCAGACTAACATGTGGAGACTAACTGGTGGGGTACTGTAGGTATGTGGCCTTTTTGATGGATACTTAACTTTTGTTTTGGATAAAGGGCAAATGTCCAACCCCTCTGATGCACAAAGAGGGATAAGAGATGAGTTCAAGGAAAGCAACTAAATATGACAAATTTCAAGATCTAACCTGGAAATTCTGCAGTGTTTGTTCATGTTAAATGTCAATGTCGAATCGCTGTCTGGAGAAAGTCCTGACAGACCAAAGAGGAGCTTAAAAAAAGCTTGGGAGGTCTGTCAAAAGTGAGAAATCTGTGATGCTTTTGTAATCTGAAGCAGCCCTCTTCTATGTCCTGCTTTGTGCTTTTAATTATGAACTATAATTTGAACTCAATCTATATAGAAGATGTGGGTTTTTCCTGCACCTATTCTACAGGTCAGAGTTTATGGATCAACAGGGATTGTAGCAGGACAGAGAAATGGGTAAATGGCGTGTACTTATATAGCGCTTTTCTACCTTCACTGAAGGCCCAAAGCGCTTTACAGTCACGGTCCCATTCACACACTGATGGCGGCTCTGCTGCCGAACACTGGCGCCAACTTTCCATCAGAGGCAATGTGGGGTTCAGTGTCTTGCCCAAGGACACTTTAACACATGAGCGGCAAGGCAGGGATTTTCCAATCAGAGGCCGACTGCCTTTTCCACTGCACCACGGCTGCCCATAGAAGGCGGGCGCTCAGAGAAGTCAGTGTTTGTTTGTTAGTAGTTTTAAATGGGTTGCAACAATTTAAAACACCACAGTCGTGTTTCAAATAATACTTTCCAAAATATGTTTAGAAGCCACTTAACGCAAGAGAACCTGACCGCAGACAACAACACGGCCCCAAGGTGGCACCAAGCTTCATTAGCATGAAGTCCTTGACCGAAGTTCATGCTGTTCACCTACAAAAACACCGAAACCAGATTATAGTTAGGGTTCGTTCGGAATCTTCTAGTTTAGATACACAAATTCAACATCCGTCTACAGTTGTGACATTTCCACTTCCGGCTGATGATGAGATTCATGTTATGTTTGGGCGCTGTCTTTAAACATGAATTGTTCTTTCAAAACCAATCAAAGGTGGATTTTCAGTGGCTGCAGCTCTGCAGATGAAGCTTGGCATAGATTGTTTTTATTTATCAGGACAAAGATCCAACAAGAAAATGTGCACAATGATGTTTGAAAAACTCCAAGATCTCATCCTGATGATATTGTTGAAGGACATACATTCACACAAATCAGTCCTTTTCCAAGAACTAAGGCAGGACAGCAACAAAGAGAGCGTTTCTGCTTGGTTTTAATTTAATCTCTGTGTTTTTCCATCTGGTCTTTTACTTTCCAAACTTTAAAAAATCTTTAGAGGCCAGATCAGAATTTCTTTGATGCTTTTTTTTTTTTTCTAATAAATGGATGAAAGCTTGGATCCTAAAGGGAATATACGTTTGTTTTGTTTCATATGACCATGAATCCAGAGTCAAAAGCAGATATTGCAGTTATATCCTGAAAGATGCAGAAAAATATTGAGCACATATCTTATTTTTTCTTTGAAATCTTTGCAGTTTTCCTGCATTATAAATGTTTGTTCTCTTCAAGAAACACCAGTTTTGACAAGAACCTTTACTTCTGCCATAGATCCAGTGCAATTCAAATTCATTGTACACTATTTAAATTACTGCCACAATCAACAAAAAGACTTCTTCAAAATGTAAACATCTGATAAACACGGTGGAGGACAAGGGAAGATGACAATGTTTTCATCTAATTTCAGTCTGGGAAACCTGGTTGAAATAGGATGGGGCTTTGAGCAGGAAAGAGTAACAATAATGATCATTAAAACAATACAATAAACCGTTTTTGACTTCATTTTTAGTATAACATTGTAAATCTGAGTTGAACTGTGATAGAACGAGTATTCCACTGTGAAGTCCTGAATATGGAGCTTTGTCTCCAAAACCACACTAACCAGCATATCTGGGTCTTTGTGGGGTTTCCTGTGTTGCCTGAGGGCATGCAGATACATTGGAGGAATGGAGATTGAACCACCATCTCTCTGCTAGTTAGCTGAGCTATGCTGCCTCTTCTTAATAAGCCAAAAACTTTGTTGTCAACAATATTTGGCAGAAACGTCTGTGAAGCTCCACAGCTGTTCTGGACAGTTTCTGTGTGTGTGAGTGGATACATGCTCGTCCCAACTGTGGACATTGTGAAATAGTGTGTGGGAGGGGTGTGTCACAGTGTGCGTCCAGGCTGGTTTTTGCACACACTGAATCTGTAGACGCTATGAAAGAATGTGTGAGTGCGCTGTGGTTGCTTTTCAGGCAAATAAAGGCCATGTTTCCTCCCATGTTTCAGCTGTGGATCACACAGCCGTTTGCCGATTTTTGTGCGTTACAGGCGTTGGAGTGAAGCAAAAGGCGACACTGGAGCTTATTGCTTGAGGAAACGCACACTCCTTTGTCTGGTGACGCTCTCCTCCCACTAACGCGGGGAGACAGGCCCATCAAAGTTTCATAGTAATGGGCAGTAGCCTCCACACGTGCAGATCTACTGCACCGCTTCAGTTCTGCTCCTGCCCTCTCAGATTTAAAGACAGGTTCTCGGACATTCATCCCAGATGGATGAATGGAGCAAAGAGGGAGAGCTCTTGGAAAAGGGGCACCCACTTTGGGTTTGGCTTATCTGATGTGCAGGAGGTGGGGGATGGGAGGGAATTGTTTGGGAGGGTGGGGAGAGTGTGGTGGAGTAGGCTGGCTTAGATATGAAAATTGGCACAGTGGTAGAACTACTGTGGGTCAATGCCGAGACTATCTGTAAAAAAAGAAGAGCTGCTATGCTAGGAAAGAAATCAGAAAGTTGTTTGTGGATCTCACTGACTCACAGGGTGAGACTCAGTACCTTCCACTCCAATGAAAACTGTGTTTTTAACATGCTGTCATAAAGACATTTCTAAAATTGTTGTGAATCAGGAAAAGACAAAAAAAAAAACTGTTTGAGAAAGTATTTTGTATTTTTGTTCTGTAGAAAATATGCTAGGCTGGTCACAATCTCCCTGCTCCGCTCCATTCTGATGCTTCCACCTACAAACAAACAGATCCACGAACGTCTTTGTTTCCCTCGTCTGAGCTGGAATCTGGATCAGAACAGTAGGATGAATGGATGGCTCTGAGAATGATCACCATTTTAGTTGCAGGCTAATGTTAGGCTGCGAGGGGCTGTAAGCTAGCAGGAAGAAGCTGAACTCCCGTAGACGTCCGTAAAGAAATAAACAGCTAGTAGTCATTGTGTTTGTCAGAATAACCATTCTGGCTCTGATTCCTATGTCAACATGTTCTTACTAATCCAAATATATTTTTCATGATATTTTTGCTAAAGTGCAAGTTATTTAAGTTATAAACTGACCAATCAGATGCCTCAGTAAAAGGAGGTGGCCTGGCGTTAAACGCTTGAAGCCTTTGACAGATTCTCCTGAGCCTGCTTTCAGTGGAAGGAGTGCGGCCTTCTAACATGCTCTCCTCTGACTGGAGAGAGTGGTTGCCATTGAAATGTAGAAGAATGGGAAGAGGGTGGACTTAGTTTGTTTTTTTAAATAATTATGTTAATCAGCAATTCAAAAGTGATTTCTGATTTTGATTATTTCATTTTCAATACATTTTTATTTATTGTTACTTTTGTAAGTTTCAAGTGATTTCAGTGAGAATTGTGGGTTTTTCCTTCTTTAACTGAGGGGTACCAACAATTTTGTCCACGTGTGTAAATGTGAAACTGTGGATGTCTGCAGGCGTTCTGTGTGTTCCTGCTATCTGCTTTTCAGCTGTTTCCTCTTAACTATCTCTCAAGGTTGCTGCAGTCCTGTGCGTGTTTGTGTTACTGTTACAGAGTCCTTTATACCACACATAACTACCGTTTGTCCCATCAAGGAGGGCAGTGAAAACCAGGATCAGCTAGAGTGAAAGTGGGAAAGTTGTGGATTAGGACACAGGAAGTGTGTTTGTGCAGCTCCTTGGTAAAGACTGACTCGCTGACTTACGGCGTGTCTGTTTTCTTGCCTCAGCAGGAGGAATTGACGTGACTCACAGATGAGTCAAGAAGATTGTAATGGTATATAATAACTCCTGAGTCATGACAAACCAGATGACTACGGGCGAGCTTTGTCACACTTTAGTTATGTATCTCACACTTCCTTTACACTCACTAGTAAATATTTGTCAACCCTCCCAGCTGTGGGTGTGTACCTGAGGTTCACACATGGGCCTGTGAGAGCCCGTCCTCTGTTTGCATTTACGCAGAGGAAGTAACTTTGAATCCCTGGAGGGGCCTGAGTGCTGGTGGAGTAATATGTTCTCTTTCACAACCGCATCCTAGCATGTACGCACACGGATCGTACAGGAAATGCTGAGTCACTAAGAAATACGGGGAGTCTGCAGCAGCGGGGTTGAATACAGTGTAAAGGACAGTAAATAATGACGATTTTCTGTCATGGAAAGCTGAACTCTTTCTCTTACCTTTCCCTTTTTCCCCTCGCTCTTCTTCGCCATCCTCCATGTATAGAGTGAGGAAAGTCCCAGTCCGAAGCGCCAGAGGATGTCCAGTCATTCTGTTCTAGAACAGCTCACCTCATCTGCACCCCCTCCATCCACACCATCTCCCCCCATTCGCCCCTGGGAGTCGGGACCGCCAAGTCGGAGACAGCCTCACCACCACACACACTACCATCAGGAGAGGTGTCTCACTCCTGTGCGCCTCAGACGCAGGTATGACTTGTTTTTCTGCGTCCAACTGTTCCGCTGTGGCCAGCTTTCTCTGGGTTCCTGAAATCAGACTGTCTGTCGGGTGTCCTTCAGCCCCCCAGCAAGGCGGCAGCGTGGCCGGCTCGCTAGACCCTCCCGTCACCTGCCTCCTCATCACCATTCTCCCATCCAAGGAGCAACGCCTCGGCTGTCGTCAGCAGAGCTTCAGGATGAAAACTACAACCGCAACCCGCCTTCAGCCACCCACCAGACGTACCCAACGCACACACCGAGCTCCTACGCCCAGCCTCCCACCGTTGGTGGTGGAGGGGGAGCTTCAGAGGAGCCTCGAGCTTTCCACCCCCCCACTGTATCACCTCGACTTCTGCACCCAGCGGCTCACCACCACCCTCAGCATCATCAGCAGCAGCAGCAGCCTCATGCAGCGCAGCAGCAGCAGGGGCCCATGGTCATGGACCTGCATGAACGGGTGAGACGTCTTCTCGAGCTGTGGGTCACAAATCAACCATTCAGAGATCAAACCACAATTCTTACTGTTATGTTTTATGTTTTCATAGTTGCTACATGTGTGTGTGTTTTGACTAAATAAATTAAATTAATGGCATATGTATTTTAATCACCATCATTTCTATCGTTATTTAGAACTGAAGATCAGAATCAACAACAGATAAGATTTTGAAAGGAAGAGATGACACTTAAAAACTTCAGCAGGAAGCTAAACATCACTGCTGCTTTGAATCATTTAATAACAAATCCTGAAAATATTCTCCAGTTTTTCCCTTCTCAAAGTTTTGCTGATTACAGTTTTGTCGACTCTTTTTAAAACAAGAGAAGTTTCAGAACAAAATCTCATTGTTTTCAACCACAAGACACTTGATAGAGAAGCTTCAGTGATACCTTACTTTTAAGGTTGATTTATTTCCCATGAATCAGCGATCTCAAACATGACAACAATCTGTATGTGATTTTCTGGGAACAGATTGTGAATATCCGAGTATTTGGATACTCTTTCCAGTCCTAGTCTTTTCAGGCTGTGACAGTGTGTGAGTGATGCTTTTATGAGCAGAGTTCTTGTTTTCTCCAGCTGCAGCAAGGCAACATACCGGTCTCCTACACGGTGACCCCGGTTCCTCCTCACGGCCTCGCAGCACCTTTGTGTGGCAGCCAGCATCTCCCTCCTTCCTGCTCCTCCCAGCAGCAGGTCCCCCCCTGCAGTGTGGTCTTCAGCACAGGACAACACTATCACCCGGTGAGAGGTCCAGCACACTGCCAGCTTTGCTGTTTTGTTTGCCAAAACTGGAAGTAGCTTGGTAAAAAGAGGGGTTTTTTTTGTTTTACATGTTGAATGTTCAAACATTCTTCTGAGACGAGACTGCCACCTAGTGGCACACCCTTTCATTACTGTCAATGCAGAGGAAATGTACTGACTGGTGTCCTCTCTGTCCTCTTGACTCTTCACAGATGTTACAGGCGTGTTCAATGCAACATTTGCCCGTTCCCTATGCATTTCCCCAGCTTCTGTCCAGTGATCCTCAGTTCCTGATTTCTTCTGCGCCTCATCTCAGTCACCATCCGCCTCACCTCCAGACAGCCGCACAGTTCCTGCCTTTCCATCCGCAGCAGCCGCGTTCGGTACGATAACAGCCTCATGCTTCTTCATTTTTTAACTTCCTGTCTTTTATCATTCTTGTGTTTTTGTAAAGTAAGCACAGTATCTAAATCATGAAATCAGTCATAAATATGAAGCAAGGAAACAAACTTCCTGTGTGGACGCTCGGTTTGCTCTCAGCCCTTACAGCGGATCGAAAACGAAGTTGATATTGTTGGAGAGCAGCTGTCCGTCACTGGGAACTTCAGCTATGCCCACCACCACCACCACCACCACCAGCCTCCCTCCACGCTGTCGCCGTCTGCGCATCTGCAGTTCCTCTCACACCATGACCCCCTGCCACAGGAGCTTTTCACCATGGTGGGGACATAACTCCAGTTTCCCGGAATCACATTGTCTTGTTTTTTTTCCTTCTTTCTGAGTGATTTGTTTTTCTTTTTTTGGTGTCGCCTCCCTTTGCAGCCTTATCCACACTTCATGCCTCGTCGATTCACAAGCCGACGTTACCGCTACCAGCAAGCTGTGCCCCCATCTCCCTACCACCCCAGCTTTCTGCCTTACTTCCTGTAAGCATTCCTTCCTTAGTTCTGGGTCATGCAGGTGAAGGTACTGGAGGTTAATGGTGTCTCCACGGTTGTTTCTGTCTTCCACCACTCACAGATCTATGCTTCCCGTTCCTCCTAATGTGACTCCCGCCATCAGTCTGGAGCTGGATGTGGATGACGGGGAGGTGGAGAACTATGAGGTAGATGGCGCTGCCAGCATTTTTTACTTCACTGTGCTGGCTCTTGAAATGAACGCTTCCTCTCTTCCTCGAACCTCCAGGCTCTGCTGAACCTCGCAGAACGTCTCGGGGAGGCAAAGCCTCGTGGTCTAACCAAGGCAGATATCGAACAGCTTCCATCGTACCGTTTCAACCCCAACAACCGTCAGTCTGAACAAACACTGTGAGTTCCTGATGTTTGCAGCAGCTGAGTTTCAGAGCAGAATTCAGGTCTGATTGCAGACTTTGGGCCTGACCTGCTGATCTATATCGCTACAGGTGTGTCGTGTGTATGTGCGACTTTGAATCCCGCCAGCTCCTACGTGTGCTACCCTGTAATCACGAGTTCCACGCTAAGTGTGTGGACAAGTGGCTGAAGGTGAGTGACAGCGTTGCTGTCTCCAGGGTCAATCCTTCATGTGGCAGTTCAGTACAACCACACAGTTATGGATATGAGTTCTGTGAAGGTTTCTAAAGCAGGATTTTAAAGGCCTGCTCTTGTTGGCGTTTTAATATGTTCTTGAGGAACCTTTCTGCACAATTGAGAGGCACATGGCTTTTTAGACGATTGAAATGAAGACGTACTTGGATCTATTTGTGTGAAAGTGGAGGCAGCCCAAGCTTTTTCAAATCTGGCGTTTTCTTCTGCTCCTGATCCAACAGGATTTAAATCAAGAAATATTAATTTAAATTATTTTAGCGTGAAAAGTCCTCCATTAGGAAAAACGCTACAAAAACATGTTAAAAACACCAAAAACGCCATTTTCATGAGTGTGTTTTTCTTTTTTTCGCGTACATTTTTGGGGGTGTGACCACGTAAATAAACCCAGACGGGTTTCTGTCACACACTATCACATCTTTTTTTCTGTTGGATTATTCCTGTTATACAGGAAGGTTTTTGTTTCATTCAAAAAATAAGAAAAAAATAAACCATGGAAGTGTCTTAAATGGAAATATTCTCTTTAAAGTTTGTCTCTGCTTGAACATGCTGGGAATTGATATCCTGCAGACTGGAGGAAATGCTGAACTGGTGAAACGCTTGCAGACATGGCGCTCTCTCACATGGCGTTTATGATTGTAAAGCAGTTCTGTGTTCGGCAGGCTAACCGGACCTGTCCAATCTGTCGAGCCGATGCCTCCGAGGTGCAACGGGACGCGGAGTGACCACCGGGACCACTGCTCCATTCCCCTCCACTCCTCATCCCACTGACTCCATACAGTTACTCTGCTGACTCTTCTTCCCATTTTTGCTGGACAACCCACCTCTGCTTCTGCCTTTTTTAACTGATCCTACCAGCCTGTCCCCGCTGATGTGACCTGTTGTTGGACAGGACTAGAGACTCTGGTATTTTACTCAAAGACCTTAAGGACAAAGTCTTCATTCCAAAGATGGTAACTTAATACATATTTGGGTAACCAGTGTTGTTTCCACTTTGTATAAACGAGTTGAAGAGGAAGACTCTGGTTCTTCAGCATCAAAGCAACACTTTCCTCTGTATGAGGAAGTGGACTTTTTTTTTCCTGGAAAGCAGGCGTGTGTGTGAGTGTGCACTTGTGGGAGTGTGACTGTTACCATGTGATGGAGTGCGTTTACTGTACATCCTAAATTTGATTTTCTGTATGAACTGTGTGGAAATCAGGAGGAACTTCTGTTCAAGTTGCTGAGGAAAGTTTAGGACTTTTGTTTTGATCTCTAGGCTGTTTCACTTCCCCTGTCTGGCTCGAACATTGTTACTTGGTTTGTGTCTTTAACAAGGTTGTGGGCTTCTGTTGTGGGGACCGTATTCCTGCCAAACTATAGGCTCCCACCTCCCTCTCAGAAAATATGTGAGACTGTTTTTATTGTTGGAGGCTGCTGGAAGTGGCAGGTATGCAGCGCAGAATCAGAGAAACTAAGCTGTGGTCAAGTCTGTTTGCAGTAGCACATCATCTACAGCTACAATTCTGAAAGCATCAAATCCACTCAACAGCTGGTGAGCCTTGTCATGATGGTCACTCAGCTGGGTAGTTTTAATTCAGGATCAGGCGTCTGCTTGTTGTCTCAAACCGCCCTGGTCTGCAGGTGGCTCCGCTTCATGGACCGCATGGACCGCACATGCACCTGTCTGTGCACCATGCTGACACGGCTCTGCATGAAACAGCCGTGTTTGATGCTCTTCATCCTCACAGATGTCTGATTGTCCAGTAGATCTGTGAGGATGCGGTGCATGTGCAAATGCAGTGCTGATCAACGGTGCAGAACAAAATGCAAATGGCAGCAATCGACCTCCTGACCCTCCATTCCCACCAGTTCCTGTTACTTTTGATATAATAAGGATCCTGGTTGCTTTTAGCAGCTCCGTGTTTTTCTCACCACTAAAAGGGATCAACTTGTGAAGTCTCATCTAGTTTGCTTCACTAGTAGATTAGCCACTTCAGCACTTTAAAATGTAGATTGAAGACATACCATTGTGAACAAACAACAGTTCAAGAATCTACAGGAACCTAATGGGTCAAAATGTTGATCATTTCAGCTCACGTTTTAGGCGCACGAATTTGGATTTGTGTTTGTTATAAAGATCAATCCTTGAAATGCTTAGTTTATAGAGCGTTGTCATAATGCCACTTCAAACGCATCCGTTCATTTCCCTCATGGTTCCATCCATACATGTATTTTAAAAGCATCTGCATCAGTGGCTGGGGCTTCAGCATTATGTGTGAAAAATCATGTCTTGCTCATGGGAATCAGTGAAAACTGTGTTTCCTGTCATCCTCTTAGAGGCCACATGCATTTACGTTGCGTTATAGGAGTCTTTTTGTTATTTCATCGTTTGGTACACTAGCAATCACCTCAACCTCACTATTTATGTCTTTTCAGAAAACGGCACAAGTAGTTTTCATTGTAGGGCTCTGGCTTTGCTCATCATGCAGAGTGCTGGGTTGTTGAATATTATTCCCACAAACTTAATGAAACTGTATCATTACGATGGTGTCATATTAGTCTCATGTACTATATCTGTAACCAAAATCATTTGAAGGCTTGTTATGATAATGAAATTTTTAACAAACATTTGTACATTTTGTATGAGAGTTACTTCTAGTAAGACTTTATTAAGTAGTGCAATGATTTTTTTAATCCCTTACTCCATCTTTTGGACTCAAAAGCTGGTTCAATAATAAATGTATAACACCCTCTTCTTTGTGCGGTGTATTTGTTTTGCTTCCTTAGAAATGCATTAATTCCTGAAATCTGCTGAAGAGGATTGTGGATGTTGTAGGACACAATTGTTTTCCAGAGATTCCCACTTCCAGCTTCACAAAGCTGCAAATCCTTCATTGTTAGCCACTCTACTTCTGACAGGCTTTCATTGACGATACAAAAACTTGTTCATTAGAGTCATGTTGGATCTGACTTAACTATTGTTTTAACTGACAAAGTCAAATTAGTTTAGTCAATCCCACTGAAGGATGCAGAAACTACAGATATGTACTGAAAAATGGAACTAGTACTGGGAGTAACAGCAAAATCAGTTTAAAACTAGTGCTGTCAATCCATACAAAAATAATCAGATTAATCACAGTCTCGGATTGTTATTGATCTGATTAATCACAACGTTTTACGAGATAAATCTTAAAACAAACACAAAAAGGCAGAGAGAACATTTTTCCTTCATTTGTATTGTCTGAAATGTTTTCATTTGTAAAGTTTTAACTCAGAAATCCCAGAATTATACTCTGTGTGCGCAAAACTCATCAACAGTAAGATAAGCAGAAGTGTAAAGACTTTAATGTCTGCAGTTTTACTCCAAGAAAACAAAGATGCTGATATACAGACATAAGAAACAGGTAAAATGTTCTATTCTTGTGCATAAAGAGCCCAAGGAGTGATTGAAAGATCTCCTAAAGGCATTAGTTTACAGATGAGACATTCTTTTCATATTTCTATCATTTACCCTTTCAAAATAACAAAACAAAATAATGAACAATCAGCATCATGGGTTCTTCAAGCAGTTATCAACAAATGAAAGTGAAAATAGTTGATGTTCACAAAGGAGAAGCTATAAGAAGATAGCAAAGCCTTTTCAGATGAAAATATCCTCTGTTCAGAATGTCGTTAAGGAATGTCAGTCAACAGGAACAGTGGAACTTAAAGCAAAATCTAGAACAGCAAGAAAAATCTCAGACAGAGCAGCTCACAGGATTGTGAGGAAAGCAAATCCAAACCCACGTTTGACTGCAGCATCCCTCCAGAAAGACCTGCAGACTCTGGAGTTGTGCTGCAATGTTCTACTGTCAAGAGATATTTGTACAAATATGATCTTCATGGAAAAGAGTCATCAGAAGAAAACCTCTTCTACGTCCTCACCACTAAATTCAACGTTTGAAGTTCACAAATGAACATAGAAACAAGCCTGATGTGTTTTGGAAACAAGTTCTGTGGACCGACCCGGTTCAGATGGAACTTTTTGGCTGCAATGAGCAAAGTTACGTTTGGAGAAGAAATGGTCCAGAGTTTCATAAAAAGAACCTCTGTCCAGCTGTTAAGCATGGGGGTGGATCAATCATGATTTGGGCTTGTATTGCAGCCAGCGGAACAGGAAACATTTCACCAGAAAAAAAAGAATGGATTCCACCAAATTTTGGACACTAACTTGATGTTATCTGGGAAAAAGTTGAAGAGAGGATGACTTCTACAAATGATAATGATCCTAAACACACCTCCAAATCCACACTGTCTTACATTAAGAGACAGAAACTGAAGGTTTTACAGTACACATGACCTCAACATCATTGAAAACCAATGGATAGACCTGAAAAGAGCAGTGAGGAACACACATCCCAGAAATCTCTAAGAACTGGAAGACTTTTGAAAAGAAGAATGAATGAAGTCGCTGCAGTCGAGATCTGCCAGCCCAACAATGCAGTCATGTTACCGTGACTATGGCCGTGCCACCGATGATATAAACAACAACAAAAAAAAAAAACAAGAATAAAGTACTAAAAATTGTTGGAATATTTCTTTCTTTCAGAAGTGTGACTCTGGTATAAGCGCGATAGTGTTCATTTTAGAAATTAATGCCTGAACCGTCCAATGCAAACATAAGACCGTCGCTTCTGGTAAGTAATTAATCTGCGTTAATATTAACGCGTTCATCTTTTAAAATGAATTGCTTGCGGTAACGTTGACAGCCCTTTTTAATATCACAGATTATGTTGATAAAAATAAAAGCAAAGCAGGAAGTAAATAATCGGTTCTCCCAGTCCTCTTCTGGATCATTCAGATGAACTTTATTGAACTTTGTTCATGTCACCTGGAAAAATTCATTTGTTATGGGACTACAGTAGAAAAAACAAATCAATGAAATATACAAAATACATCAATATTTACAAACACTACAAGAAATACATAAATAATACTGGATACTAATGTATTCAATGAAAAGAAATCCATGACGACAAATGCCATGATGATCTTTAAACGTCTGATGGAAGAATGATCTGCGGTAGCGCTCATTTCTACTCGCGGTGTCGCAGTCTGCTGCTGACAGAGCCTTTCATCAGAGTCTGCTGTAGTGACTGAGAGCTGTAGATGATGGATCTGAGTTTGGACAACATCCTCCTCTCACCACCTCCTCCACATTGTCCAGCGAGCAGCCCAGGACAGAGCTGGCCCTCCTCACCAGATTCTCTTCTTATCTGGGTCAGAGCAGCTCGTTTCACAGCAGACAACAGTGTAGAAAAGAGCTGAGCCCACCGCAGACACTGCAGACAGAGATGGAGGCGACTCTGGCTTTTTCTGTAAAGGTAAAGGTCATATTGTGGGACCAACACCCAGGTACCTGGAGCTTAGGCACAGGTGGTTGCTCTCACACCAGCTCACAAAGTCCATGAGCGACCTGTGCTCTGCATCCTCACCCACAATAGCTGAATCATCGGAGTGTTTCTGTTGTAGGTGAAGTCTGAGGTGTAGAGGGTGAAGAGGTCTCGTTCCCTGAGGGGCTCCACCACCTCACATACACAGTTGTGCAGACACACATACTGTGGCCGGCTGGTCAGGTCCTACCATCCTACCAATCGCCCGTCCACTCCCGCCCTCTCCAGCTCCCCTGCTAGCAGGCCTGGCCGGATGGAGAAGTCAAACATTATTCTCACAGCAGTCTCCAGGTGAGTCAAGGCCCCGTGCAGCAGGTTCCTCCCAGATGGTTTCTGGGGAACTTTAGAGCGGTATGAACATTTACTGGCTTAAGCAGGGAAACCATTGGAGCTCTGCAGGATTTGAACCCATGAGCCATGACAATGTCATATGTTACCATGGTAACCTTTCTTACTGTGATCCCAGCTCTCCTCAGGCCATTGACCAGCTCACCTGTGTAGTTCTGGGCTGTTTCCTCAATGTTCTTTTGTTCTTCACCAGGTGGAGGGAGATAAGTAATTCCACTTTCTAATAATCACTCAATGTCTTTTGTTTTCTCTTCAAGCTGCTTGGTTTTATAGATTTGTTTGTTCCAGTCTTGTTCAGGTCTACAGCTGTGTCTCTGGTGTCCTTTGACAGCTCTTTAGTCTTGGTCATGGTGGAGAGCTTACAGTCTGAGTGTCTAACGGTGTGGACAGGTGTCTTCTATACATATAACCAGTTCAAACAGGTGACATTAATACAGGTAATCAGTGGAGGATAGAAGAGCTTCTTAAAGAAGAACTAACAGGTCTGTGAGGAACTGGGTCCTTTCCTTGTTTTTAGGAGCTAAATGCTAATTTTCTGCACCATTATACAAATGTAAAGTCTTACAATGTGACTTCCTGGATTCTTTATTTACACTCTGTCACAGTTAGAGTACATTAACATTACAGACCAAACGGATCTTTTTAAGTGGGACAATGGCAGAATCATTGACTGACAATACAGTTTTGTTTTTCCATTTTACCCAAAAGTATTTGATAATAATCCTTTCTGTTGATAAAACAATTCATTTTCAAATGTTATAATGCACATTTCATAACTTCCATTTGTAAAAAGTTTGAGGATTGGTTGATGTTGAAACTGAACCCTGATGTGTAAAAGAGTAGGATTTTATTCCCCGGCTGATCTGTTCTTCTGGGTTCATACATACCTCAGCTCATTCACATCATCTGCCTTCATCTGCAGATGAAACATGTCATCCATTCCGGTCATCTCGTGACCTCCCCCAATAAACCTATCTCTGCAGACACTTACTCTGACTCTCCACCAGATGGAGACATAGAGCTACAGTCTTGTGCCTGTGAATGTAAACTCACTTGCAATTTCACTTATTCCCTGTTTCAATTGGGTTTGATGTAATATATTTAGGATGTGGCCAGGAAGTCATTATTTGTTGTTTTTTAAGTCATCAGACTGAACTGTGCTGTTGTCAGGTTGAGTTGTTCAGCACAGCGAAGGTCAGATTTAATGAGAATATTCATGAATTAACAGCATCCGAAGGAGCTTAAACATGCTTTACTTTAGCAGCAGCCGAATAAAAAAAAAACCTTTGCATCAATAAATAATAATAAGAACGTTGTATCTTTAAAATGGATTTTATGAGCTCTGCAGCTTCACAGAACAATGAATTTGAAGGGAAAAAGAAATGGAGCAAAAATCTTTTTTAGTGGATTACTTTCTCTGCTTTTCAAATGAGACCAAAAGTCAAACATCTTCTTTCAAAAAGCAGCTCACAGGAACAGTCGCATCACAATCAAACGTTTAAATGACAACGTAGTGAAGTTTAGGCACAGTTTCAATAAGGAAGATCTAGCTCAATTTCAGGTAAACTGGGTTGATTCTTCACTCCACTCATTAATTCATCTTCTGGTTTAGATGCTCTGCTGTTGAAACCTGGTTAAAAAGAAAAAAAAAATGTCTGTAAATATCTTTATTTCCCAGCAGAGCTACGGCATCAAGATCATTTTCTTGTTCTTGCCATGGGATCAAGAACATTCTAACAAGTTTCATTCTATTGTGGTTTAATAAATGAGCAACAATACGCGCTCAGTTGAATGGATGTTCCAGGACTCCGTGTTTATGCCTGTTACCCTGTGACGTATTTTTGACAGTTGTTTATCAAGAGAAATCCATATTTAAGACAAGCAAGCGTCATATTCAAAGCAGACACGTTAAACGTAAAACTACATGTTGTTTTCATATTTTTCTGAAAAAGTTGTGCACAACTTTGTCTTTATGAATATGACTTTGTCTATATGAAAACGTTTCTTGTTGACAGTTATCTTGCCCCATACGAATCCAGTGAAGCTGTGATAGAAGCTTACGTTGTGGTTTTGGAAATGACCTGGTGTTTTGCCAAGCTACGTTCCTCCTGCCAGAATGTGTTTCCCCGCTCTCAAGCATCTGTGATTTGTTTCATAACACTCATATTTGTCCCAAACGAAGGTGGATGATTAAAATATGCTTTTTTCTGGGGCTTCTGGGAGTTTCTTGTCATATTTGAATTTTTCCCCACATATTCTATGCTAAACAACCAGAGGGGGCACAGATTGTGTCAAGCGGCTGCTGATCCAGCCGGCCAGAATCTGTGCCCCCAATTATTTGCTGTAGAAGCAACAACTATTTATTAACAGTCTGTAGTTTAATACCTCCATAACAAAAGTCACTTTCTTAAATTGCGTTTCTTTTCCTAAATTAGCCAAACAAATGTCATTTTTTTTAAAACACAGAAAGCTGTTGTTAATTTACATAGAATATGTGCAAAAAATGCAAATGTGACAATAAACTCCCAAAAGCCCCAGAATAAAGTATAGCGTCATCATCCACCTTCTTTAAATGCTTTTTGGGACAAAATATGAGTTTTATGAGTTTGTAAAAGAATGTCTGCTGAAATAGATCACATAGACATCACACTGGTCTGTTGTTGACCAAAACTGGTCATATTTCTCAGTTAAAATAATGTTTCAAATCTTGCTCTGTTTGTTCTTATGCTCTGTTAACTGTACAAATGAGACATGGTCAATAAAGTTATTAAAAACAACATTTTTCTGTTTATCCCTTTTTTTTCACCAAAATTGGCCCCCAGTCTAATGTCGAGCTCTGGATTTGGCTCTCTGCTACCAAAACCTGGAGAACCCCTGATCTAGACAAACCATTTGACAGTGATACCTGTGATACATGAAACACATATTCAGCTTGAGTGCATTTTGAATTTGAGCAGGTGCAAGAGAAGATCTTGGAAAGAAATAACAATAGATTTGGGCATTTGTTGATCTGGAGAAAGCCTGTCATCGAGTGCCAAGGGAACTTCCATGATGGAGTTTGAGAAAGAAAATATCGCACTGAACGGTGCTAGAACATCCATGAGAAATGGTAAAGGAAACATGACCCAGTTTGAGGTGCGGCTTGGAGTTTTCAGGGTTGTAGTCTTAGTCCGTTGTTGTTTATTGTTATCGTGGATGCTGTCAAACCAGAGATGACATGGGACATGTTGCATGCACCTGATAGGATTATCGCAGAGGAATAGTCCAGTAGCCTCATAACATGGTTCACTAACTGTGAAGTAGCCATTGAAATCAAAGGGCTTAAAGTGAACCCTAATAAGACAGAGACACTGGTCTGTTCTAAGAGGGATGAAAGTATTAATAAAAGTATTGGATATTTAACTGTTTGGGATCGACCATCAATTTGAAGGGAGGTTGTGAAGTGAGTGTTAAAGCTAAAGTAACGGCAGCATGGTAGAGTGGTGTGCTGTGTGAAACACACATGCCAGTTAATGCAAAAGGAATGATGTATACAATGATGGTAAGGCTGGTCCTGAAATATGGAGCAGAAGAACTGCTCAAAAAAACAAAATGAGGAGAAGATGGATTCCGGAAGTTATATTGAAAGAAACAAAATCAGGAAATACATCAGAGTCGAAGGTGTCTGCACCACAGAAGATGCGTAAAGAAAGGCTCAGATAATACTGACATGTCATTTGAAAAGAAGATGGCGAGAACTCTAAACATGTTATGAAGGCAGATGTGAGACATAAGAAAAGATGGTGAAATGCTTTGCAGCAAGATCTGAAGGCCCTTCGAGTCACGATATCAGATCCAGATGACAATGAGTTGACTGGACTCTAGTGACCTCCACAGTCACAGTCAGGCAGAGCCCATACACAGAAGTGTTTGCAGGTTTCTGCATCTTCTTTACTTTGCAGACATTCACAAATAAAATGTAAACGTTTTGAAAAAAATCAAAGACGTGTATGTTTGTCTGATTATTGCACTGATATAAAAATGCTTTGCTTCTTTGCAAAAGCCTTCAATGGTTGGAAACGCTGTTAAGCTTTTGAATTATGTGAAGTTTATAAGAAACATCAGTGTGAGTTGAGCAGCAGAGCTGAGATTTGGAGCTGCAGCCTTCAAAAGTTTCTTGAAAGTCCCTCTGGAATACCTAAAAGAGAAAAGTGTCTCGTTCTACGCCCTGGTGCACATGCAGGCTGCTCCTCCTCAGTGACCTGTTGGCCTTCTTACTGGCCAGCGCTTCATGTCATTTGAAGGACCTCATGTCCTTCCAGAAGACACGCTAAGAAACCGAAACAGGGTCATTTGGGGGGGGGGGGGGGGGGGGGGGGGGGGGGGCTCCAAAGTCTGTTTAGAATGTTACAAATGAGACATTTTCAATTAAAGAATCAAATATGTAGAAAGATTTCATGGATCTTTGCAGATGTTTACAATTTTGCAGGTTTTGCTCAAATTCAATTTGAATTGGAACATTTATCAGGACATTTGCGTTTTACTTTCACACCAAAAACCAGTTTATTGCAGATCTAAACCTTTGACAACATGATCTTTGACAACATCTTATTGGAGGTATCTGAATGTGTTGTGATATAAATCTTGTTGATTGTTGAGCTTCTTCTGTTGTGAATTGAAATAGCTTTTCTTGTTTCAAACTCAGAGGTTCTGCAGTAAAGTCACAGAAAAAACGCATTCATGTTGTACTTTCAGGTCATTTGTTGTATTTTAGATGAGCACTGCAGTGTCAGTGCTCTCATTTCTGTGTGTGCGTGTATGCAGTGAACTGCTGCAAAATGTGGCAGCTTTGTGCCAGTTAACTTGACTGAAGCAGGCAAGCCCACTTCCATTATAGCAGATTGAAATCTCCACTGGGCCGTGTAAGGGAGTAATGTGTTACTTATATGGTCCAGACTGCGATGGATTTATGCGCATGGCATAAATAACCACCAGCGATGGTGGCAGTAAATCCTCTGTTCCTACTGTGAGATGAGTATTTCTGTTTTAGGGGGCATGAATGTACATGAATCTATTGGTTTGCATGTCAGCTGTTGAAAACCAATGTAGAAAAGTTGACTCTTATTACTGAAGCTGAAGCTGCTTCATGCATGAGCTGCACAGACGTGGCTGCAAGCATGTCAGAGTGGTGTGCGTGTGCACACTCTCATAATGTCATGTGTACTGAGTGAGCTGGATTCACAATATGTGCATGAATACAAAAACAGATGATGAGTAGCCTATTTAGGAACAATAATGATAAAAAAAACTATTTGGAATGGATTCTTCTTTAGAGACATCCTCCCTCCACAGTCATTTATTAAAAAATCAACGTTGGCATGCTTTTGGTTTTAATAGCAGCACACTGAAAGTGTCTTAACCTGAATGAATTTAGACACACTCATCCATTTTTAGGCCTGATGAAACAGGAATTACTTGTTTTTTCACACAAGCTCTGTCAAAAGGGATGACTGATTCATCATTTTCCAGTGAAGTTTCCATGTAAGATAAGGACCTGCTTTTCAATCCAGCTTCTTTTAAATGTATGTTTTTTTTAACAGCCTCTTAAAGCACAGAATTACTTAATGAGGGATTTTTATTCTTTCAAGATAAAACTAAGCAGCTAAAATGATCCAACCAGACAGAAACAAACATGACTGAACCTTTGAAAGTAAGGCTTTTAGTCCAAACAGGCGGCAGCGCTGAAACGTCCTGTGAGAAACGCCAGACCACATGCCTGTCGCGTGCATGCAGCACGCGCTGCAAAGACAGGAGCAAACTTACTGCAGCTGAGCGCTCGGGCTCTTCAGTTTCAATGAACAGTTTGAGACAAGAGTATCATCCATCCGGACCTGGCCAGGACTCTCGGCTCGAAAGAGAATCCATTTAAACAGCAGTCAGCTTTTGGTTCTTTTGTGGATTGAAGAGCGCGGTGTCTACAGGACACACCGAGAACATCACGTTTTCTTCAGGAAAGCAGACGACACCTCCTCTGCTGAAGCCTTTCTGTTAAAGTTTTCCCCGTTTTGCGCAGCTTGGATTTCTGAAAGTGCGCCATTTACGCAGAGACAGCAGGAGAAAAGACTTAAATCTGCGGCACATTGATCAGACCGTTTTTCCAGGATTCTAAAAACAAGAAGAGGAAATGAAATCCAACGCGGTCCTTCTGATGTGCTTCCTCTCTTTAACAAGTGAGTCCATTCGTTCTCAGCTCAGTCCACGGCTTAGGGGCGTCAGGTCCTGATTCTAGAACGTGTTCCCGGCAGCGCCCAACCTACCTCTGTCCATGGTGCTGATGAGAACCGTTCGAACAAACAGAATCAGAACTTCTCTTTACATTCGACATGTTTTCTCTACGTGTGTGTGCGTGCACGCGCGCCCGTGCGTTCTCAAGTGAGTCCAAACTACTGATTTTTAAAAGGGTTGAAAAAGAAGTTCAAATCAATTGTTCATTAGAACACATTTGAATTGATTTTTGATCAGGTAATATTTTGTGTTATTTGTATTTATGTTTTTATTCCTCCTGATTAAACTCAATGTCAGGCCAGATTCACTTTCAGCATTGTTCTCTGGTTTTAACACTTGTCTTGTTCAACTTTCCAGGAAAGTGTCATTCTTGCTCTGAGATTTGTAATAATCGATAAACGTGTGTCAGGATTCGGGGCTCAAAAACGGAAGTAGATTTCAATTGTCTTGAGAGCAAGGTCTTAGATAGTCTTCAGTGTCATTGGGGTTCTGGAGCCTCATCTTCATGGTGGAAACACAAAGGAATGAGGCTGGGGGTTAGAAGGGGGCTAAAGTTGATGCTGCCGCCCCTCATTGTTGTTTACAGTTCACCCAAAACATGCTGGGCTGTTGAAGTTGTTTTATTAACCTGATGGTTTTTTGTGGTCTGAGGTGAAAAAGTTGAAGTAAGACAAAAAAAAAAAGGCCAATGTGATCTGCCAACAAGATATAAAATGTCTTTGCTGATGGTAAACGCTTCTTCAGCAGCAGATTGTGTGAAAACCTCCTGCTACTGACCTTTGATGCTGAGCAGCGGGGACAGATCCACTGAGCTTTTCCTTGTGCAGCCACACTATTAACATTTGTGATGATCAGACCCAGAATTTTTGGCATAGATTGGCTTCAGTGTTAGTACTTCCTGATGGTCTGTCTGTCAAAGTGTCAAAATGAACTCCTGCAAGAGGCCTTTGGTCTAATGGAAATGCACAGGGCAGCCTGAAAGCTTCAAAGAGTTCTAATGCGTTCATTTTCCTCAAGTTTGAATGAGAAACTTTAGGATTATATTTTTGGCTCTTAGTTACACATTTATGCTTTTTTGCTTAAGTTTTATAGAATTTTGATTGTGTCAATAAGCTAAAGTGGGATATGATGTAAAATTGAACTTCAGAGAGAGAAGGTGAGCACAAAACCACTCACAGAGAAACCCCGTGTGCTGCTTTTATGAAAGTCTTTGTGGGCACAAGCAGATGGACCTGTGAATCATTTATATGGAGCTATTTTATAGCTACAACCAAAAGTCCCATCTCTTGTCTTTTAAGGAACATACTTGAATGGCTCTTTGGCCTAAAAATAGAGTCTGTTGTTGGAACAAAGACATTTTCTTTCTTTAGTTTCTGTTTGATTCAGTTTATTTTTCAAATTTCTTTTATAACAAAAGTCATCTGAGAAGTGAAAAGAACATGTAACTTTGTAGGCTGCAGTCGCTGTCTTCTTGAACTAAAGTTTGGTCTTTTATCCTTTCATTTTTTACATCCTGTAGCTGTTTTATATGACACTAAGCCCACTCAGTCAGGAAAGCACCAGAGTTACATTTCATCACAGAGGTTTTGATGTTTGGCTTGAATGTTTTCACCAAAGCTTGATGTCACGTCAAAAGCAGCAGAACTATGACAAACATCTGCTAAAGCAGAGCACAGACGCACCGCTGAGCTTTGCATTGCAGCATCCGTCAGAGCACTGGGACCCTGGAGTCCTCATCCTAAATGATTTTTATGTCCCCACTGATGCTCACACCACTCCTCACAGTGTTTAGCCATTTTTCTGGCAGTGCTTGTGTTTCCTGGAAGACCTGAAAACAGTAATTTGATTTTGTATCATGTAACAATGTTTGATAATACAGTACTTCTGAGCACCAGGGCACTCAAAAACATAACTCTCAAAGTTCAACAGATCTGGATCTCTGAATAAAGCTTTTCAATCTGGTTTTCATCTGGAACCCAGAGTAGTTTCTGATGATTCATGCATCTGATTAAACTACAGATCTTCTGCGATTCTTCTTGCTCTGTGGTCGCACAGGAGTGTTAGCTGCAGGCTCATTTTGTTGTTCTCTTGTAGACTCCCTACTCTACGGCAAAGCATAGTTGAAGACTTGTGCTTGTGACTCGGACTTCAGTTGCACTTCTGTCAATTTATAAGACTCAACTTAAAGTTGCAAAGACCAAATTTCTGACAGATATTTGTGCAGAGACTGTAAAAGGGTAATGAGATCCTATGGACACATCATGAAAAACGAGAAGACAACAGACTGTACATTTTAATGACAGACACTGCAGAAGAACATGTCCTTGTCTGAGCATCATCCGAGTGTTCCGTTGGTATTGAGCTCCCTGACCTGGAGACCTTCTATAACAAGTGGTTCTGCGCCAGAGCAAAGGAGGTGTAGAAGGGTTAGGGTGTTGAGGTCAGGGAAATGTTTCCTGAAGGCAAACAGAGGGATTCACTGCAAAGACCACATCTCAAAGGAAAAAAGCTCTTGTTTCAAGAAAAGGTATCTTGTGTTTTGTCTTGCAAGAAAAATAAACCATCAAGAAAGCCTTTCAATAACAAAATTATTTCAGATTGAGAAAAGGTGTATTATGACTAGAATTAAAGTTCAACAGATTTTTTTCTTAATATGAGAATTCTTGGTATGACAACTCATTGGCAGATCTGTTTTGCTTATTTAAAGAAAATCCATCAATGGGGTAAGAGCTTTGGACTTATTCTTTCGGTGTGATTTTGCAGTGTGAAGACATGCTTCTTGTTGCAGGACGTTTGGCTCCTTAACCAGAACACCTTGCACCTGTCTTCCTGCTCACACAACATGCCGTTCTACCTTAGCTGTTTCTGAACAGGAAACTTACTAATTTACACAATCTCTGCAAACTATTGTCCCTTTATACACCTTCAACTTCTTTTTTTTTTTTACTTATTAACTTATACTTTTTGATACTTACTGCTCTTATGATTGGGTCTTGTACCCTGTTAAGCAGTCATGGAATTCACGTACCAAACATTGTTCTGTGTACGTGTGTGGATGTACTGCAGAGAAGAGTTTGTAGGAGTCAGTCTGAAGGCTCACCTCTGTCTAACTAACATGGAAGCACAAATGAAGATTGTAAGTGTGATCTGAACAAACGCATTCCTGAGGAACACTGTCCTGTGGGCAGACGAGGCTGCAGTGTAGCAGTAACACCTTTCCGCAGACATGAGAGTGATTTCATGTATTCTCTTCAGAAAAAAAAATCACTGACTTTCAGTGTGACCTGCACGGTTGAAATAGTTGGTTAAATCTGAATAAAGAACATCTGTGCTCTCTGACGGCTCGCTGCACGTAATCTCACAGAAACAGACGGTCCATGTGGCGCAGAGTGGGACGCCATCCAAATACGAAACGCTCCGCTGCTGCTGCTGTTACATTTGTTTGACAGAGTTGGCACATCAGTGACCTAAAAGAGAGCATCTAAATCGTTTACTCCTATTAGTCCATCCCTTTTCTATAATCAGAGGTTCAAGTGCTACAGAAACACAAAGCTGAAGGATCCTCTCCCAGGATGCAGGAAAGAGGAACCCAAACAGACTCTGCAGTGCAGCCACACAATGCAGTGACATTTCTGTGTTTCCACAGGCAGGGGTTTGTCCTTAAAGCTTGTGGTTTGCCACACGACAGTGGCATCTATTCTGTAGATCATTTCTTTTAACGTAGAGCAGAAAAGTGATGCTTAAACTTGATTGAATTTTTTTGCTTACCCTTTATGTTTCGTCTTTGTGTTTCCGCAGGCAACCAAGCGGAGAATGCAGAGGAGCGTCTGGTGAACTACCTGCTGGGCCCCGAGCGCTACAACAAACTGATCAGACCAGCTGTTAACAAGAGCCAACAGGTCACCATCTCCATACAGGTGTCTCTGTCGCAGCTCATCAGCGTGGTGAGTACACGACCAGCGCAGTGTCGCCATGCATCCAGATCCTTTGAAGGTGAATGGTTTTTGTTTTCATTGTGTTAACAAATGTCACAGTTATATCAACTATAAATAAAAATAACAACAACAAAACATTTTACTGAAGAAGTCCAACCAGATGTATTCAAGTTGGATCAAAAACACTTCCAGGATGGAAGAAGGACAGTTTCATCTGCTGCTGATGTAAACAAACTCACTGTCATTTTAGAAGTCACTCGATTTATTGTCAAATTATTGCAACAGATGGAAAACATTAAACTGACAGCAGTGCATCTTTTTTATCAGTAAAATTCAGCCAAATGTCACTTTGCATTGAAAATTTGTCTCCTATGCAGATCTGTTTTGTATTCTGCCTCATTAGAGAGTTTACGCCCTCTAGGGTGCAGGAGGGTTCATGGGAGTTCACTCATCTTGTCCATGTGTTTGATGGATTTGGAGAAGGCGTTCAACTGCATTTTCTGTGGTGTCATGTGGAGGGCGCTCTTCTTTCTGAGGGCTGTCCTGTCTCTGTATGACTGGAGCAGGAGCTTGTTCTGTATAGCTGGCAGTAAGTCAGGCCTGTTCCCGATGCATGTCGGACTCCAGGGCTGGGAGGGCAGGGCTGCCCTTTGTCACCGGTTCCGTTCATAGTCTTTATGGACAGAATTTCTGGTGCAGCCAGGGGCTGGAGGGGGTCTGGTTTGGGAACCACAGGATTTTTGGGGATGATATTGTCCTGTTGGCTTCATTGAGCCAGAAACTCCAGCATGCATTGGAACAGTTTCAGCCGAGTGAGATGCGGCTGGGATGAGGGTCAGCACCACTAAGTCGACTCGACCGGAGAAAGGTGGTTTGTCCTCTCTGGATGGGTGGAGTTGTCCTTCCCCAGGTGGAGGAGTTTAAGTATCTTGTTCACGAGTGAGGGAAGATCAGAGCATGAGATCGACAAGCGGATTGGTGCGGCGTCTACCGTAATGTGGACGCTGTGCCGGTCTGTTGTGGTGAAGAGAGAGCTGACCCAGAAAGCCAAGTTCTCAATTTACCAGTCGATCTTTGTCCAATACTCTCCTATGGTCATGAGCTCTGGGCCATGATTCAAAGAACGAGGTCCCGGATACAAGCCTGAAATGAGCTTCCTCCGTAGGGTGGCTGGATGCTCTCTTAGAGATAGGGGGAGGAGCTCGGTCCCCCCGGAGGAGCTTGAAGTAGAGCAGCTGTTCCTCCACATCCAGAGGAGCCAGTTGAGGTGGCTCGGGCATCTGGTTCGGATGCCCCTGGACGCCTCCCTGGGGAGATGTTCCAGGCGTGTCCCACTGGGCGGAGGCCCCGGAGAAGACCCAGAACACGCTGGAGAGACTATGTCTCTCGGCTGTTCTGGGAACGCCTTAGCCTAGCTTACTACTTAACTTCTGGGTCTTGTAAAATGTTTACAACTGCCCCATAGCTCTGCAGCAGATCTGTGCCAACAGTTCTTCTGTCCGTGTGGTGAACGTTTCTAAATCTACTGGATTTGAACCTTGGCTGAGCGGTTCAGTTCCAGCATAAATTCATATTCTGCTGTGTTTTGGTTCAAAAGACCTTGTGGATTTTGAGTCGTTCACAAACAGAGAGGCACTGTGGACATGGATCTGCTGCAGATCTGCTGGATTATGTCCATACAGCTCATTAATGACAACAGCACAGGTTTCTTACACTCTCAACCTGCACAAGAAAGCAGACTACAGATACATTTTAACCCATTAAACTGCGCTGCCTGCTTTGAGCTTGTGCTGCCCGCCGTGAGTTATTACTTTCTGTGTAATTCTGTCCTACCCTCTCTGTAGTTTTGCCTTGTGTTTACCTTGTAACACTTTGCCCGGTTCTCTAGTCCTCCTTGAATCATCTCAGACCTTCACTTGTTTCAGAACTCAGCCACTTGCTTGCTGCAGAGAACCAGAATGCAGGAACACATCACATCCTGCATTGGTTACCTGTGTGATTCAGAACTGATATAACATATGTATATGTTTATAACTGACTGCATGGCCTTCATGATGATGATGATGATGATACTTTATTGATCTCAAGGGAAATTGGTTGTGGTTGGCAACACATACAAAGACATATTGCCTGGCGGAGGGCAGCAGCCATGCAGATCTGGCGGTGCTAATAGCTCAGAAAAGACACATGGGAGGGCACGGGAATGATGTCAAAAATCAAGCAACTTCAATCTGTGTTGCAATAGAACAGGATAGATTGAAGTACAAGCAAAAATACATCAACATATAAGCACATTGATTCACAAAGACCAAAGTTTCACACAAACAGACCCCCACACGTCCGACCAAGCGGCAGCTGTGTATCATTGCACAGAGCTTCCCAGCACAGCCAGGGGGGCCAAGAAAGAGAGTCACCAAGGCGCTGAAATCTAGGGAAAGGGTCATGGAGAGGGAGGAAAGTAGGTTTCCATGACAACTGGCTCTGCTTATGGCACTTTCAGTGGATTTGCTTCGGTTCGACTGAGGGAGTGTGCCCTTGGCCTGGGAACGTCTGATCAGAGATGATTGTTTAGGTGCAGGCAGACACAGCTGCTGCCTGCTGCTGAATATCCAGGTACTGCTTGTTGCAGAATATTCAGCAATCCAGGTCAATTTTCCTGGTTTCCTCCAAGTCGAGTTGTAACTTGCTCCATGCTGGTTTCCGTCTTCCCAGCGGAAACTGCGATGCGATGCACTCGGGCAAAGAGAGCATCGATCTTGTTCTCCAACCTGTTCAGTTTATCAGTTTGTCTTTACGGCTCTAAGTGTCCCATCACAAAACACTCTCAGCTCTCCTTTCCCTGTAAGCCGCTTCACCAGGTTCCGGTACATCCAGATTCCGCCAGCTCCCGTCAGCAGGAAGCAGATCATTATTCCAATGATGTAAACATCTTCAGCGTCTTCCAGAGAGAATTGGGACAGGAGGAAATGCTCCATTTGCACCATGGGTCATTCACACATCCATCGGCAAACGCACCTCCTGGGCGAGTGGGGTTCTCTTTTCATGGTGGAGAAGATTTGGTCGACCGCATTCGCAGCCTAACATCAGATCAGATCCATATTTTTTAGAAAGTGAAAAAATCAGAGAGTGGTCACAGAGAGACGGGACAAAGAGCCTTGTTTGGAGATAGATCAGGGAGCTCAGAGAAAAGCGTCCACTTTGGCGAGTGCCGGAAGAAGAATTCAAACTTATCTGATAAGATTTTAAAGTATGAGTTCATCATCTTCTGATCTGTTTTCATAGCATTCCCAGAGTTCTTTTTATCATGATTACGCTGTTTCAGCCAAAATCCCTAAACCTGTGTTTCTTGGACATAGTTTCTGCAGAATGGTGTTGCTGATGACGTCAGCAGCGGTGTCTGCATCCGCTGATGTAAACAGTGACCACGATGGGGGATGTAAACTCCCTGGGCAGATAATAAGGCCGCAGTCCGACAGCCAAGAGTTCAACGTTTGGGCTACAGAGATGGTTCTCGACACAATCATGTCCGGGATTGCACAATCGCTCGTTCACACACAGAATTATCCCCCCGTCTTTCTTCTCACCGGAGGCAGTGAATTCTCTGTCCGCCCGCATGGTCATAAAGCCGGGTAAAGCTACACTCTGGTCCGAAGTGTGTGGATGAAGCCATGTCTCAGTATAACCCAGCAAGCTGCTCTCATGTATTCTCTCTAGGTGTTGATTGTTGCTGCCAGCTCGTCAGTCTTATTAGCCAGAGAGCGTACATTCCACATGATGATCGCAGGTACGGCGGGTTTGTCTTTCCACTTCTTTGCCTTTACTCTAGCCTTAAGCTCTAGCCCGGCATCCCCGCCGTCTTTTCACATTTTCTTTTGGTATGTCATTACTAAACCCCAGCGGCAGGACAGGCCTGGACGGGTTACACTCAGTTACGAAGAGTAACGAGAGTAGCAGGAAAAGAGAAAAAAACTACCTTGGAACAAACAAAATCCATTCTGTTGACAGTGGTGCTGTGGAAGTTAAGCAAAAGCCAAATAGAAGAATAGAACAATGCTATAATAAAGAATAAAAGACAAGCAGAAAAACTGTAACCACAGGAGCTGCTGCATCAGGCAGCAACACCAATGCATATATACGAAGAAAATCGTACAAGAGTTCTTTTTTTTTACAAATAAAAAACTGAAAAGTGCAAAAGTATTCAGCCCCCCTGAGTCAATACTTTGTGGAACCCCCTTTTGCTGCAATTCCAGCTGCAATTCTCTTGGGGTTTGTTTCTACCAGCTTTGTACATCTACAGACTGAAATCTTTGTCTATTCTTCCTTCAAAACAATTCAAGCTGAGTCAGATTAGATGGAGAGTGTTTGTGAACAGCAGTTTTCAGATCTTACCACAGATTCTGGATTGGATTTAGGTCTGGACTTTGGGTCATTCCAACACATGAATCCATTTCATTTTTAACATTCCATTGTAGCTTTGGCTTTATGTTTAGGGTGGTTGTCCTGTTGGAAGGTGAATCTCCGCCTCAGTCTCAAGTGTTGTTCAGACTTCAATATTGCTCTGGATTTGGCTCTATCCATCTTCTCATCAACTCTAACCAGATTCCCTGTTCCTGCTGCAGAGAAGCAGCCCCAGAGCATGATGCTGCCACCACCATGTTTGACAGTGGGTATGGTGTGTGTACAGAGTGCACTTCCTATGGTGTAGTTCACATCAGACATGAAGCGCCACGGACCTCTGTGCCTGGTCGCATGCAGCAAAACATTTTGGCGTCTGGTCTATTTTCCCGTGAGCCACGAGTGATCTGTGTCCATACTGGCAGGAAGTTACGCAAAGACACATGAGAAAATCCAGTCAATATTCATAATATAACCAAATTTTTACAATAAAGCACAGCGATTGATAAACATGATCATATTTTTATATCTAAACCTGATATAAACAGACCAGCACACTAAACAAACAGACAGACACACACACACATGCACGCACACACAAACAAACACGTGCACACACAGATTAACGTAGTGGGCGGGGGGGGTTGGGCATAAAAAACAATCGACAAGAGGGAGGCAGAGAGCAGTTGGCAATGAGGATATTAGGAAAGAATAGGATATTAACTTACCCCATGATGGAAAAAAAAACTGATTTGCAAGTGAAGGTGGAGACCGCGCGTACTGTTCCGCGGTGCTTCCGCGTCCAGTGTGAACCAGGCGGAACTCGGAGCTAAACAAGGGCTAGCTGGCAGCCGACCGTAGCGACAGTTCTGGTAAATGGCGTGTACTTATATAGCGCTTTTCTACCTTCACTGAAGGCCCAAAGCGCTTTACTGTCACGGTCCCATTCACACACACATTCACACACTGATGACGGTTCTGCTGCCGAACACTGGCGCCAACCTTCCATCAGAGGCAATGTGGGGTTCAGTGTCTTGCTCAAGGACACTTCAACACATGGGCGGGCAAGGTGGGAATCAAACTTTTCTATTTTATTTGAATTTGAACTGCCACAGCATCCGGCTGCCAGTTCGCAAACTTTAGTTCCGAGTTAGCTGTTTTTGCTTCATTATCCTCTTATTATGAACTCATTTCCACAGACATGTTTTTGTTACACCTATGAGTGGAGCAGTTTGTCTGCTGCTCCTTTTGGACTGTTTTCCACCACTGGAAAACTGAAAGTATCCACTGCTGAACTGTTTCCATGGATCTGCTGCTGTCGCCTGACAGCCGCAAAATGCGTCCGGAGATCGCTGCATTATGATCTGTTTTATTCCATGGTTAGAAAGATCATTTCCCGTTACGGGATCAATAACATTCTAAAAAAAGGTTGGTTTTATTTTAGTATGATAAAACTAACACGCATGTGCAGTGTGAACAATCGATGTTCCAGGACTCCATGTTTATGCCTGTGACCCTGTGATGTATTTTTGATAGTTTGTTAACAGGAGAAACTCGTATTTAAAACGTATAACGAAACGATGTATTGATTTTTATTCTGCACAGTTGTGAACAAAGCAGTAATTTATGCTCAACTTTGTCTTCATGAAAACGTTTTGTTGTTGACAGTCCTTTACCCTGTACTGAGGGCATTGTGTGTGTTTTTATCATTTTTGTGTTAACGTCTTTCTGTTTTAGTTTTTGTGGTTTGGAAGTTTTCTTAATTCTGTAAAGAGAACTTTGTGCTACAAATGATTGTTTATAAATCAATGTTTGTTTGTTTCTTGATCACTTCTTTTAGCGTCTCTATTCTTCTTAACTTTCTGCATACACATCCAAGGACTGTGGTTCTGTGGAGCACCGATGTGGGAGAAATGTTCTTTTACCGATAAATGTTCTTTGGCCCTGAACTTCACATCATCTGGATGTTTGTGTTTTAGTTTGAAGTCTTTTCGGCTGCTTCACTTCATCTCACAACTTGCATGAAGAGGATAGCTGTGTTCATGTGTGCTGACGTGACTCTGGTTTCAGTTCATTTCTTTCTTTTTCTGTTTTTGGTCTTTTTTTAATACCTGCTTGTGTTTCAGATGCAGGCAAAGCATTTTCCATAAAAAAGGATTATGATGATGCATGTGCATACTCGTCACCTCTAAGCAGATGTGGGCGGGTTGTTTTTTTTGACAAACCTCATGAGCTCTTGGGGGTTTGGTTGATTTAAACTTCTTTGATTTTGCAATCTTGTAGAAAGTCATCTTTTTGCTGGCATTGAACCTTCAAGGTACTGGACTACAGCCACAGTTCAGTACAGACAGTGTTTCATTGATTTGTCCGTACAATGAAATGAAATGTTTTATTTCAAGCAATCAAAACAAAAATGTTCATTATTGTCACTCAGTTAGATTGCCAAAAAACCCAAACACAATTAGGAAATCCGATTTTGGTTAGATTCTCGTGGAGACTTCCTGTAAACCCTTAATGTGTTTCACTGTAAATGACAGTGAAATTGGAAGAACGTTAACAGTATTGTATTGTAACTGACATTTTTCTGTAGTTTTTAATGTGGTACGGTGCCATACTGCTAATTGCAACAGAATGGAAAAAGCAAAAAGGAACAAAATCATGTGATTTACAGGAACTTACTGTAAAAAACTGAGCATTAAAATAAAGAAGTGTTTAATTTGATTTAAAAATCAGCGGCTCAAGAACATTCTGGAAAGATTTCATCTGTCTCCCAGTCAGTTTACGTCCGTTTGGCAGCAACAAACTTTATTTTGTTATTTTTTTCCCCCCTGGAAAAAGCAGAAATGCATTATGGGAATTACAGTTAGAATGTTAGTGTTGCACCAGACGTTAGTAGTGTATGTCCAGCCATGACATTGCAGTGCTGTTCCATTGAAATTGTAATAATAATAATAATATGAAAACAGTAAGTAGTGAATAAAAAAAGCAAAAAATGGAACAAAAACAAGAAAGCAGCACCACAAATATATATTTAAAAAAGGTGGTTATTAAATAGCAAAGTCACTAGTAAACAATAAATACTGTGATTAATCACAATCCAAGAGTGTGATTGATCTGATTCCATTTTTAATGGATTGACAGCACTAAAAACATATAAAGGTGTCAACAGCAGTGACAGGGGTAGGTGGTGAGTACACAGACACACTGTTGCCAAATTGGGCAGATTCCCACTCAACTCGTTTTCCTTAAATTGGAGGATTTTTCACCCAATCTGGCAACTCTGCAGTTGGATAGACACTGTTCTTGCATGAACTCTGTAAGTAAATTCAAACTCTTTACTAGACGTACTAAAGACAAACTGTATTGAAAGTATCAACCTCATCAAGGTAGTATCAATACTTCACCTTGGTATTGGTACTATTGATCCTCAGATCGATATGCTCACCCCTACTTTAGACATGAATACATGTTACTTTGTATGAAGCAAATGTAGAGGACTGCACACTAATGTGAGGAAACTGCAGTTCAAAGTGATATACTACAAATGTGAAACTCTGTGAAAGAATTTACATACCTCACTGTCATGAGTTTACAACAAACTGCTAAAAAATTACAATTACAGGATTTTTCTGTCAAAATTGCTGCCAGTAAAATCCTGTGAATTTACAGTGAAAAGTCAAGAGTGTTGGAAAAGGAGGAGAGAATGAAAACCTCGACTTTTATCAAGTATTTCATGTCGTGTCTTTGCTGTTTTCTTTCAGAATGAAAGAGAACAGATCATGACCACCAACCTGTGGCTCTTTCAGGTAAATTTTCTCTGATTTGTGTGTTTGATTGCATCCTGGTTAGCTGTTGAGCTTGTCAATGGATCTCCTCTGTGTCGTGTGTGTAGCGGGGAGTTTCACAGCCTTATAACATCTGGAGTTTGACTTTGTGGATTTCACCTGTGCAGGCATTGTTTTTAAAACATATTCCCTACAATAAACAAGGGACCACTGTAACACATGTTCTTTGACATACCAAAATTATTCAACCATTTATGCAATCACTATAAATCAGCTGATTCTGCAGCAGAGAAAAGCTGTTTTTTTCACGACTGCTTTTCTCCGCTGCAGAATCCACTGGAATCACATTCATTGCAAACACAGTTGAAGAGTTCGGACAACACTGGGGCTAAAGTTCACATGTTTAAGAGTCAAGGTCATGCATTTGGCGCCATCTATTTGCAGGAGTGGAATGACTACAGGCTGAGATGGGATCCAGACAAATACGAGGGCATCAAGAAACTGCGAATACCTTCCAAACTCATCTGGCTTCCTGACATTGTGCTCTACAACAAGTGAGAATACACAGTCATTTAAGAGCAGAAACACTGCAAAAATACTCTTTATAGTCTATCGCTCTCTGATGTTTTCAGATTCTTCACCAGACCTGTGTCTCTTCCAGTGCTGATGGTGTCTATGAGGTCTCCTTCTACTGCAACGCTGTGGTCTCCAACACAGGCGATATCTTCTGGCTGCCTCCAGCCATCTACAAGTCAGCCTGTGCCATCGAGGTGCAGAACTTCCCTTTTGACCAGCAGAACTGCACCCTGAAGTTCCGCTCCTGGACTTACGACCACACAGAGGTGGACCTGATGCTCACCAGTGACTTTGCCAGTCGGGATGATTTCACACCAAGTGGAGAGTGGGACATCGTCTCGCTTCCTGGACGCAAAAACGAGGACCCCAACGACATCACCTATCTCGACATCACCTATGATTTTGTCATCAAGAGGAAGCCTCTGTTTTACACCATCAACCTGATCATCCCGTGTGTGCTCATCACGTCACTGGCTATCCTGGTGTTCTACTTGCCTTCAGACTGCAGGCAGAAAATGACGCTGTGCATCTCGGTGCTGCTGGCTCTCACTGTGTTCCTGCTGCTGATCTCAAAAATAGTCCCACCCACATCTCTCGCAGTGCCCCTCATAGGTTTGTCAGCTTTCCATGTTTACTGCAGCCAGGGAAAACCACAGGGGAATCCTCCTCTTTACGGCTAATCTGTTAATGCATGCCTGGAGACAGAAGGTCTCAGTTTATTCAGGCTTTCTTGGTGTCTGTAATCATCACTCTAATTCTGTTGGTTAGCAAATTCATTTAATCTGGTGTTACAAGTTTCTTCTTTGAAAAAAGAAAACATGAAAGCTAATTCAAAATGAAACTAACCAGGAAACAACAGACATAACCGAGGAGGAGGCAGATGCCGTGGTACCTTTTGCTTTGACAGATTAATGTCAAGGATTGTGTTCATGGGGTTGTAATGGAAGGTTTTTTCACTTCACCCCCCCAGCACTACTTAAGGCTGTGTCTCACTGCCGCTACATATGATTTTGATATATTGCACGAATGAAACTTGGTCATGTGGTCCAGGTCCATTGACCTTCAGGTGATGTCACAGCAAGTAAGCTGAGCTCAAGTTGTCTGCAGGGCAGAAATTGCTGCTGAATATCAGGGTCAAAGTTGACCTAAGAGTCAGTGGAAGATCCCAGGCGCCATATTTTCTAGAAGTCATGTTTGACTCTTATTATGCATCAATTGGTCACGTGAATATACGTGGAAAAATGTTCACAGATGTATCATGAATAAACCACAAAAGGTTTACAACATGTGTGAACAAGTCCATTAGACATACGTGGACACACGCAGAACAGTCGTAGAAAGTCACAATTTTGCATAAGCATCTCGCAAAAATCATGCAAAATTAGGTTAGATTTATGTAATAATTGCATATAAACTACGTCATTGTCAACAAACCGAAAATTTGGAACAGTTAAAAAATGGAATTCAGGTAAAGACATGTCGGCCGAGACCCTCGATGGACGTCTGCGCACATGTACAAATATAAAACACAAGAAACACGTCTAAATTATGTATATGACGAATGTATCACAAAATACTGACTTTACTTAGCAGTAATTTGGAAAAAGATCCTGGACCCAGTTGACAGAAAACTGTTTGACCTGCTGTAACAAACCCTGACCGTAGGTGTTCAGACAAGACGGAGACCAGGATTCTGAGCCGCCATTCAGAGCTGGGGCCTCCAAATACACTTCTGATTCCAGTTCACTTCTTCTTCTCTCTTGACAGAACCATTTTAAAAGGGACTGAGGGCGCATACACACTGCAGGTTTGATTCACAGCATGGTTGATTGCTGGACATAGTCTGCTTCATTCTGCAGGGGTGAAGGCTCACCTGAACTCTGTTGCGGACCAAACACTCAAACCCTGACCTCTCTGAGAGCAAAGGTCTCATTTACCATCAAGCTGAACCAAATTGTGCAATTGACCTAAAAGGAGTAGACAATGAGATAGAATCTGTTTTTAGAAGCTCATTTGGCTTTACCAAAGTTTGATTCATTACATTCAGTTATTAAAATAAAAAAAAATAAAAAAAACAGAGAAAGAAGAAAAAAGCTAAAAATAATCTACTTCAATAATGGATTTGGAAATGGCTCATTTCAAGGAATAAAAGCAAAAACAAAATTAAGCAAGAAAACAGCAGAAACATATCTCTGTACAGAAATATGTCAAAATTAGGATAATTTGTCATGACATGGATTAGAAAAACTCTTACATTCAGCACACTTGTAAAAAATTCAATTAGAACTCCTAATTATAGACATATTAGCTCTTTTGCATTCAGTACATGACACAATGAAATTATTAATATTAATTAATTTATATTAATTAATATTAGGTTTATCAAAAGGAGTTTTATTAAATCGTTGAATTGAAGTGAATGTATACATTACTCAGCTTTTATAATAAAGAAACCAAACAGGTGCTATGATGACAGAGATAAAACGCAATCACAATGTCATTAAACAAAACAAGGTCAGTGTTTCGTTTCTATTAAGAATGCGTGAAGCTGATTTTTGTTCCAAAGAAGGAAAACAAGCGTTGGAAATTATTTTCCCTAATAACCTCTACTGTCCATCGTTCATCCACCAATCAGCTTTGCTTTCTTCCCTGTCTGTGACCTCTGCCTTCTTCTCTCTTCCCTGTTGGTGAGATAGACGGTAATGTTGCGTTAGACGTCCTGACTCTTCTATTACATTCAACAATGAGGCAGTACACTTTTAGTACACAAGTACACAATATTAGTGTTGATGAAATCTGCACGCCGTTTTTGATTGGAAAGGAATTATTTCAAGCAATCAGTCTAAAATAAGCCACATTTATATAATCCCGACTCTGACTCGACATCATCATTTCCTTTAGTTTGTTATTAACATCCTGTTTGTAACTTATGATCAGTTATTATTACTGTACCAACATTGATTTAGGGCATTAAGCATCCTCAAGTAACAATGAATTACATTGCTGTGTATGTAGATATAACATTGTTTTAAACTTGAATGAACTTAAATGAAGCAGTGATGTAAGTTTCAAACATCCTCTAATGTCTATTATTTCTCATGAGAGAAACTCAGCAATATAGAACAGGTTTCCAACATCTGAAAAAAAATCATTTACATAAGTCAGTATAAAAATCAAAAATACATGAAGAATATTTTCGTTAGAAAAGCCATTTACTTAAACAGGTATATAAAAATAAAAAAAATATGTGTAGATTATTTTCATTAGAAAGATCCTTAGTCAGGGAACCAAGTCAAGTGATTTGATTAAAGCCTTTGTCTAAGACGTTATTTCTGCTGCTGCTGCCTGATTAACAGCCGTCCTTCTGGGTTGAACAGAGTTTATAAAGTTCTCCTCGTTGTTTTGACTGCAGCCTTTGTTTATCAGGTCCATTGACCTTAAGCTGATATCACAGCAAGTAAGTTGGGCTCATGTTGTCTGCAGAACAGATATTGCTGCTGAAAATCAGGGTCAACGTTTATTTGCTACATAAATGTCAGCAGCAGCAGCAGAGGATGCTGAGGTTATAGAAACTAGGAAAGAGAGGAAGACCAAAGAGGAGGTTCATGGAGGTATTGATGGAGGACATGAGAATGGTTGGTGTGAGTGAGGAGGATGCAGAAGAGAGGATTAAATAGAAGCAGATGATTCGCTGTGGTGACCTCTGAAGGGAGCAGCCAAAAGGCAAAGAAGGTGATGTGGGTGGAGTCAACATGCCCCTCCCACTCAGTTTAGGCATACAGAATCCAATGTGGGATAAAAGAACATTTGTTTGTTTAGATGTGCTTATGGGTGGAACACAAATGAAAAATGAAGCGTTTTTAAAGAGGTCATGTCAAAGTCTCTATTCCAAACTTAGAAACGTGGGTCATGTCTTTAAAATAATGTGTCTACTTCCATGTTCTCGTACACCTGTATGGGAACCATGTCTTTAAAAACTGACATGAGTGTGTAGGAAGGTAGCAGTCAGATCCTTACATGATGTTTGTTCCTCTGCCTCAATGTTTTCCAGGTAAATACCTGATGTTTACCATGGTGTTGGTCACATTTTCCATAGTCAGCACGGTCTGTGTGCTCAATGTGCACCATCGCTCCCCGTCCACCCACTTCATGCCCGAGTGGGCCAAACGCATCTTCTTGGTCCGCCTCCCGACCTTTCTCCTCATGAGGCGTCCAGGCTCCTCCAGGGCTCGCCACAAACCCCGGCAGAAGTATGCCAGAAAGAATCCAAACTGCAAAAACAGCTTCCAGAGCGTCGCAGGAAACTGGCAATACTCCAGAAACAGACTCAGTGGAATCCCGACGGACAGTGACTCCTTCTACGTGAATGAGGACTTGGTGCACAGATGTTGCTGGAAGGTGGGGGACATCCCAGATGGAGGGGGTGGGCTTTCAGACTTCCGGAGGTCTTGTGCTGATCAGCGGGATGCAGATCTGGATGAGGCGATGGAGGGAGTGAGATACATCGCTGACCACATGAAGACAGAAGATGACGATGAAGGGGTGAGATGAGCTGAATGTGCTGATGGTACAGGAAGTTAATGTGAGAGCAGCTCTATGAGCTAAAGGTTGTTTCAAATCATAAGCGAGGAAAAGAATCCAACATTTTCGAATGTCAGAATTGTCCTTATGGGTAGAGATCTGTGAAGTTAAACCTGAACAGGGCTTGTACAAGTACTCAGTGATCAAAATGTGATCAAAATGTTCACGCACATTTTTCTACCAGCATGCTGTCGCCGACACAAATGTAAGTGAGGGTGAAGTGGGTGAGACGCAGGTGTGTCATACAGATTATTCGTTTTTTCACCCCCATGAATTCTGTAGACTGTGAAAGGAACCTATTGACTTGTTTCCACTGAGCGGAACAGACGGTTCTATTCGGGATCGGAATGGTATTCTGAGTGCTTCCTCTGCAGAATGGACTGATCAAACAGTTCCAGACCTTACCTCTTTGAGTCATAGGTCCATAGAAGATCGGAACGGAACCAACCTGATGCCAACCTGATGGTTGGCAGAAAGTGATGACGACTTGAACGTGATGATGGCTACACGCTAGCAATGATGCAAACACGCCAGCAGTCTACACCGAGTGCGCCATGGAAAAAAGTGCTCAGTGGAAGCGGGGCTTTAACTGAGAGGAAACGCTTGCCAGAATTCATTAGCCCGTTCCATTTAACTCCTGTTCCGTTCCGCTCAGTGGAAACAAGGCATCAGAGTACCGCTCATGTGATAAATGCGCACTCCTTGCATGCAGTCTGACCTTTAGAAATTGGACAGTCGGAGCGTAGCTTGTATGGGAATCCTACAGAAGTTCTATGGACACTTACATATCACTGTAAACTTGACTCATGCGCAGTCACATGCAGTCAGTAAAGGGCGGGTACTTGCACTGTTCTAATGACTAGAGTGTGGCGGGTGGTGCTGTTACCCGGACGCCATAAGAGCGAACAGCTTACATTTGGCCTATAATAATATCACAACACAATGGTACGTGCCGTTTTCATGATGTCCCTTAAAGTGACTGTACAACAACTTTAAAACACACCTCCACAAGCCTGGACAATCTTAAACCAGCAACACGCGTACTGGTCAACCCCTGTGACCCTTAATCAGGTGTGCATGTGACGAAGGCTTCAGTCTATGTTTGTCTGCAGCCTTCACAGTCTGTCAGTCATCTCCTCACGAGGCGGCGCACACACAGCTGAGCTCTGTGCTTACACCGGCATCAAACCCTTAGCTGTCTTCTTTCAAACCTTCATGAAACTTTGCTATTTTTAACAAACACATACAGTACACTGTTAGCGACTCCTGTTGGCAGGTGTTTCAATGGATCGTGATAAAAATCATTTTTGGCTCACTCGGGTTTGTCTTAAAATGCTTTACGGCCACAGTTGATGAGAACCTCCCCCTGAAAGGTAAGAAGAACTGCTTTCAGAACATTTAGTTCTCATTGTTTTGGACACAAATGAGTAAAGCTGGAATGTCTTTCTGCAAATCTGTGTGTGTGGAGCAGCTAGAGAAGCCAACAACTGTACTCCGGTTAATATCACTAAAGTTAGAAGTAGTTCTCCAATGAATCACCAGAGTGAATGTTAAAAAATAGAAAAACACTGAAGTATGAAGATATCAAATTTAACATCTGAAATGTCTAATCGATCAAAGAAAACCTGGAAAATGTTTGTGGAAATTAGCAAATAAAAATCTACATCTCTTGCATTGACACCTGTGGTGATCCGAGTCTGTGGTTTGGTTGCAGATTATCCAGGACTGGAAGTACGTTGCCATGGTGATAGATCGTCTTTTCTTGTGGATTTTCATCCTGGTGTGTGTGGTGGGAACTCTGGGACTCTTCATGCAGCCGCTCTTCCAAAGCTACAACACAGCCACTGCTGATGACACAGAGTGAGTTTCAGGCGCAGAGCACTGACTCAGCAGGGCCCTGACTCAGCAGGGCCCTGACTCACCAGAGCCCTGAGTCAGCAGGGCGCTGACTCAGCAGGGCCCTGACTCAGCAGAGCGCTGACTCAGCAGGGCCCTGACTCAGCAGGGCCCTGACTCAGCAGGGCCCTGACTCAGCAGAGCCCTGACTCACCAGAGCACTGACTGTGTCAGTGGAAACACATTTTTGTTTGGTTTCAGCAGAACGTTTGTCCTGAACTTTATGTCTTTTGGCTTGTGTTTTTGTTTTTCAGATATGGCGACTTTTAGGATTTCATTTAAACTAAAGAAGTAAAGCTGTGACAGAAGAGTGGCGGTGGTCCCATATCAGATGATCTGAGGGGGCCTGACATAGTTGCAATCAGGATGGGGTTGGCTGGAGGCTCATTTGGTTTTTTGCGCCGAGTCTCATCTCTGTGCTCCGTTAAGGAACTCCACTCACATAGAAACTCTCATGAATTTCAATTGTGAAATTCTAAGCAGATGTTTTCTTTCAAGAGGATAGATTAAACTTTGTAAGTGTTTAAAAAAACAGATGAAGTCACGAGTATTTGCTGTTGGACTCTTCCTCTCCTATGGCCTGATGACCATATGCAGTGACAACGCTCTGGTGTCCTCACACCGCCGCTCCAGTGACATCAGCAGTCACAAAAAAGACATTTTTGAAAACCTTTTCCCATGTATTAAAGTTACACTGAAACGACACACTTTTCTTTAGAGCTTTGTGTTTTCACTCACTGTCTCTGAAGCTGCACAGAAACTTTGAAAAACACCTTTTTCTACTCTTTCTTTATCAAAGTCTGCACTTTGAATCTGTCTGCTCTGCGTTTTAGTTTGTCATTTAGTTTTGCTGCGTCTCTAGAGAAAACACAGACAAAGGAAATCTTTGTGCTATGCAAACAAAAGTGTACGCATTTAGACTGATTTTTAACTTCTTGGGAGGAAAATATGAATTTGTCTTTGATGACTGCCTTAACCTCCATTTTTATCCTCTACAAAACCCTTATTTTACAAAAAAACAAAGATTGGATCAGCTGTGCTCTCATGCATCATGCTGAATCAAACAGGACCAAAAGATCTCCTTCCAGATTTTTGCTACTGTACTCTTCAGACTATAAGTCGCTCTGGAGAGGAGGTAGCAGAAGTCAAAAAATGCATTACAGCCAGCCTGGTGTCATGTTGTGTTCACACCAAATGCATTTAATGCGTCAGATATGCATCCGCTGCCTCTTTTTCAACGTGCGTCAAATTTGCTGCTTAAAGCTTGTCCAAAATCATGTTACCAGCTACCATCCAGTTTTTAGCCTGATGTTACTTGGAAGCATTGACTATACATCACTTTTACAAGGCATGGAAGACACAGATTATGTTTAGAGATCAGATTTATTTGCTTTGGAGCTCTATAAAACACTGATGCACACACCTACAGTTGCCCTTTAGCAGTTTTTAGTGGGGAAACAATTGCTAAAGGGCAACTGGTTGTTAGCAGGAACATAACACATACAGTATACTGGTATGATGTGTAAGATCAGCACAAAGTGACACAGTTGTGAAGTGGAAAGAAATATACAAGAGTTCATTTTCTTTTACAAATATGAAACTGAAAAGTGCAGTGTGCAACAGTATTTAGTCCCGTTTTCTCTGAGTTCATCTAATTGTCTTCAGAAGTTGCTTGATGATTGATGACTGATCAAATGTTGACTTCATGACTTCATAGAGTCCACCTGTGTGTCATTTAATGTCAGTACGTAAATCCAGCTGTTCTGTGACAGTCTCTGTGGTTTTTCAAGAGAATATTGGGGAGAAAACAGCATCATGAAGTGTAAGGAACACACCAGACAGGTCAGGGAGAAAGTTGTGGAGACATTTAAACCAGGATTAGGCTAGAAAAAGATTTCCCAAACTTTGAACATCCCACGAACCACTGTTCAGTCCATCATCCACAAATGGAAAGAGTTTGAAACAACTGCAAACCTACCTAGACATGATCGTCCACCTAAACTAACAGACTGAACAAGGAGACACTGATCAGAGATGCAGCCAGGAGTCCATAATGACTCTGGATGAACTGCAGAGATCTACAGCTCAGGTGGAGGAATCTGTCCATAGAACAACAATCAGTCATGAACTGAACACATCAGGACTTTATGGAAGAGTGGCAAGAAGAAAACCATTGTTGAAAGAAAACCACAAGAAGTCCTGTTTGCAGTTTGACATAAACCATGAGAGTGACCCAGCAAACGTGTGGAAGAAGAAGCTCTGGTCAGATGAGACCAAAATGGAACTTTTTGGTCTAAATGTAAAGCACTATGTGTGAAATCTAACATATCACTCTGAACACACCATACCCACTGTCAAACATGGTGGTGGCAGCATCATGCTCTGGTGCTGCTTCTCTGCAGCAGGAGCAGGGAATCTGGTTAGAGTTGATGGGAAGATGGATGGAGCCAAATCCAGAGCAATATTGGAGGAAAACCTGTTGAAGTCTAAACAACACTTGAGACTGAGGCGGAGATTCACCTTCCAACAGGACAACCACCCTAAACATAAAGCCAAAGCTACAATGGAATGTTAAAAATGAAACGGATTCATGTGTTGGAATGACCCAATGTCCAGACCTAAATCCAATCCAGAATCTGTGGAGAGATCTGAAAACTGCTGTTCACAAACACTCACAATCTAATCTGATTCAGCTTAAACTGTTTTGAAGGAAGAATAGACAAAGATTTCAGTCTGTAGATGTGTAAAACAAACCCCAAAAGACTTGCAGCTGGAATTGCAGCAAAAGGGGGTTCCACAAAGTATTGACTCAGGGGGGTTTGAATACTTTTACACACTGAACTTTTCAGTTTTTATTTGTAAAAAAAATTGAACTCTTATGTAATTTTTTTTCCACTTTACAATTGTATGTCACTTTGTGTTGGTCTTTTACATAAAATTCCAATTAAATATATTTATGTTTGTGGTCACAATGGGAGAAAATGTGGGGACGTTCAAGGGGTGTGAATACTTTTGCAAGACACAGTACAAGTCGCTCCTGAGTATAAGCCCCTCCCCTGGCCAAGCTATGCAAAAAAACCCGTGAATTATTTTCTTGGACAGGTTCAACTGAAAACACAGTTTGAAAGGAGCAGAGAAGGATGCAAACGGAAGACATTAGCATAAATAATCAGGTTTCTACAGAGTGTTGTGTTATTTATGTTAGACACACACCTGAAAACAAACAAAAAAACTGCAGTAAAAGACATAAATGGCGACATGCTGTTGTTTCTTAGATACTGTAAGTTAATCCTGCAGTGGAACAGTGACTACAAAGACGCTGCTAAACCATCTGTTGCTCATCTGAATCATGCATTCATGAAAGTCTTTCTCCGGTCATCTTTTGATATGTTTTCCAAGTGTTCCCAGTGGTCTTTTCATTATGATTCTGCTGTTTTCAGCCAAAATCTGTAACCTGTGTTGTTTTCTAGAACATAGTTTCTGCAGAGCAGCAGGAGTTCATTAAAAATTCACCTCTGAGTTGTGGGCGGGAATGTTGGCGTGGAGCAACCCTACCCCTCCTTCCCTCCCTGTTGCTGAGAGCTTGGAGCTTGTGTCCTGCCCAGCATAGTTTCTACATCCCGAAAAAGCTCTTTTTCAAACTGCATTTTTTTTCTGCTCCTGTTCACAACAATTTGAATAAAGAAATATTCAGAATAGTAGTTTTAAGCTTCATTTTCTTTAACTATATTATGTCCTCCAGCCTCAGGAAAAGGCTAGAAGAACGAGTTAAAAACACCAAGAGGACCATTTTCATTGGAGTGGGTCTTTAAGCTTTGAACTGAAAGTCCAGGGGACAGTAGGACAGCGACTGCAAGCTGTTCCTCGGCTGAAGACCTGCAAGGCACCGCCATGTCCTCAGTCCGTTCTAATACAGAATGTCTCTCTGAACGAGAAATCTCTTCTGAAGGAGACGCATCCATAATGTACATCATGTCGGCACAAGGTGACCCACTTTTCTGAGATCTTATCTGTCTAACTCGCTTTGTTCCAAATACAAAACAGTGTTTTCGGTTTCAGGGGAACATCCAGCCGGCTAGCTCAGTCATGATCCGCTCTGTTTTAGGACTAAGTTGAACTCTTAATGCAAATATGTTGTTACCTTTTTCTCATTGCAAAAACGGAATCTTAAGAAGGCAGAAGACCCTTATTTCAAGAAAAATTGCTTTAGGTTTGCCTTGCAAGAAAATATAATCTTATTAAGAAAGTTTCAATGGCAAAATAATCTTAGCGATGACACTTTTTTCTTAAAGAAGAGTTCACGGTAAGACAATTTTTGTACCTCATCGACAGTTTTTTTTTCTACTTTTTTAAAATAAATTTGCCAATAGAGTAAAAATGTTTGACTTATTTCTAAGGAGCCTGTTTTTACAGTGTAATAACTGTCCTAAATGAAACACAGTCATTCATTAAGACCCGACAGAAGAACTTCCTGTTGGATTTCCGTCTCGTTGTTTACAAATAAGGCTTTAGAGGAAGAAGAACTTCACGTTGCTGAAGTGTTCAGATGTTCAGCAAAAAAAAAAAAAAAAAAATACAACAGATCTTAAAATGTTTCATCATCCGGTTTTCTTTGGGAAGTGTTGTGAGAAAAAATGGAAACATTTAAAAAACTTTTCCTGTTTTCACATCTGTAGTTTGGAAACTCAAAACAGGGGATGTTTGACACTTTCCTAATACTTCTAAGTTCTTTGACTTTTTCTTTCCTCTATTCTTAGTTTTATAAATGCACTGATAAGCTCTTCTGAATGAAAAATAAAGAAACCTTTTTCAATCAGAGAATACAGATTTCTGCATATTGATCAGTGTAGTAGCAAAGGATCTGGAATCAGCCTCAGAAAACAGCAGGGACACCTGATAAAGGAAACAGCGAGGAAACTGCTGAAACAGAAATGTTTTTTTAATGTTTTTATGTTGCATTCGTCTCAGGTCTGTGCCTCTGCTCCTGCAGGACGGCACTTCAATGTCTGCTTTTGACAGCAGCTTTGGTTTGATTCCCAGCATTCCCAGGAGTAGGAAGGAGATTTCAGGAGACAGGTAGTTACTCTGGGAGAGCTGGACCGGGGAAGTGGGAAGCTCTCGCCCATCAGCAGGAGTGACACTGCTCCTTTGAGAGAGGAGTAACAGATGAGCAGGCTTTATGCTGGTGCACAAAAGAACTCGGTCTCATCTGGTTAAAGTGTGCCGGTATGCTCTAGAGGAAGAGGAAATTAATACTACTGAGCGTCCCAATGCTCTTCAGACAAAAAAACCAACCGAAGAAATTCAAGACAAAATGTCTCTTTCCTCTGAAATCTTTGGAGATCTCCAGCAGTTATTGAGGGAGTTGAATGTGACACAGAGGAGGAGAGCTCCACCTCTGCAAACATGAGCTGCTGTTCACTCAGGGGGGCTGCTTTTTCTGGAGCCTGAAAACAGAACTAAAGCATCTTCCGCCTAGGAGATGAAGAGACTAAGCAGGAGATGACCGTCTCTTTGGTAAGCAACATTGGTATCTAAAGAAAGTGAAAGTGCTGCTCATGCACAAAATGCAGGCTTACTTTCTTCTTAGGTGAGACAACATCTAAACACATTTTCCTTTCATCTTCATTGCTGCAAAGATACAATCCAGCTGTACAGTTTTCCAAAAGTCACCACAGAACCATGCTAGAGTCTTTGGGAGTTGCACATTCAAGGTGGATGTTGCTCACACAGCCATTCTGTGATCCCGGGTCAAGCTCCCATATCTCAGCCTAAGGAAAGATGATCATACTTAAAGATACTTCACAACAGTGATTAGCTCCAGCAACAATATGCTGTTCATTTTCAGTTGTTATGTGCTTGCTCGTGCTTTCAGGGAGGCTCTGACAGATTTTGAGCAAAAGTTTAACAATTTTTTTGTGTTTTGTCACGTATTAAATTATACTGCAAAATTGACCTGGAAACTTTCTTACGTTATTTCAACCAATAACAAATCCAAGTCTTTATGGCTTCAAATGTTTGTTTGTTTTGGTTTTTCTTTTTTGCTGAAGGAGACCAGCATTAACAGCCACAAAGCGATGTGCTTTGATTGTGACAATGTGGAAACACCTTGATGTTTTTTGTTTTTTTTCGTTTTTGAACATGCTCTGTATCTAAGCTCATCATCATAGAATTAAGAGTCAACCAACAGAAAATGCTCTCAACAGAACTCCTGACTTCGATTGGGGACATTGTTGGACGGTGGAAGGAATACTTCAAGGATCTTCTCAATCCTGCTGAGACGCCTTCTCTTGAGGAAGCAGAGGCTGAGGACTTTGGGGTGGGGCTGTCCATAATCCAAGCTGAAGTCACCGAGGTAGTAAACAAGCTCCTCGCTAGCAAGACACTGGGAGTGGATGAGGTCCACCTGAGTACCTCAAGTCTCTGGAAGATGTGGGAGTGTGTTGGCTGACACGCCTCTGCATGCAGTCAGGAACTGTACCACTGGACTGGCAGACAGGGGTGGTGGTTCCCCTTTTCAAGAAGGGGGACCGGAGGGTGTGTTCCAACTACCGAGGAATCCCACTTTTCAGCCTCCTTGGAAAAGTGAATGCCAGGGTACTGGGTGGGAGAGTTCAGCCAATAATCGACCCTCAGATCCAGGAACAACAGTACCGTATTTGTCCTGGTTGTGGAACAGTGGACCAGCTTTAAACCCTCTTTACGATGCTGGACGGTTCGTGAGAGTTCGCTCATCCTGTCCATATGTGTTTTGCGGATTTAAAGAAGGTGTTCGACAGCGTCCCTCGTGGTGTCTTGTGGAGGGTGCTCTGGGAGTTTAGGGTCCAGAGAGCTTTACCGAGGTGCTGTCCAGTCTCTGTATGATCAGAGCAGGAGCTTGGTCCACATGGCCGACAGTAAGTCAGACCTGTTCCCGGTTCATCTTGGACTCCAGCAGGGCTGCCCTTTATCACGAGTTCTCTTCATAGTCTTTAAGGACAGAATTTCTAGGTGCAGCCAGGGTTTGGAGGGGGTCTGGTTTGGGAATTACAGGATTTCCTCTCTGCACTTTGCAGATGATGTTGTCCTGTTGGCTTCATCAAACCACGACACTCAGCATGTATGTCTCATTGAGACCTCGATAGTCAATACATGGACGCAGACCACCGTCCTTCTTTTTAACAAAACACAACCTGTGTTGTGTGTATGTTGTGTGTTTTCGTTGTTGTGTGTATTTTGTGTGTATGTTGTATAGTGTGTTTCTTGTGTTGTGCGTATGTTGTATGGTGTGGGTTTCCTGTGTTGTGTGCATGCTTTGTGTGTATGTTGTATGGTGTGTGTTTCCTGTATTGTGTATATGCTGTGTTTCTTATGTTGTGTGTATACTGTATTGTGTGTATTTCTTGTTTTGTATGCATGTTGTGTGTTTTCTTTGTTGTGTGTACATTGTATTGTGTGTACATTGTATTGTATCGTAATACTGAAGAGGCTTTCATGGAGCAACTTGATCAAGTCCAGCAGGAGGTTGATAAGCTAAAAAAGAAGACACAAAAGAAAACCGCTGGTCAGAGGTTTCTGAAACTATTCAGAAAGTCCAGTAAAAAAGACTAACCTGACCCTGACCACAGCTTTTGGAAAGAAAGAAACGGATTCTGATGCAGTGTTGTAGTGTGAGTGTGTGTGTGGAGGCGGTTTTTTTGTAAATTTGTATGTATGTATATACCTATGTATGTATAACAAAATCATAATTTTTTAAATGTATGTATTTATCTATGTTTATCTATTTTTTCTTAGTTTTATATGCAGGTGTTTGTGTGTGTATCTTTTTTAATTATTTTCTATTTGTTTTTTTTTTCAATTTCAACATAAACAAAACAAGAAGCACGGAAAAAAAAACCATAAAAAAAACAAAAAGTAACATGTTTCTTTGTATGTATAATTGTATGTACCCATGTAAATAAAATAAAATCACAATGTTTTAAATGTATGTATGTATTCATCTTTATAAAAATGTATTTCTATATATGTTTGTGTCTGTAGGTTTGTGTGTTTTTATTTACATATGTATTTTTTTAACAAAATCAATCAAATTAATGCATGTATTTGTACATATATCTATGTTTTCATATTTATGTTTGTGTGTTTGTCTGTCTGTCTGCGTGTTTGTCTGCGTATGTGTTTGTGTCTGTGTGTGTGTTTGTCTGTCTTTCTGCGTGTTTGTCTGTCTGTCTGCGTGTTTGTCTGTGTATGTGTTTGTGTCTGTGTGTGTGTTTGTCTGTCTGTCTGCATGTGTGTGTGTTTGTGTAATGCAACCACAAGCGGTCACAATCCAGTACCCTCTTGTGCCGGTCCCAAGTCCGGGTAAATGCAGAGGGAATGCGAAAATATGTAACATTTAAATCACAAACAGATAACAGTTTGAGAGAGAGAGAGTAAAGGTTGGGTTGGGTTTTTTATCGTGTTTTAACTCTTGTTTTGTTTTTAAATGTAAAGTGCTTCAAGCTTTTTTTTTCTTCCATTAAATCTTTTAAGTTCATTCCAGTCTGTGAGATGTGGGTAAGTATAATAAAATTACAATGTTTTAAATGTTTATATGTATTCATCTACATAGGTCTATGTTTTTCTATTAATGTGTTTGTACGTATGTACCTATGTGTGTTTTAACAAAATCGCAATGTTGTAAATATATGTTTTTTGTATATATATATATATATATATATATATATATATATATATATATATATATATATATATATATATATATATATATATATATATATATATATATCATCTATGTTTTTAAATGTATGTATGTGTGTGTTTGTGTATGTGTGTGTGTGTGTCTGTGTGTGTGTTTGGGTAATTCAACCACAAGGGGTCACAATCCAGTGCCCTCTTGTGCCGGTCCCAAGTCCGGATAAATCCAGAGGGATTGTGTGAGATAAAAAAAAGGAACATATAATTTACAAACAAGTTATATATATATATATATATATATATATATATATATATATATACACACACACACACACACACACATATATATAGCTTCTGTAGATTTTACAATTATTAGCGACATCCAGCTGCCAGTAATTGTTGTAAAGCATTTACAGCTTTATTACTGTAAAATGAAATGCAGTAGAATCTCTGTTTTATTTGACAGTAATAAAGCTGTAGAATGAATCACAGAAATTCGACTGTATTTCATTTTACAGTGGGTACTGTAGTTACCGTAAATGTTCCTACAGTAATTGTAGTGTGCTTCCTTTTCTGATAATATTGCTGTTGTTTCATTTCCACTTTATTTAGTTCAAAGTTACGTTAGTTAAGTTAACTAAATCCATTTTGGCAAAGCACATGGAAACACAGTCCTGTCCCTTTATCTACCTGTAAATATTACACTGAAGATACAGCAGTGACGGCGAGCATTTTCAAATGTATTGCTGTTTACAGACATTACAGTAAATTACTTTACAGTTTACAGAAATGCTTCCCAGTGCGCTAACAGAAAGACTGTCCCACCCAGTGTCAACAACACTGCTGATTTGGGTGTTTTAATTCACTTTTATTGACGATCAAACTATGTGTCTCTGAACTATTTTCTGTTTTATAACTTATTATGTTTTTGTAATTTCTAAACAGCAGAACTAGAAAACATACTTTTGAACAAATTGAAATGAATCAACATAGAAATAAAAAGGCACTGATGCAAATGGGCCGAGGCCAGTGGATTAGGACTGTAGACGTCCAGAATGAACGGGAAACGGTCTCTAGAGAGTTTAAGCTGATAAACAGCCGGTGAGCCTGACATTCAGCAGGAAGATGGATGTCCACAAACAGACAAGTGGTCATTTTAATACAGTTGTTCAATAGGCCACAGTTGTAAATAAGAACGCTTTTCTTCACCTGCCTTGCCTGGACAAATAAAAGTTAAATAACAAAACGAATGAATGAATAATTTTATTGAGTCATTCATTTTCCACACTGTGTCTAACCCACAACCATGCACACTCACATTCACGCCTAGGGACAATTTAGAGTGATCAATGAACCTGTGAAGCATGTTTATGGAGGGTGGTAGGAGGCCTGAGAAAACCCAGCATGCACGGAGAGAACATGCAAACTCCACATTAATGACACTACTTCAAGCCCCCCAGGTGGGAGTTGAACTGGGTGACTTCTTGCTGTGAGGCAAGAGTGCGAACCACTGCACCACCCTAAATAATAAAAAAATAAATACATAATTTTAATGACAAGAAAAGAAAAAAAAACAATAAACCCATTCCACCGAGCATTATACTGGCTTCAAAACACAGTGATGTAAAAGAAATAAAAAAACCTCTAGTATGTCGTATAATGGGAGACATTTGTGCTGTCAGCTAGATTTTTTAACTGAGAGTGACGCCACATGTAAACAACGTTTGGAACTGAATTACAATAAACAGTCATTGTGCTCTTTAGGGGGAGAAGGGTTCAACTCAGTCCAAGTAGGTAAGAAAAATAATGACGTATTTGTTTGGGATTTCCTGTGGAAATGTTTCTTCCTTTACTGCTTTACTTTCATTTTTACTGCTGACATTGCAGCAAATTACTGCTCAGTTTACAGAAATCCATCACAGTGTGTTTGTCACCACCAGATGACGAAAACTAAAAAGGTTGCCATCAGTAAATTTGCCATTTTTTCATGGATTTATCCGGTGCAGCTCTGACCAGGCTGAAAGAGGCAGAGAGGGGGGAGAGAGAGTGAAGGGCCTGAAGCAGCCACTCAGCCAGCAAAGGCGGGTTCAAAGGGGCCAACGAGAGGGCGGGTTGCACCTACAACCATACAACTATAACTTTTTATCAAAACCATTTATTATTGACATCACACTTCACAAAACTCTGTTGAGTTGAACAATAGTCCAAAGAAAAACATCCTCCTCGCAGCGGCTCTGGATGAGTCTGGAACTGTGTGTTCAATGATGTCTGAGTCACACTGGAAAACAAACAAAGAAGATCTTCTCCCTGAGCGGCTAAAGTTTCCCAAGGCTCTCTTGTAAATAAGCACGGCTTATCAGGCCCGCCGCAGTCATCCAGAGGACACGTCCCGCTCTGTCTACCAGCACAAGCGCCTGGGGAGGGGGCACCGCCGCTCCCTGCGGTCCAAGCTCAAACACATGCCAGATTCCATCTACACAAACTTTCCTGCACGTCTTCTGTTTTGCTCTGCCCCCTGCTTCTCCCAGAGCCACTTGGCTGTTTTGATTCTTATGTAAATTGTGTGTGGAGGAATGGGAACTAAAAATACACCAGTGGTAAACCCAATTATCTCGGTTTTTTACGCTACACGGCCAAATAACCAGGAACATGGGGCAAGCTGTGTGTGAGATGCCAGCCGTCATCATTAATTCCTCTGTCTGCACACGGAACTGTTAAGTGAAGCAGCTGAAAGCTTTATTTCTGTTCATCTATGAATCAACAAGGCGAGGAAAGGAAAGTTTAAAAGAGAGTATTCTGATGTGGACAAGGTCTGCATGTGAGGTTCATTCCTCTTGTTGGACAGAAAGGATGAGGCGGCACAACGGCGCGTTTGGAGTTCCAAGGCATCTTTGTAGATGTGAGCGTGATGGCTTAAGTCAGCCTGTCCCAGAGGATGAGCCGCTTCCAGCAGCACACAGCATTTGGTCTGTCTGGTTGTCAGCTTGTGCCTTTTGTTTGCTTCCTGCTGGCTGAGGATGACCACTCAGGATGTCTTCACAGAAACACCACTGAGACTTAAATGCCTGATGACATGTCAGACCACCAATTTTTCTGATTTGTAAGCAAATGCCAACGCTTGTGCTGAATTTTTAAAAAGACTTTCTTCTGCAGCGACTTATTGGGGTTGGCAGCCAAGTTAAAAATGTCTTTTCTGAGTACATTGTGCACATCCAGCAGATGTAAAACATCCCTAGTGTTGTCAGTGCGTAAACTGTACTCCCCATCTGCTGGGTGTCTTTCACTCATTGCAGTGGTGGTGCTCTTCGACTGATCTGAGTGGGATGTCTCAGACAGCCCTCACCATGTTCTTACACAGATTTGAGCTTGGTTAAGTGTTCTCCGTCCCTGCGGCTTTATTACGTGTGAACGTTTCTCTCTTCATCTGCAGGAACTGTTGCCGTGGCAGTGAACTCCGAGCCTATTAACCCTTCAAAGTTTGCATGAAGGTGTTCATCAGCACGTACGGGAAAGAAATCCCTCCTCAACTGTCAGCTCCATTTGGTTTGTGGTTTGAGGCAAAGCCTGGTGTCCCCAGTTTGACTCATCAAACTTTTATGAGCCAGCCCACTCTTGGACAGTTCATAAAAGAGCATGTGACAGCCTAGTCTCCAGGGGAAAATTCATTTTGCAAAAACGGCACAAAACCCACAGAAGCATGAAGGTCTGTTCCTGTGTGGATGCTCCCTTCAGGATCCAGTTCAAATCTGCTCTCTGCTGCTGTTGATGCAAATGATCCTCATGTGGGTCTGAAGGGAAGCTGCACAACCATCTGCGGAGTGACTGCAGGTCGTGAGGGCAGAACCTAACACATGACTGCCTTCCTTGATCAGAGAAATGAATGTGGGGGGGCATTAAGCTCATAATTCTCTGTCTAAGACTAAAACTGCTTTTGGTTGCAAACTTCATGAGCTTTAAAGTTGTTAAGATGTGTCTTTGTGAAGCTTTAAACCCACACACTCAATCCAGGAGCCTGCTTCTGGCACAAAGTTTTCTTTTTGATGTTTTAAATGTGAAAGGAAGAACACTTCTGCTTTGATCATTTCATTTCCAGTGACCAACACTCTCAAACTGTTCTGTTATATTTGATCATTTTTATACATTTCTGTTACAAACTCTCCTAAATCTCTCCCTCACTGCTCCCTACAGTGTGGGACTTGATTTTAATGCCATTCAGACATGTGGTCACTACGTTGGAGTTTTTATTCTAAAAAAACTTATGGGAAATTTTCAGATCCCTGGTTTTTGGAATTGCTGGTTCTGGCACAAGCTGCACAGTGGTGTAGCGGTTAGCACACTCACCTCACAGCAGGAAGGCCCTGGTTCAAATTCCAGCTGGGTCCTTTCTGTAAGGAAAGTTCTCCTCTCATGTTCTCATCTTACATGTGCAGGTTTTCTCCAGAGACTCCGGCTCACAGTCCAAAAACCATGTGTCATAGATTAATGATCTCTTTGAATTGCTACCAAGTGTGCATATGAATGTGTGGCCCAGCCAGAGTGTACTCTGCCTTCACCCAGCAGTAGCTGGGTTGGCTCCAGCAGCCCTGAATAGAATTCAGTGGCTTCTGAAAATAAATGGATGGATGGATGCATATATGGTTCAAGGCAGGTATAAGCAACTCCAGGGCCGCAGTGTCTGCATGATTTCCAGGTGTCCGAGCCCTGCTCATGACTAATTATCTGGTTCAGGTGTGTCCAGCCAATTAGAACATGGTATGTTGGGAAACCTGCAGGAATGTGGCCCTCGATACCTGGAGTGGTCCATCACTGCTCTCATATTGGATTTAGATCTTGTTCACATTTGAGTGGTCCTTTTATTAATCCCACCAGGTTGATATTGATGATCATCTACAGCTGTTTCCATTTCTGTTAATTGTCCTCAGTGTATTTAGGTGTCTGGTTTTATGGTCTTTATTGACAGGGCATCGCCTTGTCACTCTTTAGTTGTACAGGTGGGCTTGTCATATCAAAGTTTTTTTATTAAATATTTAAGTTCCTGCTCTCCTGCCTTTCCGCCACCAGTTCTTTTACATTCAGACACTTCCACAAAATGGCGAACACCTTAGTGAGGCACATAACCTAAGAAGTTAGATGGGTGTTGATTTACCACACCTGCTGTTTAGGAACTGAGTCAAACTGAAGTGTAAGTTTAACCTCACTGTCTCCAATCTGTAGAACATTTGGTCACATGTGAAGTTTAAGGCTGCACTCTGTAACAGTTCAACTAGACCTGAGCGCACATAGAAGCTTGACTGTTGATTGAAATGTCATCTAATTTTCTGAAGACAAAATGTTTTTGACACTGTTCCCCCCAACAACAGCAGCCACGACTACCTTTCTCCTTGCGTCCCCCTGACCCCCTCCATTAACTGCATCCCTGAAACTCATTCCAGGGAGCAGGCAGCTGCAGCCTCTGGGTTTTCTTTCTTGCTTAGAAAATAAAAGCTCTTCTCGTGGGGGTCAGGGGATGTGGTGCAGATATGCGGGTGTGAATAATTCAGTGTGGTCTGAAAGTCTCAGCGTGGGTGATAGATATTTTTATGTATTTGTTTCACTGGGGGCAGAAGGATGACTTCAGTGAACAGAGTGTGTCTGTGAGGTGGAAAGAGAAAAAAGAATGAAACAAGCTCAAGCTGGAGAATAGAGAAGCTTTCAGATGTGGCACATGCAGCTTTTACAACTAACATGAATTAAACATTTCTGGGCAGGAGAGCAAAGAACCTTCTGGTGCATCAGGCTAAACAGTCCTGGCAGAAACACATATTCTCACCCAGTTCCTCCTCTGACTGCTGCACTAACAAAGCTGTGAGAGACAAGCATGTCATGAAGCTGCACTGCAAGCATGTGGCTTTTCAGGTGGCAACAGCAAAAGCACATTGCCCCTTTCTTACTTTTATTCTTCTGATCGTTTTAAAGCTCCTACCTTCACTGATTAAATGAGGAAAATATAGTCAATGATGAGAAGGAGAAAAGTGAAAATTTATGTTTGCATTTATTCAAATAATCACACCTCTAAAAGCCAGAAATACACTCTAGCAATGGTTGAACAATTTGTTTATTCAGAATTTGTTAGGGTGGCGGTTGGTTAATTTGATGGACATCATGTCGTTTATATATCGTTTATATATACTTATATGCAGATTTCTTATACACTTTAACTCCAGGTAGAATATATAATAAAAAACACACACACTTTTTAAAATAACCTTTTTCATTTCTAAACAGAATTTCAAATTGAGCTTCTCTGACTGATTAAAAAAAAAAAAAGGCTGCACAGTGGTGTAGTGGTTAACGCTCTTGCATCACAGCAAGAAGGCCCCCGGTTCAAGTCCTGGCTGGGGGACTTGAATCAGCATCACCAATAGAGGTCCTTTCTGTGTGGAGTTTGCATGTTCTCTCTGTGCATGCGTGGGTTTTCTCCGGCCCTTTTCTTCCTCCCACCCTCCAAAAACGTGCTTCATAGGTTCATTGGTGATTTTAAATTGTCCCTATGTGTGGATATGAATGAGTGTGGGTGTGTGATTGTGGCCTTGCGATAGACTGGGAACCTGTCCAGAGGTATCCCCTGCCTTCACCCATGAGTGGCCGGGTTAGGCTCCAGCAGCCCCGTGACTCCGAAAGGGACAAAACAGTATAGAAAAATGAATGAATGAGTTATTTAAATGACATCAATTTTGATACATATTTCGATACATTTTACTAAGTAATTGTTGTATTCAGGAAAAAAGTTGTAACTTTAAACATAAATAGAATAAACTAATTAATCATTTTAACAAAATAACTTGTTTTTCTTTTAAAATGTCAAATAAAATACGTTTAATGTTAGATTCTATTTCTAACATATTTCTAATTATGTATTGTGATCGTATTTTAATTTTTTTAATAAGGTTTTTTAAAGAGAAAAATTGACTTTTTTGTGTTTGTTTATTAGAATGATTCTATTCTTCTCGCGCATTTTGGTCACGTGTTTAACATGTTTAAAAATCCCTTTCTTTTGTATAATCAGTAAAAATCATAAATAAATGGACACGTTCGGTTTTTAGAGAAGACTTGCAATTTACAACACAATTCCTTACTGGCTGTATCTGAATATTAAAACTGCTTCTATTTAAACACGTTTAGCATTAATCTTCTCTGACGTATCTATCAGCTTTTTACCCCCTTTACCTGCGCTGCTTCTGTGCGCGTTTAGACCGGAGAGTTCCAGCTGAAGCTCACAGCTCAGTGCTGCAGTTTAGCGGCTGAACAGAGGCACAGCATGTCAGGTCTGGAGGCTCCGGGAGGGGGGGACTGACTCGCTGCTGCACAACTTTATTAGTCTGAGAGGCTGAGAACAACAAGCAAACAACAAGCAAACAAAACGCCGAGCAGAAGGCGGAATTGTTTCAGCACCATGGCCAGCTCCTTGTTCGCGGTGCTGAAACGAAACGTGTCGCTTTTCTTCCTTCCTGCCAGCTGGAAACTTTGAGACTCTTCTTTTCGGCTCCCACGTGATACACGTATTTTATCAGGTTTGAAGTGAGCTAAATAAAATAATAAGTAACTTTTTACAGTAAAACCTTCAGTAGCTTATCGCTTCCTCGTTCCGCTATGCCAGCCATGACTGCGCAGTCCATGTGGGTGCGCCAGCGGCGAGTTTTGCGCGCGGAGGGGAGGACGCACATACTCAAGTTTAGATCGAATGGGAAGGAGCCCGCGGCGGGTGACAGAGAAAGACAGCGCCAAAGAAAACTGCTGTGGTGAATGACATCCGTGATTATTTGCTTCCATTTCACGAACAGCCTTCTTGTTTCAAGACGTCAAGACAAGTGCAAAAGCTCCAGCTGCTGCGGTGACAGATGAAGCAAACGGCGGGATGGACGGCGTTGCTTCTTCTCCTGGCTCTGAACGCGCGAGGTAAGCGGATTGTTTGAGGGGAAGGCTTGCAGTGGTCAGCTGGTCACTCCAAAGCTCCCAGAGACTTCCAGAGTGCAAGGACTTCACAAAACTTTCCCTCAACCTTTTATTGGACATGAGGCAAATAGGGTGTACATTTTAACATTACAGAGAAAAATGTGAAATGCTTAAAATGTGAATATTTTCCAAATTTGTTCAAGGTCCCACAACTCCTTCTCTGTTTTATTTGCAAACTAGTAGCAAAGTAAGTTTTTACCAAATTTAGGATTAAAGGAGAAAAATTAAGTAAAATCCTACAAAAAAGCAAGAAATGCAGGAGAATGTGTTTGAAATGATAATGTATTCTAAGGAATGCACATTTTTTGCATTGGAGTGTCATTTCCCAAAGAACACTTGTTTACAAAATCGGTTTCCCTGCATTCCATTTGGGGATTCAGGAGGTTGCAGGAGGTCTGTGCCTTCTAGTGGTGAAGATACTTCCTGAAATAGGGCTGCTTTTTAAGAATCATAAAACGCCTCCAAAGGGAGAAGGAAGGCAATGAGAGCAGAAACGTCTTAAAAGAAGAAATGATAAAAATTATGCCATGAGGAAGAGGACATGCAGATGAAAGACAGGAGATCCTTATCGCGGGGTGTGTGTGTGTGTGTGTGTGTGTGTGTCCAGCATCAGATTTGATGGCCTCTGCTGAGCAGGGATCCTCCATGTGACCCGCAGTCACTCACAAACAGACACACAAACTACAATTATGCTGCTGCATTTCAAAGCATCGTCATAAAAATTTGCTCTGAAGGTTTAAACAGCATCTACATGATTCATGAACAGAAGAGAAGAGAAGAGTCTTCTTTATGAGCTATCTGCTGGGTTCCACACACATGCATGACCCTATGAGATGTGAGCACTCTGCTTTTAAAGACAGCCACAAGTCTAAGTGTCATCTTATTTATTTAGGAGTTACAGATGAGGAGACAGAACATTTTCCCTCCTTTGAGGGTGGTGGTTATCACTGGGGAGCAGCTGGTTGTTTGTGCTTTGCTAAGACATATCTCTGTAAAAAAATTCTAATAAAAAAAAAAATCTTTTTTGCCCCTCTGGCTTCTTGTTAAGAGGTTTTGTATGAAATCATTCAATTTGGACCAAATCATTGTTTTCCAAGTCAGAGTCAAGTCCCTAGCCGAGTCACAAGTCCTATATATATATATATATATATATATATATATATATATACATAGTGGACAAATATTTTTACCATAAGCAAACATCTCATGATGATGGGTGACACAGTAAAATACACACACACACATACTAAAAACCTTTGAGGCAGTAAAAAAAAAACAGACAAAAGGAAAGGAAAGTAGCAATGATTAAAGAAGGACTGAGACCCCAGAGAAGGAAGGAGGGCTCTTTACCAAAACACAACGCCACACAGCACAGCAAACTGAGAAAAATCCTCATCCTCCATTGTTGAGTTTCTGTCGGTAATCCTTTTATCCTCATGTTCTGCAAACTGTTTTTTGTTGACAACTTTACAACTTTTCTACCGGAACATAACAATACCGGCAAACAAGAACTTGTGCTTTTAACGAAGCAATGTTTTTCTCCAATTTGATTGGTTGGAATGTTGGATCAAACCAACATGGTCCTAATTTGATATGATGTGGTGCCGACATCACACACGAATGTAAACGAACAAAAACAGAGAGATATGGCGCAGGCTTTGTCAATATGCTTTTTAATCTTTGGGTTTGGGGAAAATAGCAAGTCTTTCCGAGTCAGAGGGCTGAAGTCCTAGTCAAGTCTGAGTCAAGTTCCAAGTTACTGAGATTAAAGTCTGAGTCAAGTCCCGAGTTACTGAGGTTAAAGTCTGAGTCAAGTCAGAAGTTGCTGAGGTTAAAGTCTGAGCTCAAGTCACAAGTTACGGAGATTAAAGTCTGAGTCAAGTCACAAGTTACGGAGATTAAAGTTTGAGTCAAGTCACAAGTTACTGATATTAAAGTCTGAGTCAAGTCCCAAGTTACTGAGATTAAAGTCTGAGTCAAGTCACAAGTTACTGAGGTTAAAGTCTGAGTCAAGTCACAAGTTACTGAGGTTAAAGTCTGAGTCAAGTCACGAGTTACTGAGGTTAAAGTCTGAGTCAAGTCACAAGTTACTGATGTTAAAGTTTGAGTCAAGTCACAAGTTACTGATATTAAAGTCTGAGTCAAGTCCCAAGTTACTGAGGTTAAAGTCTGAGTCAAGTCACAAGTTACTGAGGTTATAGTCTGAGTCAAGTCACAAGTTACTGAGATTAAAGTCTGAGTCAAGTCACAAGTTACTGAGGTTAAAGTCTTGGTCAAGTCACAAGTTACTGAGGTTAAAGTCTGAGTCAAGTCACAAATTACTGAGATTAAAGTCTGAGTCAAGTCACAAGTTACTGAGGTTAAAGTCTGAGTCAAGTCACGAGTTACTGAGATTAAAGTCTGAGTCAAGTCACAATTTACTGAGGTTAAAGTTTGAGTCAAGTCACAACTAACTGAGGTTAAAGTCTGAGTCAAGTCACAAGTTACTGAGATTAAAGTCTGAGTCAGGTCACAAGTTACTGAGAGTAAAGTCTGAGTCAAGTCACAAGTTACTGAAGTTAAAGTCTGAGTCAAGTCACAAATTACTAAGATTAAAGTCTGAGTCAAGTCACAAGTTACTGAGGTTAAAGTCTGAGCTCAAGTCACAAGTTACTGAGATTAAAGTCTGAGTCAAGTCACAAGTTACTGAGGTTAAAGTCTGAGTCAAGTCCAGAGTTACTGAGGTTAAAGTCCAAGTCAAGTCGCAAGTCTGGGCTGTGAAAGTCCAAGTCGAGTCTAAAGTAATCATATTAATGGCTTAAATCTGACTGAGTCAAAGTCATGTGACTAAAGTTCCCACCTCTGAAATCATTACTGCAAAACTTTACTTAAGCTCATTTTAGTATCTTCATGTTTATGTGGTTCATTTAGTATGTATTTTTGGTCGTTTCCTGATGCATGCTTTTCATTTTTGTCTCATTTATGTGAATTTATTTACTTGTTTTTTTTGCTTCTGAAGCCTATTTTAAATCTTTTTCAGCATATACCTCTTTATGTGAAGCCCTTTAGTGTCTTCTCCTAATAGGATGGAGGTAATCTTTCCGACAACTTTAACACCTTTTGTTTAAACCTGTCAAACAGGGAGAACCGTGTTCAGTTCTGGCTGTGTGTGCACTCACTCACCCATAGAAATGTTTGGAGACTAGCACGCATCATCGCCATCGTGTATAATCTGGCATCCCAGAAGCCGTGTTCCTGAGTGATCCGTCTGATCAATAGGTGAAAGCTGGCAGCCTTTCACAGCTCTATCTCTGTTTGCTGACAAACAGAAAGCACATTTGTGGACAAACATTTAGCGTACACAAACAAACCGCACTGAGTTGTCAGGAGTTTGTCCCAGGTTGGGTTTTTCTGAAGCCTGGAGGCCTGTTGAAGCTCTGTTTTCTTAAACAGAAGCTTTCTGTCAATAGAGCTTAAAGTCCCACTCTGATCGTCTTCTGATCCATTGTAAAGTGTTCCCAGTGTTTTTTAATTATGGTTATACTGCCTTCAGCCAAAAAACAGTGATGTTTTTGGGGACATTGTTTCTGCAGAGCAGCAGGAGGTTGTTAGAAATTCCTGTCTGAGTTATGGCTGGAACCGTTGGCACGGAACAACTCCGTCCCCCTTTCCTGTCACCCATCACTGAGAGCTGAAGTGCTATATTAATTCAAGAATTATATACATACATATTCGGCGCAGGGATCTTGTGGCCTCCCAGCATATTGTCAATGCAACAATAAAATATTTTTCAAATGGCATATTTCTCATCTGCTTCTGATTTACAACCATTTACATAACGTAAGACTCAAAAATGCCTTTTTCAGCTTAATATTCACAGTACAGATTTTTTTTAAGGCAGGAAAACCCCTCACAATAATTGAGTTTTACATGAGACACATCTATCTGAGACAAACATGTTCACACTTGTTCAAACTCTAAACATTCAAACCTTTAGTCCTTAAAGTCCAGTATTATAGAATGAAAGCAAAGATCTGCTCCAACCAAGTTTCAACCCCTGGGCCATGGACTAGTACCAGTCCATTGGACAGTTGGTATTAGTCTACAGAGAAAAAAAAAAAAACGTATTTTTGTTATTTTGTTATGTTCTTTTTTGTTTTCTTTACAGTCTGATTCTCAAGGAAGTTTAATTTGGAAAACTACTGTCATTCTTGACACATGTCTGTCAAGTTGCACAGTCATGTGTGGAAATTGCATCTGCTACTTTCTTAAAATGGCTGCTCCATCTGCTAAATCAAGCTAGCAAAGGTAACAAAAAACAAACGTATTTGTAAAGATTTTAATGCAGAAAAGATCCAAAGAGGAAACAGAAGAAGAACCTTCGACTTCAAATAAAAGAAAACTGTATTTAACAGACAAAAAGCAGAGGCCTTTACTCCAAGTATCGATCTTTTGTGACAGTTGTTCCCACAGACCATATTAATAAATTATTTACTTAAAAAAATTCCAAGCACGTTAATAGGCAAATTTACACACAACAATCTCAAACTCTTCAAATAAATATCCATGTATTTTCTAAACCCGCTATATCCCACTGTGGGCTCACAGGGTCATATGACTACACCAAATAATTATAATAAAACAGAGAGGTGCATGATGTCCAATTTTCACAATCTTTTGATGTTTAAAAGACAAGACTTACTATTCTAGGTATTTACTTTTATGTTTGAAACTTTTATTTGTTTTTGTTTTTCAAACTAAATGAGTGGTGTGTTAAACTGTTATAAACTTGTAAAAATGTCATGAACTTGTAAAAAAAAAGAATAAAAAAACACCTTAATCTAATCATTGGGATTTAGGTGCCCCCTCCAGTAGATGGCGCCCAAGGCAGCCGCCTAGGTGACCTGTGACCCGAGCTGGCCCTGTTACTAATAATCTGTGCCTTCTTTTGTACAAAAAAAGTGATCTCTGTTGACCTGTCAGAGTGATGAATCTTCCTGCTCCAAATCCCCTCTTTTACTAATTAGACTTTGTTCCTTTTTGCATCTCCTAAGTCCATTTTCATCCATTTTCCAAATCCTTGTGGATTTTCTCCTTCTTTTGTTGAGTTCCATATGTTTTAAAAGGAAACAAATAGTTTATCATTAATAATCCCTGCACACATGAGAGATGAATAGTTGCTGTCTCAGGCCCATCTCCTTCTCTCCTTCTTTCTTCCTCTCCTCTAAAAGCATCTCCCATGCTCAAGGGAGAAGGAGTGCTAAATGGTTTTACAACAGGAGCCAGAAATTATTTCCCGTTAGTAACTGCAAACTCAGCATCCAGTAATGTCCAAAGTGAAACTGCAAAACAAACCAAAACTCAAAAGTTTTGTGAGCTCCTGGTGTTTGTTTAGGCGTTTAAGTTTGCTGTTAACATGTCTCTACATGTTAAGACATGTTCTGATTTTTCCTCTTTTCAAATTAAAAGCCTGCGTGGAAACAATGCAGATAATTTGTATATGTTTTGGTTAAACTATGCCCTACATATAAAAAGAGCAACAGTCTTTATTTTGGAAATTTTTTTGTATGCTTTTTATAGGGATTTTGTGACTAGAACATGACGCATAATCTGCATGGGAAATGGAGGCGTGACCATGTACAAAATCGGATTATTCAGAAAAAATGAATTTTGTGCTAAATTTTATCAACAAAAACTTGATAGCGGGGCAGAAGATTACGGCTTTGAAGATGATGCCAGCTAATAAAGCACTCAAGATTATTGAAAATAAAATAAAAATAATAGCAACAGCCACACCTATCACTTTATTTTAAAGTTTTTAAAGTTAAAAACAACCCAATATGGGCCCCAAAAGCTTTGCCTGTGGGATGAATTGATGGGCCCCAAGTGGGATTGTCCACAAGTTCTATGGATGCTCCAAATGTTTCGCCCATGTGGGCACTAAGTGGGATTCACCAGTAATTTAGGTGGGACACAGGTGGGCAAAACAATTACACCCTCAAAGGCCCCAGTCATATTAAAAATAATGTTATTAGTCTAACCCGGTTGAGGCCCATTACGGCTACAATGTGGGTTTTAGAGGGTTTGTATGAGGAAAGGAAACTGTCAACAAGAAACGTTTTAATAAAGACAAAGTTGTATTTATAAATACAGACTTGAAGTTGACACCCCTGGTCCACGCAAGCCTCTTGATTTCAGCTACCACATTCGGAGGGTAGAGTATGGGGCAAGGAAACTGTCAACAAGAAACAAATTCATAGAGACAAAGTTGTGCACAAGTTTATATTTTGCGCACAACTTTGCAGAAAAAATATAAATACAACCTTTAGTTTTACGTATGTCTGTTTTTAATATGATTTGTTTTTGTTTTGAATACAACTCTTGCTTGTCTTGAACAAGAATTTCTCCTGTTAAAGCGCTGTCAAAAATACATCACGGGTCACAGGCATAAACATGACATGCTGCTAGCAAAGAGTTACAGTAGTCCAGCCTAGACATAACAAACGCATGGATGAGTTTTTCAGCATCACTTCTTGATAATATGTTTCTGATCCTAGAAATATTGCATAGATGAAAAAATGCAGTTTTACAAGCCTGGGATATGTGAGCCTTAAATGATAAATCCTGGTCAAATAAAACCCCCAGGTTTCTAACTGTGGGATTGGAGGCTATATTTACACCATCCAGGGAGACCATCTGAACAGGTAGGGCATCTCTCGGGTATTTAGGACCAAGTATAATGACATCGGCTATTTCTTGGTTTAGGAGGAGGTAATTGACTGCCATCCAAGTCTTGATGTCACTAATGCAGGCACTAAGTTTCTCTAAGCGGTCATTCTGGTCGGGCTTAATGGATAGATACATCTGTGTATCATCTGCATAACAGTGAACATAATACAGTGTTTGCTGATTATGTTCCCTAGAGGTCTGAACCCTGAATGAAAATCTTCAAAGAGGCTATTGTCCTGTAGGTGGCAGTATAGCTGTTTAACTACCACTCTTTCTAATATCTTTAAGATAAAGGGGAGATTTGATATTGGTCTATAATTGGTCAGAATGCCAGGATCTAAACTGGGCTTTTTCAGAAGAGGTTTAACAACTGCATATTTAAAAGACTGTTGCTCATAACCAGTTTCTAAAGAAGTATTTATAATAGTTAAAATTGATTCATTAATTAAGGGGAAGGTTTCTTTAAAAAGCTCAGTGAGGATTTGGTCTAAAAGACAAGTTGAGGTTTTGGAGGATGTAATAACTGATGTTAATTCTGCTTGAAGAATGAAAGAAATTCCTCAGAGCTGAGAGTAGCAGGAATATGTTGTTCCACTGAGCTGTGACTGCTGGTCAGTCTGGCTATAGTACTAAAAAGAAATCTCGGATTATTTCCATTCTGTGCTATTAAAGCTGGATAGTATTGGGTTCAGCGTTGTACCACAGTGATACTCGGATTTGTCTAAATAGGTTTCAAAGGAGCAACAACATCATGTTCTCCTGAGGGCCTCCATGGAGTCATCAACAAACTGATCATTTTTTCTGGGACTGAAACTGTGGGAGCTGCTCTCAGAGTATTTGCTCAGCATGTTACTAAATATTGGTTGGACTGTAAGTTTAAATTCAGATACAGAACGGTCAATTATGTTCTTCTGAGGTGTTCTTTATTTATTGGAGCGGTGGAGTTCTCTAGAACAAACTGAAAGGTGATTATAAAGTGATCTGTGAGTATGGGGTTATGAGGGAGCACACTCAGCTGATCTCTATATCATTAATTAAAACAAGGTCCTGTGAGTGATTTATAGACAATATTATGTTTTCAAAGGAGTTATAAATGCGGTCATATGGTTCTGTTTGACCAAGATTTTGAAGTCTTTAACCATTCTGGCCCTTTTCTCTGAGCAAAAAAAGACAAAATATACAACAGGGTTCTGTATTTATACATGTTAGTGTAGAGGAATGTGTGAGCATGAATAGTTGGCAGCAGAAAATCCATCTCAGCTCCGCCTCCGTCCAGACAGATGTTACATTATGTTACGATTGTAATTTACATAAATGATTTAAAACAGCAAAAATAGCAACATCAGGAGATTTCCTCAATGCCCTGCTTGCCAATTTTAACTGCACCCTTTATTACACACACCCTTTAAACCTCAGGAAGCACACCCCAACACACACACACACAAATACATTACACATGGCAGGTGGGACAACTGACCTCTGTCCCCTACCCCATCCATGACGGAGGGAACAAGACCCTCAGCAGCGGCGGCCTTGTCTCTTGGGTGTCGGCCTCTTGCGCCCGGCGGCCCCCTCCCCATGCAGGGAGAGGGATCCCTTAGTTCTCTGGCAAGTCCATGAGCGGGGGATCATATTCCATCTGAGCCTGGAGGGTGTCCGTGTTTTTATGGTGCGGGTTCTGGTCCTTGCCCTTGGGTGGCGGGCCCCTCCAAAATTCCAACATTGCAGATCCTGGTTGGGTTATGTTTACAACACCTTTTGGGGACCTCCCCTTCTCTTGGTCATCCCACCTCTAGGAGGGGGTGGCTGACCCCTGCCGTGCTCTCTCCTGGATCTCCTGCAGTTGCCTGGAGCTTAGGGGCAGGTCTCCCTTGTGGGGCCCTGGCTCGTGGGGGATGCTCAGAACTCCTGGGTGGTGATGGGTGGCCTGTCTGGAGTGATGGGGGCTCTCGGGGGTGGGGCCTCACACTTGGCCTCCTAGGCTGCTCTTCTGGCTGGGCTAGGGCTTGCTCTCTGTGCGTTCGTGCCTCACTGCTCCCAGGATTTGGGGGCCCATGTGGCGGTCCTGCGGGCCCTGGTCTGGGTGCTTGGTCGGACTCCGGGCGGGCAGATCTTCTCCGTTGGCCCCACAGTACATGTGGGGGGGGCTGGTCGCCACTGCTACTTCAGAGGGGGTCTTGGTGTGGGGATGGCCGGTAACTCTCCGCCCTTCTTTTTACATTCCATCATCCACCTCAGATTAACATATACATTCTCCTGAACAGTCAAGAATCAGCAGATTTTCAAAAATCTGCCTAGGCGGTTCATTGCCTCAGTCCTACTGACAGGTTTCCTCTCATTGACTGATATCTTTCTATTGTAACGTCCTGAAGGTGTCGGCTGACCTTTGCACAATGAGCATGCATGACAGAATGAAACGCTTTACATGTGTTGGTTTGTATGCATAAGTGTGCGTGTGAACTGTAGGTTGACAAGTTTGTGAAGACTCTTGGAGCCAGTAGGTATGTTTGTAACAACTGAGTGTGTGGACAATTTCAATTAACATTCACACTTGACTGTAATGATTATAAGCTTCCAGCATAATTTTGCCTGTTGTTTTATGATTCTATCTGTCTTATGTGCCCCCTGATATCTATCTCTCTTCTTCCTCCTCTTTCTTTTACCTCTAGTCCAACAAAATGGATACAAACATTATTAATATAAATAAAGTTTAGTTTAAAAAAGGGGTTTATACAAATATACACCTTGAATGTCTGATAATTTATAACCCCCAATTGTAACAGTAAAATCTGTCTAACACAAGAGGCTCTCGGCTCATATCTGTTTGCTCAGCTGTTGGACAGGACAAGTTAAAATAAATAAAATACACAAATCACCAACCAACCTAGAAAATACACTACAAATTTGGTCTGCTTCTCTTAGTAGAAACTAAAAATGTGCTACAAATATTTTAAAAGTGCATCTAATATGAATAGAAAAATGAAACATTCTTACAAAATATTAAACCAAAGTAGAGGGGATTGAAGCCATATATTTTTTAGATCAATTTCTGACAACAAGCTGAGGAACCACCACAAAGTAATTCTAATATTTCTGAGAATAAGAGACAAAGTACTGAATATATCTAAATAACGTGACAGCAGGTCATGTGCTTGTTCCTCTTTTAGTGCATTCCATCAGGGGTTGCCACAGCAAATCAGCTTTCACTGAGTCGCACAGGCAGAGATTTTTATGCCGGATGCCCTTCCTGACACAACCCTGTATGTTACCTGGGCTGGAGACCAGCACAGGGAGACCCAGACACGAGCCGTTTTGTGGCTACATAGGTAGGCAGTGACGTGAAGGAAGTGAACTCCCGCTCGCCAGCCCTGCATCCAACCAACTGAGCCATCCAGCAACAAACTCCACACAGAAGGTTCCAGCTGGAATTGGGACCAGTGCCTTCTCTCTGTGAGGCGAGAGCACTAACCACATACACCACCGTGCATAAAACTGAAATATATCTAAATACAGTATTACCAAGACCAAAAATAAAGTAAAGAAAAAAATAACTTTTTGTTAACTTTAAATCTGAGTTGATAAGAAGTGTTAAATCATAATCACAATTCAACACTTGTTGTAAATATGAATGATTTTATGACCGGAGCTCACACATTTGAATGTGGGCCTCATTTGGCCCAACAGCCAGACTTTGGACATGCCTGGTTTAGAGAGTTAAAATATAACAAAAACTCAAGTTTATGGAGGACAGCTTCTGACAGAGTACAACAAATTACATTTCCAAAAAAATGTTAGAAAACCTTATTACTGACCAGAGCTGTTGGTCTTCCCCTGAATAGGCATAAACATTTGTTCAGCTGCACAAGTAAAAGTAAAATGTAAAAACTTGATTTTGAGACTTTATTGACCCCCACAGGTGTCTGGGAAGAGTGACATGGGGTCAACTGGTTACACATGAAACCCATGGACAAACCCACCGATTAGCTCCTACATGGGAACTCAAATGCAGCAAATGGAAAATTAAAAAGCATCTATTGGCGTTTGTATTGACTTGAATCTACTGCTGTTCTGCTGGAAACACAAAAAAACATTTCTTCATCTATAGCTGGTCTGAGTGTCACCTTCAGAGGCTTTCCTTTTAGCATGCCTCTTGCCCCCCCACGTGTCCATAAACTCCGGCCCTGTCCTGCCGGTCTCCAGAGGGCTGCCATCAGGAGTTCATCAGCTGCTGGGTTGGGGTGTTTGAGTGGAGTGGGTTATCGCCTCCTTTTAAAGCAGGACTTTGTTTAAATAATGTCAGGAGTCTTTCCACAGGATCTCCATTAAAATGACGAGTTTTATCTTTCCAGATCCCAGTTTGGCAGGAATTATTTGAAGACAAAACATCTTTTAAATGACTGAACAATTCAAAGAGCTAAAAGCTAGACGGCTGCAGTCTTTAAGGTGACAGAGGTCCTTCCTCTAAATGCTAATTTTCTCTTTTTTCCCACCACTTTCCAGATCTTTTCTATCTCTCATTTCCAACAACACTCCAGCCTCCCTCTAGGGAGAAGCATGTATTGATCTGGATATTTAAAGAGGATGACAGGGAGTGAGTGGATTCTCCGTGCAGCTCCTGAAAGGTGTTGAAGGAGGAGTGCCTTCAAAAACTGTGAAGAACTTTCAACCTGTCACTTTGATGGTGTGCAGTTTAAAAACTCCTGCAGCTTACACAACCAGCAATGACTGATGCATCCTGGCTGTCTGTGGCTGCACTCTCACCCTGACTGTGTTTAAAACCATAAATCCTCACACTTTGATCTGGGTGATTGCTTAAACCTCCAACCAAGTTGCATCATTCAGGAGTTTGAAATATTTACAGAAAGAAATCAATATGTTTAAAACTCTCCATGAGACAAAGGCAGGAACAAACACCAGCTCCTCCAACTCTAAACAAGTTAACTTTAAAACAGTTCACAGTGTTTACACGTCACAGTCAGCTCTGTTCATCTGTGTACATCCTTTTGGCTTCTTCAAGAACAGCTTCTGTACAGAATGGATCATTTCGTTTAACCTTAAAGGCAACAATCAGAAGAAATAACATGTTTAAAAAGGATTTATGATGGTTTAGAGATAAACTCTGGGATTGGCTGATTTTTTTTCTAAGCATGAATGAACATTAAATTGCATGGTTCACAGGACAAAGGACTGTCTCAAAACACTTCTCCTCAACATCATGATTTAGTCTCATAAGTTTAGACCTTTTTTTCTGAAACAAGCAAACACAGAGAATTCATAACCAACAAATAACGATCAGTGCAGCAGCTCTTGCTATTAGAACCTTGGAAGTACAAAGTAAAGGTTTTATTTCTTTAGACCAGGGGTCGGCAACTTTTAACACACCATTTTGACCCAGTTTCCACAGAAAAGACAACACTGGGAGCCGCAAATGAACTTTTTGGCTCTAAATGAACTTTTTTGGTTACTAGGCGGGGTGGCCGGTAACTTCCAAAGTCTACCAGCCAAACATTTCTAAGGAAAAATAATTTGTGTCTTTCAAAGTAAAACAGTGATTCTCTTTTATTTATTCCCTTGCAAAAACAAAGTACTGATTATTGTTGAAAGTGTAGTCTTATTTCAGGTTTTAAATCATTACAGAAATGTAATGTGATTTTAATCGAGGACACTTCTGATCTCTGAACTTTTTTATGAACACAAACCTTTCTTTAAAGCATCGACTTTATCTACAAACATGACAGAGAAAATCGTTGGGGAAGTATTAAATATTGACCGATATGAACTATTTATTTTTTTTTTGTGTGAATCAGTACTGAATATTAAAGACAATCTTGGGCACAGTGCAGTGAAGTCTGTGGGTGACCTGCTGGGCTCTCAGGTTGTGGGTGTGATCTTTGTGGCGTAAAAGTCTTTTCTTTTTAGCATATTTTTAAAATGATTTTTGATGTATCTTTAATGGAATGCAATGCACTTCCATAAATATTAGTATCCATAAAACTAGTGATAAACAATAAAATAATTACTTTGAAGTTTTTTTAATGTCATGCATTGAAAAAACATGCACATATTAAAAATTATGAAACTTTTAGCCTTAAATTGTGTGTGTTCTGATATATCAGTGTGTTGTAGTTGTGAGTCTGTAGGAACAAGTGAGTTTGTGTTGGCTGAGATCAGTGTGAGCAAGTATTAGAAATTACCAGCACACCTGAATGCAGCAGTAGTGAGCTCTTAATCAAAGCGCATTAGTGCAGAAATTCCATGCAGCCCCTGAACGCACCAGCTGCTGCTGCTAATGTGAGGATCAAATCTGCGCAAAAAAGTCAGAATTAAATGTTTGAATAAACTCTGTGATGGATGTTTGTGGTGGCCAAGTGTGAGGGAAGGCAGACGCCTAAAGTCATGGTTTTTAGTTTGAGTCCCGTGTCAGAGACGATGAACAATGTCTCAATGCCAAACATTTGACCTGAATTTGGCAAGTGTTAATTTATTTATAATTTATTTTTAATTTAGAGCCCTGAATATATAGTTTTATTTTACTATTTGAAGATCACAATTATTTTACAACTACAATGAAACAAATGAAGAAACAAATAAAACAAATAAAATGTCTCTAAAGAAGACAAATGCTGATCATTGAAATTGCACAAGGTCTGAAGAAAGAAATTAAAAACTTTGACTAAATAAGAAGACATGAGCCACCTTTTTGAGACAAATAAGACAAACTTCAACTTATAACACTTATAATTGATGGTCCCAAGCCACGCAGAGCCGCAACATAAGGATGGAAGAACCGCATGCGCTCCGGAACTGCGGGTAGCCGACCAATGCTCTAGACATTTTCATCCCTTAACAGTCAGGTTTGAGTTGACATGCGTGAGGGGATGATGTCTGTCACATCTGCACAAACCAAAATAGAAGAGGATGTGTGGGGGTGGAACAGAGCATTTGTGAAACAAAACAAAATAAATGTTTAAACATGAAGCTGCGATGAGCTGAGGATGACAGGAGCGTCACACCTCTCTGGAGGCAGCAAGGAGACGTCTGGTTACTGAGGGCTGAGAGGCAGAGCAGTTACAGCATCTGTGTGCTGGGTGGGGGGGCTGGGGATCAGAAGGTGGACTCATTGAGACGGGGGTCAAGCTTTTACACATTGCTGTATGTATCTTTCTGAAGTCCCAACCGGATTTGATCTGTTGTCAAAGTGTTCCCTTGATGCCATTTTTAGCTAAAGTCTACAAAGCTGAGTCCTTTTCTCGGACATAGTTTCTGCAGAGCAGTGGGAGTTCATTAGAAATTCACCTCAGAGTTTTGGTTTGCACAGAGTAATCCCTTTATTTACATGTTCCACCACTACCTGACAGCCCCTCACACCCCCAACCTAACATTACAGCTACTCCAAAAATGGTGAGCAATATCTGATCTGTCCAGCTGTAGATTTTTGATCCAGATTCCCGCTCAGGCGAGGAAAACAAAGACGTTCAGGGATCTATTTGTCTGCAAGTGGATGAATCAGAATGGAGCGCAGAGTCTGTGACCCGCCTAGCATTTGTGCTTCATCACAAATGGGAACTTTTTCAAAGGACATTTTTTGTCTGCTCTTGATTCACAACGATTTGAATAAAGAAGTATCCAGGAATACAGTTCTAAACTCACATGATTGCATGTATGTGGTACAGAAAAATGCTGCAAGAACATGTTTACAATACCAGAGTCAGCAGTGTCATCACAGTGGGTCTTTAAAATCAAAGTCAGTCAGGGACAAGTGTGCATTTCTGCTTTGGATACATTCTTGTTTAGGGTTTTTTCCTTTAGCATTTTCTCTTGTCTTCCTTCTGTTTTGCCCTCATTCTGTCTACTGTGTCTTTTCTCTTCATTTGATATTTCATTCTAAAAGACAAAGAAAGATTTTTTGCAAATTGTTAATGTGACATAAGGTAATGATTTCTGACTGTCTCTCCCTCCTCTTCCTCACCTTTGCACACTCAGACTGCTCCTCATCCAAAGCAGAGGATCGGCTGTTCAGGAAGCTCTTCAGACGCTACAACCAGTTCATCAGACCCGTGGAAAACGTCTCTGATCCAGTCACCGTGGAGTTTGAAGTTTCCATCTCACAGCTGGTTAAAGTGGTGAGTTTGACACATGAACCCTCACTCACCTGTGTACCAACTTCAAAGGTTGTTGAAGTTCTGTTCACTGCAGTGGCGTCGTCTTTGGTACAGCCCTGAACGCTGGTGCTGTCCTTCTACGAGCACGCTCCACAGATTTTCTACCTTCTACAACAAAAATCTTGTGCAGGCTGCTTGACTCGTGGAACTGTGAATTTCAAAGAGTCACATTGTGTCGAGTACAGGGACATTTTCATCTGTTCTTTGGGTAAAATGAAAAACACAACTATAAAAGTAAACTTGTATTTTTTGTCAATTCAAGATTAAGACAAATATGTCCATAATGTAAAAAGGCCTGTTTAACTGTATTTTATGTCTGTCTTACAGTCACGCTTGTAGGTCAGTCAGTGAAGACTCAGCCTTTTTCTGCTGCAGAAACAACAGCTGAGGAATGAACGGCCACTCTTCAATCTGCTTATTTTTGACATATTTCAGGATCCTTACATTTTATTGTCATGCTACACTGCTTTGCAATTGCAAAGTTGAGTTCAAAGTGTTAGTGTTGAAGGAAAACTCTCCCGTGGAAAAGAATTTTACTCATTCTGTGATGAAGTTCAGATTTTACGAGAATTTGGATTGGAGTAAAATACAGATTCTTGAAAACATTAGAAGTGAGCAAATGCGTGCAGTTGAAGCACATGTGTTTTTGTCCTCAGTGCAACAGAATTGTGGAATCAACACTTATTGCAAAGAATGAGTGAAGTGTGAAGCATCATCTATTATTAATCTCCCAATCGACCTTTCCTGAGAGTGAGCTCCAGGGGGCAAAGTTCAGAGAATGAATTCCTCCTTTCAAAAGTGGATTTTTGCTGCCAGCAGGATTTTCTATTGTCTTGTAGAAAGTGGAGATGGTTCAGGTGCTGCATGAAGAGCAGCCCTGCATGGTTTCCACTCGCGAACCCGCTAACATGCTTCCTCTTTGATTCTTCTGCAGGATGAGGTGAATCAAATTATGGAAACAAACTTATGGCTCAGACATGTGAGTATTCACATGTACAGAAGCACACAGCAAACATTATTCAACTGAATCAGCCATTAATTCTGAGATTAAGCCTCCACTTTGTCTAATGCCGATCTGCAGCAGTTTTCCAAAATATTTTTATTTACGTTTTTGATTCTAGAATTTACTTTAGATTGGCTAAAATGTTATGTTTTTTTTACTGTCATTGTGATCTTTAAAACATGTTGTGTTGAGTGATGTTTGTTTAATTGATTTGCACTTCAGGGCCACTGCAGTTAAAGGCTTAAAGGTATCTGGAAATCCGCACATGTGAAATCACAAGCCCTGACCGCATATCAAACAATGTCTTTGACTGTTCTTAATGCTTGAAAACGAGCTTTGATTTTAATTCGGGGTTAAAGAATGGCTGTGATTCTCCAGAATGGTCTCAGTCTGGGCTGAAGGAGCTCTCTACATGAACACAGCCTCAGCATCAGCTTTTTCCACAGTCTGGATCAGAGCCAGTGCTGTGTGTTTACAATGAAAGTCCTGATAACATTTATTGCAGACCCTCCTTCCGCTCCACTGCAAATGATTTACTTTACAGCCTCCATGCAATTTGTTTCTAAATTAGTTAATTCTGTGATGTGAAGTTAATAAATGGGCCTCACACAAGTGTTTTTATACTCCAACTGCATCACAGACTGTGATCAGCTCTCCACCACTCTTATTTAATATTTTTATCTTTAAACCTGGCCTTTTTGTAACAGATATCTATAAGGGTTGTATTTGGACACAATTTGCATACCTTATGTGCAGTGCTTTGAGTGGACAAAAAGTAGTGGCGGTACTCTCTTTTATGGAAGTCGAAACATAAAATCAAGAGAATCTTGAATGTAAATATTTTTTTCTGTGTGTCATAATATGAACTAAGAAAGAGGGAGCTCAGGTCAAGTCTATAAAAGAAATGTAGTCATACACTGATTGTATACTTAACATTATTTTAAATGAATAAACAATTACAACACTGATTTTCATTTGATTTAAGAATAAGCAAACATGAACAAACAACAGTGCAACAAAAACCAACATTTTCTTGAAATGGAAAAACTAAGTGATGCTGTAATTATGTTACGGAAAGAGTTCAGAAACCCAGAAGCAGAGAAGGCTTGGACACAGACGGGTAAGGTTGTTGCTTGTTTTAACAACTGAAAAAAAGATCATCTCAGAAGAGGGGAAAACGGGGCAAGTTACTCGAATGAACTAAAGAGCAGCATCAAAGTACAATGTCAGGGACAGACCTAAAGGACACAAAACGCTCCAATACATGGAACAGAAACACACAGACTTAAACAGGCAAACACGCAACCAACAGGATGCAGCTGTGAACACCTCCAGCAGGAGACACAGGTGAGTGGGAGGAGCAAGAGACGACCACAACAGACCTGCACAGAACAGGCAGTGAAAAACCAAAAACATAACAAGCAGAACGTGTCAAAGTAAATGAAATGTGCTGATCAAAAGAATGTTAAAATATACATCAGATAATATAATTATAAAACTGGTTTACTTTCACTGTTGTTAAACTTGTTTAAACAGACACACATTTAAGACAAAATCCAAGTAAATGTCTTCTGTCCTGTAAAAGATTCTAAATAAATGAAAAATGAACCAGACCATTCCGAATAAAAACTGGCAAGTACAATAACAAACATTGTTCTGGGTCGTTCTCTTTAGAAAAGGCCCCCTGGCGCGGTGGGAGGGCTGCTCTTGGGCTAGCTCTCTGTGCTTCCATACCTCACTGCTCTCGGGTTTTGGGGGCCCCAGTGGCGGTCCCGCAGGCTCTGGTCTGGATGCATGGCCGAACTGCTGGGCGGACGGATCTTCTCCGTTGGCCCCACAGAGCGGGTGTGGGGTGGCCCTGGTGTCCGCTGCTCCCTTTGCGAGGGTCTTGGTGTGGGGATGGTTGAGAATTCTCCCTCCTTTTTGTTTTTTTACATCCCATCATCCACTTCAACTTAACATAAACATTCTCCTGAGCACAGATGTCAGCTTGACTTTGAACAATTAGTTTACGTAATAGAATGGAACGCTTTACATGTGTTAGTTTGTATGCATAAGTGTGCATGTAAACAGTATGTGGATAAGTTTGTGAACACCCTTTAGCCAGCAGGTATGTTTGTAACAGCTGAGTGTGTGGACAGGCCCTGCCCACTTTAGACTAACACTCACACTTGACTGTAATGATTATAAGCTTTCAGCATCTTGTTACCTGTTGTTTTACGATTCTACTCCCTCCCCTGTAGTCATCCTTTAACTTCTGTAACCCACCTTTTATACGTTCATTTTCCAAACCGCTTTATCCCTTTCGGGGTCACGGGGCTGCCTGAGCCTAAACCAGCTACTCATGGGCGAAGGCAGGGGACACCCCTGGACTGAATCGAATGGGAATCATTCAACCATTGCTAACCCTAAAGAGAGAAATGAAAACCCAATGTCGCATCAACTGCTTAATTCAAATCTCCCCAGTCATATCATGAAATGAATCCATTTGACTAATGAATGAACTGATCGTAAATGCCATTAAAAAGGTAAAGCAATAAAATGTAACCTCCATATGAGTGGAGAGAATTTCCAATAAAAAGCAGCAGGAGCTGTTTAAATACAAAGTCTTTTAATTTGAGTTTGTCTTGGAATTAAGTTTCCACATATGTCTTCGGGTGTGTCTATGATTAAAAATAGTACTTAGTACTTAGTAATACTAAGTAAACAACCAATAATCAGACTTTTGAACTTTGCTCCTCAGATTTGGAATGACTACAAGCTGCGCTGGACGCCGGCAGAGTTTGATGGGATCGAATTCATTAGAGTCCCTTCAAATAAGATTTGGAGACCCGACATAGTTCTCTACAACAAGTAAGATGCTCAGCATCATTAATGCCCACAGTTTCATTGTAGAAATAACTCAGCTGTTGTATTAATTGTTGTTTTCGGAGCATTTTGCGAACAGGAGATACAATTAATTGTCATAGTATTCTGACTTTCTGGCTGTTTATGTACTTTATAATTCAATTTTTCTTGGGGTCTTTATGCCCTCACAAATTGCTCAGATGCTTTAGTTTGCTTTAGTTTGCTATCATGCATGTGTGAAAAAGTAAATCAGCTGCAATGCTTGCCGTTTTTTTGTTTCCTGTCCTTGAGCAGATGAGAGCAGGCTTGATGCCACCTCCTCCTGCGAGGAGAAGCACCTCACCTCTGAGTCATCTGACGCTCTTTTGAGAAGTGAAGAAGAGCACCTCACCATATTCTGCTGTACTTTTAATGAGGAGGATTTATGCTTATGTAGAATTAATGGAGTTGGATTTTGAAAAGGTTCACTGAGCCGAAGTCTCATCCGTTCCACCAGACTCATTGTGATGTTCATGAATTACGACAGGAACATACATAAAAAGAAAACATTGAGGCACAAATAACAGCAGTTCAGGGACATGCACAAGTCGAACACAGCTCCTTTGCTGAGAGGAAAGCTCTGCAGAGAGTGGTCAGGGTTGCCCAGGGGCAGATTCCTTAACATGCCCCTCTCTCCACTGCACAAATGGTTTGTTATTTTTTTTTAAAAGTCAGTGTTTTTTTCCAGCTTCATCTAGCGAAGCACATAAAAAATTGTTCAGCTTGTCAGTTTAATTCTTTTGGGGTTTTGACATTAATGGTTAAGTGTCCTGCTCTGTTGCCTCTGTTCCTTTACTTCATGACCTTAAAAAACACTTCTGTGTAATACTCTCATGCATATTTTGAAAAACCTATGTTGACATTTCATATTTAGTGCTGTTGGGGACTTCCTGGTGGAAGATAAGACCAAAGCTTTGCTGAAGTTTGATGGCACCATCACCTGGGTTCCTCCTGCTATTTTCAAATCCTCTTGCCCAATGGACATCACCTACTTCCCCTTTGACTACCAGAACTGCTCCATGAAGTTCGGCTCATGGACCTATGACAAAGCCAAGATCGACCTTGTGCTGATTGGATCCAAGGTCAGTGTCTGAGACCTTGTTTAATGAGAGTTAATTAAAGCAAATTACAACGCCTGTAAAAAGAAAAGACGATGTTTCTGTTCTTAAGATTTTTGGATTTCCATAACACGGATGACTGGGAATCTTCACCTCTACAGCTGGATTTGTTTCAGAAACACTCAGATGAATAACGTAAAGAGTTGATGATCTGTTTTCTTGTAGCTGTAACAAATGAAACCACTGATCTTTGTATCTGTTATCATTATTGATAAAAACCAATTGAGAAACAATGTTCTGCTGTGAAAAATCTCTCAGTTTTCCTGCCTTTGCTCATCTGTAGGTGAATCTGAAAGACTTCTGGGAAAGTGGTGAATGGGAAATCATTGATGCTCCTGGCTATAAGCATGACATCAAATATAACTGCTGTGAGGAGATCTACCCGGACATCACCTACTCCTTCTACATCCGTCGCCTGCCTCTCTTCTACACCATCAATCTCATTATCCCCTGCCTCCTCATCTCTTTCCTCACAGTGCTGGTTTTCTATCTCCCCTCTGACTGTGGAGAGAAGGTCACGCTCTGTATCTCCGTCCTGCTCTCCCTCACTGTGTTCTTACTCGTTATCACCGAGACCATTCCCTCCACTTCCCTGGTAATTCCCCTCATTGGAGAGTACCTGCTCTTCACAATGATCTTCGTCACACTCAGCATAGTCATCACCGTGTTTGTTCTGAACGTGCACTACCGCACGCCCATGACCCACACCATGCCTGGCTGGGTGCACTTAGTGTTCCTCAAAGTCCTGCCCAGGATCATGCTGATGCGGAGACCAATTGATGAAGATGGCAAGGCGGGGGGGCTGGACACCAGTGGGGAAGCAGGAGGAGGAGGAGAAGGAGGAAGAGGAGGAGGAGGAAGGAGGCCAAACAATAGCTTGATGCAGGTAGGAGTCTCCATCACTTAAATCAAAACCTGAGATACAACAAAAATATGTTGTGGATTTTTCCCAACGCAGTCCAAATGAGCGCAAAAATGTAAGCATGCTGTTTAAAAACAGAAGTAGAAAAGAGAAATGAGAGATTTCAAACCAGCTTTTGTAATTATCCATTTAATATTTCTTCATTTGTTTTGCAGTAAAACTTTGCAATAAAGGGGATTACTCAATATCACCTTAATTTGACAAACCTTATGCAAAATAAGAAAATTTGACTTAAACGTTTAAACTATTTTTTAATAAAAAAGATAAATAAAAGGCTGTTTTTAGGTTGTCACGTCGCCTATTGGGTCAGTTGTATGCAGGTGACCTACTGTAAAGGTTAGAAGGCCCGTTGACTGTCAAAGATCAGCCCTCTCAAAGACGTCATTCTTGAAATTCCTCCTCATACTGCTGTTGGAAGCAAGCAGCCCCACATCACTATAATTCTCCTCCATGCTTCTCTGCAGGCAGGCTTCTCTTCTCAGTGAAAGCCTAATCTTCCTTCCTTTGGTCTTTTTGCTGATGTATGAACTTGAACAATTCAGAGCCTGCTGACTTCAGTCTTGCTGCTGCTCTTTTGCTGTTAGTAAAGTTTTTCTTTTTGCTACCTCTGTCTCGTCAGCAATCTGCTGGCAGCCATTGATTTTTTTGCAGTTTTTGTGGAATCCAAGTTTGCACATATTTTTTCTGTTCTGTTTTTTTTTTTTACCTCCAACCTAAACTAGTCTTCTTGCAAAACTTAAATGCTTCTCATTTGATTTGTTGTTTGCTAACAGTTTGTCAATAAATTGAATTCATTCAGCATGTACTACTATTACTGAAAGACTGACTGAGATGTCTGAGGCCTTTTCAGGGATGTGCTGTAACCACTCCTCCAGTTTGAGGTTTTATTTGCTAAAATCATTTAAGTTTACTTTTCCTCATTAATGTACACAGAGCACCCTATATTGACAAAAACACAAAATTTTTGTCATTTTTGCAGATTTCTTAAAAAAAACCCTGAAATATCACATGGCCAGACCCTTGCTCAGTATTTAGAAGCAGCATCATTCATTCATTTTCTGAACCGCTTTATCCCTTTCGGGGCTGCCAAGGGTGAAGGCAGGGGACACCCCTGGACTGGTCGCCAGTCTGTCGCAGGGGCCACAGTCACACACTCATATCCACACCTAGGGACAATTTCGAATTTGGAGTCCAACAGCACTAAATATGAAATGTGACCAATTAACCCACGAAGCATTTTTTTGGACAGTGGGAGGAAGCCGGAGTTCCCGGAGAAAACCCACGCATGCACGGGGAGAACATGCAAACTCCACACAGAAAGGTCCCCCATTGGTGACACTGTTTCAAGTGGGAACCTTCTTGCTATGAGGCAAGAGAGCTAACCACTGCGCCACTGTGCAGCCCATTCCTAGTAGCAGCATTATTTAGGTCTAATACAGTCATGAGTCTTTTTGGGAAAGATGCAACAAGTTTTTCACTCCTGGATTTGGGGATCCTCTGCCATTCCTCCTTCAGATCCTCTCCAGTTCTGTCAGGTTGGATGGTAAACGTTGGTGAACAGCCATTTTCAGGTCTCTCCAGAGATGCTCCATTGAGTTTAAGTCACAGCTCTGGCTGGAACATTCAAGAACAGTCACAGAGTTGTTGTGAAGCCACTCCTTGGTTATTTTAGCTGTGTGTTTAGGGTCGTTGTCTTGCTGGAAGGTGAACCTTCAGCCCAGTCTGAGGTCCTGAACACTCTGGAGAAGGTTTTCCAAGGTTGTCCAAGATATTCAAGATATTCATTCATCTTTCCCTTCATTGCAACCAGTCGTCCTGTCCCTACAGCTGAAAAACACCCCCACAGCATGATGCTGCCACCACCATGCTTCACTGTTGGAACTGTATTTAACAGGTGATGAGCTGTGCCTGCTTTTCTCCACACATACCGCTTAGAATTAAGGCCAAAAAGTTCTATCTTGATCTCATCAGACCAGAGAATCTTATTTCTCACCATCTTGGAATCCTTCAGGTTTTTTTTTTTTAGCAAACTCCATTCAGGCTTTCATGTGTCTTGCACTGAGGAGAGGCTTCCGTCGGGCCACTTTGCCATAAAGCCCCGACTGGTGGAGGGCTGCAGTGATGGTTGACTTTCTACAACTTTCTCCCGACTGCATCTCTGGAGCTCAGCCACAGTGATCTTTGGGTTCTTCTTTACCTCTGCCACAAAGGCTGTTCTCCCCTGATAGCTCAGTTTGGTCGGACGGCCAGCTCTAGGAAGGGTTCTGGTCATCCCAAACATCTTCCATTTAAGGATTATGGAGACCACTGTGCTCTTAGTGCAAAAGGACTTGAAACATTCTTTTTCACATTAGGGCTTTTGATACAGGACATGGGACTTGACTGCTTTTGACTGCTTTTGACAAAGACTTGAGACTTGCTTGTGAAAGCAATGACTTGGTCCCACCTCTGCCTCTATGCCAAGTAGCTTTTTCCTCACCGCGAAGGAGGGTGTAAGGACAGAGATGTTTGTTCAGCTTAGTCTGTTTAACAACCAGCTATTGTTTACTTTTACATGATTGAGTCTTTGGTTTTTTTTCTTGCAATTTTTTGACATCAGTCCAATGAGACGGCTGTGGCTGTGATATTGGGCTATATAAATAAAATTGAATTGAATTGAGTACCTGTTTGCCCGTTTTCATCCAGACAACCTGTATCCACCTGCAAGGACAGTTGTGACTAAGGCTCTACAAACTAACTTTTGGGAATTGCTTTCAGAAGCTCAAAGGCATTTTTAGTAATTATGCTTTGTAACACTACTGCTTATTGTATTTAAATTTTAAAAGATCTTGTGTTGTGTGTTAAAAAAGACAACAGTTGGGTTGCCACAAGCAGTTTATTTTCATCCACTCTAGGAATTATTTCTCTGTCATGCTTTGTTGAAGATGCAGCTCCTCAGAGACCTTGTAGCCAGACTTCTTTGTTGTGGAGATGCAAAAACAGGTCAAAAAAACACCCTAATTATTTATTGAATAAACAGAACCTAAGTTAAAGCATGACAAAACAAAAGCATATGTTAGGGACAAAGCTGAAGTGACTCATGGCACTTACTGAGAATAACAGAAAATACAGACTCGCACGGGAACTTGAGCTTGTTGCTCCTCATTCACCGGGTCGGTCAAAGTGACTTGCTGTGAGGTTTCGACAGAATGCAATTTGCTGTTTGGATCAGGGTGGCTGGGATTAAACTGGGCTCTGGATTAAACAGCCTTCAAGACTTAGTCACAACTGCCCTTTTGAGTGGATACGGACTGTCTGCGTTAATTTGGGCAAACTTGTACGGGGCACACAGGCCCACAAGAAACATCAAAGTTGTCAAAGTCAACTTACCATATTTTCGTGGCCATAAGGCGCACTTAAAAAGTCTTAAATTTTCTCCAAAATTGACTGGGTGCCTAATTGTGCAGTGCGCCATATGTATGCACAGAGTTCCAAAATCTGTAAAGGTTGTTGTGACTTTGATGAGTGCTCTGCTTGACTGACTGAGGTCATTTCACACGCTGCTCACCGGAACGTAAAAGAAAAGCGTAGGTAATAGAGGACAGCATGAGAACGTTAAAGGAGCATGCCCCCAGTAGGTGTATATAGAGCAGGTATGTGCATTATGCAAAACAACATTGGTTTGGCGAAGGACCCCTGAAAATGGCACCTGTGAAAAGACGCTTACAAAGCACAGTTTAAACTGCAAGCTATTAGCTACGCGGAGGAACACGGGAATCGAGCAGCAGCGAGAGAATTCAAGATCAACAAATCCATTTGTGACTGGATTGCAGATGCTTGGGCTAACATGTTTCCTTGTACTGTTGTTCGAGCTTTCACAAAACTCGGCATCATATCTGAGGAGCCGGAAGGCAACCAGACTGAGTCGGACATTGACGAGAGGGAATCTGGTGTACTAGTTGAAGAACTAGCCCAGCTGTTTATGTCGGATACAGAAGATGAGGACTTTGATGGATTTGTGGATAAGGATTTATAAAAAAAAATGTGAGTGCATTGCTAAAAACTTCAGTAAAGTTTTGCTCCTGCTGCCTTTTTAAAAACACACGCATAAGTTTTACCACGCATGCGCCCAATAAGTCAGTGCGCCTAATGTGTGAGTTAAATACAGAAATATCACTCATAACTGAGAATGCGCCTTTTAATACGGTGCGCCATATGGTCGCAAAAATACGGTACATTAGCCTTAAGGATGCCTTACTTTACATTTACCACACACACAACAATGACATGTTACATTTTCCTGACGTCCTTTGAGGTGGTTGTACAAGCCTCAAAGAAACTGCAAGACATACCTTCACTCCTCTTAAGATGTAGCCGCACCTTTCTACGACTACAAACAATCCTCTTATGGGTGCAGGTGACCAAAGCTTCAACCAAAGACAGCTGAGATAAAGTCCAGCAGCCCTTGTGATCTTGATCATGACAGAGGGAGTGTAGATGATGGATGGATGGGGCTGAGAAAAAGGAATTAGACTGTTAGGGTTTAGGGGTGCTGGAGGACAACAAAAACAATCCAACAAACAACAGTCATCATGAAAGTGAGTGGTCCAAAATAGGTCACATGCCCACAGCCATAGTGTTTGGCCAAGTTGCTGTGGAAGATTGACCCTCCCTCGGGTCGCAGAGCAAAGACAGTGAGGGTGGTTCCAAAGACACCTGGGGGCAGATGTGTTATCGGCTACAGGGTGGCCTTGAGAGGTGTGACATGAACTGCAAAAGTGACTGTGGAAAACTGCTGCTGCATTTCCTCCTGCCGGGTCTGTGGTTGTCATATCCATCTTTCATTGTCTGTGCTCATAAGAGGGCCAAAGCAGGCTGACAGAAACACTTTAATAATTTATTGGATGGACTGATGCATAACTAAACACTAAAGAGCAAAATGTAAACATCACATGGACAAAACTGATGTGACATTCAAAGATCTAACTCTTCACATTATCCTGGAGGACAGCACAGTATTCAGAAAAAGGGATGGATTCTGTGGAGTTATTTCTGTCGAACTAGATTCCATTGTGTTGTGTGTTTGGGATAGTGAGTCAGATGATGTTTGGAATAAAAACTTAATGTTTAATGAATATGCAATGAGGATTTTTGAAGAAAATGTGATTATTGAATAATAAGTGAGCTTTTGCTGCAGAAATATTTTGAGGAGGGGTGTCAACATAAGTTAATGATTGTGATTTGTTATAAAAAATAACACGTTAGTATTTATTAATGTAGATTAATTTAACCAACGCAATCTTAAAAAAAAATAAAGGCGTTTATAATAAACTGGTAAACCTTAAGAATCCTGTAAGTTCTGCGGTTTCAAGACAAATACATATTCAGAAAAGTGATATGGTGCTTTTTTGCCTGTTTCTGTGCCTACAGAAATGCTGAATAACAGGGTAGAGAAAGGAGCAGGGCTAGTTTGACAGACATACACTTAAGATCCATGTACCACAACTTACTTGAGGTAAACAAAAGCAAAACTGGAGTTATTGTCTTTGGGACTAAAGAGAAACAGTTGGAGGTCGCTACAGAACTTCAATCTTTTCATCTAAAAATCACCAACTAGGCCAGAAACTTGGAGAAATTGATGGACACAGACCTGAAATTTGATAAATACATTGATGCGGTCACAAAATCAGCCATCTATTATCTTATGGATATTTAAAGAGGATTTAAAAAGGATTAAAGAGCCAATGTCTAAGCAGGACCTGGAGAAACGAGTTCATTTGTTCATCTTTAGTCAACTTGACTAAACTTGAAATGTCTGTAGTGAAAAGGTTCTTTGAGTAGAGGCAGGAACATAGAGCACCCTAGAAGAGTGGAGGTGGAAGCACACAGATAGACTAGAGCTTGTGTAGGCGAAGTAATCTGATGGAGATCAGTGACTGCAAAGAAGTGGTTGGTGAGAGTGTATCCAGACAGCATGAGATGGTGGTGTGTAGAATGACTGGTGAAAGAAAGGCCAAAAGCAGAGAAGAGAATGAACTGGTGGAAGCTGAAAAAGAAGAATGTTGCATGACTTTAAGAAACAGTTGAAATAGGCTCTGGGTGGTCAGGAGGAACCCCCAGAGGATTGGATAACTACAGCTCATGTGATCAGGGAGACAGGTAGGAGTGTACTTGGTGTGTCATCAGGAAAGAAAGTTGATAAGGAGACTTGGTGGTGGAATGAGGAGGTGCAGGAGTGTATACGGAGTAAGAGAATAGCTAAGAAGAAGTGAGAGAGTAGACAGGAGTACAGGGAGATGAAGCGTAATGTGAAAGCAGAGGGGTCAAAGGTCAAACAATGGACTTATGATGACTTGTATGCTAGGTTTGGGCGTAAAGAGGGACAGACTGACCTATTCAGATAATCACGGCAGAGAGACGGAGATGTGAAGGACATGCAGCAGGTTAGAGTGATTAAGGATAGGGATGGTAATGCGCTGACAAGTAGTGTGATGGAAAGATGGAAAGAATACTTTGAAGAGTTGATGAATGAAGACAATGACACAGAAGAAAGAACAAAAGAGGTGACTGCTGTGGAGCAGAGTTGTAGCAACTACAGAGGAATAAAGCTGATGAGCCATACAATGAAGGTATGGAAAGAGTAGTTGCTAGACTAAGATCACAAGTGAACATTTGTGAGCAGCAGTTTGGTTTCCTGCCAAGAGAGAACTCTACAGTTGTAATATTTGCTTTAAGGGTGTTGATAGAGAAGCACAGTGAAGTACTGAGAAGGTCAGAGAGAGCTACACTGTGTCTTTGGATCCGGTCTTTTGTTAGTTCAGAGAGTCAAAGAAAATATGGAGAAACTGAATTCAGCTTCTATGCTCCACAGATCTGGACCAGACTTCCAGAAAGGCTCAGATCAGTCAGTTTATTTAAGGTTAAAGATCCACATGTTCTCGCTTCCTTTGATTCGTTTTTATTCTAAAGTCCACATCCTCACTGTTACTTTAAAATTACTCTAAATTTTTTTCTTTTTTAAATTTTTTTTTCCCAATGATCACTCCTTTAAAATCTCTTTTAAATGTCTCTTCTAATGTGAAGCACTTTAAAATGATCTTTGTACACAAAACGTGCTTTACAATGAGCTTGCATTTCCAACAAAAACAAGTGTGGTAAACTTTACTTGTTTCAAAGACTTGGAGCAAACAGGAAACCAAACTAATGAAGATAAACTAAGCAGAGACTTTAACCAAGGAGAAAGCAGGAAAAGATCACTGAGTTTCAAACACTTCCTAAAGAAATCCTAAAACAATTTTTTTCAAAGGAAGTGGACCGCTTTCTATATTTAGCATTTAAAAACTTGATTCAGTTGTGCTTAGTAAAGAGGTTCTGAGATGGTTTTGTTTTACACTTACAATGTTTCTCAGCTTATATTATGTCAAAGAAGCAGCTTGTAATCTGATTGTTAGCAGTTTGTTTTGGTCGTATGAGCTACAGAGTTTCATCTCATTTTACCAGAGAGATGAAGTTTGGTGTCAAAACAAGCAGCTTCTTTAATCACAAATCCAAAACTAAGCCTTGTGTGTCTGGCTGTAGATTAGAAAACACTACAATGCTAAAAAGTGCAGTGTGCAAAAGTATTCAGTCATCCAGTTGCCTTCAGAAGTTGCTTGATGATTGGTGACTGATCACATGTTGACTTCATGACTTCACCTGTGTGTCATTTAATCTCAGTATACAACACTGTACAACACTTGAGACTGGGGCGGAGATTCACCTTCCAACAGAACAACCACCCTAAACATAAAGCCAAAGCTGCAATGGAATGACTTCAAGTGAAACGGATTCATGTGTTGAAATGATCCAGTCAAAGTCCAGACCTAAATCCAATCCAGAATCCGTGGCAAAATCTGAAACCTGCTGTTCACAAACACTCTCTACCTAATCTGACTCAGTTTGAATTGTTTTGCAGGAAGAATAGACAAAGATTTCAGTCTGTAGATGTGTAAAGCTGGTAGAGACAAACCCCATAAGACTTGCAGCTGGAATTGCAACAAAAGGGGGTTCCACAAAGTATTGACTCAGGGGGGTTTGAATACTTTTCTACACTGCACTTTCAGTTTATTATTTATAAAAAAATTAAACTCTTGTATAATGTTCTTTCCACTTCACAAGTGTGTGTCACTTTGTGTTGATCGTTCACATCAAATTCCAATCACATATATTTATGTTTGTGGTCATAATGTGAGAAAATGTGGAGTAGTTCAAGGGGTGTGAATACTTTTGCAAGACACTGTATGAACAAAGCAGAAAAGGAGGAGGTCCCATGGCACAATGAGCAGGAGGTGGTTGCCAGAGACAAAAGAAAAGCTGGCAAACATGACAACCAAGCATCACTTTTAAACTCATCCAGATTGTTCTGGTTTCTCCAGCAGATTGGAGGAGGATCTCTCAGCTGTCTGGAATATGAAGACTGCAAACTCTCGTCCATGGATGGCTGTACCGGAAAAAAGTGTCACTGCCCTTGCCAGCATGGGAGGGAAACCCCAGAAACAGCATCAAGCTTGCAGATGAAACATCAGCTGAGTCAGCAGAGCATCAATACAGTGATGGCCTTCTCCATGGTTTCTCCTGAGATCAAACAGGCCGTAGAGAGCGTGAAATACATCGCTGAGTACATGAGGAGCAGGAACAAGGCCAAAGAGGTGGGAGCTGTGTTCTTACTATGACCTACACTCTAACCCCGGGCTCACACTGCATCCATTCCAGTCCGGCCTCTCCGGCACTCCGTATCCGTTTTGTTGGCTTTAAATTTTTGCCGGATGTTAGTTGTTCAAAATGCTGCTCAAGCATCTGGTCATCCAGCATCCATCAGGGAGGCAGAAGAGAAAACCAAAGTAACCAAATTCATCCATTTCAGACATCAAAATCTTTCTGAGGCTTTTATATGTCTAATTTTAAATTCAACCAACAGATTGCACTAATATTAGACACATTGGAATGACTTGTTATAAAATACATGACACTTCCATGTGAATCAGTTTGTTTAACTGTGACTTGGAACAATTGAAATATTTTCTATATAAACAGGACAGACATGTCATTAAAAAACATGACCAAACTCATGTACAGTAGCATGTGCACTAAACAAAATGAACTCTCACAATTGTTGTGTCTCCTACTAACAATCAGGTGTAAGCCCAGCAAGGCATGGTCCTGAAGTTTCCAGAGGAAAAATAAACGTATAAGACAAGCAAGTTATCTTAGTGAACAGCCAGTTTATGTGCTTTATTTCTTTATCGCAATATTTTGAAGTAATAAAACACCAAAGAAAAAAGGCAATAAAAAAAGAGCAATAAAAGAGTCATTTATTTATGTTGACTGTTTCAGTCCTTAAGATTGTTAAATGTGACAAATTAAAAGCCTGTCACATCAGCACAAAAATATGCTGCAAGGATTTCAAAATGTGTGGAGAACAAAAAGAAAAAAAAAGAATTAGAACGCTGTCACCAAAAACACCCAAAACTTTTTCCAAGCATAACAAAACACTCATGGTTTTAATGAAATGCACGTATGCAAAATCATTGTCATTCATATGTCGGCAGCATGATTGCTTACTTTTTCAAACAGCTCCCGTTATCCGGTTAAGAAAGTAACAAGTAGTGAATTACTCTTTAAATTGGGGAATGTGTAAAGTAACTGAATAAAAATGTCATCCAGTAACTAAAGTAAAGTGATCAATAACTCTTTAAAAGTAAGTTATCCAACACTGTCCCTTCATGACTGCTAACTCTGTCCGTTTACATCAGTTTGTCCTTTCTTTGGTTCACAGGTGGAAGATGACTGGAAGTACGTTGCCATGGTGATTGACAGAATCTTCCTCTGGGTGTTTGTGACCGTCTGCGTCCTGGGAACCTTGGGACTTTTCCTGCAGCCGCTTTTCAGCTTCTTTTCATAACTGCTAACCTGTAACTAGCACACACTGAGTTAACCAGATGAAGGGTTTTGAGTCCTGCTGTGGAGCTGATTCTGCCAGGGGGACCTGGTGGCAGTTAAGATGGCGGCTGAAAATCAATAGCCAAAAAGAAGTAAAAAACCACAACAGCCCCGCCCCTCTGTGAGCGCCAAAAATATTCTTTTTTTTTTGATCGGAAAAGACTAATATAACCGGGGCTAATAATGTTATCATTTTCAGCCACCATCGTGTCTGCCACCAGGTCCTCTTGGATTCTGCCCTGAGCAGTTTCAGTGTGTCTGAGAATGAAAAAGAGCTTTGATTTGAAATAAAGAAACAATCTGTTTTTAAAAGAAACCTCCTAAATAAAGTCTGCAATCAGTGTTTACATGATCTTCAGGGAAGGTAGAAGGTTCTCAAAGCTCTTTGTGGTTTCCTGAATTTCGAGTAATGACGAACACAGAACTCAGCTGCATTGCAGCCAGAAAAAAGACATATGAAAGGCAGCTGACTTCCAATCAAACTTGATTCAAAGTTCAGTTAACTTGTGAGGGACATAAACGATGTCTCAATTATCATAATACTTGATTTGTGTTTTGGATTAATGAAGTTGTATCTTTCTTCAAACTAAGTGTCCCTCATTGTTTGCTTTGTGGAAACTAAGTCAGGAGCAGCAGAAGAATATATTTTCAACAAAGAGGTTACAGCTGAGTGTAATAAGAAATGGGAAGAATAAAGACATTGTTTAAAATGATTTAGAGTGCTTCAGTCTATATTGGTACTCTCTAAGATCATTCATATCAACATTAAAATCCCACTCTGATCATCTGTTGATGAACATAAACCACCTCGTGAACCAGTGATGTGCAGTCAGGGGAGGCAGGTGAGGCTGTGCTCCACCAGATCTTCAGAGCGAGTATTTTTATCCCTTCTTTAATTTTATGAATTCTTGAAAATATTTCATTGTTGGAGGGGCAGTTATTGTTTTTTGCATGAAGACGATGGTCTCATCAGTTAAATTGTAAGGTCTATATTCATTTTAAACGAAAGCAAAGACTTGTTGAGCTTCACACAGACATCTTCCAGCTCATCTGCATCTGAAATACTCTAAGTAATCTAGCAGAAGTTGATCTTCTTCTGAGTAATATGAGAAGAGTATCTGCAGGGACACACACATAATGCAGCTTTCAGCATTAACCCTCCACCCCACTGACTGGTATCCTGACCTCCAGTGACAGTGAAATGAACACGTTTCTTTTTGTGATTACTGCTGCTTTCTCTGCAGATGACGATGGACTCTTCTTCATGAAACATCCAACTTTGTTCAGAACTGCTTCATGTGATGGATTTTCCATGGGGTAATTGGTTGACCTGGTAAATAGCAGATTAGACTATCCCCGATTATTTGCTCCAAAAATAGCATTTCATTCTTTTAATATTCATTAGAGGACTCTACCATCTAATTTCATGGCTGTTAATCTCATCTTTGTCTTTTGTCACTTCTGATTAGGTGTACAAACGTTTGATGCTGGAAACACATTTGAGGAAAATGCTGATGATGTAGAAATGGTCTGATTTTTTGTGCTGTTAATCTCAGCCAATAATAATCGTTTGTCATAAATCTGTTTCATTTTTTTTAGCACATTAAAATATTTCCCATTTGAATCATGAATGTTTTTCTGGTGGCGTGGTCTGTACTGAAGAGGTATAAAAATGACACGAACACGATGGCTGGATTTTTCAAAGTTTTTTGAAACAAAGTTCTCAGGAAATAAAGATCTTTGGTGAGAACCATCAATGCTTCATATTTTTTATTCAAAGTATGTATTTTAATCTAAAGGATGCATGCAGTCGGATATGCCACCGTGTTGCCCTCCTACTAGGATGTCAATTACAACCCTAATATACATCTATTGTAGATGTCTACAGGCAGGAGAAATTAGAAGACCTTTTTTATGATTGTTTCTGTGAAAATAAGGAAATATAATAATGTTCAGAAGACCCAAAAGGCTGCCTCCCCAAAGCTGCAGCTGCTCTCCTGTCTCTGCCCGCCAGCCAGCCTGCCGGGGTCGGCGTAGCTGATCCTTCAACACGTCACATGTCCAAAGATGAGTCTCTGTTTGGTTGTTGCGAGGTGGTGACCTCCCCAAAGTTCAGACATCAGCACTCTGGCAGCGCTGCTCTGTGCTGTTCCGGCTCTGCTGCAGAACCTAAGATCACATCTGTACCATCGACTTCACGTTTAAATTGGAAGCTCCTGACGCTCGAAACGCATTTGGTATAAACACAGCTTTAAGGTTGGTTTATACTTCACACCGATCAGCCATCAAATCCACAATCACATGGCCCAGGTCAGGGCTGCTCATTCCTGCTCCTCGCGATCCACCGCCCTGCCTGCCTGCTTCCCAGATCTCCCTGCACTGTTTGCTGCTGATCACCTGGACCAGGTGTGTTCATTCAGTCAGAATGTGGAGACATCTGACTGAGCTAATCAGCAGCTGGCCGGGCTTGGACATCTGGAAAACAGTCAGGGTGGAAGATCTCCAGGACCAGGAATGAGCAGCCCTGCTCTAGTTCGGCTGGTTTTGCTCCCAACTGTCCGCGATAACTGCTATGAACTTCTGAGCAGTGCTTATACTTTACTAGCGATGAGAACGTGTTCAGTGTTTATTTTTAACATGAAGAACATGCCCACACATTTGCAGCGTCTGTGAACGCACAGGTATATGAAAGGCAGAGGAGGCAGTGTGTTCGTCCACTAAACAGAAGCAGGAAATACAAAGGCAAAGAAAAAAAAAGGATTCTGTTGTTCTGCAAGATATGAAACATAAGATGCATCTTTACAGTAACTTGCTGTATTTACCATCTAGTTGTCCGCTTTCTCTGCCACTTTCTCTATGTCTGTGCATGAAGTTTGGGATTTTCTAACTTCTTCAGTTAAGTTTTCATCATCTTCAGTGATTTAAAAAACATTTTTCTGGACATAGTTGCTCCGTAATCACGCGCTCTAATCACTGAATTGAACTGAAGTTAAATGACGTGAGTTGTGCATAATAGCACTTCAGGCATAAAATTCCAGTTGCAGATGATGTCATCAGCAGGTGACATCGATCTACCCAGCGATTAGGGCGATTCTGCTCCTGGTTGTATTCAGTGCGACCCGAGCAATTACAAATCGCTTTGAAGTGAAAAGTGGCCCTTAGGCTTTTAAATATTTGAGGTTGCTAAGGGGTTGGTTACTTTGCCAAATCTTACGTTTGCTATAGCAACCCCAAGCTACCGTTTTGCTCTGCCAACTCAGGTTTTGTTACTCTATTAGATGTCTACCAACAGTATTCTGAAAAATATTTGCATATAGAGGTCCACTACACATCTACTTGTAGCATCTATTCATGAGATATTTTTAAATGTCTCTTAGAGTACTTTTTTAAAGCATTTACTAGTTAAAAAATGCAACTTTACTACCATCTTCAGAACCCACTGAATCCCTTTTGGAGTCACAGGTTTGCCAGTTCCAATCCAGCTACTTTTGGAGGTGGAGTACACCCTAACCAGGTCATCACTTTGTCTCAGGGCCACAAAAACACAAAGGAACAATTTATAGACAGCAGTTAATCTATGAAACATGTTGGTGAGGAGGAAGCAGGAGAAAAACAACACCTGCAGAGGGAAAACATGCAAACTTTGGACAGAAAGGACCCTGCTAGGATTTGAAGTGGGTTCTTCTCGCTGGGAGGTGAAAGAGCTGACCACTCCACCACCAAACAGCCTTTTTTGTTCATATGCAACTAGTAATCACAAAGTTCTACATTCTAAGATGAAGCAAACATTTCTACTGAAATCTACATGGAGTTTAAGGTTTCGAAAACAACAATCCAACATTTTTAATTCTGTTTAGATTTTTAACTTGTCATATTCCTGAACAAAATCATGGTGAAAGGTTTAATCCATTGTCAGAGTGGTTTAATATTAGAATGACCTTAAATCACATTTTCTTACCCTCTGCTTCTCAACAGTGTCTAGTTGCTGTTAAAAAGCAAAGTTCTAAAAGCAAAGACTTGCATGTACATGCAAAGATTAAGAAAAAAAGCAGACTCTACACCAATGTTTTCATTTTTATATTTGATAGAAAAGGAGAAAAAGGATGACAGCACACCAACATCACAATGACAGAAGCAAGTTTGACTTGACTTTCTGTTTAAAAACTAGTAAATGTTTGAAAAAATAATTTAATAGCGATCTAAAAATATCCAAAGATTAGATGTCTACGGGTAGATGTGTAGGAGAACTCTATATGCAGAACACTATTGGTAGACATCTAATAGAATAACACAATAGAGTTGTCTGGGATGTCCAGTAGAGATTTACAGTACATGTCTATTAAATATCTCATAAACATCATGTGTCCAGTGGAAAGAAACTACAATAATGGCTTGTTTACAATGCGCAAGGCATGATGGGACTGCTGTGGAAATTAGCTGTGGAAACGTCGTCTACCAGAGATCTAAACCATGATATGTAGTAGACCTGTATGAATTGATGTCTATCAGATGCATACTGTAATGCATAGCTATAGCTGGGAACTTTGAAATAATCTAATAAAGATGTCCGTGCTGACTGGGCTAACACCTTTGCATCAAAACAAAGAGATTCAACTGGCAGCAGTTGAATTTGACTTGTGTGTGTGTGTGTTCATATTTTGGAAAAACCTGGAAGTAACATATTAAAATTATAACCAGGACCTCTACCTTCTTTCCATTCAAAATAAAGAGATTTATTGATGTAACACGAACAGCAATTACTGGTTTATGCTAAAAATACTGACATTTTCACATGTGCACAAGCACACAATTCCATCACCATACATGTGCACATATTGTTTTTATTTGCAGTCAATCCTTTGCAAAAGTAGCCTCAAAGCTATAATTAAGCGGCAGTTATGATATGTAAAGCCAGAGGGGTTTTGCATTTATTAGGAAGACGTAATTTCCTGCTGAGAGGAAATGGATCTTAAAATGTGACACACACACACAAACACACATTTATTCGTGACGGAGTCAGGTTGCAGCAGTGAAACAGTCCGCTGCTGAACTTTGCACTTATTAGATTGCAGTCCTAAACTTACAAGTACGACACGTCCTTCACTTGTATGACACAGTCTTACGTTTTCTACTAAACACATTTATTTAAAATACAGTAAGATACAGACAGAATTGCTTAAGACAGAATTGCTTAAGACATTAATTGTTAAAAATTCTAAAACTTGAACTTACTATTTGTCAATATTTCCTATAAACTGGAGGATTTCTCTCATAGCATTAAAAATGGCCAAAACGATTCTGTTGTGCAAAACAGGGAATTTTGATTATTTTATCAATTATTGATTTTTCTTACATTTACCACAGATCTCAATTGATGCTAACCAATGCTATCATAAAAAAAGAAACTACTAGAAACTACATGCATTTAGATGTACCATATTTTCTGCACTGGATCATAAGGAGAATTGTCAATGAATGGTCTATTTTTGAATTGATGTCATATTTAAGACGCACAGAACTATGAAGTGCAATTAACAAGACAAGAGTCAGGAACAAGTCCATCAGCCAATCAGCCTTTATTAACTGCCTTCACAATAACTACAGAACATGTTAATAGGACCCTAAATGTTAGCTACGTTTGAAGTATTAGCCGCATCATAATACCTAGAACTGTCAACCTAGTTTTTAAGAATGTAGAAAAACACAGTTCGACTCCGCTACACATTAGTGGATTAATAGTATGCCTAACCTTTTTTGTAATTTGAAAAAAACAGACTGACATCTCTCAAACAAACGCTACTGTGACTACACTAACTCTCCACCTTGCTAGCAGCGCGTAAAAAACACAGTCCGACATCTATTTAAGGTGCATCTTACCTCTTCTGCAACATTTAAAATAATCATGTATTTTACAATTCCTCCTCTGATTTACATTTGTGTTTTGTATGTTTGTTTATTAAGGATCACGATTAGCTAGTGTACATGGCAGCTATCCTGTTGTATCCGTCTATTCTGTGTTTTGGTGCAAAAGCTGATCTAAACTTTGATTTTTTTTTTTTGTTTTGTTTTTCTTTAAATGATGTTTCTGCAAACTATTTATTGAGGATTGATGTTTTTTGGCCTTTTTGTACATTATTCAAATTCCCGTTCAAGTTCAATTCAATTTATTTATTAAGTGCCACTTCAGAGCTGAAGTGATCTCAAAGTTAAAAAACAAAAGAGAAGAAACATCAAACCATTCTAAATCATTCCACCTTTTCCAGCATGTCCCCCGTACAGCAGAATTCATATTAGACAGTTCTTGCATCTTCTTTCTTCTTTTTCATTGTTTTGTTACCATATGTAAAAAAAAAAATAACATAAGCATATGTGTTTATGTACATGATATATTTTGTCTTGTTTATGTTGGAAAGATGTTTGTGCCCGAATCAAAAGTGCTACAGAAATTCCTCAGTTGTTTATTATTTTGTGTCAGATTTGTGGAAACATAAAAAAAAAACTAATCTAATAGTATGAAGTTGCATGTTAAACTAGAAAGCAGACAGTTTAAGACAGTTTATTTAAAGCTTAACTCACGTCACAAGGATTTCATGCAGGAGCTTTAAGCAGAAAACCTGTCATGCAGAATATTGGCACATGCATGTAATCCACAGGAAAACTGGCTCAAGGGAATCAGAGAACAGTTTAACTCATTGCAAAATCTTGCCTGTAATGAGCAGCAGTGCCAACAGAGCAGAGAAACATGGGACTGTCATCCTGAGGCTGCACCAAATCACATGCACACCATGGCTGAAGGGAACATTTTATACAAGCAGAGTGCAATGAATCAGTACAACAGAAGCAATATTATACATATAATTTGAAAATAATGTTTTTGGTCTGCACCAAGAACTCAGAACCAAACTTTTAATGAACTCTTACTGCTCTGCAGAAAATATGTCCTAGAAAACAACACAGGTATTTGATTTTGGCTAAAACCAACAAATGTATAATTAACAGACCACTGGGACTGCTTTGAAAATAGATCAGAATATGATTGAAGTGGGTCTTTAATAACTCAAAAGTAGCACAGAAATGTCAGAAACCTCTACTTCTGGCTAAGTTTCTACTCACTTTCTCTCTGTTTGGCATCTATGACCACCTTTGTTCATTTGTGTCACGCTCACCTTTTTTCTGTCCTGAAATATAGATCTAAACAAATGTGACAGATAACAAAAGTTAAAAATCAACTAACAGGATCCTGTCTCAAATTTCAGGTTTTCCATATAGTAAAAGTTTTGTGGGTAGTTTTTTTGTACACTGTTGCCAGATTGGGCAGTTTTCTACCCAATTGGGCAGTTTTGTTCTGAATTTGCAGGCAAAACTTGCTTTGGGGCAGTTTGGGACCAGTTCAATGGTTTTTATTCCTGTTGGTTCTGGACGCGGTACCAGTTCCAGAGTGATACTGGAACTGGACATGTTCCAAGGTTGGGTCCGCATTCAGACAATTTCCTGAGGTTTGGTCCACGTTCGGTACTGCGTCCCACAAAACAACAGGAATCCTAATTTAATCAGAACAGCCAGTGCATCAAAAAATGAAGAGCTGGCCCGTCAAAAATGACGAGTTGGGAGCACCCAAAGCGTCAAATAGTGACGAGGAGGGCTCCATGAATATATAAAAGCTGGAGACGTGGAGAGTTTAAACGAGGGTGGGAAAACTACAGCCAGGGGGCCATTTGTGGCACCATTTTATCAGGATCCGCCAAACTGGAATATATTTAATATACTAATTATCCATATTTATGTTTTACTTTCTCTGTACGTCTGGTTTCTCCCCATTGATAGTGCACTTTGACGTTTGTTAAGGTGCAGATAGTACTCTACATTAATGTGCTTTTGACAATCCAATCCGCCTGTCAATCTCACGCTCTGATCTTTCCTTACTTGTCAACAAAACCCCAAGATACTTAAACTCCTCCACCTGGGCCAGAGCACACCTACCCAGAGAGGGCAAACTCTCTTTCTCCAGTCAAGAACTATGGGCTGAGACTTAGCTGTGCTGACCCTCATTCCAGCCTCTTCACACTCGGCTGCAAACCGCTCCAATGTATATTGAAAGTCGTGGCTAGATGAAGCCAACAGGACAATGTCATCTGCAAAGAGTAGAGAGGTTATCCTGTGGTTCCCAAAGCATATATAAATGTATAAAGCTCTGATTAGACTGGATAATGATGACTTCTGTAAATAAAATGGTTGGGTGAATACGGGGTGGGATGATATAAGTTTGCTTCCTTCCACTCCGTTTCGAGAAATCTACAATTATCCTGTTTTTTCAGCACTTTATGGCTTTAAACATTAGTTGATTGTACTGTTTATGCAACATTTCTTACTTTGATTGCTTCAAATAAACTATTTCCAAATCGAAAATCCAAGCTCGGACTCCTTTCCTCTCAAAAAGGTGACGTTCCATGTCCCAAAAGCCAAGTTCCACGACCAACATTTGGGCAACTGAGACACTCGCTCTTAGACTGCTACCCAAACCACACTGCAAGAGCCTCTTCTGAGCTCTCCTGCAGGTGGTGGGCCCACAGGAGAGTGATCCCACGTTGCTCCTTCAAGCTTAACCCGACCGGGGCAGTGGGCGGAGCCCCAGCCACGAGGTGCTCGTCTTCGAGCCCAAACCCCAGTTCTAGCTCCAGGGTGGGGCCTGGTGACGTCAATCCGGGCGACGTAGCGGAAACTTGGATTGCACTTCTCATAAAGGGCTTCTTTGTCTGGCTCATCACCAAGGACCTGTCTGCATAGGAGACCCTACCAGGGTCTGAGGCCCCAGAAAACATAGCTCCATAACCCCTCCACCACGTTAAGGTGGCAATTCAAGGAGGGGTAAATACATTTAATCTAAATCAAAATACAGCATGTTTTTGTCCAGATTCCATTTTGTTTCTTTTTCTTATGAGGTGGGATTACCAAAACACTCCATACATCTGATCCTGATCTGGCCCTTCTGTCAAATTTTAAAACCCTTTGTGGCCCATGTATCAAAATGTTGCCCACCCTGGGTCTAATCCAAAAGGCAGTTTGTGTCTTTTTAGTAAGTAACTCTGCATGACCTGAACACAGCAGCCTCTTTTAGACATTGTGTTTGGTTGGAATTAACAAAGGTAGATGTTTCAATGTCCATTCAAAGACATTAGTTGCAGGTCTGTGTTGGGATCACAGTGTCATCTGGTCCTGGAGATCTACCACCCTGACTGTTTTCCAGATCTCCCAGCCCTGCCAGCTGCTGATCAGCTCAGTCAGATGTCTCCACATTCTGGTTTGATGAACACACCTGGTCCAGGTAATGAGCAGCAAACAGTGTAGGGAGATCTGGTAAGCAGGCAGGGTGGTAGATCGTGAGGACCAGGAATGAGCAGCCCTGTTTAGAGCCTATAACTTTTTTTAAGTACACAGCAAATACTGAAACAGCTGATTTTTTTCCCCACAAAACTTCCTCTTTGTCAAACTTAAGATTCATTATTTTGGCTGGTTTAAAAAAATAAAATTTCAGCCAAAGACTTAGAAATCTTTGATTCTTGATTACTTATGTGATTCTTTTTTTTTTTTTTGTCCCATTTGATTGACTAACAGATTCCGCATATTTAAACAGGCAAAGCAGCAAACACGTTGACCAATGATGTCTGGAACATTAATGTTCTTAATAATGTTTCCACAATACTTGAGAAGTAGATATAAAATAGATACACATGAAATGTGCATTAAAATGAAGCTGAATGAAGAACTGTATCATTAAAATAATATTTATCTCAAATTATGAAACTGAAACAAAACAAGAAAAAAAAATTGATTTTGAGATTAGAAATGTGCAATTTGATGATGACCTATGTTGTAAATATCTTTGTTGAACTTGTTAAAATGTCCTGCTTCCTATTTGGAACTTACATTTCTCCATAGTTTAAAAATACATTTGGATATTTTCTTTTTCATTTTTACATGAGCAAGCAGATTTAACATAAGCAAATGGGTCCGTCAGTCTTCACATTCTGCCTTCATCTGATTTTGAAATCTTTTGTTTTTTCCTTTTAAAAAATGTCTTGACCAGCTTTTTAAATGTGGTTTATTTAGGTTGAAATAATGTTGGTGTTTTATCTAGACTTGCTTAGTAATCCTGTTAGCTTAAAGTGTGGAAAAAAAGGCAAAACCAACCAGATGCTTGAAAAAATACATAGGTATATCATTGAAATGAAGGAAAAACACAGGTACATACACACAAAACATAAATCCACTAACTTCCAAGTAAAATTAACATTTTTCCATGATAATGTGTTTCCTGCCAAGGCATCAAAAACACTGTGCAGTTCAAATTAGCATTGAGTTTTATATATTTATATTGTCATTGGGCCACAGATCATCAATAATCCATGGCTGCCAAGGCTTTTTATGCTCTGACAATTGATTTCCCAGTGTGTATTTCAAAGCGTAAATTTAGTTTCACTTTAATTCACTTCTGTTCCATTTATGCTTAAAGGCAAAAAAAAAAAAAAAAATGTGGAGAAGACGACAACATTATTGGACTGGAACAGTATGGCTCTCCAAAGTGAGGTGCTGAGTAATTGAGGTTAAGTGAAAATATAAGAAAGCAAATTTGGAATTACAGGGCAGTAATTGCAACAATGCATGTTTCAATATTTACAGATGAATACAAATTTAAAAAACTGCTTTTGTATGCAGGAAAGCTGCATAAGGTTTTTGATTTGAAATGGTTTATTTCAAGCAATCAAAGCAAGAAATACTGTAGTACAAAAACAGTACAATCAACAAAGGAATAAACCCATAAAGACATATCAAACATGGGGTAATTGTAGATTGCTTGAAAGGGAGTGGAAGTAAGCAAACTTATATAATCCCATCTCGTATTTACCTAACCATTTTCTTTACATACAGTGGGTACAGATGGTATTCAGACCCCCTTAAATTTTACACTCTTTGTTATATTGCAGCCATTTGTGAAAATCATTTAAGTTCATTTTTCCTCATTAATGTTCACACAGCACCCATATTGACAAAAAAAAAAACAACAGAATTTTTGACATTTTTTCAGATTTATTAAAAAAGAAAAACTGAAATATCACATGGTCCTAAGCATTCAGACCCTTTACTCAGTATTTAGTAGCAGCACCCTTTTGATTTCATACAGCCATGAATCTTTTTGGGAAAGATGCAACAAGTTTTTCACTCCTGGATTTGGGGATCCTCTGCCATTCCTCCTTGCAGATCCTCTCCAGTTCTATCAGGTTGGATGGTAAACGTTGGTGGACAGCCATTTTCAGGTCTCTCCAGAGATGCTCAATTAGGGTTGAGTATTTTGCAGCTGTAAATTCTTTTGAAAAAATGATGTATCATCACTATTTTTTTGATCATGGGCTGTTGATGCGTAAATGGGCCCCTGTTGCAACTACATCAGTGGATGACTCCAGTAGTGATTGCGGTACAGTTCACCAGATAGTGGTTGCACAGGTGTACCGTCATCACATACTGATGTTGGCTCATGAGAGCCTCTGGTCTATACCCCATTTTAAGGCATTTCTTTTGGCCAGGGATGAAAACTGACACTGTGCACTATTGCAGTTCCTGCCGCACTTGCCAAATAGTGGGAAAGCCGAATCAGGTGGTTTCCCTGGCACCGCTGTTCCCTGTACCTGATTTTGGTGAACTCTTTGAACATGTCATTGTTGACTGTGTAGGGCCTCCACCAGGACTAGGTTTGGAAACAAGTTTCTGTTGACTATGATGTGTGTATTTACCCATTTTCCAGAAGCCATCCCCTTGAGGAAAATCACTGCACCGGCTATTTCCAAGGCGTTGTTGAAGTTTTTTTTACCACCTTTGGGCTTCCCAAGGTTGTGGAACTGATTGTGGAACCAATTTCCTCTCCACGACATTTGAACAGTCTTTCTGAATCATGCATTCCATCTCAAGTGCCTATGACTCTGAGTCACAAGGTGCCCTGGAGCATTTGCATCAGACGTTGATATCGATGCTAGCTAAATACTGCCATGAAACAGGCAATGACTGGGATGAAGGGGTGCCTTTTGTTCTCTTTGCTGTATGGGACGCCAAGCAGGAATCTTTGGGATTTAGTCCAGCTGAGTTAGTTTTTTTTCACGATGTGCATGGCCCAGTTAAATTGTTAAAAGTACAATTTTTTCGGGGATCTCGGTTAAAACTAAAACTAACATTTAGAATTTTGTTCCCAAGTGTAGGGAGCGGTTGCACCAAGGGACCGCCTTAGCTAAGGAAACACTAGCCTCATCTCAGAAACATTTTGACCTGAAAGCAAAAAATCGCCATTTCAGTCCCGGGGATTATTTACTCCTGGGTCTACTTTTACAGCTCGCTTTTCAAGGCAGTACATGGTGAAGGATAGGGTGTCTGCCACTTATTATATCATTACTACCCCTGATCAAAGAAGAAAAACCTGAATGTGTCACATAAATATGCTCAAGGCTTTCTTTCTCAGATAGCCGGTGCAGACAACAGAGACCCCAGGGATGGCTACATCATTGATTTGTGAAACGGTTCCTGATGATGGGCTGAAAATCCCTTCTAGCTGCTAGTAAAGCGGTAGGATAAAAAATTCAGCGTTTCTAGTTGACCTGAAATCCAGGCTGCATTACTTGACTGCAGGTCAACAAGAAGAAGTTGTCACCCTGATTCAGTCATATCCCACTTTATTTGAGGATGTGCTGCAACAGAACATTGATGTTAATTCTCCCTTCTCGATTAAACAGCATACCTACCATTGCTAACTGGACAAAAGAAACATCACGAAGAAGGAGGCTGAGTACCTCTTCGAACATGGTTTGGCTAAACCCGTTTGCAGTGCTTGGACCTCACCCTGCCTGGTAGTTGTTCAGAGCGATGGTTGTCCCCGGTTTTGTTCAGACTACCGCAAGGACAATAATGGCGGACGGTAGCGGACTCTTTTCCCCTGCTTCGTGTGGAAGATTGTATAGACAGTATCGGCTCGGCATCCTTCATTACCAAACTGGATCTTCTGAAGGGTTATCGGCAGGTCCCGTTAATTGATAAAGCTTCAGACATATCTGCTTTTTTAACACCTGACTGTTTTTTGCAGTATGATGTCGTGGCTTTCGGAATGAGTAATACTCCTGCCACTTTCCAGCGACTGATGCAGGTTGTGCTTGGGAATGTCCTGCAGTGTAATGTCTATCTTGATGATGTGGTCGTTTTCGCTGACATCTGGGATGACAATCTGGCTACCCTGTGGACAGTTTTTTGTCACTTATCCGAGACCAAGCTCACCCTCAATTTGGCCAAGTGTGAGTTTGAGAGGGCTACAGTGACCTATTTGGGGAAGCAGTTGTGACAGGGCCAGGTCCGCCCACTTTATGCTAAGGTTTCCGCTATACTGGACTAACCTGTCCCCACCACAATGCAAGGTCTTCGCCGGTATCTTGGCATGGCAGGTTACTACTGATGTCATGTCACCCATGTCACGTCATAAAGATTTATAAAAGGCCAAGTTGTAAGAATAGATGAAACAATGTGACCAATGTGATCCAATGTGATTCACCCTGTGTGGTCACCTTTTGTAACAATGGTAAGAACTGAAAAAACAAATAGAATCTTTCAGACATCCACAGTCATAGTTGATGAAACAGTCAAACTCAGATATGTACAGGTCAGGGAATGGTGGTCTTCTCATTTATTACATTGATGCCCCTGTCTTACTGTGAGTACATTTCTTCTTCCAGAGCAAAGGATTCCATGTGTTCCACAGCTTTAAAAGGAGTCCCAAAACGCCTTTTTGAGATGCAAGGATTTGAACTTAGGTGAGAGTGTTAACCTCACCACCATTATGCAGGCTGCAACATTATTTGACCCTGATTTAAACTGATTTAAACTGGAAAACTCACAGTCCCTCATCCGCTGCACCTCTCCTTAAGACTTTTTTTAAACTAAACACACACACACACATCGGGTCGCAGCGGCAGCAGTCTCAGCAAAGATGGACAAACTACCCTCTCCCCAGTACGGAGACAATATTGCCAGCGCCGCACTAATCCGCCTCTTGATCTCGGGCTCCAATCTTCCCTCACTCGAGAACAAGACCCCAAGATATTTGAACTCTTCTACCTGGGGCAGGAGCACCCCACCCGCCCAAATTAAAGATAAGGATAAGGCACCATGTCATAGCTAGAATCATCTCAGACTGATTTCATGAACATGACAATGAGTCCAGTAGAGCACCTTTGGGATGTGATGGAATGGGAGATCAGCATCATGGATGGGCAGCCGACAAATCTGCAGCAACTGTGTGATGCTGTCATGTCAACATGGACCAAACCCTCTGAGGAATGTTTCCAGAACCTTGTTGAATATATGCCACCAAGGATTTATGCAGTTCTGAAGGAAAAAGGGGGCCAACTCGGTACTAGCATGGTGGATCTATAAAGTGGCTGGTGAGTGTGTATTCAAATAATTCCCAATCCTTGAGGTAATGACTTCTATCGTTGCCAAAAACAAAACCCCACCCCAAATATGACTATATTCAGTTTTCAAAGTTTCTTGAGAAAGAACATTTTCTTAATGAATTTTCTTATAGAATTCTCACTGACGTCTTTGCCTCCATTTGCGTGGGCTTTGCAGACTTTATCTTTTTAAGAAATTTGTCTGCTTGTGAAATGAATAAATTTGGAGGCAGGGAGGAAAATAGAAATTTGACTGAAGTCCATGTAGGGCTGATTTCCTATAATGGCGCGCAGAGATAGATAATCAGAAGACTGAAAGTTGGATGTTAAACTGAGTAAGTCTCCAGGGCACACTTCATGCAGAACAGTAGGAGGGAGCTGCACAAAATATTACAAACAAGGCATATGATTTATTATTCTGTGGTAAAAAATACATTTTTCTGAGTGCTGTAAAAATCTAAATCATAATCCTTCCATGTGGTGTAAAGTCTAGGTTAAAACTCCTATGGTTCATTGTGTACAGAAAAAAAGAAAAGTTAAAAAGCTAATTTAAGAAGTTAGTAACACAATATTTTTTATACATTTTTTAATTTAAGTCTAGCAAAACAATAAGGCCAACAAAGCATAGTCTTTAAGCTTTTCAGTTTGACAATTTCAACATTTTGTTCGAGAAGTAAAAAAAAAGAAAAAAACTTTAACCAAAGGAATGTACAATATTATTTCAATATTGACAGTGTAAATAACAGGATTGAGCAATGAGAACATTTCTGTTCATAGGTTGCGCCAAATATAGTTATGCTTTGACCGTGGTAACTGTGAACACATCAGCATATTTTAAGTGAACTTCACTTTGTTGTTTGTCAGCTTATCCTCTTCTACAGTAATACTGTTTTTACACACCACTGAAGCAGACCTTCACCGAAATTTTCCAGGCAAAGAGTTAAAGAAGAAACCTGCATATACAAAAGAAAAATGTGGTTCAGTCCACGTCAAGTTGTTCAGGCACAAACTAAACCCATGTAATCTGTTACTTGTGCCTATATTTATTCGTGTTCTAAAATGAGTTTTGTTCAAAATATTTATTGCAGGACAACATTTTAGCATGTTCTGAGTCTAATCCCATCATCCTACAAACCACGATGGAATGGCTTGGAAACAAGTTTATTTCGATTATAACATTTAAAAAAAAAAGAAAATAAATTAAAAAAAGGTTCACACCCAAAACAAAAGACATTATTATAACACAAAAAAACAGAACAAAATGTATACACATATTCATTCATTTTCCAAACCGCTTTATCCCTTTTGGGGTCACGGGGCGGCCGGAGCCTAACCCGGCTACTTATGGGCGAAGGCAGGGGACACCCCTGGACTGGTTGCCAGTCTGTCGCAGGGGCCACAGTCACACATTCATGCACACTCAGGGACAATTTAGAGTGACCAATTAACCTATGAATCATGTTTTTGGATGGTGGGAGGAACCTTCTTGCTGTGAGGCAAGAGCGCTAACCACTGTGCCACCGTGCAGCCTAATATATTATACATAAATTAACAAATTTTCAACTATACATATTCGAAAAGGAGTGAGAAGAAGTATAAACTTACATAAACTCATCCCATATTCCTCATCAATATTAATTAATGTATGAAGCATGCAGCTTCTTTATTTATTTAAGTTTTGTAATATAATCTATACAGCTGTAAAATAGAATCTAATTTTTATGGAATACTGTCATAAATACTGAACATGAATTATAATTTAAAAAAATACTATGTACATATTTACATAAAAATAATGTATACATTCATACTTAAATTCATATATACATCTATAATCTATCCTATATATTTGAATATTGTTTTAGAATCATATTCTTACATCTTTTTTTAAAAATAGTTTTGTGTTTGGACATTGCTTTATTTCAGCTTCTAAAGTGTTCCACAGTTTTGCTCCACAGATAGAAATACTGAAACATCTTCTGTTTGTGCGTGCTTTGTAGAAATTCTGTTTTTTTTCTCAAATTGTACTCTCCTGCTCTTTTAATGAATAATGTTTGTATATTTGCTGGGAACATGCAATGTGTGGCTTTGAAACATGAATTGTGCTGTACTTTTAAATAAATGCATCCAATCTACATTCAAAAAGTTTCTCCAATATTTTTGATAGCTGTGATAACAAAGATACGGGTCTATAGTTTGTGAAGTGGTGCTTGTTCTCCTTTTTATACAGTAATATGACTTTGGCTATTTTCATATTGTTTGGAAAGAAACCTGATTGAAAAGATAAGTTACAGATGAATGAATACAAGTGGTTTCAAAATACGGTCAATTACCTATTTCAGTAAAGCCATATCAGTGTAATTGACATCAGTTGACTGTTTGTTACTCATCTTTTTAACTAAGTCTAATATTTCCTTTTCTGTGACACACATTGAACTGGGATTCCGACTGATTAATTCACGGTACTGGTTTCCAGATGGTCTTGGATGAGAGAGTGTTTTTGCTAATTCGGGCCCAACATTTACAAATACTGATTCAAGCTTTCAGCAACATCCTCCATCCTCCATCTTATAGCATATTAATATGCCTCACTAACACATTGCTTGTGGTACGTTTCATCACAGTTTTGGGCTAATAAATCATTTTTGACTGCGTTTATGGATTCCTCAACTTTTAACCCTTCTGTACTGTGTTGACTCATTAAACTCATAATTTCTGCAATTAAACACTGGAAGATGGCCACTAATATCATTAATTAATAATCAATCAGATGTTTTATTTTCAATATCATTAGTGAATATATTATCAATTAGAGTTGCACATTGGTTTGTAATTCTGCTGGGTCTAGTGATTTTTGGAAATAAGCTAATTCTGTACATGGTATTTATGAATTTATCTACTTATTTGAGTTGATTGGGATTTACAGGTAACAAATCCATATTGAAATCCCCACAGATGAAGTTTACTTTGTTATTTTTACTTATAAACATTTTTTCAATCCAAGATGAGAATATTTCAATGTTTGAGCCTGGTGTTCTGTACATAAAACTGATCATGATGTTTTTTTTTGTTTGTTTTCTTTACAGATTTGAATAGTTAAACTTTTAAGTACACTGTGAATCACTGTTGTCAAGTTCTCTAACACCTAGAATTTAAGGGTTTTATGAACATACATTGCCACTCCTCCTCCACCCTTATTGAGTCTATTATTGTATTTTAGTTCATAGCCATCTAAATTAAAGTCCATAACTCCCTTTTTGGTACTAAACCAAGTTTCTGATATTGCTATTACGCTAAATGGATGCAAGAAATTATGTAAATATTCCTTGTTAAAGTTTCTATACATACTTCTGCTATTAATGTGGATAATTAACAATTTATCTTTAGTCTCTGGTTTTGATCCTCAGTGTAGTAACAGCAGTCGTCCTTCATGGTCAAGAAAAAGTTGCTGATCAATATCCTATTCTATGTCCTGTATATTATGAGCAGTATACTCAAATGCCCTTAGCATCAATTGATCCTGATCTGTTAACTTCTGTGATAAGCAGTCAATCCAGCAGTCATGGACAATAAACTGCAGATTGGTGTGTACTTGGTTCCATAATTGTAGGGCCTCAAAGAGGTAACTTCTATCAAGGAAACATCAACAGCATTTTCTTTTTTAAAACATTTGATTGGATTTACAGGAAGTTTTTTTCTATAATATCCATCTTGGAATTCTAGCATTTATCATCAAGTTGTGGTTTGATCCTCAGTTTGATCCAAACTGAGAGACCTCCTGCTATCTTACAGTCACTCACACCCCCAACCTCTCTTGGAAGTGTGCCGACTTCCTCTCCTGACTCGGCAGTGAGGCTACAAAGTCCTGCTCCCTCTGCTGGCGGGAGGTGCCATGCTCATCCTGTCTGATTCTCCAAACCTAGTTTCAAATCATTTATTTCCTTCACTCTTGAGTTTGCTTCGTTTGGCTGTCCTCTACATATCCTGACAGAACACTCTGGCCATAACAGACCCAAAAGCGGCTCAGGAGTGGAAGGCATGAGTGGAGTCTGCCATCTACAGCTACGAGACCCAGCCGGGTGAGCTAATAACTGAGGTAAAGGAGATCATCAAGAGAATAGACGAAGCCAGTATTTTGGCTAATGCACTGCCTGTTGAACCAATGAGTCAACAGGCACACGTACCTCATACCCAACCTCTGGAGAGATACAATGGGGATCCAGTGTCATGTCGTACCTTTTTGACCCAGTGTAAAATTCAGTTTTTTCTTCTTTCATCCTCCTTTTCCAGTGAGAAACCAAGGTGGCACATGTCATCTCCCTGCTGACCGGAGCGTGCTGCACAATGGGCAATTGCTGACTGGTTTAGGGGTTCTGAAGTACGTTCCTCATACCAGCAGGACACAGCGCATCAGGTGTCCCATCTATGCCAAGGAAAGGACTCGGTTGACGACTATGCCATCAAATTTCGTACGCTGACAGCTGACAGTCAGTGAAATGATCACGTCTTGTTTGATATGTTCTACTAGGGTCTCCCCAAGCACGTTAAGGTCGAAACTGGCAGCTTATGATCTGCTTCAAGTTGTGAACGACCTCAGTTCCCTAACCTCCCATATTGACTGGTGGATTCAGGAAAGGAGAGAGGAGGGGGCGAAGACCTGGCCCCTGTGTGTTGTGCGATGAGCAGGAAGGGGAGGATCCACGCGCAGGACACACTATAAGTTGTAATTTACTTTAATAAGGGGTAAGGTGATGAATGTTGATGGGGAAAGTCCAGTATGGATTGGTCTTGCGTCGGGAGCGGAGTTGGATGAGTTCGGGGAGGCAGCAGGGGTAGTGGAGAGAAGGCGGGAGCCACTGGCAAACAAACACACAAGTTAGTAAGGCAAATCTATGACAAGAGTGAGTCCTAAGACACGTCTTGGGAGCCAGCACGTTACCGTCTTGGGCAAGCTAACAGTCTGGCGCCGGAACTGAGATCTCCACCATCCTTTATACATCTGCTGGAGACCCAGGTGCAGGCAATCATGGAGGCCATACCTGGTGGCTGATTGAGCACAGGTGGGTGCTGTCATGGCATCTGACGACCCACAACACTGTGGCTCTTCCCAACCACATCCTTTTTCCACCTGATCATCACCTATGGTTCGTCATCCAGTGGAGAAAGAGGACCGTTTGCAGTTGGGCCGAACCAATAGCGGGACAGACGCCTTAAAAAAGGACTCTGTTTCTACTGCGGTTCTCCAGATCACCTAATCAATGTGTACGGAGGAGGTGTGTGTGAGTCATTTGCCGTCCTTCTCTCTTAGATTGGCTTAATCAGACCAGGGCTTTTTTTCTTGTAAGGGGAGAGATTTTTCCACAGACCGTGTTTTTCAATTCTGGTTCTGATAGTAACTTCATGTCTGAGGAGGTTGTCAGGATTTGGGGAATCATAGCTTTCCCTTTACCTCAACCACTTTGCTCAGTTCTGATTAATGTGTATATTTGTCATACAAACAGACTCTGTCATCCATTGAAGTAATGGATGACGATGCTCAATCTCTAAACCACGTAGTTTGGTTGTGTCCTCAATAATTGGTTCCTCTCTCAAATCAGATTTTCTCAAACTCTGGAGTCTCTTTTGACATTCAAAATGAACAAAGATTAGATTTTTATTTTTTATTTTTTGGTTTCGTCCTCGTTGTGTCCTTTCAGGTCTAATGCAAATGTGGGGCAGTGTAATTCTTCAAGTTAGTCAGTGATTCATAGGTGTTTTTAATCTATACCATTTTTGAATGTTTGTGTGTGCGAGGGAGCTTTACCAACAGCACTCCGTTAGTCCAACTGTGTCAACATAAAGACCTGTATTTTTAGTGACAGTTCAACATGGAGACTTTTATGCAGGTGTGTGCCTGTTTTCTGAGGTAAGGCACTAATGCCCAAAAGGGTTTCTGTGTGGAGCATGGAGCAGTGGGGGCAGGACCAAGAGCAGGGAAGGAGTTGGATTGAGTCATCACTTCGACACTCGGTGCAGAACATTTTTGTGACAACTTTAGTGGTGGAGGGGCAAAAGGAGTGTGTATGTCTGAGTGCATAAGTGTGTACCCGTGTGCACATGTCAAGGTTCATAGAAATCTCAAATGCAGACAGTTAGTTGCAATGAGTCAGATCTGTCTCTGTATAAGCATATTCCAATGACAGCTGCAGTAAAACAAGCAGGCACACAGAGAGGAAATGACAGACCTGGTTTCACATTGTGCCAGCTTCCTTCTTCTTCTACATATTCCTTTGGTATATTTGCTTTCTACTGACATGTTCTCTTGTCATCTCAAGGGAACAAACAAAACGTTATCAATCATTCAGTCAGTTCAGCTTGTTGTGATTGATTAATCAGCAGGATTTATTCCTACAGACGAGTAACCTGGAAGATGCTGGAAGGACTGCAGAAAAGCAATCACAAAGTCGCATACAGTTTATAATGACAAGCTGCTTCCATCTAGAACAAGCTCTGCAGCTGCTTTGCAATGATCAATGGCAACTGGTTGTGTCAGTAATTTCAAGTCATCCTGATATAGTTCTGAAAAAGCATGTAATCAATGAAAAAAAATGTTTTTTGTGATTTTTATCCAAGTTTTTATTTTGTAGTTTACACAGGCCTGTTTTTTTAAATTATACACTATTATAAAGTTATTTTAGTTCTTTTTAATTGAAATTGTTATCATTTTTTTCAGAAAATTTAGGCAAAGTCTTGAAACAGATCATTTCTCACATACAACACTGAAGCCCCCATCTAATTCTGAAAACTTTTTCCACCTCACACCCCCACATTTGCAGTATAATGTCATTTTATGACATTTTGTCAGCTGCATTAAATCCATCAGGGTATACATATATATTTATATCACACTTGCAGTAGCAGTCATCATTTGTTGAGATCATTTTTTTTCTTTTTTATAACAATTCTTAAATGAACATTAATGTATTTGGCTTTGGGTAATAAGGCTCAACATTTAGGCCATGACATGCTGCCAGGAAAATCCTCATGCTTTGGAGGAAGCAGTCAAGAAGCAGCGCCTCCAGCACTCAGCCAAAGCTGGAATACAATGTCCTCCAGTGTTACTCTACAAAGTAGGCTGAGAGTTATAACTGTGACAACATTTTAAAGCATATAGGTGAACTCCAGCATAGACTTTGGCACATGCTGTTCCTTTGTCAAGATTTCTACACGCCTTAGTTGGAAAAGCCAATTAGCATGATCCTGGAGGGAATAATACCATAGCTTGATTGTCTTTTTCTTGAAAGATGTGAATCTGTTTCCGTGAGCTCATGTAGTGACCTTTAGAAAAACCTATCTGTGCAATACAAAGGAATTCAAGCTTTAAAGAAATAGATTAGCTCCTGTGCGTTTCATTTTCTGATTTTTTTTTTTTTTTTTTTTTTTTGCAGGTTGTCCTTAGAGTTAAAGTTTTATAACAAGAATTTAATATTCAAATAGGGTTAAGAGAACATGTTTCTGTATTCAAACAGCTTAGCAACCATTGCTGATGATTCCAGCACATGAATAACTGTTTTTCTGGATAAAGTGACTGATAGGTAGCCACTCTCTTCCCTCTAATCTGTACTGTATGTAACCCCGATTTATTTTTGAAGTGCTTCCATAATCTGGACTATTTTAACTGTTCAGTACTGGTAGTTCAACACTAGGGGGAGATATATTTTGATAGACGCTTCCTAAGCCTTCCGGCGAGAAGAACATTTTATCCTCATTCTTTTCCGACTACAACAGCACGGTGAGAGGAAGGGACGAAGCGAGACGACACCGGAGAGAAAGTGACAGAAAAATACTGCACATGAATTCGGCACTCTGAAAACTTGTGAAGTGTTTCAGGATTTTCTCAAAGTCCGACTTTGGTGAGTCCCAAGCTATTTTGGTTAGTTTGACGCTTTAGTAAGCTTTTCACCGGAACGAGCTAGCATGCTAACTCGTGGAGCCGGAGAAAGTAGATATTTGCTGCAATCATTGTTTTATTTATTTTGACGGAAATATTATTTCAGAAAGCGGGATTATCTTTATTTATTTTTGAGAAGCGTGAGTGCATTGGATATTATACTGGAATGAATGCAAGTAGGATAGCTCGGGTCGGCTAATTGCCGCACGTGTGTGCAGGCTGTTTTTTTTTTTCCCCCACTCAGAAGGTGGGCTGCGTTCCTGAGGATCAACGCAGAATCCACGGTGCTGCTGTGGCCTCGCCTGTTTTTCCTGGACCCACTGTGCCCAGCCAGAGGGAGGTTAAGTTGGATTTCCCATTTCGAAGATTTCCAAGTACTTTGTCCAATTTTTCTTTGAAATCTCATATTTTTCCCTGTTGGAGTTTTTTTTATTTTTTCCCTTTCTGAGATCTCAGGTTTCAAGGACTCTCATTTTTTCGAGTATTTGCTTGTTATAAGTTAGTGTTGGATCCAACATAGAACTGTTAAGTGCTTATTTGAAATTTGTTATTATTCCTTATGTGATTATCATAAATGTTCTACTAACTGTACTTTTCCTTTCATAATGTTGAGCCAGAAGTGAATTTTATTTTCACAATTTGATTTGAGTTTTTTTCCTTGATATGTGTCAGAGAAACTTATAATTGAATACAGACCATTTATATGTTTTAATTGATGTTGAGTGTGTTATTGTGGGTCGAGAAGATATAATAGGCCAGTTAGCATTAACTACCGCATTCCTCCTACACGAACTTTGGGTGGACAGATAAGTCCTTGGAGCTTAAGTACCCTCCTACCTAGGACACAGGTAGGCGGAGTTACATGTACATCAGTGGAAATTAATTATTAGCCAGTGATGGATCCATAATGAAGGGGGGTCCGTACCTTTTTTCAGGACTGGTGTTGTCTGCTCAACGGCAGAATAGCAGGGGAACAGCAGGACAACTCTTTTTGACCTCAGAGGTCTCTGTCTGTTTTTTGAAGTGCATCTCATGATGGCATGTGAGGATGATGACAGGTGAGGAAGGGTTTCCCCTGCCTCCATGACTGCACATAAAAATCTTTGTATCTGCATATGCTGTGTTCTTAATTAGTGCTCTCCACCTTCTTGGAAGGACTAAAGGACTTTACAAACTACCCTCTCTTCACCCATTCACGCTGTGATGAATCCTGTCATCATACTGTTGTGTTTGCTTTACTTTGTTACTCTCTTAAGACTTAGCCACATGCATGCGGGAGGGTTGATGCGTATGAGTACTGTGGGTTTTGGGGTTATCTGGATCCATAGAGGGTTGTACAAAAGAGGAGCTGCATCTTAAGGGGAGCACAGGTGTGTTAAAACGGCCACCTCAAGGAACGTCATGAAAATGTAAAGATAATTGAAGTTCTACACACTACAGATGAGACAACCTTTTAATGTTTAAAAAAATGAGGCTTCATTTCCATCATTTACCCTTTCAAAATTACAAAAAACAAAGCAATGGCGTGTTCAAATGTTTGGGTACCCTGCAGGGTTACTTCCTTGTACTGCTCCTTTTGCAAGTATCACAGCTTGTAAAGGCTTTTTGTAGAAGCCAAGAGTCTCTCAATTCTTGTTTGAGGTTTCTTCATTCATTTTCCTTTCCAAAAGTCTTCCAGTTTTTCAGATTTCTGGGATGTGTGTTCCTCACTGCTCTTTTCAGGTGTATCCATTGGTTTTCAATGATGTTGAGGTCAGGTGATTGAAGGTCACTGCAAAACCTTCAGTTTCTGCCTCTTAATGTAAGACAGTGTGGATTTGGAGGTGTGTTTAGGATTATTATCATTTGTAGAAGTCATCCTCTCTTCAACTTTTTCACAGATGGTATCAAGTTAGTGTCCAAAATTTGCTGAAATTTGGTGGAATTCATTCTTTTTTCTGGTGAAATGTTTCCTGTGCCGCTGGCTGCAATACAAGCCCAAATCATGATTGATCCACCCCCATGCTTAACAGCTGGACAGAGGTTCTTTTCATGAAACTCTGGACCATTTCTTCTCCAAACGTAACTTTGCTCATTGCAGCCAAAAAGTTCCATCTGAACCGGGTCGGTCCACAGAACTTGTTTCCAAAATGCATCAGGATTTTTTCTATGTTCATTTGTGAACTTCAAACGTTGAATTCTTTGGTGAGGATGTAGAAGAGGTTTTCTTCTGATGACTCTTTTCCATGAAGATCATATTTGTAAAAATATCTCTTGACAGTAGAACATTGCAGCACAACTCCAGAGTCTGCAGGTCTTTCTGGAGGGATGCTGCAGTCAAATGTGGGTTTGGATTTGCTTTCCTCACAATCCTGTGAGCTGCTCTGTCTGAGATTTTTCTTGCTCTTCCAGATCTTGCTTTAAGTTCCACTGTTCCTGTTGACTGACATTCCTTAATGACATTCTGATAAGAGGATATAAGCATCTGAAAAGGCTTTACTATCTTCTTATAGCTTCTCCTGCTTTGTGATCATCAACTGTTTTCAGTTTCTGTTTATGTTATACTGACCTCTTCTGCCGGCCAACTTTTTAAGCTCAGTTTAAATGTTACATTTTGGGGAAAAACTTTTTTTATTCCCTTTCCCAAGTCTTCCTTCCTTTCTGCTTGGTCTCCAACACACACTCAATGTGTGCTGCAATAAACTGGCACGAACCAAGATCTTGCCTAAGAACACTCCTCAGCATGCATGGGCGGGCAGAGAAGAAATTAAACTGGCAATCCCAACCAGACTACAGATCAACCTCTCCACTTCAGCTTCATGGCTGTTAAGGCGGTGCTATAAATAATACTGCAATACTATACAGTATCGATAAATTAATTCATCCCATGAAAATTAAGAGAAATAGCTTTGGAAAAATAAACAAATAATTGTGGACTATTAAATATCAGATTTCTTTTTAAAGTCTTTGCTCGTAAATGATTTCAAAACTAAAATGATTTTAATCTGCTTTGTCAGACAGAAACTTGGCTGTAGCATCAGGATGATGTTTTTATATATCAATCACATTGACATAATGAAGCTCATGGCTGGTGAGGAGCTGCCTCATTTGTAATCACATTTTCTATTTTAAACACACACACTCACTCACTAACAAATTTGGTTCTGTGAACATATTGTTATAGCAACCAGAAATGACAGAACATGATTGATTTGCATCCCCCATGACATAGGAAACTGTTCATGTTCTGAACTTATATTTAGAAATTTGTAATTAATTTAAATGAAACCATAGTGGCATACAAAATAGCTTAAATGTTGACCATCAATCAGGTTTTTAGTTACTTTAAGCTATAAAGTTCAATAATTGTAAAACTCATTCATTTTGAAGAACAGCCTCTGATATTCTGCTCTGTGAAAATGAAGCCTGAAGTGGGAGCCGACTACAACCTGAGTTTACTTGGCAACTCAGCAAATAGGCAGAAAGACAGTTTTTATTTTTTTCTTTTCTTTGCTAACATAAACGTTTAATCAGAAAAAGCTCCATTTCATCGGAAAGACTTCAATGTTCCATATTTTTCAAACAGACCCCTTCAGTTTATGTCAGCAGGATTTCAAGTCATTCCTACTATTTCAAGACTTTTTACTGACTGATTCACTGACTTGTTTTGCAAATAATTTGTAATGTTACGTAAAACTCGTTGCCAAATTAGATTTTCACTTGTGTCTGCCATTCTTAAGCCTTTTTGATTTGTTTTTTAGGTCCAGGGATCCATTATGTTCTTTTGTTTCAGAGCACTCTGGTGCTTGGATATTAATGTTAATATTTAGTACCCTAAAAACCACAGAAGGGATCAAGTCTTTCTTTCGCAAGTTACAAGTAAGTCTCAAGTCTTTGTCCTCAAGTCTGAGTCAAGTCCCAATTTAAAAGCAGGCAAATCCCAAGTCAAGTCCAAGTCTTACTGTTGGATGTTTCAAGTGCTTTCAACAATAAAGTAATGTTATCTTCCCAGACCATGTGTGCTTTTAGGAACTGTATCTATTTTCATCACATTCTTTTGCAAGCATGTGAGGTAAATTGCCTCTGAGGTCATGCATTTTCACTTTAAAACTGCAAAATGGTTATTAGATAACAAATAACCCAGTTTGCCACGTTTGCAATGGTGGTAACCTGGAGATGGAAGGAAAATTGTAAAGTCTGGGTATGAAATTCCCTCCCTACAGACCAGTGATGTGCAGATAAGTTTGTAACTGATGAGGCCAGACTCTTTCAGAGACAGATTTACAAACATACAGTATGAACCCAATTATATTTACCAACCACTGACTGTTGATATGAAACAGTGTTCATATGAGGGTTCAAACTTGTGTTAGATGTTTACATCCCACACGATGCTAACCTCCTGCTAACAATGATCAACCAGCAACAGTTAGCCCACCCTAATGGACCCTTGATTGTTGCTGGAGGCTTTAACAAAGCACATTTTAAAACTGTGCTCCCCCAGTTTGCCACCAGGGGAGAAAACACTTTAGACCAGGTTTACTCAAACATTAAACACGCATATAAAGTGACCCCCCCCTGCCCCAACTGGGAGATTCAGACCACCTCTGCTGTCCCACACCACCCACCTACACCCTCCTAAGGAGGCAAGCAGAGCCAGAAACAAGGACAATAAGAAAATGGCCAGAAGCAGCCCTTCCACAGCTGCAGGACTGCTTCACAAACAATCTCTGGGACACATTCTACAGTCAAGATCTCCAGAAACACACAGACACAGTTCTCTCTTTCTTACATCACAAACTGCATAGGCAATGTGACCATAAACAAGAGGATCACAGTGTTCCAAAACCAGAAATTCTGAATGACCAGTGAAGTGAAATCTGTCCAAAAAAAACAAAAACAAAACTGTCTTCAGGCCAAGGGACAGAGACTGGCTTGAATACAGCGCGACCAGATCCACCCCTAAAAGAGGTATTAGAGAGGCAAAGATGGGCCACAAGAGGAGAATTGAGGACCACTTCACTGACAACAACCCCAGGAAGACGTGACAGAGAATAAACCACATAAAAAAACACAAGAGCAACAACCCAGTGCCCACTGGAGTACACGCCTCACTGGCAGGGGAGCTGAAGCAATTCTTTGCCAGATTTGAAACGCAGAGGCCCCCAGCAGACACACCACGGCACTACCACCCCACACCAGTGGCACACTGAGACTTCAGGAACACGAAGTACAATGTACGCTGAAGTCAGTCCACCCCGGGAAGGCAACAGCCCCGACAGAGTACCAGGAAAGGTACTCAGTGCATTTGCAGACCATCTAGCAGGACTCTTAGCCAACATTTTCAACCAGTTCTTGAAACATCCCCATCCCTAAAAAGCCAGTGGTTTACAGACCAATTGCCTTCACACCTTTGGTCATGAAGTGTTTTGAAAGGCTGGTCCCCTGCCGCCCATCTTGGACCCACTCAAGTTCACCTACAAACCAAACCGCTCAACAGAAGACATCATTTCCACCACACTTCACTCTGCCCGAGTCACCCGGACCATCCAGGAAACTACTTGAGGCTGCTCTTCTTGGATTTCAGCTCAGCCTTCAAAAACATCATCCCTGACTTCCTGTAAGAGAAACTTCTATACCTGCCAATACCTGTCAATGATAATTGACCCAAACGTTGAACAGCCCTGATAGCAAGAGAGTTGAAGATGCTTGGCATTGTGATCAGAGCCCTTCAGGAAACACGCCTTGAAGCTCTGGGACAGCACCAAGAAGCAGAGTACACTTTCTTCTGGGTTTGTAAGACCACAGTGATTTTACCTAGACTTATGTCTGTAAGAGTGCCTATTGAGAAAGGACGTTATCTAACTCTGGTAAACGTGTATGCACCAACAATGACCTATACAGTTGAGGAAAAGGAAACATTCTACCAAGAACTCACTCATCTAATCCTTAAGGTTCCCAAGGACGACAAGCTTCTAATACTAGGTGATTTCAATGCTCGAGTTGGAACCGATTGGGAAACCTACCTGGGTGTCTTAGGCAAGTTTGGAAAGAAGAAAAAGAACTCTAATAGTGACCTCCTAAACATTTGTGCACAACTTGAGATGAGCATCACCAACACATTTTTCTACTAACCTGACAAGAATTAGTTCACCTGGAAGCACCCACGCTTCCGCAGGTCACTTCTATTTGCTTGACTATGTCATTACCAGAAAGTCAGATTTAACAGATGTATTGGGCAAAAAAGCAATGCGTGGACTAGAGTGCTCTACCGACCACTACCTTGTGAGGTGCCAGTTTAAAATGAACATTGCTTTACCCCGTATAAAAACTTCTGAAAGTGCTAAGCTAAAGAAACTAGACACTAACAAGCTGTGAGACACAAAGTGTTGTTATTAATAGTCAAAAGCAATAGAAGTTGCTCTGGAGAAGGTCCATTTGACTGGAGAACTAGATATAGAACAACACTGGAAAGCCCTGAAGGAAATTGTTTATAATACAAGTATGAAAACCCTAGGACACCCTCATAGAAAGACTCCAGACTGGTTCCGTGAACTTGATAGTGAAACTGAGAGGCTTCTAGAGGAAAAGAAGTGCATACATATTAGACTCTTGCAGGAAAATTCTGAAAGGAACAAAAGTGCATTTGCGGAAATCAAGGCCAGGTTCCAAAGAGAGCTGAGACAACCAAATGACAATTGGTGGCAGATAAAAGCAGAGGAACTGCAGAGCATGGCTGATAATCACAACTATCACGGACTGTGTGCCGGCCTGAAGTTCATCTAAGGCCCGAAAAGCTATGCTGTTGCCCCTGTTGGATCAGCGGATGGCAGTAAGCTGCTCACAGACCTTCAAGACATCAAATGCAGATGGAAGGAGCACTTTAATAACCTGGTAAACCAAGAAGGCTTGGCACAGTCAAATGCCTGTCAGCATTTGAAAATCAGGTCTAGAAAGGAAGAACTGTGCAGTGTATTCAGTCTGGAAAAGCTCAAACACGTTCTTAAATCAACAGTGGCAAAGCACCTGGACTCGATGGCATCCCAGCACAGAAACATGGTGGTGAGAAGCTGTATGAAACCCTGCTAGATTTATTCAACAGATGTTTACTCTCTGGCACTGTACCCCAAAACTTTCGAGATGCCTTAATTGTCACCATCTACAAAAAAAAAAAACAGGGCAACCGCGCATATTGCAAAAACCATTGGGGTAAATCACTGTTGGCAATAGTGGGCAAAGTTCTGGTGAAAATTGTCCTGAACAGTTAAAAAATCATAGCAGAAGAAGTACTTCCTGATTCTCAGTGTGGTTTCTGGGCTGTGGTTTCTTTGTTGTGACACTCATATATTTAACTCAGGTGCTTTTCATTTCTTCTGACCATCCTTGAGATGGTGTAAGGTTACAAAAATATATCTGCTGCACTTAAGGTTCCTAAGAGCACAGCGGCCTCCAAAATCCTTAAATGAAAGATGTCCGGGGTGATCAGAACCCTTGCTAGATAATAATTGGTGTCAGTCAGCATTTATCAAAAATGTCTGTTCAGGTGGCCACTTTAGTTGTTTTTCTGAAACCAGTTGAAAATTTAAGACATTGATTTATGTTCACTCTAGCAGATGTTTATTAGAAATTTGCCAACCAATCCTTTATTCTACTGCTGAGTTTTCATCAAGTTTCTCTACATTAGTCCCAAAACTGTAGGTGAGGAAATCCATGCCGACTTCTGTTGCCTAACAAGACAAGTCAAAGTCTTTGCATTTGACTCAGCAGTTCCCCAGAAGCCACCGTCTCTCCCTTCAAGGAAAAACTCTGACTTTCTCACCACCAGAATTTAGTTACTAAAAAGCCTTTTGGCTCTCATTAGTCTCTTTTTGGGAGTCCATACTGACAGCTATTCCAGAGCCATGAGGAAGGAATAGCGGACTGTTTAGCAGGGATTGGACTTGGCAGGCATATAATGAGCTGTTGGCATTCCTAGGACCTCCTCAAGTGAGGCTGATCGCTACTCTTTAGCTACAGTTGAAATCATTAAACTCTCATGCTGTAGGGAATCTTGATTCCTCTTACTGCTGGCCCAATTGTACTGACATGAGAGCAACATATGAGAGCAGGAAATATAGTTCTTATAAGAATCTTCAGTAAATGACGCAACAGCTTCTGGTAATTCCAACTGAGGCAGAAAACAGACATAATTAACGCAGTCCAGACACTCAGGTTTACTGAAATCCAGGCAGGAAAAGTCACTTGGAGAAGAAAAACCACTGACAGGGTGTTAAATCTTAAGGGATCAGGTTGAAGCTACAGTTGTGGGATAAGATCCTTTTTCATAAAACGAGAGGAAAACAGGAGGTTATGTGGAAGAAAACAGCCTCCAAAAAAATCAAATCAAATCTGGTAGTCATAACATGATTGAATAATTTGTTTATTTCAATTGAACAATACACAAAATAATCCCACAAAATTATCAAACTCATTAAGACAATGAAATGCATTGATTGAGAGAAAAGAAAGAAAAGGAAAAAACGAAAAAACAAAACTGAGAGGCTTCTAGAGGAAAAGAAGTGCATACATATTAGACTCTTGCAGGAAAATTCTGAAAGGAACAAAAGTGCATTTGCGGAAATCAAGACCAGGTTCCAGAGAGAGCTGAGACAACCAAATGACAATTGGTGGCAACCCACTTAAGTCACATTTGTAACATATGTTAAGTAATGTGATTAATACCTGAAGTCGAGCTTGATTAATTGCTTGAAAAAGAGTGGGAAGAAGCAATCTTGTATAATCCCACCCCTACATAGTTACTTCATTTCATGGTCTTGCATTGTTTTCATAATCCGGTTCTGATCAGATCTGCCATGTAACAAAACTGAGTGCCCGTTAATTATTTTCAAAAAAAATAAAACACATTATTTCATGATTTCAGTGAACAGTAACATGAATCACACATCATGTAACGTTTATGTAATACTCATTGATGATCATCACTATACAATTTTATATTAATCCAGAAATCAGCCTTACACATTGAAAACCAAGTTTTCCACTAACGAAAAATGAGATTTTAGAGAATTCTAACTTTTTTCTTTTTTTTTTCTTTTGTAAACATTATTGATTCACACTTTAGGTAATCAATTTGTAATAAACATTGATTATTATTAGAAAACTAATTACATTGATCTAATAACCATTGGTACATGTTTCAGATCAAATAAAGAAAATCAATAGTTTCTCAATAGATTGTTTTTACATTTTCAGTGATCATTATTGCACATTACACAATTTAATACTAATAGGTAGTGATTTAAAAAAAATCTTTTTTTTTACATTATTTCAGCACATTCAAGTTCACACTGTTCTTCAAACACCAGTTGATCTTTAACTCTTCTTATCTTCATATTGTGAGATTAGAGTTTCTTTGTACATTTTCTTGAATTTTTGGATGTTTGAACATTGTTTTAGCTTATTACTTTACCCGTTCCAAAGTTTAGAGCCGCACACAGACACAGAAACATTTTTTTGTGGTTCTTATCAATTTGATCTTGAAGTTCCTTCATCCCCTCAGTTTGTAGCCTCCTTCATTTTCTAAGAACTGTTTTTGGATATTCAATGGTAATGTTTGTCCACTATGTCTGTATAGAATTTGGGTGGTGCAAAAATCAACAAGGTCATACAGTTTTAAAAGTCTGGATTGATAAAATACATTGTTTGTAAGATCAATAAAACCGGCTTTATGTACAATTCTGATGGCTCGTTTTTAAAGTAAAAAGAGAGGATGTAGTGAACTTTTATAATTATTACCCCAAACTTCTATACAATAGGTGAAATCTGGTAATATTAAGGAGCAGTATAATAGGTATCTACAGTTGTATTCTAACATGTATTTAGATTTATTTATGATTGAAATACTTTCTGAAACTTTAGTTTGTATGTGTCTGATGTGTAGCTTCCAACTTAACTTGTCATCAATTACAATCCCTAAGAATTTGATTTTCTTTTTTTCTTATAAGACATTATTTATTGTAACTGAGAGCTCTGTATTGGCCTTATAATTACTAAAAAACATCACTTTGGTTTTTTCAAGGTTCAAAGATAGTTTATTGTAATCCATCCATGATTTTATTTTGTTTAACTCAGTGTTTACCACATGGATTAGTTCCCTTTGATTGTCTGTTGAGTAAAATATATTTGTGTCATCAGCAAATAGAATGACTTTTAAAAGTTTTGAAACATTGAATATATCATTTATGTAAATATTGAATAGCAGAGGGCCTATAATTGATCATTGGGGGACAACACAACTTATATCCTTGGTCTTTAATGTAAATTCATTCATCTTGACAAATTGTTTTTTTCCTGTTAAATAGCTTTTGACCCAACTTAGTGCTAGTCCTCTTGTTCCATACCCTTCCAGTTTATCAAGTAGGATGTCATGATCGAGAGTCAAATGCTTTTTTAAGTCAATGAAAATTCCAGCTGCAAATTTCTTTTTGTCCAGAGCATTTGTGATTTCCTCAACAGCATCAATGATAGTTAATGAGGTTGATCTGCCTTGTCTGAAACCACATTGGTTTTCAGTATTTTAACATATTTTATATTTGGGTTTTACCTTTAAAGTGCCCCTCCAATCATCTTTTGATCTATTGTCAAAGTGTTCCCAGAGGTGTTTTAATTTTAGTCATACAGTTTTTAGATAAAACCAAAATGCCGGTGCTGTTTTCTTGGCTCAAAGCAAGGAGCTTGCGGCCCGCCCAGAGTATTTTCTACATCACAAATAAGGTCTTTTTCAAACGTCTTTTTTTTTTGTTCCTGATTCACAAAGGATTGAATAAGGAAATGCTCAGAATGAAATTTTGAGCTTTATTTTCTTGAAACTAGTTCTCCACCATCAGAAAAATGCCACAAGAACATGATGAAACACCAGAAACAGGATTTTCATTGGAGTGTGTTCATCTTTCATCATAATCCTTAAAGACAAGCATGTTTTAGTTCCTTTAAATTCATTCATTCCTTTTCTATGCCGTTTTGTCCCTTTCGGGGTCATAGGGCTGCATAACCCGGCCACTCATGGGCGAAGGCAGGGGACACCTCTGGACAGGTCACCAGTCTGTCGCAGGGGCCACAATTGCACACCCATACAAACTCACATTCAAACATTGAGGCAATTTAGAATAACCAATGAACCTATGAAGTATGTTTTTGGATGATGGGAGCAAGCCGGAGTCCCTGGAGAAAACCCACGCATGCACGGGGAGAACATGCAAACTCCACACAGAAAGGTCCCCCTTTGGTGAAGGAGAGCGGAAGCTTTCCTGCCAATGCAGCTGCTCCTGGCTGCCACAGCAACTGGGGCAGAAAATCTGACTTATCGTTCTGTCATAATCAGCTCTGTGGCATCTAGCCTCCCAGAAGATGTTAGTTCTATGTTTTGATTTTATCTTCTTGAATATAAACTTTTTTTACTCATTGTCCTTCAGTCTGAGCAAATTCATGATTATTGAAAAGCTATTGAAGAATTCTGCCCTTCCTCTTAATGCTGCTGCTCTCACATATATAAGCCAGGATGTTTGCTGTCATTTCTCTGCAAGAACGTATTTCTACATCATTAGCTGGTTCAAATGAACCCTGGCTATCTTTTTAAAATAATAAAAACTTTCCATTCGCAACAAAATCATAGCAGGGAACATATAACATTTCTAGTTATTTTCAATCCAACTGTATTTCTGTCTAGATTGAGGGTATTTGGGGATTTTTGTCTGACTTTTTCCTGTTTCTATCCCAAGACAAATCGCTCAACTGGGATGAGGATTGAGCTGCCTTTTCCTTGGATCTGCTCCCTCTACAGCTGCTGATGAAGACTGTGCATGTGTAGCCCCATGCTCATGCATATCATGCTTTGTGAAGACTGCTTAAAAAAACAACAATTGTTGCATTCCTTTAAATGTTTTAAGATAAAACTATTCATCCCTTGATTCTCTCACATGGGTTTTTAAACATCTTGACGGATCCAAGAAAATTCTTCCAAACTAAACAGAAGGGAAACTGAATTTCATGTTCAAACAACAAAAACAACGCTTGATTTGTGCTGTAGTCAAGCATTTCCTGACATCAGGAGAACTTCCAGAGAGAAATGCAAGATCTAAACACAGTCATCTCATCTCACCATGATGGGGCAAGAAAAGAGAGAACAGGAAAGAAGGACGAAGAATAACTCTCCCACCACTGTGACAAATCACACAAGCGCTGCCCAGAAGCACCTATAAAAGCTTGTAGCATTCATGTTTGAACAGCTTTGTTAGAATCAAGCCACATAATGGGGAAAAAAGCAAAATATTGAAAAAAAGATCATCCAAAAAGTTGCAGGTTCCAAACCCCAAATCATCCATTTCTTAGAATTAAGCTGGCTGATTAGAAAGATGTTGGATAGATTAGAAACCCAAAAGGAGAAGCTCCGTCATTCATCTGCCTTTCCATTATTGTTAGTGCTGAAAAGGTCAGTGAACACACACTGCTGCGTGTCCGTTACAGACAAGAGGCTGTGACTGCAGTTTAATCAACAGCGAGGAGATTTGTTGTTGTGTGTAGGAAGGCGGATGCATGCGCCTCTCATTAAGCTGCAGTGTTTTATGGTCACAGCAACAGGACCCCACCAGTGACTGAAGAGCACAAGAACATAAAATATCATGCAGCTCAGAAAAGAAGTCAATGCCTTGTGGATGAGGCCAGACACTGGTTTCAGCAGCATTACACAGGAGTGGGCTTTGCCACACTGAGCGTCTACTTATTAAAAAAGGTAGAACATACATCAACAAAACAAAGGTTTATTGGAGGGAAAAAGGAAACAGCAGCTTTATTGCTCTGTCCCCAATCCTTGAGAAGCTAAAGGATGAAGCATTTTTCTCTTCATTAAGATGCTAATTACCCTCCTAACCTTCCACAGACAACCTCGTGAATTCATTTATTTAATTCAGTTGGACCAGAAATAAAAATGAGACTAATTACTGAAGGTGCCTGCAATGTAAAGACAATCCACCACTTTTGTCCAGCAGTGAATAAAAAGGCTCCTGAAACATTTGCTTGTAGTTTGTTTGCATTTATGTTGAAGTGACACATCTCATGCTGGATAAGCAGGAGGTGGCGTTTTCTTGGCTCCCTTTTGATCTGTGCGTGTGAGACAGTTTCCCCCGTGGGCAAGTCTTGGCAATCGCAGTGCAACAGTCAGGTGCATGCATGAGACAGTTTCTAATGAAATGCACAAAGCCAGCACAAGCAGCCAAGTGGCAGATTTTCAAGCCTGTCTTTGTGTCGTAAAGAGGTGTGTGTTCCTGATGATTATGAATGAACCGTCAAATCCCATTTCTGTGTTTGTGAGTGGGAGTGGAATGATTCCCCTTTCCGTTCTTCCTCTGGCTGTTATTAGTTTAAACATAATTAAAATAGACGGAGCAGCACTTCATCTTCTTCAGCAGCTCGCCATGAGTTGCTTGTGAGCCGACCAACTGCTAATTTGATGGCCTGAATAAATGACACAAAACAGATGAAGCTGCTCTCTGTCTTATTGTCCGCCACTATTCTTCACACAGATCACCATTTTTCACACTCTATCGGCTGTCTTTCTTTATGTGTAGTGATGCATAGCATGTTATAGTCAAACCTCCGGCACTAGAGTGAAGCCTGATTGCATCTGTTACAAATCATTACCTGACAGCGGGGCTGTCTCTAAACACGGAAAAAACGCCATGCAAGAAAAACCTGAGGGCCAGATCCCTGTCTGCTCTTCTGCTGAGGTTCTGCTCATTGACTGTATATGAGAACTGGAGGGAGTGACTCCTCCCCTTGGCGTTCCAAACCTGAAGTACCTGCTGGCTCAGAGAAGCCAAAATCCCAAAGACTTCTATAGAGAAATAAACAGCTACTGTTTTACTGTTACGACTGGCTCTGGACTGTAATGGAACAAGAGGGGAGGAAGAACCGGTTTTGGTCACTGAAAAAAGCCCTTTAATGTACACAACGAACACCAACACAATGGGAGCACGGAAGAACGCACCCAGCAGTGACGGTCTGGAGCGGAAACCCGTAGTGAGTCAACCTTCCCTCTGAGGTCCTAAGGCGGAGGTCCTTATATCCAGGGGCACCAAAATTCCAAACCCTTGCACCTGTGCAAGAGGAGGAAACAAAGGCAGGAAACAGCAAACACCACCCCCACCCCCACCCCCACCCCCCAAAAAAAAAAAAAAAAAAAAAAAAAAAGAAAATATGTGGCCAATACACCTGCCACACATCCCAAATAAACCACCGTTGCTCTCGCAAATTCACACTTTGATAGATTTACAGTCAGGTTAGCATCTGCCAAGCGTTCAAAAACAGCCTTAAGTCTCTGAAGATGTTCCTCCCAACTATTGGAAAAAACAACCAAGTGCACTGCGCAACCAATAAGACCTTAGACCACGCAATTAAGATATTTTTTATTGTTTTTAAATGTCTTAACAGTCTTGCAGCGTCTTTTCTGTCTGACCTTTTAGTTAAATATGAACCCTCGCGGACCCTAAGATCCTCTGGCACTGGTCTTCTAACCAGCTGTGAAAACCAAAACTTACGGAGAGGCATCTTTTCAGTATTATGGCCCTCGTTTGTGGAACGGTCTGCCAGAGGATCTAAGAGCTGCAGAGAGCATAGATGTTTTTAAGAAAAGGCTCAAGACCCACCTTTTTAACCTGGCTTTCATATAATTTTTACTTTGTATCTATTTACCTATTTATCTATTATCTATTTTAGAATTTTTTATCAATTTACAATAAATTGTTAATTTATTTTAAATTCCTCATTATAATGTTTTATTGTTTTTTTTTTTTTTTTGCTTTTATCAATGTTTACTTTTTAATTTAATTTAATTTTGTTTCCGGTGCTTCCTCAGTTGGGTTCTCTCTCTATGGGTCGGCTGCCGTTCAGCCGCGGCGGCTCTGGATGGGGAACTGCATTGCTCCCTAGCTGTGGTGAGGCGGGTCCCTGCTTGTGTCGCTGCGTTTGGTTGGCTGTGCCGCTATTCACAGAGAGAGAGGTCCCAACTATTAGCGTTTCTAAAAACAAACTGTCATGCTCAGCCTGTTTCTCATTGCCAATCTCCATCAGTTAGGGGGTGGGAGGTCTGAAAGGGGTGGGGGGGTTGTGTACGGATCTGGGGGAGGGTACTTTATGTTAATTTATGCTTATTTTTATATTATTATTTGTTTTTTATTTGCTTATTTAGTATCATTATTATTATGTTTTATTTATTTTTATTTTGTGTAAAGCACTTTGTGTTGTGTTTTATATGAAAAGTGCTACATAAATAAAGATTGATTGATTGATTGAATTCATTAAACATTGAAAATTAGCGGGTGCATTTCGTAATCCAAAGGGCATTACACAGAGAGGTGGGGTCTGCTAGGAGCAGTCTGAGGAATACGATTCTTATTTTATTTGAGCAAAACTGTATAAACATATCTTTGTGTAGAAATATTGATCCCCACAGACCTACACAACAACTGAGACATTTTGTCTGTATTTAGACAAATACTGCATTCTCATTGTTTTATTAGATGCAAAATACTTAACATTATTCAAGTCATACATATGTTTGGACACTTCAGTTTGAACATGTGACATATCATATAATTAAACATGTTCCCGATAATCTGTTTTATGATATTTTTCAGCAGTGCAAGTCATTCCAGTTATGAACGGACTAATCAGATGCCTAAATAAAACTATGCAGTCTCATGTTTAACGTTCGAAACGTTTCATTTTCAGATTTCATGTAACCTGATTTCAAGTGGTGGTGGGTGTAAACTTTCAACAAGCTGTGGAGAGTGGTTCCCATAGAAGCGCTGACTCAAACTGATTTGGACCAATCACTGCTTATTGATGTCGTCTGGCTGCAACACGGTGGACTCCATGTTGCAGAACAAATGGTGACTGAACAGACTTAATTTTGTTGGTAAAATGAAGTTAACCTTTTCTATGGGTGACATCATCCTCACTCGCTCCATTTCTCGTATGAAATCAATGGTTCTGCTGTAGGAATATATCTTTTCCTCTTTAGTATTCCTTTTGGAATGAGATTACTCTACAGACATCTGTTTTTTGGAATGCTATACCCATACATGAGGAGAATGCAGTGTGTGACTTAACTTCAACTTGTAAAAGCATTCCCAGTGGTCTTTTAATTATGATTATGCCGTTTTCAGCTAATATCAGCTAATACATTTTAGCTGTGTGGTTTTTTTTAAGACATACTTTGCAGAATGGCAGAGAAAGCAAGATTTTGACATTTCAGCAGCCGTAAGTCCAAGCTTTTTCAAACATCTGGTTTTCATCTGCTACTGATCCAACATGATTTGATAAGAAAATACTCAGAGAGGCAGTTTTAATCTCATATACTTGAAATTATGAGAACAATTCTACAAGAACATCTTAGAAACACCAAACCCCCCATTTTCATTGCAGTGGGTCTTTAAGGAGTCTTTAGGAGCTAAATCTGTCCTTGCTGCTGTCAGTGTGTGTGAATGTGCAGAAGAGCTGCAGGATTGTTACTGAACCAGAGCAGTTTTCTATAATGTCTTCTCCATTGAATGTAAAAGTGCATATGTTAAGACATTGCTCTTCAGGCTCATTTTCTTCTTTTCTTTCTCATTTTCTATTTTCATTTGTGCTATAATGAGTAGAACCACACACAACAGGTCAGTCAAAAATAACTCCTGATCTTTATGCACTTGGTTTTCCAAATAATATATCAATACAAATAGATAATGTGGCTCAATGCACATTCTTTGATACAAACTTTTATTTCTTATTTATTGACATAGTACAACTAAAAATCAGATTTATTACTACTTCTCAAAGCCTCCAGATGATTTTGTGCAGCTGTCAGAGGATCTACAAATGTCTGCTGACTGAATGACACCTCAGGATGCTCCTTTGCATAATTTATGATAATGTACTGCCAACAGAGAAGGGTGATGAGCTCCTTGGAAAACTTACACTTCACTGCTTCCCAGAAGGTCATTGAAACCATTTCCTTTAAACTAAATATGTTGCAACATCTAGGAATCCACTAAATCTGCAGAAATGAAAAGCACCAAAGTGGATTTTTTACTGGCAATTTTATGTGTTGGAAGAGTAGTTTAAAATGTATAGCAACATTTTTTCTTTAGGTCTTCTTGGTGGCACAAATGAGCTGATTGAAAGTTAGACAAAACGCAGCTGAATTTGTAATAGCATTCTGTTGCATGTGAATGTTGTTGTTTATTCAGCATGCATGCACGGAGTCTGTGAAGCATACAATCACAGCATATACAGTGGGGGAAATAAATATTTGATGTCTTGCTGATTTTGTAGGCTTGCCCACTTAAAAAATGATAATCTGTCATAATTGCAGGTTCAGCTGAACAGTGGGAGATAGAAATCAGAAAGAAAATCAAGAAATCCACTTTAAAGAATTCATATACATTTATTTCATCAAGGGGGGGTGGGCTGAAACAGAACCACCAATGGGGGACCTTTCTGTGTGAAGTTTGCATGTTCTCCCCATCAATGTGTGGGTTTTCTCCAGCTTCCTCCCACCATCCAAAAACATGCTTCATAGGTTTATTGGTGACTCTGAATTGTCTCTTGGTGTGGATGCAAGTGTGTGTGGGTGTGTGATTGTGGCCCTGCAACAGACTGGATGGATCCAGGGTGTCCCCTGCCTCTGCCCATGAGTGGCCGGGTTAGGCTCCAGCAGCCCCTTGACCACAAAAGAAACAAAACGGTTTAGAAAATGAATGGATGGAACACCAACACATTCAACCAGTGACAATTTTTCAGTTCTTTAGTATTGTTCAAATGTTGTGAAACTCTGATATGAGTAATAATATGGAACAGTGCATTTGAAAGCTTTATTTTTGAAAAAAAATACTGTTATCTTTAGGAGGTTTGTTCAGTAATATTTAATATGTTCTCTAATGGTTACTCTGATTAGATTAGATTAGAAATAGTTAATTTTTTTGAACAGAGTTTATAAAGTTCTCCTCGTTGTTGTGACTGCAGACTTTGTTTTTCAGGTCCATTGTCCTTCAGCTGGAATCACAGCAAGTAAGTTGAGCTGGAGTTGTCTGCAGGGCAGAAACCGCTGCTGAAAATCAGGGTCAAAGTTGACCTAAGAGACTGTGGTAGATCCCAGGCGCCATTTTTTCTTGAAATCATATTCGACTCTTATTTTACATCTATTAAGGGCTCAGATGTCCGTGACCACACACTTCTCAAAGTCATTCATGTCGGTGATTACCATTGCCTTGGTCAGGTCTGGTGGACCAAGTGGTTTAACGTAGATCCTGGAATTCAGCACCTATGTGCTCTGGATCTGCTTTTTCCAGTTAAGGAATCTGGCATGCTGTGCCAGAACAGTGTTAGCCTTGCTGAGATGATGATTAATATAAACAGCGGTCCCTTTCAACAGTCTTCTTTGCTTCATCAGAGCTATTTTGTGCTTTTGGTTCACAGACCTGATGGGGATCGCTGGTTTATCTGACTCCTTTCTCCTGGGAAGCGGGTGGCAGATCAAACTTCAAACTTTATTTATTTGTACAGCGCCTTTCCTTCTTGTGAAAACCCAAGGCGCTTTACATAAAAATAAATAAATAAAAATAAAAATATAATAAGATAAAAATAATATTAAAAATATAATAATGACAAAAAAATACAATTACAATTATAATCACCCTTCCCTCCCCAGCTCCTCCCTCATCCACCCAGCCCCCACAATACATGACACCCCCCACAGGAAAACTGAACAAAGATTAAAAACTGCAGCTCTAAGGAAAAAGTCTGGCTCAGTACTGCTGTGGAGAAACTATATTACGGGGATCCGTTTATTCCAAGGTCCAGCCCAACCACAGGGGTCATCACCGAAGTGCCCTACCCAACACAGGGCAGACCAGAGCCCCCTCAACATGGAGGTACCCCAGCTGCCCCAATGAGAATGAGCACCGCAGCACCAGCTCGCTCATAGGCAGGAGGACCCCGGAACAGCAGATTCCCGTGAGGAAACACTGGAGTTAAAGAATAAATGAATAAAAAGCATTTTTTAAAAATGATAATAATAAATAAATAAATAAATATGGTTAGTATATTAAAACAAAAATTGTGTACATAAATTAACTATAAAACTATTCAAATAAAAGTTAATAATAATTATTATTATTATTTTTTTTAAAGAGCAAAAGATCAAATTAAGTAATTCTAAAAATCATAAAAAAGCTAAATTAAAAAGGTGAGTCTTGAGCCTCTTCTTAAAAACCTCTATGGTCTCTGCGGCCCTGAGGCTCTCCGGCAGGCCGTTCCAGAGGCGAGCACCATAATGGTGGAATGAGTTCTCCCCATAGGTTTTGGTCCTCACCTTAGGGACAACTAAGAGGCCGGTGCCAGAGGACCTCAAGGTCTGCGAGGGTTCATTTCTTAAAAGCAGGTCACTTAAATAAGAAGGCCCAAGACCATTTAAACATTTATAAACCATTAAAAGAACTTTAAAATCAATCCTGAAACGCACAGGGAGCCAATGCAGCGATTTTAAAATGGGTGTAATGTGTTCCCGCCCCCTGGTCCTCGTCAGAACTCGTGCGGCTGAGTTCTGTAATAACTGTAAATTTGAAAGAGACTTTTTGGGTAACCCAGAGAGCAGGGCATTAAAGTAATCTAAACGACTAAAAATAAAAGCATGCATCAGCACCTCTGTGCTGGCAAGAGAGAGGAATGGACGGACTCTGGCAATGTTTTTAAGATGATAAAATCCTGTCTTCATAACATTTCTGATGTGTGGGATAAAATTCAGCTCAGAGTCAAAAAGTACGCCCAGGTTTCTCACACAGTGAGAAGGTTTAAAGTTTGTGAGTTTGAGTAAAATCATCTCTCTCTTGTCTTCAGGAACAATAATTAAAACTTCTGTTTTCTGTAAGAAGTTTTCTGACATCTACGACTTTATATCTAAAATACAATTTAAAAGAGTGTTTATAGGTTCAAGGTCATCAGGAGACACGGCGATGTAAAGCTGTGTATCATCAGCGTAGCTGTGAAAGTTAACCCCATGTCTCCTGATGACATCCCCAAGAGGCAACATGTATAAATTAAAAAGTATAGGTCCTAAAATCGACCCTTGGGGAATCCCACAACTTATTTTGTGGATTCTAGAGGAGCATGTATCCATACTTACATAAAAATGTCGATCTGTTAGATAAGAACGGAACCAGTTAAGAACAGTTCCTGAGAGGCCAACCCGACTCCTAAGTCTGTTTAATAAAATCTGGTGATCTACTGTATCGAAGGCGGCACTAAGATCCAGCAGCACCAGAATAGAAAGTCTCTGCATGTCTGAATTATTTCTGAGGTCAGTTAAAATCTTTAAAAGGGTCGTCTCAGTACTGTGATTTGTCCTAAAACCAGATTGACATTTTTCTAAAATATTAGGTTTATTTAGAAAATCATGCAACTGAGTAAAAACTATTTTTTCAATAATTTTACCTAAAAATGGTAAGTTGGATACAGGTCTATAATTATCCATAATATTTGGATCCAAATTGTTCTTCTTCAGAAGGGGCCTCACCACCGCCGTCTTACAGGCAGTGGGGAAGACACCCGTCTGAAGAGAGCAGTTTATTATGGCTAAAAGTTCCGGCTCAAAGAATCCATAACAGGCCTCATATGTTATTCAGATCCATCCAAGGAGAAGCATCCAACTTCACTCTCCACACTCTCAGCTGTTGCAGCTGCAGCCCCGCTAACCTCTGTGCTAAATGTTGGCTGTGCCAGGGGTAGCCCAGGGTTTGAGTTGAAATCCTGTGGGAATAAAATTATGTATTCTTACTTGTTGAGCCAAGTCATTCGTTCTTCTATCCAGGAGGTCAAGCCGACTTGATCATTTCTCTTTCTTTCTCATCAGAAATCTTCCGCAAGTTCCATCAGAGGTGTTGGCTTAGCTTCTAGTTAGCATCTAAGTTCAGCAGCTTGTATGTTGGCAAGTACAATTTTAAGCTCATTGATTTCAGATGTTTCTTGGTTTTTCTTTGGTGCAATGTTCAGCTCTCTATATTGCAGAACTACTGCTTTTTTGTAGTAATTCTAAAATTAAAATATATATATTAAAATATATATATATATATATATATATATAAATAAAATATATAAATAATAATAAAGAGTTACAGTAGGTTATATCAGGAGAGCTGTGGACACGCTTCTTCTCACGACCGGAACCGAACTGTCCACTTGACCGAATCCTCCAATTGACTTGAACATTGCTGACTGTCATTTGCATTGAGTATTTAGAAAAATAATGGAAACATATCATTTGCGTAATAATTTGCAACGAGCTGTGATTCCTTACAAAAGTCTATGGGATTTTGGCTTCTTGGAGCCAGCAGCTTCTGCAGACATTCTTGGGCTGCTGTGGCTGGATGTTTTGGATCATTATATTGTTTGTTGGGGATCAGTGGGAACCACAGACTTTTATCAAGGCACCTGATTGATCAGTTCATAGCTTAAGCAATTTACAATAAAGAAAAGACATCATGAAAAAAAAACATTAGCATGAACGTGAGTAGCCGGGTTTGGCTCTGGCAGCCTCGTGACTCTGAAAGGAACAAAAACGGGTTCAGAAAATGGATAGATGAATGTTCCAATGAACCAGAATGGCTATTCTGAGAAATAGAATGACTGAGTAATATCTGTTTATTTCTCTTTGGAAGTCTATAGGATTTTGGCTTCTCGGGGGGGTACTTTCTATTTGGAACCCCAGGAGGAAGGGGTTACTCAGTCCAGTTCTCATTTACAATGAATGGTTGGAAGTCCCATCCATGACCTATTTTACGCCTCCTGGTGGTGGGATGGAGGTTGTCAGTCAGTTTTTTTGGCAAAACTTTGAGTGCCTTGTTGTGGCCTCTCACATTCGGAGAAAGTGACCCAATCCAGGAAGGTATGTGAGACAGCTGTTCTGCATTAGCCACTGCAGCAGCTCAGAAGGGCAGCTGGAAGGTTCATTGGATACAGCTTTACGCCCATCAGTGGAATTACTGGGACTCAATCCAACACTCCTCAGGTAGTTTACTTCACAGCCTTCTGATAGATTTTTATGGGGAACTTCTCCAGGTTTATTTTTTTCTACAACTGTCACAAGAATCAATAAGTACTGAAAAAAACACAAACTTTCATATTTTCAATTATTACATTTTGTACCTATGTATTTTTTAATGTGTGACCTTCCCTAGTTGCTTGTCAATAAAAAAGTTCTTATTTCATATAGATAAATGACAATAAAACCTCCAAATACAGCACCTTTGCTACAAGAAAAACCTAAGATTTAAAATATGTATGTATATATATGGAGTAGCTGGACACGACATGAAAGCTCCTCATCATACATGGAGGATTCCATCCAAAATCCAGCACCCTTAGACTGTATGTTAGCCGCAAGGAAAGTCCTACCAATGGAAAGGGTTGGTCTACAGTACAGCACAGAAGCACTCATTCTGGCAGCTCAGGAACAAGCTCTGAGCACCAGAGCAATGGAGGCTCATATTTACCACACCAGACAAGACCCACCCAAGGTGTAGGCTGTGCAAAGAGGCGCCTGAAACAATGCAGCAAATAGCTGCAGGGTGTAAGATGCTGGCTGGGAAAGCATATGCACAAGCATATGCGTATTCTGCACATGTGTGCAGAATATGGACTGGAAACCCCAAAATCAAAATAGGAAACATCTCCAAAAGTGGTAGAGGATGAAAGAGAAAAGATCCTGTGGGACTTCCAGATACAGACAGACAGGATGGTAATGGACAAAAAGCCAGACATCGTAGTGATGGAAAAAGAACAGAGGAAATCGGTTGTGTTGGATGGTAACATCAACAAGAAGGAACATAAGAAACTGGAGAAATACCAGAGACTCAGAGAAGAACTGGAGGAAGCTTGGAAGGTGACAGTGGTGCCCGTGGTAATTGGAGTACTCGGGGCTGTATCCCCCAAACTGGAGGAGTGGCTACAGCAAATCCCTGGAAAGACCTCAGACATCTTAGTCCAGAAAAGTGCAGCGCTAAGAACAGCTAAGATACTGCAGGACCCTCAAGCTCCCAGGTATCTGGTAGAGGACCCCAGCTTGGGGTGAGATACAACCCGCGGAGGGTGAGAGGGGTGTTAATAGTATATAGGGTATAATAGTATTCTGAAGTTACCCTTCAAGTTTAAAAACTGCATTTCCTGCAAATAGGCAAATATTTTTTACAAGTATATGGCCACCATCTTTACAAATGGCCATTTTGGATTTTTCTCATGGCTAACATGCTTTTCAGAAAGGTATATCCAGGCCAAATTTTTACCTTTTACCACAAAATGTACAAATTGTCTGAAATATCAATCTAATCAGTTCTGCTAAAGTGGATGGGGAACTGTTAGCAAGCAACCTCTGGCTGGTCAATCTCTGGTCACAGAACAGTTTCTGTAAAAAGTATGGTTGTAGATACAAATATAAATGGCAAATAGCCCTTGAAAACTGTCAGGAGTCAGGGCTGCCCCCTCGCTCTAGTCTCATAGTTTTCTTTAAGAGCTTTCGATCTAAACAGAAATGTCTGGTTGATGTCAGTCTAAATACAGACCAAACACAAGGTTCAGGACTCGATTTGGACCAAATTAAGCCGACTCTGTTAAGACCAACTGAATTTTTCAGTCTGAATACACCAAGTGTCATTTTTTCAGTTCTTCATTGTCAGCTCATCTGCTTTGTCACTTTTTTTCTCAATGGGGTTTGTCTTGATCAAGTTTATTCAGAAAATATTAAACATTCTTACAACCAGGCTGGTCTCCTGCCCGTTGGGTCGTTCACCACCAGTTCCTGATAATGATCATTGAAAACTAGGGCTGTCAATGTTAACGCGTTAATGCACGCAAATGATTAAAAAATTAACGTGTTAATTAACGCAAATTAATTATACGTCAGAGGCGTCCGTCTTCTGCGTTATGTCGGACAGTATAGTCTTCCACGGCGTGCCTTAATTTCTGAAAATGCACACTTCATTGGGCAAGGGCCGACCAGACCATGGTCACTAACAAAAGAAATACACAGAAGCCCCCACAGACTTCGACTGCAGCGGCAAAGGAAAGCCATAGATACAGTGTGCTGATCGACACAATAGATTTAATAAAGCATCAGTTCGGAGAAAAAGTTCACCTCTTACTGCTTGTTTTTGTTCAGAAGATGAAGAAAGAGTTTGTTTTAAAGAACCCTGCGAGTGATATAGAACATTTGGACTTTGTGACCAAAACTACTTTTTTAGGTTCGCATGAACACCCAGCAGCCATTAAGAATGGAGTATTCACCCGGACCATTTAAAGTGCAGAAACACAACGTTATACTCTGGGCTTTAATTGCATGCGTTCTGGGTCTGGTATAAACGCTGGAGTCTTTACGTGACTTGAAAAGTGCGAGAGGCCCTCATACTGCATCCATTCTGGTCCGGCCTCTCCGGTGCTCCATATCCATTTCGTTGGCTTAAAATTTTTGTCGGATGCTACAGAGAGCCGGACCATTTTTTGTGAAGTTGGGAGAAATGAAACGATCTAAACTTGAAATCATGTGAGTGAGTGAAAAGTGCACCTGGTACATATGTAACACAGTCAAATATGTACATTTAAGCCTCATATAAAACAAAAGTGTAAATACAAGTTCAGTTCTTCCCCATTGTATGAATATGAGTCACGCAGAAAAAGAAGTGTTGTGAATGGAACCCAAATGACAGCGGAATGACAGTTTGTTCACTAGTATTTCCTCCATAAATGGCAGGTTATCATGTAAACCTATGGGAGTTCAGAGGTTGGCAGCAGAACCTGTGGCTGCAGCAGGACCGCAAGTCATCTCTAGCCAGTGTGAGTCATCTGCCGTAGCTAGACCTCTCTGCAGCCGCATTGCAAATTCACTGCATGCGGTGTGAGTCTGGGGTTATGGATGTATATCAGCAACTCTGTTTTCTCTGAGTATTACTGCAGACATTAAAGTCTTAAGAGATCTGCTCATCTTACTGTCGATGTGTTTTGTCCACACAGTACATTTTTGGGACATCTGAGTTAACATTTGAAAACATTTCAGACAATAAAAATGAAGGAAACATTTTCTCTCCGATTTGTTTTTTGTTTAAAAGCTGCATTTGTCGTATAAAATGTAGCAAGTTAAACATTGTGATTCATCTGATTATTTTTGTCATTGATTGACAGCACTATTAAAAACATGAAATGATTTTTATTGCAGTAAGTTTTTTTAACCGCCAGACTTCCATCTTTGAAAGATTCATAACCAGCATAACTGATGTAACATGACTTGTTTAAAAATGATCATTCCATTTTAAATTCTTCATTTCACGCGCTCCTGTTGTTTTCATTGGACTTTTTATACTTGAATCCCTGATTCTGTCTCATCAGCGCAGTGAGGGGAAACCGCTGGTTGATCTTCCTCTGGGTTTCATTTGGAACCCTGTGGAAGGGGTCAGATCCTTTCACCTCCCTCCTCGTGCTCCTCTGTCCCGCCCTGACTGACTCCACTTCACACCAGGATTCACGCGCAAAGACGCTGCAGGAAAGCACAGACAGAAGCGCTTAAAGCGGGAGCACTCGTGCGCGCCGCAGCCCGGAGGTCGCGCACGCTCGCCTTCGTCGTTCAAACCGGACTCTCCGGAGCTCCCACGTGGCCGCTGGACGCGCGCGCGCCGCCGGACAGCAGTGAGATTCTCGGATCCGGTTCGGCCGGTCTCCTCTCGGACAAGAGCAAGCATGAAGTTCGCGGCGTGCGTGCTGTGCGTCGCGCTGGTTCTGGAGCAAACGGCCGCTGAAGGTAAGAAAGAGGACGGGACGCGCGTGATGGTGGCGCACCTGAAATGCGCCGGAGCAGAGGGGGGGAGCGAAGGTGCGGCAGACGCAGGAGCAGCGGAATCTGCACACCTCCAGCTTGGTTCCGGTCCGGTCCGGTCCGGTCCGGGAGGCGCGCGGTGACTCCCTCTGAAGAAGGGCTGAACAAAAGCCATTTTCACCAGGGGGCATTTCTCTGACCACCGCGACGGGAAACGAGAGGAGCACCTTCATCATTGTTGAGGAGTGAGAGCGGGGGTCCGCGCCACAGGAAGGGCTGCATGCGCGTGCACGCTCCAGGAGAGCAGAGCGGGGCAAAGGCAGGCAGAGAACCAACAGGAGACAGCAATTCCCACACAGCTCAGCTGAGCCGGCTGCATGTGGCTTTGTGTTGTGTTAAAGTGGAGCTGAGACGTGGACGCAGCTTCTCTTTCCTCCAAAAGTCCGGCCCGGTTTGTGTCTGCAGAGGCTGATGGGCCACAGAAAGTGGAGACGTGTTTACTCACTGCCGGATGAGCAGTTTGGAGCCTTTAGGGAGAGTTTCCTGTGGAAACTGCTGGTGAAGATACAGATGTGAGGACTGTTTGTGTCAGAACATTTTAGCTGGTTGATGTTAAAAACAATATTTAATTGCATTTGAAAAAAAAGCATTTTTGAATGAAGAAACAATACAAATAAATCAACAACTCAATTTGTACAAAAACCACGCTTAGCTGTTGGAGCAAGTGAGGAGACAGACATTCCTGCTTTTGATCTATACTGGCATTTAAAGCAAAAATAATGAACTTATTGCATAAGGTGATGCTTTTAGGTTTGGGTGTGGACCTGAGCATCATTCGTTTTTTGACTGTTGTGTGTGTAAATAGTGCGTTTTAGTCATCTTAAAGGGCCCATGTCATGCTATTCTAAACCTTTCAGATTAAACATTATCAATATAAATGAGAATATATGACCTTTGGCACGCTAAAGAACCTGTCTTCACCCATGAGTGTCCGGGTTCGGCTCCGGCAGCCCTGTGGCCCAGAAAGAGACTAAACGATATAGAAGATGAATGAATGAATGGACACTAATAAAGAACATTTTTTTAAATTAAATAGTTATTTTCACAAGCTCCCTATCCTACCTGGAAATAAGACGCCTTAATCTCTGAGGCACCGCCATTCACTGCTTGTGGGTGCCGCCCATTTCATAGTGTCAACCTTTCAAACTTTTAAAAGATGGATGTGCACATCATCAGCACAGATAAGTGTGCATATTATGGATCCTTACACCCACTCTTGACTTAGATTTGCCCCCAGAATTTGAAGAGCATGAAGTGCCACAGCGACCCTGAAGGCATCTGCAGGAAGTTGTTGAATGGTAAATGAAAAACTCAGAGAAGTTTCTTTGCAAAACTGTTGCATTTATTAAAGAACTTAGAATTGTCATACCAATTCTTCTCAGTCGCTGCTAAATTGAAAGCATTTTGTCAGTCAGCTATGTCTGCGGAAAAAGGGTGTGTGGGGGCGGTGCTGGCAGCGGGGGGGTGGGGTGGGGGTGCTGCTGGCAGCGCAGACTCTTCCTGGAAGGGCATGTCTTCACTTCCTTACGTATGAATGTGAGAACCAGCTTGTTTTCATGGATTGGGAGGGGCTGGTGCTCAGGGTGCAGGTTTTTAGAGGGATACTCAGAAATGCATGAATGGACCAAAAGATCGCTTTGAGGTTGTTTAAAAGTTGATTTTGCAGAATATAGTCCCTTTAACCCAATGAACTTGTTTTCAGTTCAGATGATTTCCATACATGACATTGTGTTCTGCACACTGGACAGAATTTCTGCATCATATCTGCCTCCAATGAGCTGCTTTAAACAAACCATCAATATTTCATGAACACATGACTGGGATTATCATCGGATCAGAACATTTCCATAACTAACAAAAGAGTTGTAATGTAAAGGGCCTATACCGTGCTTTTCGTAAGCCTTTCAGAGTAAACTGTATCCATTCATATGATCATATATTGCCTTTGGTATAAGAAAGTGCAGCTTTCAATCTTTGCTTGATAATCAATGTTAAAACCAATTCTTTTAATTTGTTGCTCGCTTGCTTTCTCAGCCCTAACCCGCCAGGAAATCCTTTGGCTCCTTTTTTTATTCTGCAGCCGTCTTCTCAATATCTCACACACACACACACACACACACACCCATTTCCGTATCCATTCTCTGAAACGTTTAGGATCCAAATGTGGTGCAGATTCCAATGTTCTTTGGTGTCTGCCACTGCACCACACTAAATAGAATGAGCGTTTCTTGCTAAGACAGTATGTTATCACTGGGCACACACAGCAAGATGTTGACATCACCCATAGAAAATGCCTTACCTCCGGCTCTTATGAAATGAGGCAAAATCCATCTCCATTGCTTCCTAATATCTGCACCACCATTCTGAATCCGGATGACAGTGATTGGTCCGGCTCAGTCTGAGTCACATTTTTAGAGGAACTACTGTCGCCAATCATGAGTGAGCTTGTTGGAAGTCCACATCCCTTCCACCGAAAGTGAGCTCAGGAGAAGCTGTCAGTCAAATGTTCGAGGTGGGGTCAGCGGGCACCACATGTTTTAACTGAGACATCTGATTGGTCAGTTCATAAACTGAATAGCTTGGGATAAAGAAAAAATATCATTAAAAAAATTCAGGATTAGCAAAAAGATTTTAAGAAAAAGCTATCAGAGCCAGAATGGTTATTCTGACCAACAGAATGACTGAGTAATAACTGTTTATTTCTCTATAGAAGTCTATGGGATTTTGGCTTCTTGGAACCAGACGGTACTTCCTGTTTGGACACGCGTCTGCACGACTGTTCTCAACCCGGGGGGGTGGGGTGGGGTTTCCCGCCACTATTAGAGATCACTGTCTCAGCAACAAACACCTATTAGACCGGGCGGCTATTGGAGACGGGACACAATAGGATGATATTTAGTATTGTGCATTTAAAATAAAAGTGTTTTGATGACCACCTCTAGCTCTGCGGTAAAGGTGGTTGTGTCTGTGTTAGCCTGGTGGTGCTGGCAGCACAGGCGCTTCCTGGAAGGGCTGTTCTCACTTGCGTTTTCCTGAGTTTGTAAGGGCTGGTGCTCAGAGCGCAGGTTTTTAGAGGAATACTTAGAAATGAGCATGAATGAACCAAAATACCACTTTGGGGTTGTTTATAGTGAATGAACATCATAATACACTTAAAAGACCAAAAAGTTGCTTTTGCATGGAAGAAGCCCTTTAACTCTGAGTTGAGTGTAACAGTGCATCCCCACACGAGCAAATAATGAAACAAATGTAATGATAAACGCACAATAACTTTGTAAGTAATGATTGGATATAAACGTAAGTCCCTAGAGCAACAAGGTCCTTTTACATTTTTAATTAACAAAGTTCTAAAAGAGTGCTTTAAAGTTTTAATGTAGCACTTTTTTAAGGTCCCCTAAAAACATACATGAGACATTTTGTATTGAGATTTTCTATCAAAAATAGGGCTTTATTATTGAGTCATGACTGAATATAATATAATAATGAAGAAAATGAAAGGTAACAGTAAAAGAAAGAGCCTTTAGCTTTGGACGACTGGATTAAAGTTACATTCAGTGATGAAGTACCACTCTAGAGATGATGGTGGGTCCAACCAAACAGAAAGTCAGGTGATGGAAAGCTGCAGATGTACACAGTCCTTATTGCAATGGGACTGATGTTGAGTAATGGAGCAGCACAGGTTTTTTACAGCAGGAAATGACACTGAAACATCTGACACGCCTCCAACTTTACTGGTGGCATGAACAAAGCTCTGGTGATGATGGAATCTCTTTTCTCATTTACAATAAAACCAAGTGAGTGATTCAGCTGTCAGTCCTGTTCAGATCAAAATGTGACCCATGCTGCAAATATGACAAGTGAACTCAAACTTGAAACCAGATTTTAAACTGTCACTTTTTAATGATGAGATGAGTTCCAACCTCCTAATATAAATAAGTCATGAAGCTCAGAGTTGAAAATGATGCAGTGTTTTTCTCCATTCACATTAGCACCTGCTCAATCAAGATCTATGGGATATTTCCTCCAGCATTTTGCCAGATGTTTGAGTGTTTTTTGTTGTTGTGAAATAACCACAAGCAGCATTAAAGCACCAACTTCGCTCTGTGACCCTAAGGTCACAGTTATAATAAATAATTAGTTGCATGCCGGGTTACATTTGCCTCTAGACTGCAGTGCGTCGGAAGAGTGTGATCATTCCATTCTAAGCTTGTGCATGAATAAGCAGACTGTGACTTGGATGTTTTGTAAAGGTGGGCTACAGTTTAGTGGACTTTGACAGATTGAGTGCAATAGTCAAATGTGCCTGCAAGAGGGTATTTTATCAGATTAAAACATCTATTAGATGATTTAACCGGAATCCCTGTTGTGTGTCAAACATTGACTGTACATGAGAACTGGACTGAGTTACACCCCTCCCAGTGTTCCAAACAGGAAGTACCCGCTGGCTCCAAGAAGCCAACATCTCCTAGACTTGTATAGACTTCCACAAACAGCTATTACTTGGTTATTACATTTGTCAGATTAACCATCCTTCCTGTGCTACCTTTAAAACATGCTCTTCATAATCCTTTTTCATATTTTCTATCCAAGTTTTAAACTGACCAATCAGATGCCTCAATAAAAGTGGATGGTATCACGTCAAACCTTCGGAACATTTGACAGCATTCATGTAGCCTGCTTTCAAGTGGTAGAGGTGTGGACTTCCAACAAGCTTGCTCTTGATTGGCAAGAGTGGTTGCCATAGAAACGTTGACGTTGCTGGCTTCAGTATAACAAGATTCGTATTACAAAAAAATTGTGACAGAATTGACTTTATTTTGTTGGAGCCAAAAATAAGCCATTTTCACTGGATGAAGTCACACTTGCTCCGTCCACTTCTCAGATACAGTCAATGGAGTCAACTGATACACACAGCTCAAATGTAAATCTTTCTTTTGTGTGCCTTCAAGACCTTTGCTTTTATTAGTGGATACACATAGTGCAGATGGTTTTCTGCTTACCTTCTTCCTTTATGGATCTGCGCACACACACGCACTAATGCATCATCATTTTTCCTGCAAAGTCTGAGCACTATACCCCCTCCCACCTCAACCGCAGCCCATTCTGATCAATACTGTTCCCCTTTACCTCTGTCCGAGCAACACAGTAATTCTCTCTGAGGGAGGGGGCATGCTTCTTGTGTGCTTCATACATTTTTTTCATGAGGAGCTTGACACAGAGCTGCTTCCTGTAGAGGCCTAAGTCGATGCTGACTGACAGCCCCTTTTCATGTATCCTCAAGCAGACAGGGATGTGATGCAACGCTAGGTAATTTGAACTCTGAGCACGGCATGTACTTTAACTTATGATGGCCTGCATGGCAGGCAGGAGAGAAGATGAGGATTGAGCTTTTTTTTTTAATTTTCTCTTCCTCAATCATTAAACCACAAGCGCTTGAATATGTGGTACTGTGGTGAACATCATTCTTCATGGGACAGCAGACACAGAGGAAACTGAACTCCAGCAACTTTGTTTGTCCTCCGTTGAGGCACTGCCATTTTATGATGACAGTGCCTCATAACGTATACTAATAATAAAGTAAATGTGTCATCAAATCTGTGCAACAAACACAGTTTATATGTGTGATTCAAATCATTGTAATCATTTTTATCTTCAAACTTGCTGTACTTTGTGTATTTCCTATTCAAATTCCTGTTCCTCGCAGGCTGCGATGATGGACGGCGCCGAGCTGTTTCTCACGGCGGATTGTGCAGTCCCATGCGAACTGGGTTGAATGCGTTTACTCAGCAAATACTAATAATCCAATTCTTTAATTTAAAAAAAAAAAACAGGCCAAGACATAAATTGAGTCAGAAACTACTGATTTTAGTGTTGTGTATCACTGGTATTTGAAATACGATGGCTGGGGCTTAAAATGTTCTTCAATTCTAAATCAAATCAAACTTTATTTATATAGCACTTCTCCTATGAACCATAACGCAAAGTGCTTTACGCTAAAATAAAACAGATAAAAAGCAAGCACAACCATAAAAATATAGCTTAGACTCAGCATCCTGCTGAACCGGCCCTGACCACAGGAGAGAGAGGGGAGGGGCCCAGAGATAAAAACAGTCGATAGACATGACTTTAAAAATTTAAAAAGTTTGTTAAAAGCTTTTTTAGTCATTTCAGACTCTCTATAAGACGTATCATTAAAACCAACGTGTAAAATCAGTCTCCTAACAGAGGAAGGGAAAGAGTGCAATAGTTCTCAATTAATATATTTAGTATGAAACAACCAAGGTTCTTTTATTCTTATCGTCCTATTTAGCCTATATGAGTCCCAAAAACCCAATAATCATTAGTGTATTTTCATAATGGTCTATACCATGGGTGTCAAACTCCTGGCCTCGAGGGCTGCTGTCCTACATGTTTTTTAACCAACCTAATCTTGAAGCTCCTTATTGGCTGAGCACATCTGATCTAGGTAATCAACAGCTAATACTGCAGGATTTCTGGAAAACCAGCCGGAGGCCGGTCCGTGAAGACTTGAGTTTGACACCCCTGGTCCACACAAGCATCTTGATTTCAGCTACCACATTCACGTAGAGTATGGGGTAAGGAAACTGTCAACAAGAAACGTATTCATAGATACAAAGTTGTGCACAAAATTGTATTTTGTGCACAACTTTGTACACTTTGCCTTTGTTTTTGAATATGACTCTTGCTTGTCTTGAATCCGAATTTCTCCAGTGAAAGCGCTGTCAAAAATATGTCACGGGGTCACAGGCATAAACATCGAGTCCTGGAACGTTGATTCAACTGAGTGAGCATGATAGAATTAAACTTTTTAGAATGATATCAATCCCCTGGCAGAAAAACTATCTTGATACTGTTGCTCTGCTGGAAAGAAAATATATTAACAGCCAAGTCCTGCCTCTTTTTTTTTTGCCAGGCGACGTCAGCGACAACATTCAAAACAAAGACAAATTGTATTCAAAACAGACATGTCAAACAAAAAAATAAAGGTTGAATGCATATTTTTTCTGCAAAGTTGTGCTCAAAATCTAAATGTGTGCACAACTTTGTATTTATGAATGCGTTTCTTTTTGACAGAGTCTTACTTCATAGTAGGGTCAACAACATGAGAGCAAGGATTGACAGAGTACATCAAAACATTTGTGTAATACTGTGTGTACTGGTGTAATACTGTAATGCTATCAGGCAACTAAGACAGAGAAATGACTTCCTGAAAAAGGAGGATTACACTCACTGGCCACTTTATTATCTACACCTGTCCAACTGCTTGTTAGCACAAATTTCTAATCAGCCAATGACAGACTGGTTCCAGCTGATAGAAAAACAACAGTAACTTTAATAACCACTGGTTACAACTGAGGTCTGCAGAAGAACATCTCTGAACACACAACATGTCCAACCTTGAAGCAGATGGACTACAGCAGCAGAAGAACACAGCGGTACCACTGCTGTCAGCTAAGAACAGGAAACTGAGGCTACAATTCACACAGGAACACCAGAACTGGACCATAGAAGATGGAAAAATGACGTCTGGTCTGATGAGTCTCCATTTCTGCTTTAGGGTCAGAATTTGTGTTGTGGGGATTTTTTCTTATCCATGGCGGTCAAGAGAGGCAAAGAAAAATAAAAACACGAGAACAAAAATATGTCTTGCAAGTCTCTGCCCTTCTTTTGGATTTTATATCCAGAATCCCTTGTACATGATGGTAGCTTTGTTCTTATCAGCAGGATGGCCATATTTATTAATCAAAAAACCAATTTAGTGATATGTGTACTGTTTAAAATAAAAAAAAAAGAGATCGCAATTAGGAAATCGCTTCAGTGGTAAATTTATGTTTCAGCAAGAGCAGGAAATAATGCCCTTCATTTCATCTTTACCTGGCTGTACTGACAGAGCAGATCATGGACTGATTACTTTTTAGCGACTTTACTATGCAGCAGCCCAAGTCACACATCATCAGAGATTCTGGGATATTTGGGCAAAGTGTCTTTTTGCTGCTCATGAGAGCATATCAGAGATTGGTTTCGTTAGTCAGAAACAGGGTCTATTTGTTTGGATTTAAGAACAAATGAAGATTAGTTCCCCTACTTTCTATCTGATCTGCTATCTGCTCTTCGTTCCCCATTAAGGCATCTTACTGTATCAAGCTTTGCCCTCCAAACCCATTCTGTCTTTCTCAGACGCTGCAGGAACTGCCGCAGGTCACTGTCTCTCTTCCTCTTTATCAGCTCTCTCCATTCCTCTGGTGCATTCTGCTTGTCAGAGTGGCTGTATGATTAAACTTCTGACGGCCCTCTCCTGCCCCACTCCACCACAGGCTCAGCCAAGTTTTGGCTTCTTATGTGAACAAATGCTCCAAGCTTGGAGCTGATAAAGGGCCTGTGTTACTGTGGAAGGCTCTTGTGTGCTGCTCGTGTACAAATACCACATCCTGCTTCCAGCGTCCAGCAAATGCGACTGTCATTTGCATTTGACTTACATACAGTAATTAGCAGAGCTTTAGGGTTTCCTTGTGGACAATGTGACAGAACATGCACTTCTTACTCAAGCACTCCTGCTTTAATTAAAAAACACTTTATGTAACTGTTTTGTCCTTCAACAGCCTGTTTGGTGCCCACTGCAAAGAATGTATTGCAAAGAAACCTTGTGAGTGGATTTCTGCTGGATCTTCTTCCTTACTCACGCTGGGGACCTGATATAAACAGCTGTTGACAAACAAGTGGAGGCGAGTGAAATAAAAGCTCTGTTTCTTCATGGTTGTGTGCGGGAGTCTCTCTCCAAGTGATGATGAAGTCTTGAGTCTCACAGCTAAGTAAGTGCTGGGCTTCTTTTGTCTCCCCTGGTGATTGATCTGTCGGAGGTGATCTTGTCAACAGGATCACTCCGTCAGCCTTGGGAGTTTGGACGTGTTCGTTTGGCCATGACCAGCTGTCAGTCCAAGGCTGTCTATCTGTGTGCAGCATGCACTGCTCGTCGCTCTCTAGTTTCCTCCCACTCAGGAGATGGTTCAATTTGTACATTAATGACTCTTCTTCAACATGCAGGAATACATCTATGTGTAAACACAGACAATGACATCATAAACCACACGAGCTGCTACAAATCTGCTTTTATAAAGCCATTTCAATCTGCCAAACATGCATGTCATATCAGTTTGCTGATAAAAACTAGAAATAAATGAAATCAAGCTGAAACGGACATGACTCCAGAGTTCCCAATGGTGTCTTCAGCCCGGTTCAGCCTATTTAGTTTATATTTAAAAAAAAGAGTAATTTCTCTGGAGTTTTCCCATATGTGTGAAGACTAAGTAGAAAATATAAATGTTTAGCAGTTTATTTTATATACAGGCATCTCTATCGAAGGAAGCTTTCTACTGAAACAGATGTGGTTTAATGTTCTTAAATAATATAGGATAGAAGTCTCTGATGGGGAAAGACAGAATATACAACACGTAAGAAAAAAACTGTTTACTTGTAAGAAAGACGGGGCATATTGAAAGAGATACTGATGGGAAAAAACAGGCTGCTGCCCCCATATGCAGAGAGGGATCTGAGTATCACCAAAGTCATCACTTTCATGGTGAAATATCCTCTTGGCAGAAAGACAAACATCATCGTTTCAAAATTACACATTTTTTAATATCTTGTAGTTCTATTTTAAGACTCATGTTTAGGTTTTAAAGCTCTTGGTCCTTGATAGCAAAAGCAATGTATTTGTGATTAAAAAAGCCATAAACTCTGATATCTGAAGATTTTTGCTTTTGCTTCGTTATGCTACTGTGATAGTCTCTTAAGATGGGGCCATTACAATGAAAAAGCTGTGGACACAACAGGAAATAAAATATTAAGGCCTCTAAATGTTAAACATTGATTTCTATGACCATGTTTCCAAACAAGTTGACTTTATTTTACAGTTGGCTCCTTCACAACCGTTGACAGTCCGTTTATTTGCAAACTGAATGAGAGTTTCTATAAAGATTTGGATTTATTTTATTTCTTAAATAATAGTTGTGGTCAGATATTTTTGGATCAGGTTTTGGTTCAGCCTTAAGCTATGTTCCTACTAAATGCAGTTTGCATGGCAGGGCTGGCCAGTTTCAATGTTAAGTCAAAGTACTGACAAGATCAGAGGTCCCATGACGTGATTTGAGCATCTGCCATGGCACGGCAATCAGCACGTCTTGACAACAGTTCAAAGATCTAAACTTTTGGGAAGAATTTGCATCAATTAATCAGGATCTCAACTTTGATCTGTGACGTATTGATGATGTAATCAGGGGATGGAGTCCAGAACCGACATGGAGGATAATCTGATTGTTTTCTGATTTTTTATCAGATACTTACTGCTAAACAGCAGTAATTCTGCAATAGAGAGATCTAAACATGGCTCCGAAGAAAAACCAAGACTTTACGGAATTCAGAATTTCATTAGCTAACATCCAGGCTAAACTGAGCCCACTCATGGCATTGGAGGCTTAGCTAATTCCATTGTTGGCATTGGAGGCTAAGCTAGCTCCACTCTTGGAGCTAGATGCTAAGCTAACACCTCTGCTGGAACTTATGCAGGAATTCCGACAAAAAAAAGTACGAAATGAACAACAGGATAATCGGCTTGACCTCCTGGATAGAAGAACAAACGACGTGGATCAGCACATGGGTGCTGAATTCCAGGATCTACGTTAAACCACTTGGTCCACTGGACCTGACCAAGGCAATGGTGATCACCAACCTGAGAGACTTTGAGAAGTGTGTGGTCACGGACGTCTGAGTCTTTATTTGATGCAAAATGAGAGTCAAAAATGATTTGAAGTAAATACGGCTCCTGGAATCTACCACTTTGACCCTGATGTTCAGCAGCTTTTTCTGCCCTGCAGACAACTCCAGCTCAACTCACTTTCTGTGACATCAGCTAAAGGACAATGGACCTGACAAACAAAGTCTGCAGTCATAACAACGAGGTGAACTTTATAAATTCTGTTCTAACCAGAAGGACGGCTGTTTTTCAGACAGTAGAATGCAGAAATACCGTCTTGGACAAAGGCTTTAATCAAATCACTTGACTTGGTTCCCTAAAGTGTGATTAATGACAAATGATCTTCTAATAAAACAACCTGCACTTATTGATTTTTTATATCTGATTTAAGTAAATGGTCTTTCAGACAAAAATGATTTATTGTTGCTTCTTTTTATACTTTATTTGAGGAAATGACGTTTCTGATTAAAATAATCTGCATTTATTTGATTTTCATACTGATTTGTTTTTTTAGACTTATTCACATCACTGATTCTTTTGATGAAACTATTCTTCAAATATTTGATCTCTATACTGACTTATTTTGGAGACTTATTCACATTGCAGATTTTTTTTTCTTGCATATGCTACAATCAAGTTTAAAATAGTGCACTTAAATACATAGCAGTATGACTTATTGTTATTTAAGGATGTTTAATGACCTGAATTACTAGCAGTACGGTATAAATATCTGATTATTAGTTACAAAACGGTTGATATCTAATGTAAAGTAAATAGTGTGGTTGAGTCGGAGTGGGATTATATAAGTTGGCTTCTTCCCACTCCCTTTCAAGCAGTCTACCCTTTGAATCCTAGTTATCCTATGTTTGACATGTTTACTGATGTAAATCTTTGTTGATTGATTGTGTTACACATCTGTCATTCTTGTCTGCTTGAAATAAACCAATTCCAAAGCCAATCCAAATCCTCTGTGTCTTCCATGCATTGTATTAAGAGATACAGATATACAGTCAAAGTATCCATGTAGCGATGAGGCTGAAAACTTTGGAGAGAGGCTCCCCCAAAACATAAGAGAATAACTGTTTAAGTGACTCAGGCTTCTAATCAGTTTTTGCTCTCTGCTTTTGACATTTTCACATGGTTTATGAAGTGTTTAGTCACAAATGAGTGGTTTGTTCTCTGTAGCACCACTAAAATGCCCCCTGTGACCCCTATGAGGAGAGCTGTCAGTCACCTTTTGTCTGAACCATTATATAGGTATATTATGTTTATTATTTCATGTGAAATCATAACAAAAACAGCCTAAAAACATTATGTCTTGGACGTCTGTGTCATGGACAGTAAAGATGCAGCGCTCTCATGAGCCAGGCTTTTTCAGTTCAACACCAGCTCTGTAATGTTAGATATCGTTGATAAAATTTCATTCAAAGTGGATTCATATCTGTTATTGTCTTTAGAAAATACAGTTTTTAGGAATGTCCTGTGAATTAAGTTTGTTGTATTTATCCGCCGCGTATGCAACAACCCCACTGTCTCCAAATCAACTCTTTTTTTATTAAACTCTGTTGCTGCTATGAGTCCAACCAGTTTGTCCTCCATTTCTGTTCAGATCCCATTAAAAACCCTCCACGTCCTGCTGCACCATCAGCCTAAGATAAACGCTACACAGAGAAGTGTAGGAAGCTGTTGGGTGGGTATGTGCCGCATGCGCTTGTTAATATGCAGAGAGTTTTTTTTTCTCTGACTCACAAAAGAAGTTCCTTGGCTTGCTCCCGTTGTCTGCTCTTTGTGAGAGACAGATGGACTGACTTTTCTCTGAACAACGAAAGCCCAATAAATCAGAGAGCTGGGAAAATAAAACTCATCCGACCCCCAAAAAATGGTCTAAAACAAATTATTAGAAATAATAAATTAATTCTCCAGCTCTACATTGTAGGTTGATTATTCTCCCTAAATTGTTCCTTAGGTGTGAGTAACTGTCTGTGTCCCTGTCTGTGCGTCCCAGACTTGCAAATCATCCTGGTTCAACTATTGGCTGGACTCTCCTCTCCAGTACCCTGGCATTGACTTTATCAGGGAGGCTGAGGAGTGTGATTCCCCAGTAGTTGGAACACACTCTCTGGTCTCCCTGCTTGAAAAGGGGAACCACCACCTCTGTCTGCCAATCCAGTGGTACAGTTTCCTACTGCCACACGATTCTGCAGAGACGTGTTAGCCAAGACACTCCCACAGCATCCAGAGACTTGAAGTACTCAGGGTGGACCTCGTCCACTCCTGGTGCCTTGTCACAGAGGAGCTCGTTGACTACCTCTGTGACTTCAGCTTTGACAAAGAACATCCCTGCCCCAAGGCCCTCCGCCTCTGCTTCCTTCAGAGAAGGCGTGCCAGCAGGATTGAGGAGATCCTCGAAGTATTCCTTCCACCGCTGTCCCAATGTCCCCAGTCAAAGTCAGCAGCTCCCCACCTGCACTGAATACGGTGCCTGCAGAAAACTGCTTTCCCCTCCTGAGGTACTGGACATTTTGCCAGAACCTCTTTGAGGCCAACCGATAGTCCTTCTCCATGGCCTCACTGAACTCCTCCCAGGACAAAGTTTTTGCCTCCACTACAGCCCGGGCTGCAGCTCGCTTAGACTGCCAATACCTGTCAGCTGCTTCTGGAGTCCCACTAGTCAGCCAGACCTGATAGGACTCCTTCTGCAGCTTGACAGCGTTCCTTACTTCTGGTGTCCACCACCGGGGTTCGGGGGTTGCCGCCACGACAGGCACCAGAGACCTTGCAGCCACACCTCTGAACAGCAACATGGTCCATTCAGACTCAATGTTACCAGCCTCCCTCAGTACCTGCTTGAAGCTCTCCCAGATGTAGAACTTAAAGACTTCCCTGAGAGACGGCTCAGTCAGACATTCCCAGCAGACCCTCACAATACGGTTGGGTCTGCCAAGTCTTTCTGGCCTCTTTCCCCTTTAATGAATCCAACTCACCACTAGGTAGTGATCAGTAGACAGCTCTGCCCCTCTCTTTACCCGAGTGTCCAAGACACACGGCAGAAGGTCGCCTGAAACCACTACAAAGTCGATCATTTATCTCCTGCCAAGGACATCCTGATGCCATATGTATTGATGAACAACCTTGTGCTCAAACATGATGTTTGTTGTGGATAAACTATGACGAGCACAGAAATCCAACAACAAAACACAGCTTGAGTTCAGATCAGGAAATCCAATCCTACCAATCACGCCCCTCCAGGTGCTACAGTCCTTGCCCACATGGGCATTGAAGTACCCCAGGAGGACGATGGAGTCCCCCATTGGGGCACTTTCCAGTACCCCTTCGAGAGACACCAAGATAGCCGGGTACGCCGAACAGTTGTTTGGCCAGTATGCCGAATTCACAGTCAGAGACCTGGCCCCCTATCCAAATGCAAAGGCATTTATCCACCAGGATGAACTCCAACACTTGGCAGCTGACCTAGGGGCTCACAAGAATGTTCACACCAGCCCGCCACCTCTTATTATGTGCAACTCCAGAATGGTAGAAAGTCCAACCCCTCCCGAGAGACTGAGTTTCAGAGCCCAGAATATGCATAAATGTGAAACCAACTAGATCTAGCCGGTATCTCTTAACCTTTTGCACAAGCTCTGGCTTCTTCCCTCCCAGAGAGGTGACGTTCCATGTCCCAAAAGCCAAGCTTCATGACCGGGGTTTAGGCCGCAGAGGCACTTGCTATGAACTGCCACCCAAACCACACTGCATTGGCCCCTTCTGAGCTCTCCTGCAGGCGGTGGGCCCACTGGGGAGTGATCCCACGTCGATCCTTTGGGTTTTACCTGACCAGGGCCCATGGGAGGAGCCCCAGCCACAAGGTGCATGGCTGCGAGCCCCAACCCCAGTCCTGGCTCCAGGGTGGGGCCACGGTAATGCCAATTCGGCAGCATAACTGAATCTGTGATCGTTCTTCTCATGAAGGGGTTTGTGAACCGCTCTTTGTCTGGCTTATCAAAGCAGATATGCAAAGTTTTTTCTGGGACTTGGATGCATGTTAATCACTGAGTCAAGATAAAATCCTTATGGATGCATGTCTTTTTTTTTTTTTAGAAGACATTGGTTTTATGAATTTCAATAATCTTAATAATTTATTGGACTTAAAGAGTCATCCCTGTGATCATTTTAGAGTGGCCCCTAACACTTCTGTCTTCTGTCCCCTTCACATTTTCCTCTTCTTCCAGTCCAGGAGAATTTTCTATCACTGGCAGAATTGGAGGACTCCTTGTTGAGAAATCTCTTCAAAGGTTACCAGAAGTGGGTTCGACCAGTCCAGCATGCCAATGACACCATCACTGTACGCTTTGGATTGAAGATATCACAGCTGGTTGATGTGGTGAGAAAATAACAAACAAATTGACAAACCAGACAAGATCACACACTTTTGTCAATTTAATGGGACGATGACCGTTTTACTCATGTTACTTTCATGTTTCTAGAGAAACATGAAAAGCTCTTTAGCCAATAATATAAAAAGATATAGATAAGGTTAAAGATATACAGTAACATAGCTTTTCTTGGATAGCAGTGTAATGAAGAAACATTCTTAAAAGCATTTAGGATCAGCGGTACAAAAACAAAATTATAAAAACAACTGTCTGCAGAGTTTTCAATGAAAAACTTTCTTCCTTTCTTCCTATTTACATGTTTGATTAGTGGACATTGCTGTTTACAAGTCTGTGTAATAACACTGACAAACACCAGACAACAATTTGATTACATTTGTTGTTGCTGGAGCCGACGTAGCATTTACCAAAAGAAGCATAATGTCTAATTTTTGCAGCCCCTTCAGGTTTTTATTTGCATTTATTGATCAATTTTAACTACATAACTTAAAACAGCTCAACCATGACTAAACTATGACTACCAGAATCATTTCTTTAGCTTTTATTGCACAGGCTAAATTGTTAAATGCAAAAAAGTGACTGAGTGGATAATTTAGAGTGGACAATCTGAAATATGATAATCTGAATAAAACAGCAGAGTTAATAGAAAAAAAATCTTACAAAATACATTAAGAGGTTCCATGTCTGAGATAGGGTATCATTATCTTCCAAGCCTTCAAAACAGGAGAAAAGAACCAGATTGAAATTTTATATATATATATATATATATATATATATATATATATGCAAAAATTACCCCTTCCCCTGGTATAAAATAGAAACTACCTTACTATAGCAAACACTACGTGCCACGTTCCATGTTCCTGTTTGCCTGTTTCTGATCTTTGCCTGTCTCCTTGTGTTTTTGACCCTTGCCTGTCCTCGACCACGACTTGTCTTTTCTTCCTGTGCTATTTTATTAAACCCTGTTTGCACATGGATCCACATATCTCAGCCTCGTCCTTACAAGTACTGTTGATGTTCCAAATATAACATGTATTTATGGGGTTCCCAACTTTTCACATTCATATGCAGAATATAATTAAATCAAAGGTGACGTAAATACTTTTTAAAAATTATAATATACAATTGAAGCCACATTCAACTTAGCCTCAACTGTTATGCCAAAGAAACCCCTCAAAAGTGGGTTAGGCAGTTAGAATTTTTTTTTTCTAACATTTCCAAAAGAAGGTGTTGGGTACATTAACAGGGAGCATTATTTGTTTAGTTGTAATTGAAAGTGGGTCTTTTACACTGTCAGTCAGACACTAGGTTACAAACAAAAAGCCTTCCATTGTATCATTTCTTATTGTGATTAGACTGTGTAAAAACAAAAGGGTACGTATATTGTTGGCTTGAATTGTATGAGTAAAACTAAATTAAAGTATACTAAAAAAGATATGACCTCAGTTTCCCACCGGTAGCTCCAATGATGTTCTTAGCAAGCATTATTTATTTATTTCCCCCACTTGCACTTAAACTGGATACTCTCATGTTTCATTCACTGCTGTATGAGACATTTGCAGAATGAACTGTCTCATATCCCATAACACAATAAATTCCTGGTCCGATTTTTTTGATTACTCAAGGGTTGAAGAGGGAGCAAATGTTCGATGATGTAAGGCCTACATTTAAGAAGGCAGAGGAGAAGGATCACAAGAGGATTGTAAATTATGGTAGATTATAGATTTTTGTCTAGAATTAATATAAAGATAAAAGAAAGTGGACTCTTTAGAAGTTTTAGAAGCTTTAGAAGTTGGTAATTAGTTATGACAACAAAGGAACCATTGCAGAATTGATCAAAGGATCAAAGAAAAGAGAAAAACTTAAAGAAGTTATCCAAATTGGCTTTTGCGTCACAGGTTAAAGGAATGAGGCTGCTGAGCTGTACGTTTTCCTCAATTTTCCTCCATCAATGCCCTACTGTCAGTACTGCTGTTCTGACTTTGCAATCGGAACAAAAAATATCAAGAAATTTCAAGAGTTAAAAGTTTAACTTTTTAGATTTGAATACTTTCTTTCAAAAAGTTCCATTACTTTATTTTATTTTTCTTTGCAGGATGAAAAGAATCAACTCATGACTACAAATGTCTGGCTCTGGCAGGTAAAAACACACTCATTAAACTTTCTATCAGAAATGAAAACTACTAACATGAAAAAAATGTTCAAATGGATGTCAATGCATCCTCACTGCTGCCTTTGTGCTGCAGGCCTTTATTCCAAATGCATTGAGAAACTAAGCACAGCTGAATAAAAATCTGTTACAATATATTTGATCTGTATTCTAGTTCTGCCTGCTTTACAACAGTGGTTCCCAACTTATTTTATGCCATGGGGGCTTGTCCATAAAAGGCTCTAAAAGTCAGGGCTAAAATTTTAAAATTAATTCTAAAGGTGATAGGGAGCCAGAGAAGAGGGTTAAAAATAGGGATAATGTGTTCTTTTGTTTGTGTGGGTCAAAAGCCAAGCAGCAGAGTTCTGGACCAGCTGTCATCAGTTCAATTCCTTCTTGTTTAGACAGGTGAAAAGGCTATTGCAAGTCTAAATGCGAGGACACAAAGGCATGGATTATCATCTCTAATTTATGTTTAGAAACCATGGCCTTAAGTTTAGGGATGTTTTGTAGCTGGAAATAACAATTCTTTAGAAGCTGTTTGGTATGATACTCCAGAGTCATCGCTTCATTAAACACAACTCCTAGGTTTCTCAGGCTGGGTTCTGCCAAATGGTTCAGGGCACCTAGTTGGCATTTAATAGCAGGGATGGCACTGTCTGGGGCAATAATCAGTGTTTCCGTTTTGTCTGAGTTTAGCTAAAGGCAGCTGTCGTTTAGCCATGTTTTGTTTAAAAGAGACAGTTGATTAAGGAGCTCATTTGTTGGGTCTCAGAGGTTGTAAAGGAACAGTACAACCGGATGTCATCTGCAAAGAGGTGGTAAGAAACATCACTGAACTGTTGGATTAACTTGCCTGGAAGAAGGAAATACAGCAGGAACAAGTGGCCCCACGACTGAGCCCTGAGGTACCCCACAAGTCAGCTTTAAGGATCAGAGGTTATGTTATTTACAGACACACTGAAACTCCTGTCAGCCAAATACGAGGAGAACCATTCTAAAACTGGTCCAGACAGCCCAACCAGGTTACGCAGCCTTGTTATCAGGATATAGTGGTCAACAGTTTCTGAGGAGAGGTCCAACAGAACTAGCACTGTACAGCTGAGTCAGCAGACATCATGATGTCACTGGATACTTTCAGCAGTGCTGTTTCAATGGAGTGGTGTCTGCGAAAGCCAGACTGAAAAGTGTCATCGATGTTATGGTTCTCAAGAAAATATGTGAGCTGTTCAGATGCCACTTTTTCTAACAATTTCGACAAAAACGGTAGCTTGGATATTGGTCTAAAGTTCCTCAGTTGTGTTGGGATTTTCAAGTTTTGGTTCTACAACAGCTGTTGTAGCTAGGAAAAAGCCTTCTGAACAAAAGCCTAACTTTCGGGAGAGGGTGTTGGGTTGGCCATACAGCACTCGACACTGTCTGTACATATCAGCATCATCAGTCATGTCTTCAGTGATTATAGGCCCAAGATACTTCATTTTATCACAGCACACAAGCAAAGCAGTGGAAAGGTGGAAATCAGGGAATTTCAGATTTTTGACTTCTTTAGTTCTAGAAATCATCATCATACTTTTACCTGTGCTAAACTCATTGTCAATGTCATTTCCAATCCTATAATCTGAACAGATGTTTAATAGCTGTTGAAGATCAGCACTATTTGGACTCAACAGAACTATATCATTAGCTTACATGAGGTGATTGATTATGAGATCTCCAGCTACACAGCCATGCAGTTGGAGAGGTAATTCCTCCAAATACAAGTTAAAAAGAATTGGAGAAAGAATGCTCCCATGTCACGCCATTGCTGATCTTTAAAAGCTCTGAAACCTGCTTACTCCATTTAACCTGCATATTTTGTTGAGCATACCAATATGCCAGAATGCTCACAACACATTTGGGAACACCTCTCTTTTCCAATTTTATGAATAATTTCCTGTGATTTACTATGTCGAGTGCTTTAGAAGCATCCAGGAAACAGATCAAAACAGAGGAATTTTGACTTCTGCATTTAGAGATAATCTCTTTAAGAGCATATATGCACACGTCAGTACCAAGCCTCTCCTTAAATCCAAATTGATTATCTGTTGATCCTACAAATTTAGTGATCCTGTCCAACAGGATAATCTCAAAGAGTTTTGGCTGATAGAGCGTATGGCATACTTGTATCTAGCGTTTGTACCCCTTTTATGTTCAGAAATTGGCCCATGTCTTGGTTTCCTGGCAAGAACCCATTCTTTTGTAGCTTCTCTTGCTTTTAAGAAGAGCTCCTTAACATGGGAACTCCACGCTGGTAAACCCCTTTTTCTGGTTTTTGGTTTATACAGTGTTTTGCTAGGGCCGAGCAGCGCTTTAATTATATTCTCATACATAGACAAGACAGCAAGGACATGAGGTTGTATGCCATACTTCACTAATGTGAGTAAAACTGTCTTCAGACAACAGAACTCCAGTTAAAGGTGTCAGACCAATTTCTTCACAGAACTGTTTCAATTATAATTTCAATCATAATTTGGGTTTTGAATTTTACTCTCAGCAGCCCGGTATCAAGTGACCCCTGGACTGCAACCGGTTTGTGGCTGTTGGGGTTGGGGACCTCTGTTTTTTAAAGCTGATATGAAAATTGATTTGAATTAAAACAATTGCTTTCATTGTATAACACTGCAAGGCTTTTTGTGTGCTGTGATCATTTCCAAGGAATGGATCGATGTGAAGTTGAAGTGGAACCCAGATGACTACGGGGGCATCACCTCCATCAGAGTGCCATCAGAGACTATATGGTTACCTGACATTGTTCTGTATGAGAAGTGAGTTACACAGCTCCCTGCAAACCTTTGGACCACTCAGCTCAGACTTAACTGTGATTAATATGTGCTTCCTCTCCCTCTGTGCTTTTCATGTTAGGTGCTTACTCACTCTTTATTAAATCACATTTTTTCATTTTTCTTTTAGTGCAGATGGGCGTTTCGAAGGTTCCCTGATGACCAAAGCAATTGTACGCTGGGATGGCACAATAACCTGGACTCCTCCAGCCAGCTATAAATCCTCCTGTACCATGGATGTCACCTTTTTTCCATTTGACCGGCAGAACTGCTCTATGAAGTTTGGGTCATGGACGTACGATGGAAACATGGTAGACCTGGTTCTAGTGGATCACTATGTGGACCGTAAAGACTTCTTTGATAATGGAGAATGGGAAATCCTCAATGCCACTGGACAAAAGGGAAGTCGGAGAGATGGGGTGTATTGGTACCCATTTGTCACTTACTCCTTCATCCTCAAGAGGCTGCCCTTGTTCTACACCCTCTTCCTCATCATCCCATGCCTTGGGCTCTCATTTCTCACTGTGCTGGTGTTCTATTTACCTTCAGATGAGGGGGAGAAACTGTCCCTTTCTACATCAGTGCTGGTGTCACTCACAGTGTTCCTGCTGGTCATAGAAGAAATTATCCCTTCATCCTCAAAGGTTTGTAACCTGCCCCTGCAGAGGGCACTTAATTAGCTGTCTGTTTGTCATCTGGTGTTAATCACTGCCACTTTATGAAACCAGGCTGTTGCTAATGCCAGAGATCTAGAACACTTTTGCACATTTGCAAAAGTGCATTCCAGCTACATCTAAATCTCCTCAGTCTGTCAGTCTGCATTCAAAATGACAGTCACCTCCTTGAATTCACCTGCACAAGAAATACTTGGAAGTACCACACTTCTGACACGCTCCCAGAGGTATCAGGGATTGGACTGAAAGGCACAATTCTAGTGCACCTCTGCAAGGGTGCAATGTCCAGTCTCTCCACGTTTTTCTTTTAGCAACACAATAGCTTTCAGTCACTGATTTACCTAACCTTAGATTGATTTTCTGTAGCAATTATTCTCTTTATCACACTGAGCCATAAAGCTTTAAACAGGAAATACTAAAAGTGTGCTCACACAGCCCTTTTCTACTCTCTTTGAAGGCCCAAAGTACTTTAAAGTCACAGTCCCCTTCACCCATTCACACACTGATGTCAGCTCTGCTGCCCAACACTGGCACCAACTTGTAACCACCAGGAGCAATGTTTAGGGAACACTGCTGTCATTGATTTGTCATCCTTTTGTCATGGGACACCAGTTTGTCTGTTCAAATAGGATTACAATGGTAATAGTGTCAGTTTACAAACTGACAGAAACTTTGAGGTTGTAAATCAGTTTATCATTCCCACGTGAAGTTGTTTAGTTTTAAGCATTAGTATAAACTTTTTACAGGGTTAAATTAATGTGGCTGCTTTATCCCGTCTGCAGGTGATCCCACTCATTGGAGAGTACCTGCTCTTCATCATGATTTTTGTCACCTTCTCCATCATCGTAACTGTCTTTGTGATTAATGTTCACCACCGCTCCTCCGCTACCTACCACCCCATGGCCCCCTGGGTAAAGAGCCTCTTTCTGCAAAAACTGCCCAGACTGCTGTGTATGAGGGGACACACTGACAGGTAACATGGAGGGGTTAAGAAAGCATCATGGCTAAACAATGTTGTTCCAAGTTTTATGACTATTACATTGTCTACTTTTTTCCATCAAAAGCTAATAAAGCCAGTCAGTGTACACTGAGCTCTAAATAGAAATAGAAGAACTTTATTTTTATAAAAGGTTTTCAGATGAAATATCTGAAATTTAAATCTCTTTTGCAAGAGAAATCTGGTCAGTCAGCAGCACAAAACACTTAAAAATGATCATATTATTGAAAAAGACTTTTTTTTCATGAGTGAACATGCGTGTCAAAGTGGCTAGTGTGATTTTGATCTATATTGTAATGGCTTTTGGTTCATGGACAATGATTTCATATAAATAATGAAATCAAACCAGAAAGAGTCAGTAAACCAAGCGTATCCATAAACCTAGCAGCAGAATGTTACAAACCTCAGGACACAAATTTGGATAAAGAACCCAGATAAAAAACAGCAACAAAGTCAAATAAAATTAAAAGTGCTGCCACTCAGAGCACTTGGTCGCTGGGCCTCCTCCATTGACTGTATATAGAGAACTGGACACAGTGAGTGTGATGTCACCCAAAGCAAATGTCTTATCTCTGGCTCCAGCGAAATGAAGCCAATTCAGCCATTTTTCCATGATATGGACGTCACCACGTTGGAGCCAGACAACGTCCAAGTCAGTCTGAGCTGACGTTTCTATGGCAACTACTGTCGCCAATCAATCGTTCAATTTTTTGAAGTCCAAACAACTTCCACTGAAAGCAGCTCAGCAGAATCTGTCAAGCATTCCATTTGCAGTGGGGGCCAGCGGGCACCACGTGCTTTTACAGAGGCATCAGATTACTCAGTTTGAAAAGAGAATAACTTGAAAAAATATCATGAATAAAAATAGGATTTTTTTTTTCTTATTTCCTTTAAGAAAAATTAACAAGAATGGTTATTCTGACAGGTAGAATGATTGAGGAATATCTGTTTATTTCTAAAAAGAAGTCTATAGGATGTTTGCCTCTTGGAGCCAGAAGATAATTCCTATTTGGAATGCGGGGGGTGAACTCAGTCCAGTTCTCTATGTACAAGCAATGGCCTCCTTACGCAGGACCCAGCTGTGCTCAGCTCTAAAGGGAAACGAGGGATTGTCTTCCTGTAGGGACAGAAAGGGCCCCAAGGGGCTGGTGCTGTGTGATTGTTCGAGAGTGTGTGCCTCAGCAGTCCTGTCAGTGTAGACATGAAATGTCACCACACAGAAAGCACAAGACTCTCTTCCACTTAGGAGTTGATCATGGTGAGAAGTGATGGAGGGGTGAGGGTTTGCTCATAGCCCCCGAGCTCAGTCACTGTGTGTAGAGGTTCACCGCAGTAAAAACAAAGTGATGAGGCTGAGGGCAGGTCTCTTACTGTGGTCTTGGCTGACAGGCTGAACAGCTGTACAGCAGTTAGAGGAATGGTCTCCTTCATCTGAACACACACATTGACATGGCACGGCACCAACCTGTAAGCACCATGAGCAACGTGGGGTTCACATGGGCAGACATGGTGGGGACTACACCTGCAACCCTCTGTTTTGTTGTGAGACGGCAAATGACATTCAGTTTTACAATATCAAATACACGTTGGTCACGCCTCTTCATTAATATCCAAATGGAACAGTAACATGAAAAGTTAAGGGGAGGGGGGGGGTAAATAAATCCAATAAAGACTGGAAAAAGAAAAACATGAGGGAGACCATTTTACCTATTAACCTCAGTTGTCAATACAGTTTAAAGTCGTAAATTCAGAAGTTAAACATTACAAAAGGTCTGTCTGAACAGGTGCAACATATTCTGTCCATTTGACCACATTTTATAAAATCTCTATTTGGGTTTGAATTGAGAATGACAGTTTTTTCATAACGTAAATGCTGTGGGTAACAGCGATCCACTCCATCGTTGGTAGTTTCCGTTTGTACCGTCTCTTTGTACCATTACAGTTCAAATTTTGGTAATAAATTACAGTTACTGGACTATAGAAACCCTCGTTACTTCATTACTTAAGCTCTCATTTCTATGCAAGTAAGATGATCAATATTATGTTACGTCATCAGTATGAAGGTCAAAGTTGGCTTTTGTTTTTAGCTATTGCACAAGTTATTGGTATTATGTAAAAGCACTCCTTTGGAGACCTCAAAGAAAAAGAAGGATCGATCATCTCTCCTTTGTGATTTACTGGACTGGTAGTCGACAAATCAAGTGGTAGCTTGATCTGTGATTCTAGGAGTAGAAACAACAATAATTAACTACAGGGGTTATCTTGGTCCTTAGGTATCACTTTCCAGATATTGAGATGCGAAGCCCAGAGCTGAAGCCCAGGCGAGGCGTGGGGAGGAGAGCGGTTCCTGGAGGTCAACAACAAGGAGCTCTCGGAGGCATGGAGGACGACAGCCAAGCATGGCTGGCAATGCTGGAAAAAGCCACAAATTCAGTGCGCTACATCAGCCGCCATATCAGGAAGGAGCATTTCATCCGAGAGGTAAGCAGAAAGGAACATATGCTTAAGGTTCGCACTGTGTGACACCATGACAGCACTCAACCCTTTAACACTGGAAATGCCTCAGCGACAGAAAATAACACGAAACTCTTCACCCTATAAAATTAAGCAATACCTGACATTAGAACTCAAGTTGAGATTACTCAACAAGCTTACGTCAGATTCTATCTAACTTTGTTACCAAAACTTCTACAAATCTAGTTAAACTGCAACTTGATCATCAGGTTACATCAACATTCATAAATTCTGTTGCACCAACATAAATGCATTCAGATCTCCAGACACAAATGTTTATTGCTACATTAACACATTTGATTTAGATGGACATACTTTCCAAGATGTTATTATGTTCATCCAACAAGTGATCGTTTTGAAGTACTGTAATTCCAAGAATGTCAATATGGATGCTTAGCTTCTATGTTGAAGGATTAACTCAATAAATGTCACTCTTTGTGGCGTTTTCTCTCTTATGAAAATGAAAACCTTATTTATGGAACTGAACTAAATGACCTTTGGGTGTTTTTGCGAAAAAAAAGGGAGGGGGTGTTAAAATGCATTTAATTGGTCTCCCATCTTGTTTTGTTTTTTTAATCTCAACAGGTTGTACAGGACTGGAAGTTTGTGGCTCAGGTGTTGGATCGGATCTTCCTGTGGGCTTTCCTCACAGTGTCCATTCTAGGAACCATTTTCATTTTCACTCCAGCTCTGCAAATGTACCTCAGTACACCTTAATGAACATAAACTCTTAAAGAGCTATTTGTCTCCCACATATCTGTCTGTCCTGAAAACCTTTAAGGAAATGACTTTCTTTTACAGAAGCAGGCTCCAACTGTGATCCTTATCCTCCCTAGAGTGTAGTTTTCACCTTGAATGAGACACTGCAGATCGAAATGTTAAAAATTCTCTTGATCTGTCATGCTGCATGTACAATGGTGAAAAGTAGTAAGAGCAATAACCAGACAAATTAGTGTGAATAGTTTGAACTTCCATGTTTTTATAACCTTAACATTTCAATAAAATGCACAATATACCTTCATGACAAATACAATGTCATATGTGTCAAATGCACTTTGATGTCAAGTCAGTTGTACTAACCTGTATGTTGAAGTATGATCACAATAAAATATTAAGATATTTATTTTGTTTTTCAACTTTTCTGTTGGACTTCATGGGGTTGGTCTCGAGTCTGTGCACAGGCCTTACGGGGACTTTAGGGACGTTAAAGGATAATTGTGTCAGAAGTGTTTAATAACATAGCAGAGAACAGGCTGGATGTCATTTTTTGTTGCTGTAGTCAATGAAAAAGACTAGCTAAAACGTTTGCATACTCATTCTTATTTATTGATGTTTAAGTTCAATTACCGATAATTGAATGTCAGCATTTTAGTGACTTCTCTAATGAGGAAGACTGTCCTTTACATGTTTTTTAAACAGGAGTACAGCGGCCCCTCACTATATCACGATTTATCTGTTTCTGTCTCGCAGATTTGTTTCAGTGCAGTTTAGCGCGCCCTATTTTTAACAGCCCACTGTTCTACGTTCTGATTGGCTGTTAACCACGTCAATCAATCTCTGCTGTCCAAAGTGTGCTCAGTTTACCAATCTTTAATTGTGACCAGATCTTTATTTTCATTCTATAATACTAGACCTTTTTTCTGTTTGGTTTGAACTTCGAGAGTTTAAGCAAGAGAGAAAAATGTAAAAATGTTGATCTCTTTTTGAGAAAGTGTGTCATGAGTTTTTATACAGCTGTAATCAAACTTCACAGATTCCACAGGTTACAGGTCATTTTTAGGAAGTCCCATGATGAATGAGGCACGACTGTAAACACATTTTGAAGCTAATCTGGTCAAATGGTCAAAGCTAATAGGGAAAACATTGAGAGAACAATCGTGCAAGAGTTACAAAGAGGAATAGACAAAGAGTTAAAACAGCAGGAATGTCATCTGTATTCTTCAAGGTCAGTCATGAAACAACGCAAGACCAACAAATGTGGTGTCAGCCAGCACTCTGAATTCCCAGTGATTGGGTTTGTAAATGATTTTTGAGTATGGTTTTACCTGTGTGGTGGTGGACCCTGCCCTCACACACGTCCTCCATTCAAAGCGCTCACCGGGACAGGAAGTCTGCTGTAGCATTGATCCTGCAGAATCTCCAGGTGCCATCTGGTGATGAGTCCATTTGGATCCTTCATGATTTCCTTGATATATGTACAGTTTAAACATAGTCACAGGAGTTCATATCTGATGAGATTTGTGAGATTTGATTTTCCAGAACTTCTATTTCCAGCGTTTATTATCAAAGCTGTAGGACAATTTATGGTTTATGAAGCCCAACGTAGGCTGAATTCCTGATGAGGAAGTGTTCCTAAATCTTTTTTTAAAACAGTGTGCAGACTAACAGGGATTTTGAAATCTAAACTTTGCAAGAATGGGTTCTTACTTTAAGATAGTTAATGTCTGTAAAGACTTTGTCCCGCCGGTCCACTGGACGTTGTTGGTTCATCTGACTCCAGTCAGGTCAGGAAACAACAGTGCCCTTAGAGAAACAACTTGAGCTCTAAATCAATGATATAATCCTGCCCAAAACATAAAAAAATCGTCTTTCTCTTTGATCCTTGCAATGCACAGGTCTCAATGACATACAATGCATCAGGTTGCAGTTCTGTCACTCCATTTCCAATGATATGGCTGAAGTTTTCTGTTTCAGATCTGGCGAAATGCTTCAAGTGCATTTCACAGGTGGCACTAAAAAGGACATCAAGAAAGAACACTAAAAAATTCGGATAAAAATAGTTTTCCTGTTCTCTGCTGATAAGCTGACTCAGGTGTCTGCTCATTCTGATTGACTGAGCACACCTGATCCAGGTAATCATCAAGCGAGAACTGGAAAACAGACAGGTGTGGTGGATCTGGAGGACCAGGATTGGGCAGCCCAGGTAAATGAAATATTCAATAAAGTTTTCTGTTCAAGGATGTGGTTTGTAAACTTGATACTCACTAACTAGTACGTTTACTTTTTTTTGTTTGTTTTTTTGTTTGGAGGGGGCTTTGTTGTGGGAAAACGACGACATAAAATGGAATCTTCTGCTAAGTCAAAATCTCAAAACAACTTTAAGAAAAGATTGTTCAAAACAAAAATCAACTGCTATAGGCTTCATTAGGTTAGAGAGGATCAGCAAACATAACGCAAGATAAAAGTCTCACAAACAAAAGTGGACCAAGAAACAAACTAATCACTCTTATAAAAGACACACCAGAAGAGTTTTATACTGTCTGATCTGACCATTCATACTAATTAGAAGGAGCGACACAATGCATGATTTAGCTTGCAATGTGCAATTAAATCATTGATTTATTTTTATTTATTAGTAATTCAGTAAAGGTTGGCTCCATAACTCAGCAAAATCCACAATTTAATAATTTCAGTTCCCCTTCTGCCACTCCTTGCTTGGTGCTGCCAGGTAGCTTTGGCATAAAAAGCATCTCCATCCTCAGCCTCTTTTCTGGACTTGGAAAAACTCAAGGAAGAAATCAGAAGGTCAAACTCCACAGGAAAGACAAGAGAAAAAGTCTTTGCATTCAACACAGCAAATGACAACAAAATATGCATGCTACAAGAAGTGAATCTTGCTGTGCAACATAAACATTGTGGGTGTATCTGGGAGGTATCAGGACTGTAACTGAAAATATCAAAAGGGGGGAAATGTGAAGTGCAGATGGACATTGACATCCAGACTCAATGTCTTTATCAGCTGGGAGCGAAACTTGTTAAAGCATCCCTGTTTAAATCCTCACAGACCTGAACTTACAGCTAACTGGATCCTGTGTGCTTTGACTTGATATTTCATGTCAAGTTTCCAATGATTTTAGCGGGTCATGACTTAATATTATGGTACTCAACAGAAATCCATCTTTGTGTGTTTCTGTTTGTGATCGGTTGGTTAAAATAATCTCTCCATTTGTCTCTGTATGCTGTCAAAGAATGCCATGACCACCTTTAGTGCAATGACTGCTATCCACCACCATATGGCACCAAATACATTCTTTTTGATCAACACCTTGGTTTTGTCTTGTTTTTCAAAAACATACAGCAATGAACACATAAAACAATGACAGAAATTCTTCTTTTTAATTGTACTTACAGAAAAAGAAACATGGAGGGCATTACAATGATACATTAGTAAAATGATAACACAGGTATCTTGTTGCTTAAAGTACATTTTCTTTCTATCTGTAACATCCGTCATTTGTAATGCAGTTATTACCAATAGTCTTCCTCCTTTTGCTCTTTGGCCTAGTTATTAGAGGGAACGATGTTTTTATTTAAGTAATTAAAAATACAAATGACTCACTTGAAGAGTCTGACCTCATCCTTCTGCTGTATTATTCACAGCTACTGATCTGAGTCAGGCGGACAAGTGTGTATTTGCGAGTGTACAAATATGGATGTGTGTTCATGTGGAGGAAAATCCTCCACAGCCCTCATTTACCCCCTCACTGTTTGACATGCCTGCAAAACAAGGCACCTATTGATAACCAAGTTTCTAAAAAGAAAGCTGGCTTGTATGCAGTTCATTCAGTAATGATTAACTCTAGATAACTGTTAATAACTCAAGGAGTGGTACTCCAAAACCCTCCAGAAACTTTGTTTAGCCTACACTGTACAGAACCGTAATCACAGCTTAGACAACAATGTAGTTTGCTACCACATAGGAGGTTAAAAATACAGTATGTTAACAAATGTAAGTTTCTGTTTTTTATGAACAATGTCAGAAATTCATCAAAATGCTACTTCTGAAGATCAGAAATTGAAAAGTCAGGGTTATAATGGCGATTCATAATACATTAAATTAACTTAAATAATAGATGGGATAGATAGATGTAGTGATTGTGTATTGTGTTTGTAAAGTAAAAATAAATCAACTTTAAAATGAACAAAAGAGTTAAAGCCTTTTGTGAACAATGTCATGGTTTCAAAGCATCATCTATGATGACCCGGTCTATTTTTGACATTTTAAGAACCTAATAAATTATTCTAGAGAGTACATTTCAATCCACTGAAAATAATTTACAATAAAAAATAAAGAAAAACAAAGAATTTCAGTGCCAGGGTGAGCACTCTGCTGGGCTCAAGGCGCTGTGATGTTTTCTGATGCCAAATGAACATGAGCATCACTTGGAAATCCAAACTGGAATTGTAAGGAAAAGAAAATACTTTTTAATCATTAAATATCAGTACACGTGCATTTTTTGCAAAGATGTGTTAAACTACACAATGGAAAATATTTAAAATTGTTTATGCTCGACATACATGAAGTCATGCAAATATCTTTTGACAAAATCTTTTTAAAAAAGGGGGCAAATACAGGGTTGTGTCAGTAAGGGCATCCAGCATAAGACTCTGTCAAATCAAGTGTGCGGAACAGTTAAAAGCTTCTTTGCTGTGGCGACCCGAAGGGATGTGACAAAAAGTGAACAACAGTACTAAGATAAAGATTAAAAAAATGCTTTTGCTTTGTTCAACTGTTTTAATTTGTTTGGTTTTTTTTTTAGTTTTCATAGGTTTTCTTTGTTTTAGTCCTGAATTAATAATTATTTATTCATCCATAAATGTCCCATGACTTAACTGTTTTCAGTCATTTTTTGTCAGTGGCTGAAAAGTACATTTATCAGGGGAAGTTCACACTTTCAGATTAAACAATATGGAGTCTATCTTTGTGTGGATGTACGTGTGCAATTGAGGCATTTTCAAACTTTACAGAAAGTTTTCATCTGTTGTGTTCCCACATGCATACGCCCACAAACACAGTTCAGTGATTGGTAAAAGCAGAGTCACTCTCACCAACCACAGCCATTCTGAGTCACTCATCCATCCACATCATGACGGGGACAGCTGTTCTTCTCGGACTTTTGCTGGTTTGTGTCAATGCAGGTGAGAAGCTTTGACAGCTTTGACTTTTAAACAACCTTTTGGAATTTCAGCACCACTGCAAAACTGAATTCAGCAGTTAACTTGTACATTTTAAAGCTTAGTGAGATGTGATTGGATTTTCCCCTTTGGTCACATGCAGGGCTGAGTTCAGTTGCCAGTTTTATAGGGCTCAGTTTCTCCTGTCTTATCTCTTTTTGCTCATTTCTCTTTTCCATCAGCTTTATTTGTTTTCCAGGTTCCTGCAGCTTCTATAAATTTCATTCTTGTTCCTTTTTCTAGATGCAGGAGGTCAACCTGGTCTCATGAGAAAGGTAAAAATGTTGCTGTGTGGGTATGGGTATATCACACACTAAAAGTTTAAACATGGAAGATTGGGATTATGGCAGATCTAACATCTGAGTTTCCTGTAGCCGACTTGTCCTAAGATGGAGATTGCGGCATGTCCTATGAACTTTGCTCCTGTGTGCGGCAGTGATGGAAACACTTATGCCAACGAGTGTACCCTCTGTGCACAAAGTCGGTGAGCCCCCTCAGCTGCTTCCCACCTACATTTTCTAACAGTTTCTTACAAACCCAAACTGAGTTCTCAGCATCCGCCAGCTGGCATGTTTAGGAAACACTTTTAGGAGTTTCCCTCTGGTCGTGAAATTATGCTGTTTTATTAGCTGAGTCAAAGCTGCTTTTTTCATCAAGATCCTGTGACTTAAAAATGATCTGAATCAATTGTGAAAGATGAGGTTTTCCATTCTTTTCTAAAAGATATAGAGTGCATCAAAAAGCATATCACAGAAACCTTAAAAACCATGCATGTGTTTCAGAATGAGAATGGACTTTTTTAATCCTGTCTTTTATTTTGCTTCTGTTAGTTATTATTTATTTATTTTCTCCTTAACCACGAAATTATATATTTTGTGCTCTTTTTAACCACAAATTTACAACTAACAGCAATCTTATAATAATATGTCGTGTCACAAATGTATCCTCAGAAAAATCAAGATGGAAATTCTGATTGCTAAGGAGGATAGCTGCTGATCTGCTGAGATCGAGATGTCATCTTCAAGAAGACAACCAGAGGCACAACCCCCTTAAAGAACCAAACCACATCTCTGATCTTTGTCCCTGTTAATAAAATAAAGATTCAATCATTTGTTGTTTGTCATTTTATTTAAAAATTTAGCTTGACTTGCATCTTTAAATGTTCTGAATCCTGTATTTGAAGATTAAAACCAAAATGGAAATTAGAAGGTCAAAAAAACCTTTTAAACATGCATTAACCCAAATTACAATACAAACATTTGTTTTTAATTATTCCTTTACAATATTTAAAACATGAAGACAATGTATTCAGTTTCTCATAACTGTGGGCAGTGGAGTCCTGAAGACACTTGAGACAACTCGACTGAAGGAGAGAGCAGAAGGTGCACAGGAACAAACTGAGTAAAAGATATTCAAAGGCTGGAATCAACCCCATCACATGATCATCTCAGAGGGCAGTGATGCCTCTGAGACAAGAGAATGCATCTACAGATCATACAAAACTGAAACGCAGCAGTCGTCTACATGAACTTCTCTGCAGAGTTTGGGTTGAAAGTCTCATGGTCAAAGTGCTAGAGCCTCCCAAGGTGGTGAGATTCTGAGGGGCATTCAGGCACAAATGTAAAATGATTTTGATGAACCACCCTGACACTGTGGTGATCCAGTATCAGCTGAGAAAGGTCTCAGTGACTGATGCAGGAATCCCAAAGAACTGCAAGATCAGAACCGAGAAATCAGACATTTGGAGAGGCTGACAGAGGAGCTGAGGAGAAGAAGAGGGGGAACGCAAGCATCGCCCTGCTGTGGTTCAAGTCCTCCAAGTTTTTATTTCCCCTTCAATTAATACTCTTTACAGCTATTCAAATGGTAAAGTTCCTGAGAGAGCAGCGGGTTAATTTATAACAGACTATCTCGGTAGATGAGCTCATTGTGTACACACTTAATAATGTTTAACACAATAAACATGGTCACTAGTGTGTGTGGTGTGTGTGTGTGGTGTATGTGTGTGGGGGGGTGCGTGTGTGTGTGGTGTGTGTATGGTGTCTGTTTGTGTGTTCATGTATGTTCATTGGGTGGGGGTTCTACAAAGTCCAGGAGCTTGTCAACAGAAGAGTTTGTAAAAAAAAAAAAAAAAAAAAGAAGGCATATTTACATCTGAGGTCAAAGGTCACAATGGTCACATGAAGGAAACCAGGAAAAAGAGAAGTGGTTTCATTCGAGGTTCACTTTCGAAACAGACGGAGCAGCAGCTAAAGATTTCTCAACTTCAACAACCTGACCTCCTCAAGATGATATTTAACCCAGAGGAAAATGTGTAAGTAAAGACCTAAAGCAGGAGACTGTACAGAGGAATACAGCACTGCTCTGCATTTTTATATGCCCTGGAGTTTATAACAGCTCGTAGGAAACCTGACACTGCATGTGTTTTCTATTTCATTGTGCTTCATTAAACATTCGTTCCAGACTGATTTATCAAATGTCATTTTCTCCCTGAATTCATCTGTTTAACTCTGAGTCATTTATAGAACGAGTGTTTTTGTTAGTGTTTTATCTATAGTCTGATCCATTCAGCTCCTTAATGATCTTAGCAAGTGGAATTCATTTATACTTGTTTAAATCCTTCATGCTGCGGTTGTGTATTATTAAAAATGGCATTATGCGTGACATGTTATCTCTATTTTTGCAGACACTCCACATCTGAGGGATGTCAAAACAAAATCTCTATGGACCTCTTCCTGCACTTTTTACTCATACCAGCTGTGAGTTTGCCATTCATTTGAACTAAGTCATGAATCAGACTGAGCCTCCATTCACACAATCTCAGAGTCTTCTAAGTTATTTTTGCAGATAAAACTTATTATTTCTCATTACATGACATGCATGCTTGTTCACATTTAAGGCTTACATTTCAGTTCATATTTTGGTCACTAAGACAAGCTTGCTATGGAAAAAAATGTTTTTTCACAAGTCCTTATCAAGCTGAGGTCTTTGTAGGTGTGATAGGCTCTTGTTTCAAAGAACAATGTATGCATTTTATTAGCAGGTGAAAGCTCAAAGTAAATCATAAACTTGTGGAAGTTGAACGATGACTGTTGACCTGATAACTGTCTCATAAATGATAAAGATGTAGTGAAATGTAGGTCATGAACTTTAAATGACAAAACATTTTCAGACACTGCAAAACAATTGAATTACTGACAAATTGTAGCAGCAGAATCAAAATACAGAAAAGAGACAAAGATCACATCAGGGGGTTTGCTTGCATTCTAAGTACCACAAATGTGTAAACCAGGTGCTGTTCACGGGAGTGCTGTCATTTCTTCAACGACGAGCCCGGAGGCTCTTTATTGACAACAGACTGCCATTTTTGGAGGGACGTTTTGGTATAGTGGTGTAAGTTACAATCATCTCTATAAGATCAATAATATACCAACAGGTCTATCATGTAAACATTTTCCAAATGGTCTCAAAACTTGATTTTATGTAACCTAAGAATCTCTTAAAAATATTTAAAAGACTTTTTCCAGGCTTAACTAAATCATGTCCAACTGAAATGGTACCAAATATGATTTGTCTGTTTTGTTTTCATGAAGTTCATGACATTTTGTCATTGTTAAAACCAGGCCTTTGGATTCCATCAGCAGCTTCAGTAATCGTTGGTCATATGGGTTCGCATTTGGTGCCGTGTCAACCACAGTTCTTCTACTGTTCTCTGACAACTATGTACCCTTCACCGTCCCACCGTGGGCCAAAGGTATAACTTGTTACTTTTATGTCAATCTGATTTAAATGTGACAAAGACCTGATGCAACATTCTCTGCTTTTCACTTTAGCCATTGTGTATCTGGTTGGAGCTTTAGAAGTTGGCCTGGTGTATTTCCCTTTTTTTGCATGTCTGTCAACACCATGTAGACTGGCAGGAGCAATTTTGGGCATTCTCTATTCCTTGACCTGGTAAACATTCTGAATTAAAACAAATGTTGCAAAATATATGGACATATTGATGGTTAATACAACATGAGAATTGCTGCAACTTTTCAAGTCTCTGCTCCATCTAGGATCATTGTTACAGTCTGGGATACGGCTACATGTCCCAGTGGAGAGGTGAGGCCCAATGTCTACTACACCCATTATAATCTCTGATAAAGATTGAATGAGGGCCAACGTGCAAGGCCTAGCAGAGGGGAAGCCATACAAATGTCAGATGAGTTAGTAACAGAAAACAGTAGAGTATCAAACAATGATCGCCTCAGCAGCTGAGAACTAAAACTTGTGCTTTACCAGACTAAAATAAAACCAGGACTAAATAAGACTGTGTAAGCCAAACCATGTAAAATTTGAATTATCATAAAAACATGACAATTCCTTTGTGACTTTGAAGATCTTTGGAAAATACCAGAAGGCCATTACACAATGGCCTCGCATCCTCTCCCTCCTCTTCCTCCTGGGACGCTTCATTTATATGCTGGTTAAAGATGCCCGCATACGTTTACAGCTGGAACAGGAGGTCAGTATGATGAACACATTCGTATTTTTGTGGCATATTATATTGTGAGTTGGCCTTATTCATATTTTACACGTACATATTTAATGAAACATTTAGGCCTTTGATAATAATGTGGGGGTTTTTTTGTTACAAGTCTCCTGTCCAATTTTTTTTTTTATTTTTGCTGAGTTGCATGAATCAGAAGAAATGAGATTTGCTGCAAAAAAATAAAAAAGTAACAAACTCTTGCATCTAATCTGTGGAGGACTCCGGTGAGCTGGTTGAGCATCACCAAGCACTGTATGTTAAGAGACTGCTGAGCAGAGCATCAGAGCAAAGGTAAATTCAGAGATGCTGAGACACATTTTGAATCAAGGCTACTGCTTTGGAAAGAAGGCGATGCAGTTCAAGTTGTGCAGTGTTAAAGTTAACCAACAGTTGCTTTCTGTGTTGCAGTAAACCCCTTAGCTGGTTCCAGAGAAACGTGTATGAGTGGGACCCCTTTTTCAAATTTCCCAACAGGATCATTGGTACTCTCATAATCTCCCTGATAGGCCTGTACATGGTGAGCAGAAACAGGATCTCTAAATCCTAATGGTTGTCCCTATCTGGACTTGTTATCCATCGAGCGCTGTGTCCATTTTGTTATTTCATCAGATGACACTAGCAGACTACAGTCTCAGTGATGTTGTCTTTGACAAATTAGACAACTGGAAGGACACACTGAAACACGTGACCACTTCATGCAACCAGACCGAAACTCTGGGACTGATGATACCACAACTGGAAGAATTCATTTATGTGGCCAGGAGTAAGTTGTTTTGCTTTACCATTAGGGCAGTTTTTCTTCTGCAAGAATAACAGCTTGTTCCAAATGTTAGAAGAAGACAGACCGATCATTTGTCCTTTTCAGGAATGGCAAAAATGTCTTATGTCATGGCAAACAAGTAAAACTAGGCAGGACATCAACACATCTACAGTATTTTTGAGGATGATAAATGACCACAAGACTTCATTTGTTTGTCTCCTGAAGAGTCATGGCTTGCCACAACTGTTATTGCGAGTGTCAACTCAGTTGTCTACGCTTTCCACATCATGGTTTGTTACAGGTATGCAATGAAACATGTACAATTTTGGGTAATTTGGTATTTAGCCAGTTGCTGTTTTTCTTTCCTGTTCGACTTTCCTCCTAAAATGCTTATAATGTTCAGGAAACACTTGAAGAGACTGTGGAAGGGACAGAAGGGTTTTCTTCCCGAAAGATTTCACAAACCCTGCTCTGCTGTCAGTGTGGTAAGTACAAAAAAAATGAGAGAGGCAGCATTAGAATATTTTACTAAAGCTTAAGAGGTAAATGCAAGGAAAAATAAACAAAGAGAAAAAATAATGAATAACTATAAAAACATTTTCATTCGTTTGAGCTTTTATTGCATCTTGCATTGTATGGATGGAACTGACTAGGGATTTGAATCGTTAAAATTATATTTGACAGTACTCCTCTTATCGATGATGCTTAGCGATCCAGTAATCTTATCAATACTTTCCTGTGTGAAAACAAGGAGGGAGAACACAAATAAACTATGTACATGAAAACCTTTTATCTTGAAACCATTTAAATCACTAAATATTAATTTAAGATCCTTTGCAACAGTAAAATATAATCATCAATACATTATAACATGTCTTAAAAATTGGCTCCAGTAACAAACGATATCAGTTTCTGTTCCCCATCCCTAGCATTGACATGCTGATGATGAGCATTGGTCTGAAAAAACTGTGGTCTTTAGCATGTATATGTTTGCAAATGTCACGTCTTTCTGTTTGACTCAGTATTGTGTTAACCTGCTTGGGGTGTATGTGGACAATCAGTCCAACCACATGTTTAACTTTGATGCCAGTTTAATGAAGTTTAATGAAAAAACTCTGATCATTCCACATTGTCTGTGTGATACTTTTGAAAATATGAAACAAAACTGTGAATAATTAAGTCACTTAGACAAACGTGGCTGAAATGATGATACCCATGGATGAAGTGTTAAAATCACTTTTTCAAATGGTTTTCACAGGCCTCTGTCACTCGGTACTCAGGATGGCAAATAGCCTTCACATTGTGGGGTAAGGTTTTACACAGATGGCCGCCTATATAAATAAACAGAAGTACACTTCATTAGTTCTCAAAAAATGCTACAAAGAGTTTTTAAATGTAAAATATCAAAAAAGTCTTCTTCAATTTTTAATGTTTGATCTTCTGTTTTTTGCTCATTTAATTATGTCCTGTAGGTTACCTGATTGTCCACTTTATTCACTTCCTGTTCGCTCTTTTGTTTGCCTATCTACTGGTTCTTCCCATAAAACATGGGAATGTTCTGAGCATGCTGAGAAGCTTGGGGATATTACTGTAAGATCGTTTCCTCTTTAAAGATCTTTGAAGACAAAATAATGGACAGAATACTCCATTTATTTCTGTTTTTCTTTTGAATTTTTCAGACTGACCATTGGTTTGGTGATTGCTTTGGTAATTTTCCAGATAGTTCTTGTGCAGGTTTTTTTCCTTCAGGACAAAATGTCTCCCACAGATAAAGAAAAACCTCTGGCTCTCAACAACAGGTATTTGGGAAAAATGTTTAAAGTGGCAATAGGAAAACTGAACTTTTTAGTTTATGATATTCAAATGTGAGACAACTGTGGACACAAAGCGAAAAGAAGTATGCAAAAATGATATACAGTCCATTACAAATACAGAATTGCTCAGCTGCTTAACAGTAAACAGTTTCCTGGAACAATCAAAGTGTACATATTGCATAAATCTAAATGGTAGTAAACCTTTGTAAATGAGAAGTATGGAAAGGACAAATATAACTTGATTAAATTCATGTTATTGACAGGAGAAGAAAATGAACAAATGTTTCTTCTTGTTTTTTAGGAGGGCATTCCACTGCTTCAATTACTTCTTCTTTTTCTACAATGTTGTGATGGGAATTAGCATCTGCATCATGAGGCTGCTGTTCAGTGTCATTGCTGGAACATGGCTGGTGTCCCGCATTGATCGTACTATAATGCAGAGAGGATATGAAAAAATGGATGCTGGTGAGCCAAAGTTCTTCTAAAAAAATGCCCAAAATAAATGCTTAAATGAAAGTAACACCCAGCACTGGTTTTAAAACCAACTGCTGAGGTGTATTATAGTAAAAACTACATTTATTTTTTGGGGAGTTACTCCTAAGAGAGCTTGTGAGGGTTTTTTGGTTAACAAAATAACCGATTACTTGTATTTTTCTACAGGAAATGTTCAGATTTATCAAAAGACTATAAGATATTGCAGACAAGAATGACATGTTTTAAGATTTATTGAAGAAAAATATTTCTATGTGTGTTTCTGTGTTTGTTTGCTAGAACCATTTCAATCACAAACAAAATTAATCAGAACAAATGATTCAAAACAATATCTTTATGTTTAACTTAACTGGGCTATTTATTTCTGGCTTATATGAGACTTAATTTGTAATTATTCCATCCATCCATTTTCAGAACCATTTGAGTCCCTCTTCAGGTCATGGTGTTGCTGTTATGCTATGATATTTAGATAACCTTTATTATCTTTTCAAAGAACAGAAATTTGTCTTTCATTGTGGTAGAACATAGTAAAATTAATACTAGTAGAACAGATTAATAAATACATAAAAATGGATCACAATTCAGGCAAAGAAAAATCCCTTTAACAGAGTTACACAAGTGTTTGCTGTGTCACCAGGATAGGGGGTCACTGGGGCCCCACTCTGGAGCAAAGGTTCAGTCTGAACTCGCAGACAAATATCTGGTGTCCTCCCATGAGCCCCAGTTGGGTCCAGCTGGAAAAAAAGTAGGATCACTCTTTCTCTGAACCTCCACCTGTAGGTGGTCTCAAAAGAGGATGATGCAATGTGGTTTGAGTAGCATTTGAAGGCGAGTGCCTAAGCGGCCCAAACCCCAGTCATGGAACTTGACTTTTGGGACATGGAACGTCAACTCTCTGGGAGGGAAGGAGCTTGAGCCTTTGCCATGCTATTCTGGAGCTGCACATGGTGCGATGCAGCAGGGCAGCTAAGCCGCCAAATGTTGGAGTTCACCCCATAGCTTCAAACAGGTACAGAAGGAGGCTGGGAACATTGAGCTTGGATGGACCATGTTCTCCACCTCCATTCAGAGCTTTGGTGGCAAGGTCTCTGGTGCCTGTCACTAAGGTATTTCTAGAACCCCTTGGTGGACACCGGAACCTACCGATCCTACTAAGCCTGACTGGCTTGTGGGACTCCAGAAGCAGTTGACAGGTACTCTAAGCAAGCTGTGACCTGGGCTGTTGTAGAGGCAAAAACTTGGTTCTGGGAGGAGTTTGGTGAGATCATGAAATATGACTATCGGTTGGCCTTGCAGAGATTTTGCCAAACCATCCAATGTCTCAGGAAGGCAAAGCAGTTTTCTGCAGGCATCGTTTTCATTGCGTGTGGGGAGTTGTTGACTTCAACTGGGGACACTGAGGAGCGGTGGAAGGAATACTTTAGGGATCTCCTCTTTCCTTCTGACACACCTCTTGAGGAAGCAGAGGTTGAGGACTTTGAGGTAGGGTGACTTCAACCAAGCTGAAGTTACTGAGGTAATTGATGAGCTCTTCAGGGGTAAGGCACTAAGAGTCGATGAAGTCTGCCCTGAGTACCTCAAGAGTCTGGATGCTGCGAGAGTATCTTGACCAACACATCTCTGCAGCATTGCGTTGCAGTCAGGAACTGTTGCACTGGACTGGCAGACAGGGGTGGTTTAGAGTTGTGTTCCCTTTAATCCCTCTCCAGTCCCTCCGTTCCGCCTTTTCAAGAAGGGAGTGTGTTCCAGTTAAGAGATCATAGCGTTCATCATAGAGATCATAGAGGTCATAGCGTTGCAGGGCTGGGCTCCATACTGGCTGTGCTTAAACCATTTGATTTGAGTATTTTTTACTCAATCACTGCAATTTTTTGTCCATCTTCATTTCAACATAAATGCAATATCCGGATCTGGGAAGAAGATCTCTGGTATGAAGAACACAACCAGAGAACCTTATTAAGACAGCATAATAACTGTTTGCTACAAACAAAGAGAAAAGACATTGTCACCAGTGGCTCAGCTTGCTGATGTGGCTGTTTCTCTCACTTTTTATCGCATCACTGCTTGTTTGCTTTTCTGGAGTCAAACAATGTGGTAGCACCCTGGGTAATACCACTTCATTTCTGAAATTTTTAGGACACGGTCACCATTTAGTGTACTGTGTGATCGAGGTTCAAAGTAGTATTCTGGCTGTCATGCTTACAGAGTCTCTGCCACAACTTGTTTTGATTTCCTACACGTATTAGGTGCTTTCCTATCCTCCACCCCACTCTTGGTCGAACTCAATCAACTCCATCTACCACATTGGATATTGCCATAAGGTACAACATACAACTTAAGAGAAATCTTCCCCATGAAGCAACAGAAGTCAGTGCAAAAGTCAAGACTGTGATGAAATTATCACGATGACCCAGACGCAGGACAAGACGGCAAGTCAAAGTGAGGAACTCAAAGTCTTTAATTAACAAAAAGTGCCATTATATTAAAAAAAAAATCGGCAAACATATTAGAACTTAACACCAGCATTACTAAATAGAGCAAGAGGTGCTGAACCAATGAACTGGAGAAAGCTTGGAAGGTGAATGTGACAGTGGTGCCCATGGTAACTGGAGAACTCGGACTGTAACCCCCAAACTGGAGGAGTGGCTACAGCAGATCCCTGGAAAGACCTCAGACATATCAGTCCAGAAAAGTGCAGTGCTAGGAAGAGCTAAGATACTGCAGGACCCTCAAGATCCCAGGCCCCTGGTAGAGGACCTGAGCTTGGGGTGAGATACCACCTGCGGAGGATGAGAGGGGCATTTTTATACACACATATATATTATATGTATTATAATTTGTTTCATTTTATTAAATTAAAGACTTATCTATCTATATCTTTAACACCAGTTCTGTTCATGATCCCTTTGGACAGAATTTCTAAGCACAGCTTGAGGCCGGAGGGGGTCTGGTTCGGGGTCCACAGGATTTCCTCTCTGCTGTTTCCAGATGATATTGTCTTGTTAGCTCCATTAGTCAGGACCTCCAACATGCATTAGGGTGGTTTGCAGTCGAGTGTAAAGCTAATGGACTGAGGGTCACCACCTCTAAGTCTGAGGCCATGGTTCTTGATTGGAGAGAGGTAGTTTGCCCTCTCTAGGTGGAGGGCTTCTGCTCCAGGTGGAGGAGTCTAAGTCTCTTGAGTTCTTGTTCATGAGTGACGGAAGATCAGAGTGAGATGGACTGATGGATTGGTGCGGCGTCCACCGTTATATGGTCACTGGACCGGTCTGTTGTGGTGAAAAAAGAGCTGAACCAGAAAGCAAAGCTCTCAATTTACTGTTGAGCTTCATTACAATACTCACCTATGAGCTCTTGGTCTTGACAGAAAGAACGAGGTCACAGATACAAGCGGCTGAAATGAGCTTCCTCCATAGGGTGGCTGGGCACTCCCTTAGAGATAAGATGAGAAGCTTGATCATTCGCAGAGAGCCCAGAGTAAAGCAACTGCTCCTCCACATCCAGAGGAGCCAGCTGAGGTGGCTTAGGTATATGGTCCGAATGCCTCTTGGACGCCTCTCTGAGGAGGTGTCTGGGCATGTCCCACTGGGCAAAGGCCCCTGGGAAGACCCAGGACACGATGGAGAGTCTACATCTCTCAGCTGGCCTTGAAGCACCTCGGGGTCTCCCAAGAGAAGGTGGAGTAAGTGGCCGGGGAGAGGGAAGTCTGGGATTCTGTTAGATTGCTGCCCTACAACCCGGTCCTGGATGACGGGGATGATGGATGGATAAAAATCACTAACTGCATAATCCACATACAATGTTAAACAAGTTAAACATACAATGTTAAACAAGGAATTAAGTAGGATGACAGAATTGTAAATTATAATTAGCAAAATATTTTTGCTATGTTTTTCTGGCCAGTGGGGTTGTTTAAGTATCGTGATGCACGGCCTCTTTTCATTTACTGATCTGAACCTCTCAGGCTACAGCACATGGATTGGAATGATCTTTGCTGATCATTACCACAACAACCCAGTCATGGTGTGTTTTTGTCAGCTGCTGGTGTCCGACACGCTGAACAGACGAAATGTAACAACGTACTCTTCATTCAACAATGCTACATCAGGTTGGTGTTTTGGCTAGGTTCACTTGTCTGTCAATCTGGCCATGCTTCTGCTTGTCTTGTTTTAATGGCACTTTGAATGTTCCAGCTGCCCATGCCAACAGTCGAGCTAGGAGGCGCTGGACATTGCTTTATACCTTACAGAAGAACCCACACCTAATCCTCTTCCGGAAACATCACATTTCCTCATCTCCTCATTCAGAGACAGTGGCACAGATGTGGGTCATGGCATCTCGGGCACACAGCCGCAATCCTTCACAGGCACTACCAGAGATCATAATCACACCAGAGGAAAACTGTTAAAAAAAAACACTCAGTTTATATATATATATATATATATATATATAATATATTTGCCATCTTTATCAACTGAGGACCAAACAGTGCTTGGACGGGAAATAACGAAAAAAGAAATGACATGGGCAATTAATTCTCTTCAAAGTGGGAAAGCTAGTGGGCCTGATGGCTACGGGCCAGAATTTTATAAAGTCTTCCGGGACCAACTAAAAAACTCCCTTCAAAATATATACTATCAGCAAATACAGGTACTCTCCAGAACACATACTATGAAGCTGAAAGGATTTGTATTTGAACCCTAATTAACACAAGACCAGGAGGAGTATAACAAGGTTTGTTTGGCTCAGGCAGTACGAAGAAAGCAGGAGTGACAAGGAGCAGTAACAACCTCAGATCAGCAGGGGGCACACAGACACTAAGGAGGGAGAGACTGTGAGGAACGCAGGCCAGATGCACACATAATCAGGCAGTAGCATGTGTGAATCATACTTGGCAGTGACAACTCGTGAACAAGGATCAGCTGATGAAATCACTGTAGGAGTGGAGCCAATATACGACAGAGGGCTGACATTGAGGGTGGTGAGTGAGGATCTCCTTCGGGCTGTCCAAGTTGCAGGTGGAAAAATAACTTTGGGCAAGGGTGCTGGGGCAAGACTTGACGGTCAGGGGCTCCAGAGTAGACGATCGGTCCAAGACAAAAAACATTGGTCTGTGGTGCAAGAGTTCGCATGTACAGGGCAGTTGATCTGACAATAGGTCAAGATAAACTGACACTGACTGCAGAGCAGTGGCGCCTAATAAAGGGAGGGAGTCAGATATATTTAATCACCTGATTACCTCCCCACAGACTTTGTGGATGAGGGAGGGTCGCAGCCGTTCACTGATGTGGCGGGCCCATATTACATCTTTGTGATCTATGTGCTTGGTATACCTATCTGCAATACCCCCAGCAACTACATTTTTTTTAACTTGACTATAGGCATTAGGAGAGTGTGATTAGGTGAACGCTTGAACAAATAAAATTTTTTATTGACTATCTTTATTTACTTTGATAGTTTGTTTTAGCTCAGAAAATTATGTGTGTTGTGTTTTAGATTAATGTACAAATTAATTGTACAAATAAGCAAATATGTTTTTAAAATATGTTTAAGAAAATACTCAGTTTGACACCATGCTCATTTGTTTGTTTTCATACATTCATTTTTTTCCAAATCCGCTTTATTCCTATTTGGAGTCACGGGGTTGCTGGAGCCTGTGCCCAACTAAGTCAAAAACGAGGGTACTCCACTGGACGGTCATCCAGTACATTGCAGGGTTGTCTGTATTTACTTCCTATTAAACTATGTCAAATGTTCAACGTGCAAAGCTCAGTCAAAATCACACCCAAGGTCCTGAGGCAGGAGGTAAAAAAAAGAAAGAAAAAAAAAACATCACTCACTGGTTATTAAGATTCAGGACAAAACACATTCAGAAAAACTTTTCAGTATTTATTTTTATACCACAATGATTACAGAGGGTTATAGATAAAGCTCTTGTGCTATCTAACCATGTAAAAATGTTGTAAAACATTTGAACAAATTCACTCATTTGATTCAAAACCTTGATTTTCTTTGTCAGACACATTTTAAGTACGAGCAGTAGGGGTGGACAGGATGTGCTCTATCCCCTTTAATAAAAAAAGACAACTCTGACCTTGGCTCCTCTGTGATCATTTTGTGTGCCTTGACAAGCTTCTCCCCAAGGAACCCATGACATACTTTGTGTCAGAAGTGGGATCTACAGATGGCCAGCCACAAAAAGGTTAAACACAAGGGTCTACGCTACCAGAATGATTAGATGGATCCAACATCAGAAACAGTCCCACTGTCATCGCATTCATCCTTGGAGGAAAAGAACAATCCTGGTGTCTCTGCCGGTCAGTCAGTTCTGACCAAAAGTCTAGAAGCTGACCTGACAGTCTCCTACCAAATACGGGCACAATGTTAGAAGGCAGCAGAAAGTTAGCATCAATGCTGTTGGACCAAGCTGAGCCACAGCTAGTAGCCCAAGAATGGATCTTCCAACCCCAGCTGCAAGCCCAGCTGGACATTGTCCAGCCTTTACCTTAGAGCAGCAGTGGTCACAAATACATTCTAGTGGTCTGTGATAATGCTACACGGTTTCCAGAAGCTTTTTCCCTGTGCACCATTACAGCCCCTGCAGTCATGAGAGCATTAATTCAGATATTCTCTAGGGTAGGACTACCAAATGAAATCTTGACAGATCAGGGAACCGGCTTTACCTCCCGGTTAATGAAATTATTCTAAAAGCAGCTAGGCATCTCAGCAATCAAGACAACACCATGCCACCCACAGACCAAAGGCTTGGTAGGACCGTTCAACTCCAAAGATTCGTGAGTGACACAGTAAAGGACTGGGACTGTTGGCTGCAAAATTTTTGTTGTGTGAATACAGAAAGCTTTCAGATTTCTCCCTGTTTGAACTTCTTTATGACTTTGCAGTTCTGAGCTTGCCAGATTTCCTCAAGGAGAACTGGAAGGTCAAATCAACAGACCCTGCAGATCACAAAGAAGCTGAAAGACGAGGTACAAACAGCAGCCCTGTCATCGCGGACTCAAACCAGGTCAGAAGATTCTGTTGCTTCTCCCTTCATTCTCCAGCAAACTCCTGGCAAAGTGGCAAGGGCTGTACACCACTGTCCGCAGGAGGGGGCCTGTCACCTACAAGATGCACAATCCAGACAAGAAGAGAGACAAACAAACCTACCACATTAACCTACTCAATGCATGGAATGACAGTGTTAACCACCCCATGGAGGAGGCTTTGATGGTCAGAAAAGTGATGGCTGAAGAAGTGGGCTCTGATCTAAAAGAACTGAAACATTCAACCCTCCGTCTTTGTCTCATTTAACCTCACAGTTGCTTGACCTGTTTTATGCAGTTCAATCTCTCTTTTCTGCACAGCCATGGAAAACCACACTCATCGAACATACCACACACCTCAAACATGGACAACCCATCTGGCAATGGCCTTATTGTGTACCACAGAAGTTATTGGGAAAGCTGACCAATGAATTGATGAAGATGCTGGAGCTAAGAGTCATGAAACCTACCAACTCCGACTGTTGCAGTCCAGTTGTGATGGTGACAGCTCATTGTGGATATGCATTGACTTCAGGAAGCTGAATGCCCTCTCTGAGTTTGATGCATATCCAATGACTTGAAGATTGGACCTGCCAATTACATCACCACCTGAGGCGTACGCAAGAGTTACTGGCAAGTGCAGCAAAACATGCAGAAAATATACAACATTCAAAACGCCTGCTGGGCTGTTTCGGTTTACAGTGATGCCCTTTGGTCTGCATGAAGCACCGGCCACATTCCAACAGCTGATGGACAAGGTGCTGCAGGGATGTGACCACTGCAGTGCAGCCTATGTAGATGACTTGGTGATTTTTAGTCACACCTGGGAGAAACATTTTCAACATCTGTCTCCTGCCCTTGGAAAATTCCAAAAAGCCGGTCTGACCCTAAATGTTACCAAATGTAAGTGGGCCCAGAGAGAAAGCCTCTACCTGGGGTACCTACTGGAAAGGTGGGGAGGTGTGTCCACAAGTGGATAAGGTGGGAGCCATCCGCAACAGTCCTCAACCACACAACAAAAAAGTGGTACAACCCTTCTTAGGACGAGCTGGCTGGTATTGCCGGCTTGTCCATCAGTTCATCATTATTGCTGCTCCCCTCACATCTCTAGAGAGACGAATATGAAATGGCCTTCCAAACAATGAAAGCTAAACTGTGTTCTTCTCCTGTGCTCAAGAGTCCTTACTTCAATCAGAGGTTCTTGGTCCAAGTCGATGCATCTGGAGTAGGGATTGGTGCAGTCCTGGCTCGGTAAAACCCAAGAGAAGAGGACAGTTGCTGTATGTAAACTGCAACAGAGAGAGAGTAGGAATTCTACAATCAAAAAGAAAGAACAGGCCATTAACTGGGCACTTGACAGCAAGTGGTATTATTTACCTGGCAGGGAGTTTGAGGCAGACCACAGGGCCCTTGTATGGATAAACACAATTAAGGACACCACAGCCGGCTTACACATTTCTATTTGGTGCTTCAGCCATTCAAGTTCATTGCCTGTCATCGTTCCAGCAAGAATGATCTGGTGGCAGATTACCTGTTGAGAGATTTATAGTCCATTATAAGTGTTCAGTTTAATCATTGTCTGTTTTTACTTTAATATATTTTCATATGCATTTGTTTTCCTTTGACCAGACTGTTCAGCATTGTCTTACCTGTATGTAATTATCAAGAAATGTTCCTACACAACCATGCTCTTTGTCAACTGCTTGTGCATGAAGAAAGTTACCTGTCCTTTTTATGAACATTCAATGTAGAAAACATGTGGAAACAGGAACTAGAAGACATTGTCAGTAGCACGGAAAGTCCCAGCTTGACAGCAGACGTCGACAGCGCCTCACGTCTGCAAAACAGGAAGTCAGAGCAGGGGTCACACAGAAAGAAGGATGAGCAGAGAGTTGAGCTTCTGTACGCAAAGAGCAAATCTTGGAGTATATAACTGACATCAACACTAGAGATAGATTTGATCACTTTGAGCATAGGTTGAGGACGTATTCTATGTGCTTGTTATCTCCAAATGTCTTTGTTCAATACATAAACAGTTCAATGATCAAAGGGTTAAATCCATACAATATCATCTCTGTAAAGTCAAAAAGAGGAAATAATGACAATAGTGAAGAAATCAGTGAACAAAAGATTGACTAATTGTGACAATTTGAATATGAATTTAATAAAAAAATATCTTCGAATACGTTACACAACCATTCACCTACATATGTAATTTGGCATTTTCAGGGTTACCTGATAGGATGAAAAGTGCAAAGATAATACCTATTTATAAAATTGGAAACAAACACACTATCTAATTACAGACCAATATCTTATTACCACAATTTTCCAAAATATTGGAAAAATTATTTGTGACCTGATTGGACAAATTCCTAGACAAAGAAAACATCTTATACAATAGCCAGTATGGGTTTAGAGCAGGGGTGTCAAAGTCAAATGGACAGAGGGCCAAATAAAAAAGATGTAGCTGCAAGCTGAGGGCCGGACTGATTGAATTGTCTTTGAAGAATTTTAAAATGACCGCATAAAGTCTAGTGAACCAAATTGAAGCTCCTGAAAATAGGAAAGTAATGTTTACTTGTTTGAGGCTGATACTTGGTGGTGTCTCATCTTTTGTACAAGTTCATCAGTGTTCGGGGTCAGGCTTTGCGCGGAGGAAATGATTAGAATTGAGTGAAGATGTTCAGCAGTAGCAGTCGACTTCTGTGTGATGTCTTGTTCAGCTTTATCAAAGAGAACAGTTGTTCACACAGGTATGAGCTGCCAAACATAGATAACGTTTGAGCAGCCTGGATGCGCAGCTGGGGCGTTGTGTCAGGTAGGAAACAGAAAACTCCACAGTACCCACTGCCGCGTATTTTGCCTTCAGTGCATCACTGCAATGGAGCTCAATCAACTCCATTTGGAGGATTGGTGGTGGGCTTTCTACGTCAACTGCAAATTGATTACTGAGCAATTCAAATCTGCTTTTTTGTGCTTCACAGTCAGCAAATTGGCATCAGAAGTCAGTTTTTACACTCAATTTTTCAGCAAACTATGCGCTCGGAGACACATTGGTAGTTTGAAAGTGGCTTAAGTTTTCTTTCTGCCAAGTGGCTCAAGTTTTCTTTCTGCATCTGTGCCTCCCACAGAGTCAGTTTGGTTTTAAACGCCTTTACTGTACTGTACCTTTCAGAGATGACAGATCCCCGACCCTGCAGCTGCAAGTTCATTGCATTCAGATGACTCGTAGTGTCACACAGAAAAGCCATTTCGTCAATGAGTTGTGTTGTGTCTTTTCTTTGGCTGTCCAGAAACAATCAAATCTCCTCACGAAGCTCGAAACGTCTTTCTCTGGCTTAGCCGTTGCACTTCAGTGTGATAGGGCTAGGGCTAGGAACTATGAAAACCCCTGGTTCTCAGTGTCCATCTTCTTTTTTGCCATTTTTGATGGGTATCTAAAAAGTTAACTTTTGCTCTTATGCTAATGAATGCTGATACATAATGAAATGAAGCCGCCTCCCACTCTGTGCATCACTGTTGCATTGTGGGAAATGTCGTATTGGTGTGTGTGAAACATATGTGGGCTGCTGGCTTGCTGCACTATAAAAGTAATTCAGGAGACCTTTAGCCACTACTTTAATATTAATATTGTGAAATTAAAAAATTACTTTTCATTCAATAACAGGGAATTTGAAGAGTATTATAAGAAGAGGTGTATACTTCCCCAAAAAATATACATATTTGAACAAAAGTAATCTTTTAAGAAAGATTAAAATCAATTGTGGTATTCCCCCCGGTAAGTGGTATTAATGTGTTCATTGATAAATAAATAAGAAAACACTCGAACCATAAAAGTCAATAGATACATATCAAATATGTGGCAGTATTTTCTGTGGTAGATAGCAGTAGTACATTCAGGTTGATAAATACATAGAAAAATATTTGGAAAAAATAAGTCTATAAATATGGATCACTGTTAAAATGTCCTGTCGTAAACAGTATTCACATATTAAACTGGTAAGTAAATAGAACAAAGTTGGTACCAGAAGAGTAAATGGAGTTAAATAAATAGTAGCAGTATCCCTTGTAGTAAATAATGTAAATTTGTTAAGCTGATATATACATAAAACATTAATTGAACAAGACGCTTAAATGAAAATAGGTCAATGGTAATAGTTTCTAGAAAATGGTATTAGGATGTCAAGAAGAGAGTAGAATTAGGGGCATAAAGTTTGGCCGTGGCCATGTTTGGCCTTCCATCAAAAAGATGTGGGTTTGATAGTTACCCGAGGATATGGACCTGCCATCAGTGTGGTTGGTCTGTCTGATGGCAACTTTTGTAATTACTGTTCCTTTATTACAATGTTTGGTCTGTTCAATGGAAATAGTCTGACCAGTGGCTTTTTTCTTTCTTTAATAATGCAATTAAAAGGTTTTTTAACGAGGTAGTGATGATGTAGATAGTATAAAGTCATTGGGATCTTTGGGTCTTAAACGTCCCCGGATATCGTTGGGTTCCATAGGAAGTGCAGGTTGAAGTGAAATTTAAGGTGGAGGGAATATAACTTTGGAATGAAGGTTCTTAATTTGTTCATATGAAATTCTAAGGGACCGTTGGTGTAAGCTACGCAAACGTGAATGGGCCCAAGTCTTGGCACTCTGTATGGGTATTGATTTTTAAGGGGGATTCAGACATCATCTGCCGCAGTAAAATTGTAATTTCTTCCTTCACTGAGAGAAGGGTTTGTCTGTGTAACAAACAAATGAAAATTGAAATTGAAAATGTGTGTTTCAGATGAAAGCTTGATCTATGAATAAGAGACTGGGTATCTGTATCTTTAAAATATATTTTCGATAAGATTACAACCGAATCATCAGGTCTGGTTTCCTTGTAGATGGTGGTGTCCAAAAAGTCGACTTGCTGTGAGTTCAGTTTACCTTTGAGGTGAATGGAAGGGTGATGTTTATTCAAAATGTTAAGAAATTCTTTAAAGTCTGATTCAGAATGTGGCCAAACACCAAAAATGTCATCCACAAATTGAAAATAAGCGGCAGGGAGTTTGGGGCACTTAAGAAAGACTGTTCTTTCCCATTCTGCCATGTAAATATTTGCATATGATAGGGAAAAAAGTTTCCCCATCACTGTGCCCTTAATTTGCTTGTAAGGAGCTGAGTAAAATTCGAAATCATTCTTTGTGAGATTGATTGCTTTGCAATCACGATTGCTCATCATTCAAAATATTATAGTTGGCTAAGATTTTCTAAGATGGAACATGAGGCTTTAAATGGTTTTAAAGATGTTTTGAATGTACTTCCCCAGATTATACAGTATGTGGTGTGCTCTTTGGGTTAGAATGTGTTTTATTTTGGCCATAACTGAAATGCTTTTTTGTTATTTTTGCCTGTACAGAGCTAATCTGCTGTTTCCAGGAAAACTTGTCATCTCCCAGAATTTGTAATAATATAATGTTTCTAATGTTACTCCTGATATTTTTATCATAGTTTTCTCTTTAACATTATTGCTGCCAAAAAGCATCATTCTTGTTTTATCCAAATTGAGTGATAACTTATTTCTGTCAAACCAATCCTTTAGTTTCTATATTTCTCTGGTTACAATAAATAATATAAATGTCATTTCATGCGATGTTTTGACGATATCATTTGACAGGACTGAGTCATTTTCATCACCATCTGACCACCAGAGGGAGCCCTCGCCTGAGTTTTAACACCTCTGTGATCCTGTTATACTCCATCTCCCATCATGCATCTGCTCACCAGTTCCTGTCATCGTCCGTTGTTCCTCATAAGATCATCAACACCACTGCTTATATGCCAGCGCTTTGTAACGGCTTCCTCGTGCAATGCCAGCTGTATCTACACCAACAGGCCCACCAATACCCCACAGAAGAATCCAAGGTATCCCTCCTATGTTTGCTATTGTCGGGTGTAGCCTTGGAGTAGCTAGCCAGGACTTGGTCTGGAGGATCCCTGCAGTTTCACTCATATGACTCATTCACGCAGCTGCTGCGTGATGTTTTTCCAACATCCCATTGATGGAAAAGAACCAGGGGAGCAACTATTAGAGATTAAGCAGGGTAAAGACTCAGCCACTGCTTATTCCTTACGGTTCCAAACCCTAGCCGTCCAAACTAAGTGGTCACAGGTCGGGCTCAAAGCCATGTTTCGCCGAGGGCTTTATGCTGAGCTGCAGCGAGAAATTGCTTGCCGGGATGAAGACCTGTCATTGAACCAGCTAATCGCTCTTACCATTAGACTGGACAATCTCCTCCGAGCTAGAAAGCCCAGCAGTGTTAAAGCTGACCTTCCCTCAATGTCTGCCTACCCGTCAAGTCAGAACCAGAGCGCCACAACCGACCCCTGGAAGAGAGAGGTCAACGTATGCACGAACATCTCTCTCTCTACTGCGGGCAGCCTGGTCATCTTTGGGCTTCCTGTCCTGATCATCTTCCCAGAAGATCAGGCAAGCTGGTGAGTGAGACTTTTCTTAATTTTGAAATTCTTCTTTCATTATGGGTTCAGGATAGACAGATTAGCACCAAAGCCATGATAGATTCAGGGGCAGCAGGAAATTTCATTGATTTAGCCTTCGCTCAAGCTAATCATATTCTCCTGCTTCCCTGCACTTCGCTGGTGGCAGTTTCTTCCATAGATGGATGACCCGTTGACTCTTGCCTGATCAAGTTCGTCACGCAAGACGTTCAACTCAGGAGTCAGAAAGACATCATGAGACGGTTTGCCTCTTCCCCATTGACTCTCCGCAATGTGCTGTCATCCTGGAGATCCCATGGCTCGAAACTCATGATCCCACCATTCGCTGGACTGACAAAGAACTCAGCTTCACTTCGGCTGGATGTCGTCAACATTGTTTCAGGGGTGATCCCCAGTCGGTTTCTCCTTGGAACAGTCGAGTAGCATCAACCAGGCTCCATGTGAGTGATTTTGACAATAAAGCCAACTCATTGCCCTACCAGTATGAAGTCCTCAGGAGGCCTTCAACAAACAACATGCCACTCGTCTGCCCCCATCACAGACCATATGACTGTGCCATAGAACTGCTACCTGACACCAAGCCCACTCTGGGGCAAGTCTTCCCACTTTCACAACCTGAGGCAGAAGCCATGAACACTTACATCTAGGAGGAACTGCAAAAAGGTTTCATTAGACCCTCCACGTCTCCCGCTTCGGCAGGGTTCTATTTTGCTAAAAAGAAGGACGGAGGTCTGCGCCTATGCATAGACTATCGCAGCCTAAATGAGACCACGGTCAAGTACAGCTATCCTCTGCCTCTGGTCCCTCCAGCTCTGGAACAATTGAGAACAACGGGGTTCTATACCAAACTGGATCTCAGGAGTGTTTACAACCTTATTCGCACCCATGAGAGAGATGAGTGGAAGATGGCCTTCTCCACCACTACGGGACATTATAAGTATTGATATAAGCATTATTATAAGCATTGATGCCTTTTGGTCTATGTAACGCCCCCTCTGTTTTTCAGGCTTTCGTTAATGACGTGTTTTGTGATATGCTCAACCAATTCATTAATCTCTCACGTTCATTGAGTTCTCCAGCGCTTGATCGACAACAACCTCTATGTGAAGTGAAAGAAATATGACTTCCATAAAACCTCAGTGTCATTTTTGGGGTACATTATCAGTGCCCAGGGTGAGGCCATGGACTAGGGCAAAGTTGATGCAGTTGATGCTCCTCATCAGTAAAAGACCTTTAACGCTTCCTGGAGTTTGTAAACGTTTACAGACGCTTCATTCGAGACTTCAGCTCCTTAGTGGCTCCGCTCACTTCCATGCTGAAACGTTCTCCCAAATGTCTGTTCTGGATCCCAGAAGACGTTGGCGCATTCAAGTTCCTCCAAGAGAGGTTTTCACAAGCTCCCATCATCCCAATCCCACTCTGCCATTCGTGGTCAAGGTGGATGCGTCCAGTTCCATAGTGGGAGCAGTGCTATCACAGCAACATGGTCTGCCCCAAAAACTGTTCCCATGTGCTTACTTCTCCAGGAAGCTGTCGGTTCCCGAGCAGAATAACTATGTGGGGGATCGTTAGCTGCTCGCTATGAAAGATGCCATCTCTGAGTGGAGGCACTGGTTGGAGGGAGCATCTCAGCTCTTCCCAGTCCTCACTGACCATAAAAGCTTGGAGTACGTCAAAACAGCTAAGAGTTTAAACGCCTGCCAAGCTCAATGGTCTTTGTTTTTCTCTTGATTCAACTTTCAGATCACCTATCGACCTAATTCTAATAACGGAAAGGCCGACGCCCTGTCCCACTTGCATGAAATCATTAAGGAGCACTCTAGTCACCCAGAAAACATCATCCCAGACTCTCTGATCCTTGCTCCCATTCAATGGGACATCATGTCTGAGCTGGCTGAGATTAATGACTCCAATCCACCTCCATCTTCTTGTGCGGCTGACCGCACCTATGTCCCTCCTTCACACTGAGACCGCATATTACATCTGGTACATGACAACCTCATCCAGGTTTGGCCACCACACAGACATTAACACAGAACTCCTTTGGGTGGCCTACCTTACAGGCAGTCGTAGCTCAGTTTGTGTCCGTGCACCCCGTCAAATGGCCAAGACCCCACGACAACTGCCTGCCAGTCCGTGGATTTCATCACCGACCTGCCAAGATCACAGGGTAACACCGTAGTCCTCATTGTTGTCGACAGGTTCTCCAAATCATGTCATCTTCTTCCTCTACCCAAACTGCCTACCGCCATGGAAACCGCAGAACAACGGCTGACACGTCTTCCATAACTACGGCCTACCCGAAGACATTGTGTCTGACAGGGGACCTCAATGCACTTTGCGGGTCTGGAAGGAGATTTGCAAGGGGCTTAACCTCCACATGCATTGTAGTTATTCGTTTAAACTCCTCTTTGATCTGAAATGACATGTACAAAAAAAAAAAACAAAACCATATTAATGGTGACTCATGAGAGCTCACAGACACTTAGCTGCTGCATGAACTAGAACTAGATTTACCTGGTTTTCACTGAACAGAGAAGGCCATCTCTCCAAGAGCTCTTGCAGGGTAGTCCATGACAATCTCGGTTCGTCTCAAAGCAAAAGACTTTTCCATTTTCTCATTAATTGCACTCTCATTGTTCTTGTTTTTTACTTCAACAAATCCAGTTTCTCCTTCTCTAAGGTTTATTCAGTCTCACCGAATGGCAGTGGTGGCATATAGTTCACTTCCGCTTTTTTTGGCCTTTTAATTCCTTTAAGTGAACCCTCTTTACTGAAGCAACGTCTCTACAGTGTGTTCACTTCGAGCTCTGGACTGGGTATTTGGCGACCTCTTAACTTTTCCCTGCAGTTGCTCATTTTATACTTTATTCTCTGTTGCCAACCATACAATCGTTCTAGTCCTGCTAGGTCAGAGAACCAGCGGCGGCAATCCAGAGACTGCAGCAGCGGCGTTCCAGTCCTGCTAGGTCAGAGAACCAGCGCTGAAGAACCGGAGACAGCAGCAGCGGCCTGAATCAGCCTGAATCAGGGAGTTAGAACTTGCAAACTCCTCACAGAAAAGACGCTGGCAGAATTTAGTCCTTGTTGGAAAGTAAGAGCACTAACCACTGCCCCACTGAGAAAACTGGTCGTCTGCAAAGTGGAGGTTAGTGTTGGCAGTCCACCATGGCTTCCTTTTCTTCTTGTGTGTTTTCTCCCAAAGGAAAACACACAAATTTGACTTTTGGTGAGCTACAGTCTTTGGGTGTTAGGATTTGGCAATCTTGTTGGCAAGCGCAATTCTGAGCTCTGCAATGTCAGATGTTTCTTGGTTTTTCTTTGGTACCATGTTCTGCTCTCTATATTGCAGAATTACTGCTTTTTTGCAGTAATTATATGATGATTCAAATGATTCATATGATGAGCTGTAGACACACGTTCTGTCCTGACCGGAACTAAAAAAAAAAAAAACAGAAAACAGAGCTCTTTGCCTCTGGCCTTGGAGAACAAGGCCTATTAAACAGAGTGCGAAAGTGATGCAGCGGTTCTGGCAGACAAACTTTTAGAGGTATTTCCCAAGCTGCAACATGGAAGAGGGTTTGAACTCTTAAAATTACTGGATCTACAAGGAGTCAAAATCTTGGTGTGATTTCTTGTCCCAACACCGGCTACATATTAGCATTTCTGAAATATTCCTCGATGAGGATAGGGCAATAGAAAATGTATGTTTGTCCACTACAGCCGGATCTCCCCTTGAATATTGCACATACATTTACAGAGTCTCATTTTTTTTCTTTTCTTTAGGAATCAAAGCAGTGATGCTTTGATTCAACCACTGGTGTATGTACTGGTTCCTCTGAGCTTTGAACATCATAACCCTTGTGCTGTGAAGGCCAGATGATTCTACCCTTGCATTGATGTGTTAAACCCCTCTACGACAAAGGTGAACAGGATTTGGTGTCTGCCAGGGACACCAGTGAATTTTTTTTTAAGTTCAGTGTGGTGTCTTGTGGGTTCCAGATGACTCCACTCCACTTCATTAAGCAGAAATCACTCCAAGGCTCTCCTCACGAGAGTATGCAAAAGGTAACTCAGGCTGTTGTTAGAGGTGACATTGAGGTCCCGTTTAGACGAATGTCTTTTTCACAAAATGTATTGTCATTCCAGGGCTCATCTACCTGGAATAGCATATCAATAATAATAAGAGATAGAGTAAGTTTTGTCATTAATAAAAAACTTTGGCTTTTGGAGTCTCAAATGTGCAATCACAAGTGATCAGACATAAGAAGATTTTATTAAAAAACGGCATTGATTTTTATAGATATATCTGTTCAAATATTATTATGTATTTTTTGTGTATTGTCTTTTATCTGTGTTATAATTTTATGTGGGCTGTCCATCTCTTAAACTTTGTTTTTTTTTTTTTCATTTAACATCAACCTGCCAAGGGACTCCAGATGGAAATTAGCATGCTGCTATAATGTGGCATACCGGTATTTACTTATTTATTTATTTATTTATTTTGTTTTAATGTTCCTTTATATGCATTGTCCCTTTCTAAATAAAGTTATTAAAAAACTTCTGTGATAATTATTATAATTCCATATTCATAATTGTTTTCATCAATATACAATAATTTTATTATTAACAATAACGTGTTAATAATATGCCATAATTTCTGTAATACCAAGTGGTTCCAAAGCCTGGCTGTGTCTGCAGCTCACAGGTCCCCCAGGGGATGGGTCAAATGCGGAGAACAGTTAGGTGTATGACAACCAATGGGACTTTAACACTTGAATATGTTTATATGACTACCCTTGTTTTACCATACATAGTTTTGCACTGAGACACTTTTTGCAGCTCCTGAACAAAACTGACCAACAAAATATTTACCATCCAGAAGTCCAGAGCCGGCACGTTGTATAGGCAGTTTAGGTAAATGCTAAGGGCGCTGCACATCCAGGGGTGCCAGAAAGGAAGGAAGAAAAAAAAAGTGCAACTTCCAAAATTCGTAAAACTATTTGGTCATTATTACGTTTTAATAAGAAAAGAAAAGCCCACATTAATTTATCTGAGTAACAAAGTAGTTTCTCTCTTGTTGAGATTCACTCACTCAAAATGTCAAAACTTCCAAAGTTTTCTGGTGTGCAGAAGAGGAAAAAAAGAAAAGGAAAAGGAGAAAAAGGGGTATGTAAAGAAAAGATTCAGTCAATTAGTTAATGATATTACTTTGCTGTTGCAGAACTATTGGTAAAATTGTTATTTGTTAGCATAACCTCAATAAATAGCCAGTGCAAGCCTGCTGTTAGTCTTAACCTCAATTATTTGATTACAATTTTTATCCAGTAACCAAGTAAAGTAATCAATTACTTTTTAGAAGTAACTTACCTATCACTGTTAATTATTAGGGATGTCCTGATCCCATTATGTGTTTGGAAATCGGGCCTGATCACATGGTTGATGACTCAATCGAAAATCAGATGTTGTCTCCCAATCAGTATTGCATATTTAATTTATTTCTAGTATGAACAGTGCTTTATGTTTCTAGGGTATTATTTCAGACAAATTTTCTACTAGAAGTCTGCATATCATCAACACATCACCACAATTTATTGCGGCATTAGTCTGTGGAGGCGCACAAAAACACTTAAGCTTAACTAAGCTCACAGATTCAAACTTCTGGGATCATTAACTCTTTTAAAAACAATTTAAATTGGCAGCAAGTGTCTCTATTACAGTAGGATATTCTTAAAAGAACAACAACATATGCAGGAATTTTAACAGACAAATGATTGAGTTTTTGTTCCTTTTTAACGAGAATGGCCCTCCTTTGCTAGTGTCAGACATCTGTGAGGCTGCGGTCATGTGACAAAAAAGGTTTTAACCCCTTAAGACTCTATTCTTTTTGATTTCTCTTTAACAGAGTCCCAGTGAAGCAGAAGTAATTACTGTAGTACCAAAAGGTGATGTTCACGCATGTGGATGCCAGGTCTGAAAAGGTTAAAAAACAGAATTCCATATTTAAAAAAAAACGAATTAATGGTTCCATTGACAAGAGCTAGTCATAATTTTTAAATGGAGATATGCATCACAGTTAATCAAAAGTATTGTTAAAGATACTGTAGCTACAGTCACCAAACTTTCTCATATGATTAATATCACTTAATTTTACTAAGTGTGAGGATGTTGTCCCTCCACCCTCACTGGCTTAAAAGGTCAGGTATTTAGCCTGGGTATGCATTGTGTATTTTTGTTGTTAAATCTGTGTTCTTCCAGCTGTCCTTTCTCGCCCAAGGCTGACGTCTACATGATGTCTACTTAGGTGCACACAAAGAGACATACCAGAAGAGGACCAGCTGGGGCCTATTGACTGCTGACCGTCCAGTGGACTGAACCATCAGCTGAGAGGAGGGAGAAGACCAGAAACATGGACTAAGGTTTTTTTTTTTTTTTCTCTAGTTGTTGTTGTGATTTTGCTGTTTGTTAAGACCATGGTGCTTTTATATTTATGTTTGACACATGTTTAGTTGTTCTGATCAAATGACTCAAAATCGGATCGGGCCCCAAAAAATCTGACAGGGACATTGCTAGTAATTTATTATGTAACGACCCCTACAATGCCTTACTCAGAAAAATGTGAACATATTAGACCATGATGTTAAATACATTGATGTGGTTTTTTCATGTATTTCCAGCTTGTAATGGTCAATCAAAATGCCATTATTTTTTTCCCTAGATGTGTGATAGTTTTAGGTTTTGTACTATTTTGTACAAAATAGTGAGTCGTGTTTCCATTACCTCTGAAATTGTGCAAATTGGATTTGCCTTTCTAAATTTGCTTAATGGCAACACCACAATTTCTAAGAAAAAAAACACAAAAAAAACCTCGCATTTATTGGAAAAAAGGTTTTTGCGCCTGGAGGCTGTGGTTTTTGCAAAACTGCAATGGAAAGCTCAAATGAAAAGCTCTTCTTGGATGGAAGTGGCTGCACTGAGCGCTGCATAACGGGCGCCACAAGGCGTCCTGCAGCATCACAGCACCAACAACGGAATTGTTGGAGTCACAGCTCCTCTGAAATCGCTTAATCCTAGCTGCTCCCACCCGGGAGGACCTGAGGTTTTTTTGTTTGATTGGTAATAAAATGTGATCACTTGGTGGCAGAATTAGGAAATCTCGACTAAATCTGTCCTTGTTTTCTCAGCATGTTTGAATTTGAGTTCACAGTTAGATGACAGTAAAGACGTGTTAATAACATTTATAAATTAATTTTATACCATTTTCCTAAAAAATAAATAAATAAAAAGCCCAAGGTATGTTGTGTAAAATAGGGTTAGAATTTGGCTGGTAAAATGTTTGGCCGGTAGATCTTTTTATTTTTAAATCAACCTGCCAACTTAGCCAGGGGTTAAAAAATTACATTTCAGCCCCTGTGTGGAGGTATTTTAGTCATTTAAAATCCAACAAAAAACAGAGTAATGTGCACTGCAAATTATGTAGAAGGCATGTTCCTTCCAAAACTGGAAATGCCACCAACATTTTTTTATCACCTGAAGCAGCGCCACACCACTGGAGTGGACAGAAACAGCAGTATATATGCAGGGTGAACAGATGATACAAATGACAACTGATTACATGAACCTGGAGCAGGAGGCTAAGAACAGAACATGATGTTGACAAAAATGTTTGGCAATTTTACATTTGTTCTGCAAACTTGAAAACATTAGAATTTATTTGTAGAATTAATGCTTTGTTTTTAAACGGAATTGATCAAGCAGTTTAGTGTTCTGATTTATTGATGTTCTCTTTTGAAACTTGAAAGCTTTTTCTTTCATTTTCAGTTTAGTTTGTAATATTCATGCTTTTTTTCCCTTAGTTTTTTGGGGAGAAAAAGCTGTTGCATCATGTTTCTTCATCATCTGTTATGTTTACAGTAAGATAGGAAATAAAGATTTAAATCTAAACAACCTGCTGATGATAACACATTTCTCTAATGAGCCACAGAGCGTTCACATTTAATAGATATAGTTATTTGGATTATATCATAAAATGACGTTGTTTTTTTAAATAAGTAGCTGTTATCTTAACTTGTAGCTGTTTATCTAGACGTGTTTGTTTATTAGACATATAAAAACGTGGACAAAATTGTTGGTACCCCTCAGTTAAAGAAGGAAAAACCCACAATTCTCACTGAAATCACTTGAAACTTACAAAAGTAACAATAAATAAAAATCTATTGAAAATTAAATAATCAAAATCAGCCATCACTTTTGAATTGCTGATTAACATAATTATTTAAAAAAAAAAAAACTAATGAAACAGGCCTGGACAAAAATGATGGTACCTCTATAAAAGATTGAAAACTATTTGACCAGACTGACATGATTAACTCAGGTGTGTCCTTTAATTGACATCACAGGTGTTACCAAACTCATAATCAGTCAGTCTGCCTATTTAAAGCGAGACAAGTAGTCACTCTGCTGTTTGGTGAAAAGGTGTGTACCACACTGAACATGGACAACAGAAAGCGAAGGAGAGAATTGTCCCAGGACATCCGAAAAAAAAATGATAGATAAACATCTTAAAGGTAAAGGCTATAAGACCATCTCTAAACAGCTTGAACTTCCTGTGACAACAGTGGCTCATATTATTCAGAAGTTCAAGACCCACGGGACAGTAGCCAACCTCTCTGGACGTGGCCGCAAGAGGACAATTGATGACAAATTGAAGAGACGGACCGTTGGAATTGTATCCAAAGAACCCAGAACAACCTCCAAAGAAATTAAAGGTGAACTCCAAGGCCAAGGTACATCAGTGTCAGATCGCACCATTCGTCGTTGTTTGAGCCAAAGTGGACTTCATGGGAGACGACCAAGGAGGACACCACTGCTGAAAAACAATCATAAAAAGCCAGACTGGAATTTGCAAAAATGCATGTTGACAAGCCCCAAAGCTTCTGGGAGAATGTCCTTTGGACAGATGAGACCAAACTGGAGCTTTTTGGTAAGGCACATCAACTCTATGTTCATAGACTCAAAAACCAAGCATACGAAGAAAAGAACACTGTCCCTACGGTGAAACATGGAGGAGGCTCAGTCATGTTTTGGGGCTGCTTTGCTGCATCTGGCACAGGGTGTCTTGAATGTGTGCAAGGTACAATGAAATCTGTAGACTATCAAGGCATTCTGGAGAGAAATGTGCTGCCTTGTGTCAGAAAGCTTGGTCTCAGTCGCAGGTCATGGGTCTTCCAACAGGACAACGATCCAAAACACACAGCCAAAAACACCCAAGAATGGCTGAGAGAAAAGCGTTGGACTATTCTAAAGTGGCCTTCCATGAGCCCAGATCTGAATCCCATTGAACATCTGTGGAAGGAGCTGAAACATGCCATTTGGAGAAGACACCCATCAAACCTGAGACAACTGGAGCAGTTTGCTCATGAGGAGTGGGCCAAAATACCTGTTGACAGCTGCAGAACGCTCATTGACAAATACAGAAATCGCTTCATTGCAGTGATTGCCTCAAAAGGTTGTGCAACAAAATATTAAGTTATGGGTACCATCATTTTTGTCCAGGCCTGTTTCATTAGTTTGTTTTTTTTAATAATTATGTTAATCAGCAATTCAAAAGTGATGGCTGATTTCGATTATTTAATTTTCAATAGATTTTTATTTATTGTTACTTTTGAAAGTTTCAAGTGATTTCAGTGAGAATTGTGGGTTTTTCCTTCTTTAACTGAGGGGTACCAACACTTTTGTCCACGTGTGTACTTGGTATTCTACCATGTAGTTATAGAATTAATTAAGCTCAATTTTCTTTAATATTTCTAGCACATCACCTGTCCATCGGGGCTTGAGGATCTCTCCTTCATGTGGGCAACCCTGAGGTTTCTTAGATCCCCCACACACCCCCCACACCCCCCCAATTTTTTTTTTTCATGAGTTTTTCCTCACCGAGAAGGAGAGCGTTAGGGCAGAGATGTTTGTTCAGCTTAGTCTGTTTAACAACCAGCTATTGTTTACTTTTACATGTTTGATTTTTTTGTTGTTTCTTGCAATATACTGATATCAGTCCATTCAGACGGCTATGACTGTGATATTGGGCTATAGAAATAAAACTGAATGGAATTAAAATATATCATTGTCGCCTGACTTGAAAAAAACACAATCATGATATTAAAAAAAAAATCACTATCACCCAGCCCTAAGCATCATCATTATTTAAATAAAAGAATGCCAGAGACAAAGTTATTGGGCTTCTTTTGAGTTGAATTTACTGCGATTCAAAGGGAAGCGAAAGAAAACCTTGCTTAGGGCACCAAACTGGTTAGGTCCAGCCCTGCAGTCCCATTTCCGGCTGAACTGTGTGAATGTTTGCAGATCAACAAGAACATCATGAAAGGTCTGATTTAATTAGGTTATTCATTACAGCAGCACCCTCCCATCTGACAAAAGTTTGCTTCTTTTTTGTTGCATTTCATCCAGAATACAAAATCCACTGTCCGATAATGGGCGCGGAAGCTTGTGTGACGTGACAGGGCAGCCGCGCGGAGGAGGGGGGCTTCTCAGTTTACGTTGCCCTTTGAGGGAGATGAGCTTCAGCCCGCAAGCCCCGGGAAGAAAAGCGGCTGAGCGCGCGCGCTGACCGGAGTCGAACCGAACCTACGGTCACAGAGCGGTTCCTGCAGCGGACTTCTGCTGGGTTCCCGAACTTTCGGACCTTCTGGCGGACGAACCTCTGGGGCTCCGACAGAGACCATATCTGGTCAAAGTATTCACTGCTGTCACCCCGCACGCCGACCGCCTAAAAATAGCACCGGAGGAGGTACGTACGGGTGCTGCGTGTGTGTGTGCGTGTGTGTGTGTGTGCGTGTGCGTGTGTGTGTGCGGTGTTCTCTCACGTGTAACATAAGGAACAGTCTTTGTGAGAAGTTCGTGTCTCGGAAGAAGCAGAGCTTTAGAGAGTTCGTTTTGGGAACCTTTGAAAATCCATCGTCATGGTTCCGTTACAGTGACATGTAGATTCATCTTCATGGTTCCGTTACAGTGACATGTAGATCCATTTTCTTGATTCCGTTACAGTGACATGTAGATCCATCTACATGGTTCCGTTACAGTGACATGTAGATCCATCTTCTTGGTTCCGTTACAGTGACATGTAGATCCCTCTTCATAGTTCCGTTACAGTGACATGTAGATCCATTTTCTTGGTTCCGTTACAGTGACATGTAGATCCATTTTCATGGTTCCGTTACAGTGACATGTAGATCCCTCTTCATAGTTCCGTTACAGTGACATGTAGATCCATTTTCTTGGTTCCGTTACAGTGACATGTAGATCCATTTTCTTGGTTCAGTTACAGTAACATGTAGATCCATTTTCTTGGTTCAGTTACAGTAACATGTAGATCCATTTTCTTGGTTCAGGTACAGTGACATGTAGATCCATCTTAATGGTTCAGTCACAGTGACATGTAGATCCATTTTCTTGGTTCAGTTACAGTGACATGTAGATCCATTTTCTTGGTTCCATTACATTGACATGTAGATTCATCTTCATGGTTCTGTTTCATTTACATATAGATCCATTTTCTTGGTTCCATTACATTGACATGTAGATTCATCTTCATGGTTCCGTTTCAGTGACATGTAGATCCATTTTCTTGGTTCCATTACATTGACATGTAGATTCATCTTCATGGTTCCGTTACAGTGACATGTAGATCCATTTTCTTGGTTCCGTTACAGTGACATGTAGATCCATCTTCTTGGATCCGTTACAGTGACATGTAGATTCATCTTCATGGTTCTGTTACATTGACATGTAGATTCATCTTCATGGTTCCGTTACAGTGACATGTAGATCCATCTTCATGGTTCCGATACAGTGACATGTAGATCCATCATCTTGGTTCAGTAACAGTGCCATGTACACCCATCATCTTGGTTCAGTAACAGTGACATGTAGATCCATCTTTATGGTTCCGTTATAGTGACAGATCCATCTTCATGGTCCCGTTACAGTGACATGTAGATCCATCTTCTTGGTTCCGTTACAGTGACATGTAGATCCATCTTCATGGTTCCGTTTCAGTGACATGTAGATCCATCTTGTTGGTTCCATTACATTGACATGTAGATTCATCTTCATGGTTCTGTTTCATTGACATATAGATCCATTTTCTTGGTTCCATTACATTGACATGTAGATTCATCTTCATGGTTCCGTTTCAGTGACATGTAGATCCATTTTCTTGGTTCCATTACATTGACATGTAGATTCATCTTCATGGTTCCGTTACAGTGACATGTAGATCCATTTTCTTGGTTCCGTTACAGTGACATGTAGATCCATCTTCTTGGATCCGTTACAGTGACATGTAGATTCATCTTCATGGTTCTGTTACATTGACATGTAGATTCATCTTCATGGTTCCGTTACAGTGACATGTAGATCCATCTTCATGGTTCCGATACAGTGACATGTAGATCCATCATCTTGGTTCAGTAACAGTGCCATGTACACCCATCATCTTGGTTCAGTAACAGTGACATGTAGATCCATCTTTATGGTTCCGTTATAGTGACAGATCCATCTTCATGGTCCCGTTACAGTGACATGTAGATCCATCTTCTTGGTTCCGTTACAGTGACATGTAGATCCATCTTCATGGTTCCGTTTCAGTGACATGTAGATCCATCTTGTTGGTTCCATTACATTGACATGTAGATTCATCTTCATGGTTCTGTTTCATTGACATATAGATCCATTTTCTTGGTTCCATTACATTGACATGTAGATTCATCTTCATGGTTCAGTTACAGTGACATGTAGATCCATCTTCATGGTTCAGTTACAGTGACATGTAGATCCATCCTTTTGGTTCAGTTACAGTGACATGTAGATCCATCTTCTTGATTCAGTTACAGTGACATGTAGATCCATCTTCATGGTTCCTTTACAGTGACAGATCCATCTTCATGGTCCCGTTACAGTGACATGTAGATCCATCTTCTTGGTTCCGTTACAGTGACATGTAGATCCATCTTCTTGGTTCAGTGACAGTGAATGTAGATCAATCTTCTTGGTTCCATTACAGTGACATGTAGATCCATCTTCATGGTTCTGTTACATTGACATGTAGATTCATCTTCATGGTTCAGTTTCAGTGACATGTAGATCCATCTTAATGGTTCAGTTCCAGTGACATGTAGATCCATCTTCATGGTCCCGTTACAGTGACATGTAGATTCATCTTCATGGTTCCGATGCAGTGACATGTAGATTCATCTTCATGGTTCCATTTCAGTGACATGTAGATCCATCTTCTTGGATCCGTTCCAGTGACATGTAGATCCATCTTCATGGTTCCGTTCCAGTGACATGTAGATCCATCTTCATGGTTCCGTTACAGTGACATGTTGGTCCATCTACATGGTTCCGATACAGTGACATGTAGATTAATCTTCTTGGTTCAGTTACAGTGACATGTAGATCCATCTACATGGTTCTGTTACAGTGACATGTAGATTCATCTTCTTGGTTCCGTTACAGTGACATGTAGATTCATCTTCATAGTTCTGTTACAGTGACATGTTGATCCATCTTTATGGTTCCGTTACAGTGACATGTAGATCCATCTTCTTGGTTCAGTGACAGTGACATGTAGATCACTCTTCTTGGTTCCGTTACAGTGACATGTAGATCCATCTTCATGGTTCCGTTACAGTGACATGTAGATTCATCTTCATGGTTCCGTTACAGTGACATGTAGATCCATTTTCATGGTTACGTTACAGTGACATGTAAATCCATCTTCATGGTTCCGTTACAGTGACATGTAGATCCATCTTCATGGTTCCGTTACAGTGACATGTAGATTCATCTTCATGGTTCCGTTACAGTGACATGTAGATCCATCTTCATGGTTCCGTTACAGTGACATGTAGATTCATCTTCTTGGTTCTGTTACAGTGACATGTAGATCCATCTTCTTGATTCAGTTACAGTGACATGTAGATCCATCTTCATGGTTCCGTTACAGTGACATGTAAATCCATCTTCATGGTTCCGTTACAGTGACATGTAGATCCATCTTCATGGTTCCGTTACAGTGACATGTAAATCCATCTTCATGGTTCCGATACAGTGACATGTAGATCCATCATCTTGGTTCATTAACAGTGCCGTGTACACCCATCATCTTGGTTCAGTAACAGTGACATGTAGATCCATCTTTATGGTTCCGTTATAGTGACAGATCCATCTTCATGGTCCCGTTACAGTGACATGTAGATCCATCTTCTTGGTTCCGTTACAGTGACATGTAGATCCATCTTCATGGTTCCGTTTCAGTGACATGTAGATCCATCTTCTTGGTTCCGTTACAGTGACATGTAGATCCATCTTCTTGGATCCGTTACAGTGACATGTAGATTCATCTTCATGGTTCTGTTACATTGACATGTAGATTCATCTTCATGGTTCAGTTACAGTGACATGTAGATCCATCTTCATGGTTCAGTTACAGTGACATGTAGATCCATCCTTTTGGTTCAGTTACAGTGACATGTAGATCCATCTTCTTGATTCAGTTACAGTGACATGTAGATCCATCTTCATGGTTCCGTTACAGTGACAGATCCATCTTCATGGTCCCGTTACAGTGACATGTAGATCCATCTTCTTGGTTCCGTTACAGTGACATGTAGATCCATCTTCTTGGATCCGTTACAGTGACATGTAGATTCATCTTCATGGTTCTGTTACATTGACATGTAGATTCATCTTCATGGTTCAGTTACAGTGACATGTAGATCCATCTTCATGGTTCAGTTACAGTGACATGTAGATCCATCCTTTTGGTTCAGTTACAGTGACATGTAGATCCATCTTCTTGGTTCAGTTACAGTGACATGTAGATCCATCTTCTTGATTCAGTTACAGTGACATGTAGATCCATCTTCATGGTTCCGTTACAGTGACATGTAAATCCATCTTCATGGTTCCGTTACAGTGACATGTAGATCCATCTTCATGGTTCCGTTACAGTGACATGTAGATCCATCTTCATGGTTCCGATACAGTGACATGTAGATCCATCATCTTGGTTCATTAACAGTGCCATGTACACCCATCATCTTGGTTCAGTAACAGTGACATGTAGATCCATCTTTATGGTTCCGTTATAGTGACAGATCCATCTTCATGGTCCCGTTACAGTGACATGTAGATCCATCTTCTTGGTTCCGTTACAGTGACATGTAGATCCATCTTCATGGTTCCGTTTCAGTGACATGTAGATCCATCTTCTTGGTTCCGTTACAGTGACATGTAGATCCATCTTCTTGGATCCGTTACAGTGACATGTAGATTCATCTTCATGGTTCTGTTACATTGACATGTAGATTCATCTTCATGGTTCAGTTACAGTGACATGTAGATCCATCTTCATGGTTCAGTTACAGTGACATGTAGATCCATCCTTTTGGTTCAGTTACAGTGACATGTAGATCCATCTTCTTGATTCAGTTACAGTGACATGTAGATCCATCTTCATGGTTCCGTTACAGTGACAGATCCATCTTCATGGTCCCGTTACAGTGACATGTAGATCCATCTTCTTGGTTCCGTTACAGTGACATGTAGATCCATCTTCTTGGATCCGTTACAGTGACATGTAGATTCATCTTCATGGTTCTGTTACATTGACATGTAGATTCATCTTCATGGTTCAGTTACAGTGACATGTAGATCCATCTTCATGGTTCAGTTACAGTGACATGTAGATCCATCCTTTTGGTTCAGTTACAGTGACATGTAGATCCATCTTCTTGATTCAGTTACAGTGACATGTAGATCCATCTTCATGGTTCCGTTACAGTGACAGATCCATCTTCATGGTCCCGTTACAGTGAATGTAGATCAATCTTCTTGGTTCCATTACAGTGACATGTAGATCCATCTTCATGGTTCTGTTACATTGACATGTAGATTCATCTTCATGGTTCAGTTTCAGTGACATGTAGATCCATCTTAATGGTTCCGTTCCAGTGACATGTAGATCCATCTTCATGGTTCCGTTACAGTGACATGTAGATTCATCTTCATGGTTCCGATGCAGTGACATGTAGATTCATCTTCATGGTTCCATTTCAGTGACATGTAGATCCATCTTCTTGGATCCGTTCCAGTGACATGTAGATCCATCTTCATGGTTCCGTTCCAGTGACATGTAGATCCATCTTCATGGTTCCGTTACAGTGACATGTTGATCCATCTTCATGGTTCCGATACAGTGACATGTAGATTAATCTTCTTGGTTCAGTTACAGTGACATGTAGATCCATCTACATGGTTCTGTTACAGTGACATGTAGATTCATCTTCTTGGTTCCGTTACAGTGACATGTAGATTCATCTTCATAGTTCTGTTACAGTAACATGTAGATCCATCTTTATGGTTCCGTTACAGTGACATGTAGATCCATCTTCTTGGTTCAGTGACAGTGACATGTAGATCACTCTTCTTGGTTCCGTTACAGTGACATGTAGATCCATCTTCATGGTTCCGTTACAGTGACATGTAGATTCATCTTCATGGTTCCGTTACATTGACATGTAGATCCATTTTCATGGTTCCGTTACAGTGACATGTAAATCCATCTTCATGGTTCCGTTACAGTGACATGTAGATTCATCTTCATGGTTCCGTTACAGTGACATGTAGATCCATCTTCATGGTTCCGTTACAGTGACATGTAGATTCATCTTCTTGGTTCTGTTACAGTGACATGTAGATCCATCTTCTTGATTCAGTTACAGTGACATGTAGATCCATCTTGATGGTTCCGTTACAGTGACATGTAGATCCATCTTCATGGTTCCGTTACAGTGACAGATACATCTTCTTGGTTCCGTTACAGTGACATGTAGATTCATCTTCATAGTTCCGTTACAGTGACATGTAGATCCATCTTCATGGTTCCGTTGTATTGACATGTAGATCCATCTTTATGGTTCTGTTACAGTGACATGTAGATCCATCTTTATGGTTCCGTTATAGTGACAGATCCATCTTCTTGGTTCCATTACAGTGACATGTAGATCCATCTTCTTGGTTCAGTGACAGTGACATGTAGATCCATCTTCATGGTTCCGTTACAGTGACATGTAGATCCATCTTCTTGGTTCCGTTTTAGTGACATGTAGATCCATCTTCTTGGTTCTGTTCCAGTGACATGTAGATCCATCTTCATGGTTCCGTTACAATGACATGTGGATCCATCTTCTTGGTTCCGTTACAGTGACAGACAGATCCATATTCATGGTTCAGTTTCAGTGACATAAAGAAGTGTGGCTTGACGTCAGGTTCAAGTTGGAACAAACCATTCTTTTACCATGAAGGTCAGAACAAAGGCATAGGCAAAAGGGGGCACTGACCTCCTAAATCCTGCGGTTGGCCCCTCAAATGTGACGGGCAGCCAAAATACAGAATTAACAAAAATAAAATATTTTTTTAGTTAAGTCAGCAGATTTATTTGCGATGTTTTGTTGTTTACCCAGGCCACAATTTTAACATTGTTATAACAAATGTTAGATTGTTTTGTTCAACTTGAGCTATTGAATGCATGGATACAATTTGTACAACATTCCGTTAAAACATGTGCGAGTTAGCTAAAATCGTTGATTTAAGATGTATTTTTTTCATATTTTTTAATGCAGACCTCGACTGCAGCGGCAAAGGACAGCAATGTATGTGCTGATTGTCACAATAGGTTCAGTAAAGCATCAGATCAGAGAGAAAGTTCACCTCTTAGCGCTTGTTTTTGTTCCGAAGATGAAGCAAATGTTTGTTTTCACAAAGCCTGCACATATGAAAAATCGTGACTAAAACTTCTTCAGTAACACTCAGCAGCCAATCAGATTTAAGTATTCAGCCGGACTATTTAAAGAGCAGAAACACAATGTTAGTTTCTTATGGCTGTATATCAGCATCTTTGTTTTCTTGGAGTAATACTGCAGACATTAAAGTATGTACAGTTCTGCTTATCTTACTGTTGATGAGTTTTGTGCACACAAATTACAGTTCTGTGTTCATACTTTATAAATTTAAACTTTTCAGACAATGAAAATGAAAGAAAAATGTTCTCTTTGCCTTTTTTTTGTTCAAAAGCTGCATGCTGGAGAATCATTGTGTATTTCAGTCTAAGGTAGGGCTGGGTGAAAAATCGATTTTAAAGATTAATTTGAATTTGATGTTTTAGCTGATTTATTTTGAGAACGTTTCAATTTTATTTTCCCAAAGCTCTGCTTTCTTGGACTTCAGCAAAGTGCAGAAGTGAAAGCGGCAGCAAGTAAAGAGGATGTTCTTCTGCAAGGCAGGGAGAGAGAAAAAAAACTCACAGTAAAAACAAGCCCCCCTTAGTGAGACCCCCCCCCACACACACACACACACGCACACACACACGCACACACACAGACACACGCACAGACACAGCCTCTGCTGATTATCTACATGTAGTGATTAGTTTTAGGTGGAGGATAAACCTGCTGAATTTAGAGCAACAACAGAACTTTTAAGGTGTTTCTGTGTAAAATAGTGTTAGAATTTGGCTGATAAAATAAATGTTTGGTCTGTAGATTTTTAGTTTATCATCTGGACAACTTAGCCAGTGTTTCAAAAATGTAATTTCGGCCCCTGTGTGGAGGTATTTTAGTTATTTAAAATCTGACAAAAACAGAGTAACATGTACTGCAAATTGTGTAGAAGGCATGTTCCTTCTAAAACTGGAAACACCACCACATTTTTATCACCTGAAGCAGTTCCACCAAGCATGTTCAACCTCAGACTGAAATAAACCAGAATTCTCCAGAAAAAAACAACAAAGTTCAGACCTTCACAGCAGCAGTATAAACTACCAGAAGAAATTCAGAGAATTTGCTTTCAGTTTCTAGCTTATTCACAGGATGTTGACAAAATGTTTGTCAGTTTGATGTTTGTCCTGGAAAACTTGTAAACATTAGAATTTATTTGTGGAATGAATGCTTTGTTTTTAAATGGAACTGATCAAACCGTTTAGAGCAGCACAGAAGGAAGACAGAAAGAAGGAGAATAGAGCCGAGAGATAAAAAAAAAGCTGCATGAGAAGAAGCAGAGATCGAGGCTCGTGCTCAAGCAGACTGATAGCACAGGGAGCGCACGGACACTGAGTGTGTGTCTACAAGAGGAGCAGCGAAAGGGGGAGGAGAATTGTTGAAAGCATGAGAGTAAGCTGCTTACAGTTATATAGTTATAGTTGCAGAAAAAAGCGGTTGAACAGAAGGATGAGGAGCTTAGGAACAATGGTTAGGGAATAAGTGAATGATTGATCTTATGAAAATGTATTATGTTCCAATGTGAGAAATAAGATAAAAAGATGAAAAAATAAAGGGCTGCACGGTGGTGCAGTGGTTAGCGCCAATGTGTCACAGCAAGTCTGGTTCAAGTCCCAGCTGGGGGATTTGAAACAGTCTCACCAATGGGGGACCTTTCTGTGTGGAGTTTGCATGTTCTCCCCGTGCATGTGAGGGTTTTAACCGGCTTTCCCACTCCATCCAAAAACAAGAGGAAGAGAATTAGGTCGCTTTTAGAGATTGTGGCTGAAGAAGTTATGAGAGTGAAAAGAAAGTGCAGAAGAGAAAGCTGAAGAATGGTTTTGGGACGCTGATAATAATCCAGCTAATCCAGAAGGTTACTTAAACATACAGGAGATCTTTTCACTGAAGAACAAAAGTTGGAAATTGATTTGTGGCCAAAAAGGCAGATGTGATTTGCATGTTATATTGCGGCTTAAAACCAAACCAGGACCAGATCAAGAATAAAGCAAAGTAACTCCAACAAGAATCTAGTTTCAAACTTTAATTTTGACAAAGTTTGGTTGCCTCCACTGATAATGAAAACCTATAATAAAGATGAAGATGAGATGTTTTAGTTTATTTGAACCTAACAGGCTGCAATATAACAAGAGTGAAAAATGTAAGGGGGTCTGAATACTTTCTGTACCCACTGTGTGTGTGTGTATGTCTATATATATATATCTATAGCTATATAGATATAGCTATAGATATAGCTATATGTATAGATATATATGTTATATACATGGTTTTTTAAATTTTTTGTACAGTTCTGCAGCAGAGTGACGTTAGTGTAGGCTCAGTAGCAATTATCATGATGCGTCATGGGTCTTTATTTTGAAAAACAATTAAATGTTAAAAATAACAAAATTAAAGTAATAATATTTTTTGCATGTGACCATAGTATAAGCAGAATAATGTCTTTCAATGTGTCAATTATCAGAAATAAATGGAATTCGTGGAAGCAGCTGTCCTCTGCTTCAAGGTGGATGATTCATGCCTCCATGTCCCTCTGATAATGGACTCGTCAAAGGGCATTATTCGTCACATTATCAAAGAATTAAATACACTCCACATATCTATTCTTTTTCTTTTTATTCAAGAATTTCCAGTCTTCTTCTACTCATCTTTTACATTTTTGGAGGTTTTCCATCGGTAAGTCACCTTTGTAACTAAATCTTAAAAAAACAAACTTTACTAACCCGCTTATGTCGCAGTGAAACAATTTTTCTTGCATCCTGTGTCTGTTCCAGGTGTGCGGTCCATAATGTCACTTTTAAGGAAAGAGATGGAGAAATACAGAGATGTGGATGAAGACGAGCTGCTGAAGAAACTGTCGGAGGACGAACTGCTACGGTTGGAGGATGAACTCCAGGAGCTGGATCCTGATGTGAGTTAAAAGGATTGATGTCTAAGTTTCTGTCTGTCTGTGTCTGTGAAGAGCGGCGAGAGCTTCCCTCTCATCGTTGTCAGTCTGTCTCATTGCCAGGCGATGGTTCAGAAATTATGTCGGCTTCAGTGAAAGCTCTGAAAACAGCTCAAGTAGAGACCTTAGCCCAGGCATCCACAATCCATTCATATTTGAAGGTGTAACCTGCCAGGGCGTTGCCTCTTAGTCTTGGTAAACGTGTGTGCACGTGCAAACATACTGAAAAAACGTGTGTGAAAAGTTTGGCTGTATCTGCACAGCCACAGTTGTGCTTGTAGGGAGCACAGACTTCCAGGAGAGCTGAAAATCAGACCCACGCTCCATTGTAGTTATCACCAGCACAGGAGAAAAACTGTCAATTTCAGCACATGATGTAGTAACATGATTATCTTCTGAAGGGACAGACAGAGGAACGCTGTCAGACAAATAATCCGCCTGTATGTTCGCTGGCCGGGTAAAGCTTGCACTATGAAATGTGCCAGTCTTTATGTTTCAGTTGCACTAAGGTGGGTTTCTGCAGTATTTGGGCCGTGGTATAGCTTTACTGCCATCAACATCGTTTCCCAGGAGCACACCTTCACTGTCTGTGATCCACCTGTGTCCCCGAAAATGCGCACCATGCGTTCATTTGTGCGATCACCACTGCTGTGTCGGCGAGAAATTTTCCTGCAGTCAGTCAAGCGTAGCGTTGCCCAAAGTCGCTCACGAACATTTTTACAGAATATAGAACTTGGTACATACAAAAGGCGCACTGGACTATTAGGAGCACGGCTGATTCTTGAAAAAAAGTTTCGGCTTTTTAGGTGAGGAAAATATGGTAACAAAAGCCAAAAAACACTTTTGTGACCTCCTAGCAAAAGGGTATAAAACATTTTTTTGAATTGCAGTTCTGTGTTAAAGGAATTTGTTCATGTGAGATATGAGTTTCATACAGCTTTTCAAGTCTAAAAAAAATAGAATTCAGGAAAATGCTACAGATGCTGAGACATGGAGACAACAAATATTAATAACTGTATTTCTAACACACCTTTTTAATGGTATTGAACATAATTGAACTGAAATTCATCAGCACTGACTGTGATGACCTGGAGTTGATGTTTCTGATTTTTTCTGGTTTTGGACTTTGGATTGCGCATAAACTGGATATAAAACACACGTCTTATCCCACCAGATTGTAGCTGCTCTTGAATAAACATAACCAACATTAGCTTTAAACTTTAAGTGTTTAAACTACTTGCCAACTAACAATAAAAACAATTATGACAGTTTATTAAACCTTGATTAATGGATGGAGTCAGCTTCTTTCCTTTTATTTCTGGCATTAAAACATAACAAATTAAATGAGGTAAAAATGGAAAAAAATGAACTATTTTTCAAAAAAGACAAATTTTATTCTCATTACCTCAAATATAACAAGTGTAGTTTGTGCTGCGTGTTCACAACACCATTCAGCCTAATTTCACTCTGACTCTAAGTTTCCAAACTGCACAAGGCTCTTTTTTGTTGCCAGGAAAATGAGCATTTCTACATGTTTTGGTCCTCCTTGAAAAGTCCAACAAACATGACATTTAATTCTGTTGCTCTTTATTTTTCGCTCCCATATGTTAACATTGCTGCATGGAAGTACCTGCCCAAAGCAACACACACCGAGAGCTTACAATACAAGTCTGATGAAGCGACAATGGCAAGTTAACAATCTCCCTCTTATTAAAATATATATATATATATGTATATATAAATATATATATATTTAGACAACAATGAACAAATATTAAATTTCTGGTATGCTAATGTGAACTTGAAACAATAAACAATGAACAGTTGCATAAACAAAATATATGTGCGAAAAGGCTGAGCGATAGTGACGTTTTTATGTTGCGATATTGTTTTTTTCCATATCAGATGATAACGATACATATCAAGATATAAATTAACCCTTTAACTTATGTCGTGATATATATCTTTTTTTATTAACACCTTAATCTCAAAATGTCCGCCTGGACTTTTCTGCTAATTTTGACTCTAAAAGGGTCAGAGAATGTCCTGGAAATGTGTGCCTTTGCCTGTTTTTCAAGAAAACATTGAATTTTCAATATCTACCATTATTTCACATTTATATGAGTGTAATAACAATTTTAAAAGAAATTAAACCCAAAATTGAATTTCAATGTTTAGTGTTTTTAGTGAGAAAAACAGTGCAATTGAATATGAACAGGTTTTGCATGTTAAAAGTTTAAACTGAACAAGTATAGAACTATTTACAACATTTCCAGAGGGTGTGTTCCAACTACCGGGGAATCACACTCCTCAGCCTCCCTGGGAAAGTCTATGCCAGGATACTGGAGAGGAGGGTCCGGCCAATAGTCGAACTTCAGATTCAAGAACAGCAATGCGGTTTCCGTCCTGGTCGTGGAACTGTGGACCTGCTCTACACCCTCTTTAAGGTGCTGGAGGTTTTGTGGGAGTTCACTCATCCTGTCCATATGTGTTTTGTGGATTTGGAGAAGCCATTTGACTGCGTGCCCCGTGATGTCCTGTGGAGGGTACTTTGGCAGTATGGGGTCTGGGGAGCCTTACTCAGGGCTGTCAGGTCTCTGTATGACCAGAGCAGGAGCTTGGTCGGCATAGCTGGCACTAAGTCAGACCTGTTCCCAGTGCATGTTGGACTCAGGCAGGGCTGCCCTTTATCAACAGTTCTGTTCATAGTCTTTATGGACAGAATTTCTAGGTGCGGCCAGGGTCCGGAGGGGGTCTGGTTTGGGGACCACAGGATTTTCTTTCTTCTGGTAAACACAGGAGCTACTCGCAAGCTTTTAGGTGAGATTACAGTAATGAAACAATATCAACAATAAAGTGCAAAGTTTCAGCTTTCAGAAACGGTTAGAATTATTCAAATTGAGCAAACTATTAAGAAATTATGGTAATTCAAAGAGTGCTTGACCCAATGTGTCATGGGTGAAACGCTCAGTTCTGAAGAGTTAAATAAAAATTATAATTTAGTTTGAACGCTTGTTGCTTATTAGAGAAATATGTAATCATCAGCTGGTTGTTTAGATCTGAATATTTATTTCCTATCATACTTTAAACCTAACTGATGCACTGAAGGAACATGATGCAACAATTTTTTCCACAGAAAACTAAAAATGGCATAAAAATGACGAACTAAACCAAATTTTAAAGCAAAAGCTTTCGAGTTTCAAAAGAGAACATCAATAAAACAGAACACTAGACTGCTTGATCAGTTCCATTTAAAAACAATGCATTAATTCTACTAATAAATAAAAAGTTTTACAGAACAAAAATAAAATTGACAAACATTTTTGACAGCATCCTGCGACCAAGCAATGAACCAGAAGCAAATATTTTGCAAGAAAATTTTGGTTTATTTCCATCTGAGATTGAGCATGCTTGGTGGTACTGCTTCAGGTGATAAAAAGGTTGTTGACTTGTCTTCTGCACAATTTGCAGTGCACGTTACTCTGTTTTTGTCAGATTTTAAATAATAACTGAGATTTTGAGGTTTTTAGGTGGACAATCCTCACACCTGTTGGGGGGACTAGGGAGGAAAAATAGCGTTTTGGGCCAACTGTGGTACATTGCAGCAATGCTTTTAATGTGCACTGTCCCTGTGAAATAAACGAATAAACGAAAATAAACTAATTCCAACATTTTTTTTCCATTGCCATCTCATATTAATTTTAAAACTTCGTTTGGATATCCATGACAAATCAGGGTTTCGTTAGTTTTTTTTTTTTTTGGTGCTAAGTCAGCAGTTTCTTTTGTTTTCTGTTTACCCTGGTCACAGTTTTAACATTGTTATATCAAATGTTATATTGTCACGTTCAGCTTGAGCTACCGAAAGTGTGGATACCCTTTTTACAACATTCTGTCAAAACATTTGCTAGCTAAGACTGTAGCAGTGGCGAGCCCACCACTCACACTCCATTTATATTCTACAACTTCTAATTCCAACATTTTTTCCACAGTACTTTGCCAATGATGCTCGAGCAGCTACAAGACAATCAATGAAAATCCCCAGGCCAAGTTTTCATTTGTAGCTTGTACTAAAGAGGCTTTTTTTTAAATTCAAAGATGGCGGCCTCTTCTTAATGTCAAAGGTCAATGAAACTTCTGTGGTGGTTGTAGACTCTGGCTGGCGGCACGTTTGTGAAGTTTAGTGAAAATCTGAGGAACCGGTGTTGTTTTCCCATATTGTGGAAAAGCGTGAAAATCACCAAATCTCACACTTTGCTTCAGAATGGCCGCCAAGCTGTGGGTCATATGGCAATCCCATAATATTTTCAAAAATTCTCCTTGATATTCATTTGGGTATTTTTAAATATTATTTTCAACTCCATAAGCGATTTTTGGCCTGGGAGAAGCAGGACTTGAGGCTTTTAAAGGCCAGTGTGACCGCAGGCGTCCAGTATAGCTGATGCGGATCACCCTTTAACAGCAAGGTGAGTGGAGCAGCGACCGTGCTGAAGACTCTGATGACCCGCTAGAAGTTGACAAAACTCATGAACCTCTGGACCTCCCACATAGACTCAGGCCGTGGCCACCGGAGCTTCCCTTGGTCCATGGCCACCACCTGATCACTGATGACGTGGCCCAAGAAAGAGTTGGACGTCCAGTGGAGTTCACATTTCTCTCATTTAGTGTTCAACCGGTGGGTGATGAGGCGGTGCAGGTGCTCCTCCAAAGTGTCAGAATAGACCAGGATGTCCTCTATGTACGCAATGACAAACTTGTTAAGCAGGCCCCGAAGTCCCACTCACCCATTCACACACACGTCCACACACTGATGGTTGCTCTGCTGCCGAACACAACCTCCCACCAGAGGCAATGTGGGGTTCAGTGGACACTTCAGCGCATGGGAGGGCAAGGCAGGAATTGAACCTGCAATCTTCTGATCAGAGGTCGACCATCCTGCACCAGGGTTGCCTTTTGAGTAACTTCTGAGTTAACACTTTATAAATGTAAACATTTCAGATAATAAAAATGAAGAAAAAAAGTATTCTTTCCGGCATTTTTTTTTCGAAGCTGCATATTGTCTTATTTATCTGAATATTTTTAATTGACTGATAGCACTAGCATCCATAAAATCCGCTACTTTAAAAAAAAAAACATTAAAATTGTACATACACTGGCAAGATTTTTTCATAACTAAGATTCAAATATTCAGCTAACCCTAACTAACTCGTTTTTTTCTCTCCAAAAAGTCACTTTTTAAGGTGGAATGAATAATACTCACTGCAAGGATTTGCAAACACCTGATTTGCCCGATAAAGTTACAGTCTAGTTACAGAAACATTTAGTGAATTTCCATCTTTTTTTTTTTTTAGAATGCCCTGCTACCTGCTGGACTACGGCAGAGGGACCAGACCAAGAAAGCACCAACAGGAACGTTTCAGAGAGACAACCTCCTGGCTCATCTGGAGAAACAGGCCAAAGAACATCCAGACAAAGAAGACCTAGTTCCCTTTACTGGTGAGAAGAGAGGTAGGAACCAGCAATCGCCCTTAAATTCTATGTTAAAATTCTGGTGTGTCTTTGACCTGAAAGGTTTTGTGACCGTTCTTAGTGCTGTTCTTCTGACTGAATCAGGTTTTGTTTATTATTTGCTTCGTTTTGTTGTTATTTCGGACAAAAGCTTCTGATAAAAATGACTATTATTGTATATACACTATTTATTTAACAAATGAGTTGTACAATAAACATAAAAATATAGACATTGAAAAAGATAAAAATAATATAAAAATAAAAATATAAAGTATAATAATTGATGTTTTTCTTTCAAATGTTGCTTTCACTAAAGCAGGGGTCTCAAACTGGTGGCCCGTGGGCAAATTGCGACCCCTAAGATAATATTTTGCGGCCCGCGCCTTAATATGAAAGTTTGATGTTAGTGTGGCCCGCCAGTTTTGCATGAATGGCCTTTCACAGTGTTGCTGAGGAGCTGACGAACCAACCATTCACGGTGGGGTATATGGCTGTTTGGGGCATGGTATTGGCCAGGCTTGAAGCAGGGAAACATTTAGGATGGAAACCTGACATCCATTTGTTTTTTTTTAGAACAGCAGCACAACACAACAATGCCCCTGTAGCCCCTATGAGAAGAGCTGTGTCAGTTACTACCTGTAGTCTGAACCAGCTGAACATCATCACATTTTTAAAAATAGGAAAGTTCCATGAAAGTGATTCATAAATGTGGTGTTTAAAATAAATGAAGATGTTTTTTAGTGTTATCTTTTCTTCCAGGAGATTCTTTTTAAATGAAATAAACAGTTGTGTATGTTTTGGATTGACATTATGTCACTGACTAAAAATGCATTTCTCTCACCATGACACCAGCTCTGTATTTTGTCTTTATTGTATATTTATGTTGTATTTCTCCAACCCGTCTTAAAATCTGTCCAGAAAAATTAATTTGTCTGACATTAAAGCAGTCTGTGTGTCTCCAGCTCATTAGCATAGCATCAGGATGATAGTGTAGTCAATGTCTTAGTGACAACTGGGTCTCTAAATAAACACTAAAATTGTATGGTCTCTGCTGTAAGTACAGTAGCTTTATTCTCTAGTTCTGACCAGATTCTATTAAGAATTGCTGCATGTTCCTGCTGTTTCATCAGCCAAATGCTACACAGACGGGAAATAACAGCAGTGCCCACATGGGTGCATGCGCACGCTTGCTGTGTTTGTATAGATGGGGGGAGGGAATGTCTAATTATGACGCACGTTTTTTAATTTTCGAATGATAACAGTAGAGGAACATAAAAACAATTCACCAAAAGGAGTGGAATATTTCTCACAGTGAACATAAAATCCTTATTACCTTATCATACACAGGTTATTTGTGGCGAGGTACTAAATAAAACTTATGTTCGTCATCAAAAAGTAGGCGCTCACTACTTCACTTATAGGCGGTGAATGTTCACTACCAGTTACTTTAGTGCTGCTGTTAGTTTGTTGAGATAATCTGGCAAAATTTGATTCCACCCTCCCTCAAGTTGGATTGACTGGATAGGCACTTTTTTCGTATCATACAAGCATGCACTGCAAGATACTCCCACAATAGCACAACAGGGTTTAGATCTGTGGCTGTGCTGGCCACTCTATTACAGATAGGATACCGGCTGCCGTCTTCTCTCGATCAAAATCGGATGTTGCACCTTGATTAGTGATCAGATTTTTTATTTATTTCTATTATAATCAGCGCTGTTTATTTTAAGCTTATTGTCGATAAATATTCCACTTTAAGTTTGCATTTCATAAGTAGATCACAACATTTTGTTAATGAAAAGTGTAGCAGAATATGGCTCCAGTTCAAGCAGAAGGCAAACAAAAACAGTTCAGGCAAGCTAGAAAGATGTTCACAGATTCATATTTCCGGGACCAATAAATCTTTTATTGAATGTTTAAAACTGACAATAAGTGTCTATTGTTTTTTTCGTAATGCAAACACCAACCAACAAATGCATTTTAAATAAAGAGAGAGTTTGGGCTTGTGTTTCTTGAGAATGGTTCTCTTTGTTGCCAACAGTGACGGCAGTAAGGCAGCTGCACAGCGAATGCTAACTGTGCTAAGTGCTAGCTCCAGGAAATAGTGATTTAATGTTTTAAGACTCGAGCTCTTCTTTAGAATGCCTTTTTTTATTTCTCTGACAAATCTCCACTTAATAAAACTAGATATATAGCATTACCTACGATAATGCAAGTACGAATTCTGTAAGCTGAATGTGGCCCTGAAGATTCTAGTGCTGATTGCTGAAAACACTGAAACTGATTGCTGAAACCGCTGAAGCTTAAAGCTTGCTTCAATTTGGGCTAAATGCCAAATTAGCCTAAGAAACTGGCAAGCTGACAGCAGATGTCAATCTTCAGATCCAACTCACATTTCATTCTCTGAGAAAGCAGATTTGTTTTGGGAGAGCCAAGGCCAAAGAGCTCGGGGGAGTCAGATTAGATAAAATACTTTCGGGAACCAGCCAATCAACAATTTGTGACTGCAGGGTGTGTCCTTGGCTGGTTTAGCAAGGCTTGAGGTGATGTTTTTTAATGGTCCAAGTTGTGTGGAATTTAGGCCAGACTCCCTTCAATTAGACTAGAAAATCTCTCCAAGTTGATATCCATTGTCCACACAAGTTCAAGAGTCGCCAGTTCTCTGCCTTTCTGGGCAAATGAGGCACTGTGCCTTTGATCTGTTTGTGAGAGTTCAACGCTGTGAGTTGTTGCAGCTCGTATTCCTCCATTGAGCTCCAACCGCTCGCCACACATGGGTCCCAGCTTCCAGTCTGATCAATAAATCAGAAATCCTCTGATCCCAACTATGAGGAATCTGATTATCAGAAATCCAAATAAATACACATCTTCAACATCTTCCACAGAGAGCTGGGTCAGACACACCAGCGTCCACTTACCCCATGGATCATTGGTGTATCCAACCACGTGGGTTCCATCTGGGCAGGATTTCCTGTTTCTTAGTGTGGAAAAAAGTCAATCAAATTCAAAGACCAGCTGATCAGATTCATTCCTCTGAGAGTAAAATGCAAAAAGAGGCACAAGAATGAAAAAATGCCATCTCAGAGGAAGGACTGGACAAAAGATTAGGAAGTGACACAGGAAGAGAGAAATGAAAAAGCAACAGGCTTCAGCAAGAGCCGGAAGAAGGAAAGCACGTGCGCAATGTGCTAAGAGCGAGCACAACATTAACTCCCTGATACACACTTCCAGGATCTACAGTACTGATATTGGGATTTCATTCGGGCTTGAGAATTGTTGGATGGTGACAAAGAGAGGAAAGGTAATCCAGACTGAAGGGGTCTTACTCTCAGAAGGAACAATAGCAGACATTGAGGACATTTACAAGTACCTTGGAAATCCACAGGTAAATGCAACAAAGAAAGCCGCAACAGCCAAATTCCTTCCACAAGTAAGACAAGGTGAAGGCTGTGCAAAGAGGCGCCTGATACAATCTAGCACATAACTGCAGGGTGTAAGATTCTAGCTGGGAAAGCTTACATGGAAGCCACAACCAAATAGCTGGGATAATATACAGGAACATGTGTGCAGAATATGTACTGGAAACCCCAAAGTCAAAATGGGAAACACCTCTGAAAGTGGTAGAGAATGAGAGAGCAAAGATCCTGTGGGACTTCCAGATACAGACGAACAGGATGGTAATTGAAAACTAACCAGACATTGTAGTGGTGGATAAAGAACAGAGGAAAGCTGTTGTGGTGGATGTGGTAGTACCAAACCATGGCAACATCAAGAAGAAGGAACATAAGAAACTAGAGAAATACAAGGGGCACAGAGAAAAAATGGAGAAAGCATGGAAGGTAAAGTGGTAATTGGAGCACGCAAGGATGTAACCTCCAAACTGGATGAGTGGCTACAGCAGATCCCTGGAAAGACCTCAGACATCTCAGTCCAGAAAAGTGCAGTACTAGGAACAATATATAGTGTTCAGGTCAGAAGTTATAGCTCTGTCTCCCTTCTGGTCATCGGCGGGAGTCATCACCAGATCATTGACTCACTACATCTCCCAGCCACCTCAGCACATAGTCCTTGGATCTTGCTCACCTTAATCCCATTGTCAATTACCCATTTGAAACTTAAGCAGTGCACTGAGCCTCGCTAGATCCAGTGTCTGACAACCACGAAAGAAGCCATATTGGCGCCCCTGAAGGCCAACCCACCAAGCTGCCGTTGAGGTCGCATCTCCTCTGGCCATCCAGCCATCCTCACCAGCCACCAGAGCCAGCGCACCTAGCCCCTCTCGAAATGAGGATCTATGGGAGGCGTTCATTAAACAGCGTGCCACACAGCTCCATATGCACCGGTACTATGTGCCATTGACATCATCTTCGGAGCTTTGCCCGCCAGAGGACGGGTGTTCTGCTGTCCCAGCCTGAGTCGCATGCTATTCAGGCTTACATCCAGGAGGCCAAGGGCTTTTTCCGACCATCAAGTCTCCAGCTTTGGGAGACGAAAAAGGATGTTGGTCTGAGACAGGATATGAATTACTGCAACCATGAAGTACTGCTACCCCCTGCCTCTGGTTCCTGCATTCCTGGAGAAGCTGCGCACAGCCCGCTTCTTCACAAAGTTGGACTTAAGAAGCGTGTATAACCTCATCTGTATTTGAGCAGGGGATGAGTGGAAAACTGCATTCTCGACCACCTCCAGACACTATAAGTATCTGTTCATGCCCTTTGGTCTGTGCAATGCCCCCTCATTGTTCCAGGCTCTCGTAAATGACATCTTCCGAGATATGCTGCAACGCTTTGATATTGTATACATCGATGACATCCTGATAGATGCAGACTCCTTTGAGGAGCACGTCTTTCATTTCCGGCAGGTGTTGAAGAGGCCAATCACCCAAAGACTGTTCGCCAAACGAGAGAAATGCGAGTTCCATATGACCTCCATCGTATTCTTGGGGTATAAGACCAGCACTGACGGTGTGGCTATGGACCAGGTGGAGGCGGTGCTGCAATGGCCCCAGCCGACCACAGTGAAGGTCGACTTTGTCAAGTTCTACTGGCGCTACATCCAGTGCTTCAACACTTTGAAGGCCCCTCTCATCTCCCTCCTGAAAGAAGCTCCCAAGCAACGCTTGTGGTCTTTGTCAGCCACTGAAGCATTTCGGAGGCTGAAGCAGCCCTTTACATATGCGCCTCCTCTCCACCACCCTGACCTGTTCGTCCAATTCATTGAGGAGGTGGACGCATCAAACTCAGGGGTCGGAGCTGTGCTCTCACAACACTGTGGTCAGCCAGCCAAGATGTTCCCATACGCATACTTCTCCAGGAAGCTGAACGAGGAGAGAAATTACGATGTGCGTGTGACGACTGTGGCCGTATTTAGTTTCGTTTTTCGTTGAATTCCGTGCTTTATTTCTGTCAGAGTGGGACCTCTGTATTTTTGTGGATCTTTGTGTGTCTCTCTGTTGATTTATTTCAGGTGTTGGCAACTAGCGTTCTTTGGAACTTGCTCCCTGTGTGTGTGGCTAGCACGCAACTATGGAGAGAAAATAGTATCAGCCAGGTTTGTGAATCCAGAATTCTTGATTTGTAACTCGTACAAAACATTTTGTGCATAAGTACAAACATTACAAAATTCAAAAAATTAAAAATACAATGTACATACACACAACTTAAAATTACAACAGTTTTAAACTAACTAAATGCACAAATCTTTCAAAAATACGCACAAATCACAGCACAGCTTCTTCCCCTGAGCCATGCGCATTCTTAACACTCACCAGTGTTTCACCAGATATTATTTATAATCGATGTTCAAAGCGGCTGATAAGAAAACTGATGACCTAGCATTCTAGCAGCATTTTAATGCATCACTTACACACAAATCTTTTCTTTCTGGGAGACGTGAAAAGAGTCTCACATGAGATTTGTGCGTAAATGTGGTTTTGTGTGTGCGTAACAAGCGACGTGTGCATATTTTTTAAAGATTCGTGTGTGTAGTTAGTTTTAAGCTGTTGTAATTTTAAGTTGTGCATGTGTACATTGTATTTTGTATTTTTTTAATTTTGTGATGTTTGTACTTATGTACAAAAGGTATTGTATGAATTACAAATCAAGAACTACGCAGGCACAAATCCAAAGTTACGTACAAATCGAGAATTACACACACGCAACTGAAGAATTACGTACACAGAAATCGGGGTAATACTATATTCTCTCCATATGGCCCTGTGTGTGTGGTTAGCGCTCTGTGAGGACAATCCTCTGAGAATAAGTACTTCTTTGGGAAAAAAGTTTTATCTTGGGTAGGGGGGTGTTATGGCTGAGGCCGTATTTAGCATAGTCATTCTTTGTATTTTGTGTTTCTTTTCTGTCAGAGTGGGACCTGTGTGTTTTTGTGGATCTTTGTGTGTTTCTCTCTGTTGATTTATTTCAGGTGTGGTCTTGAAAAAGGTGTGGGCTCCAATGGACCAAAGCTGATTGGAGCAGCCTTAAAAGCACCATGTGGACCTGCAGCTGATGAGAAGGGAGCTCGGCTGCGACAGTGTCCACTGCAGCTCGGTGCTCTTTTCCACTTTATGTAGTCTATGTTGCACATTGTTGTAGGTTTATGTTAAGGCCCACTCTGTCTTTAGTATGTTGAGTTATGTAAAGTGAAGCTGTAGTTCTGGTTTTCTCCTGTTTGTTAGTCTAGGCCGGTTAGTGTTTTGTCATTGTTTTCTCTTTTCTTTCATTTGCAGGTCAGATTTCTGTGTGCAAGATAGGTGGAGGTTTTGTTGGCTTTGGTTCACCCTGAGCCTTTTGCTTCACTTTTTAGTTATTGTTGGGTGTTGTGTTCTTGTAAATAAATTAATCTTTTTGTCGAGACAAATGTTGGGCTGTTTCTTCTATATAATAGATATTTGCGTACAGGATTTCTTTTGGGTAAATTATTTTAATAACTGCAAAGTTGCACATTGATGACATTACAGCAGTGCCTAGCGAGTGAAGCGTACAGAGAGAAGGAGCGATGTACAACCATTGACTGAATTTGTTAGACGCATTTTCAGCCTAGTTAATTACGATTAATGCAGTAATTTGACATCCCCAGTTTAAGTTTGTTTATTAAATATTAGTTTCTGCCATTAATCCTGGTCTCCTGCATTTTGGGTCCTACTCCAACAGTTTCTGATATAGGATAATTCAAAATTAGTTTGCTTCTGATTCACAACATTTTAAATAAAGAAATACTCAAATGCATTTTAATCCTAATTTTCTTTATATATGTCCGAAGTCATACGCAAAGGCCACAAGAACATGTCAAAAACCCAATTTGGTTCATTAATGTTCTGAGTTTTTGTCAAATGATGTGTGTGTATATATATATTATATATAAGTTTAGGTCACTTTAGATGGATATAAAAACTTTATCAAGCTTATATTTATGCTCATGTTCTTTCCATGATGTGACTCACTGCTCCATCTCATGGTCTCCGTGCTCCATGACATGATATGAAAATGTATTCTGTTCTACTGGTTTGTAGAAGGTTCTGACCTGACTTTTTTTTTTACTTACATGTTGTGTATTGTAGGTCAGGAGAAACTAATGGAGGAAATCACACGTTCATTTAGAAGTTTATGCAGTTTGAATGTTGAACTGCATTTTCTTTTTTTTTTTTTTTATATTATTACTTTGATAGTAATCCAATCATAATTGTTGCCACTTGTATCCACTCAATCTTAAGAGTTGTATTTCTCCACAGGCTCCCTAAAAGGCAACCTGTTTGCATGAAAAGCCTTCAGAAGACTACAAAGGAACATCATGCATGTTTCAGGACAACAAAACTTGTGTTGTTGGTGATTATGTGCTCTGTTCTGATGTCTTGATCCTGCAGGGAAGGCCTGGGTGCCTAAGAAGAGAGTAGACGCCATCATGGAGAACGTTACTCTGGAGCCTGAGCTAGAGGAAGCTCTGTCTAGCGCCACAGATGCAGAGCTCTGTGATATTGCAGGTACCTTGAGGTTAAAACTGAAACCATCTTAGCCAAGTAGGAAATCTCTGAGTTCAAAAACACTAAACCTGCTCTCACTTTACGCATTCAGATGTTTCTGTGACATTCATTTGTGCTAAATTCTGGTTGTCTTTTCCATTTTCCGTCTGATGTCATTTGTGGGAAACCATCATCATCACACTGATTTGATTCCCTTCATTCTAACTCTTCTGTGTTATTCCATGTTCTCTTAATTCTTTATTTCTCCATCAGTTTCTCCACGTTTTCCTTCTTTCCCTTCGCTGCTGGACTTCTGCTCGTTCACATGAGCACCATCTGGGTATCTGGTGACCCCTCAACCAGCATGTGTGGAAGCATGCAATGCTCTTCTATGGTCCTGTTCTAGTGTGAAGCAGACTTTGTGACGTGAATGTCTGGACGTGTTTGAGAAAGAGGCACATTTTCACTCACATAATCGAGTTCTCATTTAGTGGAGCTTCTCAAACTTGATTTTAATCATTGTTTCCACATTCCTAATCACCCTCAGATGATCATCAGGGTTAAAATGTGCTTGCCTGAAATCCTACTTCTGACTGAGAACTTAAGTATTCCTAAAAAAAAGCGTATTGATCCGAAGACACTTCCACTGTGGTGGGAAATTTATACTTTTATAAAATGACCACAATCTACATCCTGCTCCACTATATCACTCAAAATATTTCAACGAGATGAAAGCTAAAGATGATTCTTCATAAAAGCTGCTTCTGTCTAACCTCTTGTTTGTGATGAACCTGTAATTATAGGAATTCAGCCTGATAAAAACCCTTAGGATCTGGGGTGTAAATCCAGGCCCCGATGGCCAGCTTCCTGCTGGTTTTCAAGAAATCCTGCCTTATCTGCTGTTGATTACCTGGATCAGGTGTGTTTAGCAAAAAAGGAGCTTCAGTGGCCAGTTGAAAGGAAAAGCTGTTGGACACAGGCCCTCGAGGCCTGGAATCTGACACCCCTACGTTAGATTTGTAAATCACAGAACAGAAACACAGACGTCTACTTTTAGGAACTCGAGCAACTGTTGATTTGCAGTAAAACTTTTAGAACATAACTTAATCATTTGGAAAAGTGAAAACATTTTTCCTTTTTTTAACCGTTTGTTCATTTTACGTCACATTTCATACAAATTCAATGTCTTCCAAGCCCACACACAGAAGGTTTTCTGAAAGCAGTGTTCGAGTGAAGCATGTCACGTTTTGTTTCAGGGATCCAAAATAGGACAGCTCAGTAGTGCAAGAAACCAGATTTTTTAATTCTTTAACTTTGAGAAACCCCAGGCGCCGGAGAAACAGTCAATGCACGGGTGCTTTGGAAACAGGAGAAGGTTAATAACGGGAAAATGACTAAGCAGCGGGAGCATTAAACAGAAGATTAAAAAGACTTACTGAAATAAGGACTACAATCTGTAGAGAGAGGAGCGGGGCAGAGTGAAGTCCTCTACAGGACTACAGCCCTGCAGAGCTTTCTAGGAATAGGCACAGGTGGAAAAAATAAGAGATGACTAGATATATAGCATTACATAAGATAATACAAGTGAGAATGCTGTAAGCTGAATGTGGCTGCTGAAGATACTAGTTCTGATAGCTAAAAAAAACGCTGAAACTGAGAGCTGAAAACTCTATAGCTAAAAGCTTGCTAAAATTTTAGCTAAATGCCAAACTAAATTAGCCTAAAAAACTGAAAAATGTCAAATTAAGCCAAAACAGTTAGAATAATGCTTAAATGTTAGCTGACCTCTGAATTAGCTGAAATAATTGGAAAAATGTCTGATTTAGCAAAAATAGCTTGCATATTGCTAAAATATCAGCAAAACTCAAAATTATGCCAAAAACTGGAGAAATTATGCTAAAACAGTTAGCATATCACTAAAATGTTAGCTAAACTTCAAATTGGCTGAACTAATTGCAAAAATGTTTAATTATCCAAAACAGCTATCAAAAACCTCAGCTTGAGCTAAAGTTTAAATTAGCCAGAAAAAACTGGAAAAATGTCTAATTTAGGTCAACATATGTAACATGTTGCTAAAATATTAGCCAAACCCCAAATAAGCTGAAAAAAGAAAACTCGTAAATTGCGTAAAATCTTAAAAACCATAAAATGTACGAAAACCAAACATATAAGCAGTAATGTCCTGAACGAGCTGCATGTTTTGATACCAAGATTGCTGAAATCGCTTAAGGTATGAAGGAGTTTTTACTTGCTTACTGCTTTCAGAAGAAAGTAGGAGAATCACTTTTGTCTGAATGCTTTCACACTGTAAAGAAATAAATTGAAGGAGGATCACTATAGTGTGAATGCTTTATTGCATTCAATCCTATTAGCAGCAGCACGGTTGCTGTTGCCATGACAGAACCTGTCCTTAAGTCAATGTTTCTGATTGGTGTTGGTGTGGAGCACTTTAACGGCCCTTGCCTGCTCCACCTGTCCTGGAGGGGTAAATGTTTTGCCGCTTTAATGGTTACCATGCCCCCCACCTCCCACTGGCATGGTTCAGATTTAAAAAAACAGTAAAATATTAGAAGCCCTTTGTGTCTGATCAGAAAAGACTAAACGAACAAACATGAGTGAAAACAAGTTTAATATGAAGATTAGTTTGGTGTTTTTGTGCTGTTTATCCTCCTCAGCAGGAAACCTGTCGCTGCTGTTGTCGCACCTCAGTATGTTTTTCACAAAGCTCCATATTCAAAGCAACAGTTTAGGTGTAAATGCAGGTGATGTAGCTGTCTAGACGAGACCACGCCAGAGTTCATGTTTAGAACTGGATGTCATGGTCTGTCTGCTGGAGATTTTGCACCTGCTTCTTTGTTGTGTCAGTAAGCATGACCAACCCAGTAAAATTTGTCTTTTTGCATTTACTTTTAAGCAACAAAATGTTTGTATTTTGTTGTTTTACAGCCATTTTGGGCATGCACACTCTGATGAGCAACCAGCAGTACTACGAAGCTCTGGCAAGCAGCACCATCGCCAACAAGCAGGGACTCAACAGTACGTACAACACACATGCACACACAAATACACACACAACACACAAACACTCATATATGAACAACTACATATGAGGTGCCGTTGGGGACATTATCCTGAATTAGCATTCATAAACACATGTGAAATCTCTCACACACAGGTAAACATACAAGTAAAAATGTGTTCAATCATGTACATGTGAAATGTGATCACACACACTAATGAAAATCCTCTCACACACATTACTGAAAATCCTTTCATACACACTACTGAAAATCCTTTCATACACACTAATGAAAATCCTCTCACACACATTACTGAAAATCCTTTCATACACACTACTGAAAATCCTTTCATACACACTACTGAAAATCCTCTCATACACACTACTGAAAATTCTCTCACACACACTACTGAAAATTCTCTCACACACACTACTGAAAATTCTCTCTCACACACTACTGAAAATTCTCTCACACACACTACTGAAAATTCTCTCACACACACTACTGAAAATCCTCTCACACACACTACTGAAAATTCTCTCACACACACAACTGAAAATTCTCTCACACACACAACTGAAAATTCTCTCACACACACTACTGAAAATTCTCTCTCACACACTACTGAAAATTCTCTCACACACACTACTGCAAATACTGTCATACACACTACTGAAAATTCTCTCACACACACAACTGAAAATTCTCTCACACACACTACTGAAAATTCTCTCTCACACACTACTGAAAATCCTCTCACACACACTACTGAAAATCCTCTCATACACACTACTGAAAATTCTCTCACACACACTACTGAAAATTCTCTCACACACACTACTGAAAATTCTCTCTCACACACTACTGAAAATTCTCTCACACACACTACTGAAAATTCTCTCATACACACTACTGAAAATTCTCTCACACACACTACTGAAAATTCTCTCACACACACTACTGAAAATCCTCTCACACACACTACTGAAAATTCTCTCACACACACAACTGAAAATTCTCTCACACACACTACTGAAAATTCTCTCACACACACTACTGAAAATTCTCTCACACACACTACTGAAAATTCTCTCACACACACTACTGCAAATACTGTCATACACACTACTGAAAATCCTCTCATACACACTACTGCAAATCCTCTCATACACACTACTGAAAATCCTCTCACAAACACTACTCAAAAATCATCTCAAACACACTACTGAAAATCCTCTCACACACTTCTGAAAATTCTCTCACAAACACTACTAAAAAATCCTCTCACAAACACTACTGGAAATCCTCTGACACACGCTACTGAAAGTCCTCTTACAAACACTACTGAATATTCTCTCACAAACACTACTAAAAAATCCTCTCATACGCCCACTACTGAAAATCATCTCACACACAAAACTGAAAATTCTCTCTCACACACTATTGTAATTTTCTGTAGAAATGGAAGGCATTTTAGTGGTAGGTGGTAGATTATTGCGAGATTTGACGGCAATCAAATGTGTTACTATTGTGATGTCTTGTTGACAGCCAAAAACATTTATGACCAAAGTAACAACCTTAAGCAATAATAAACTGGCTGCAGTAGAGACTGTTTGCACCTGAGGAAAACATGGTCTGCGTGACATTTTTCTATTTATTTTATACATTTTAAGTTCCAGAGCCCACTGCGGCTAACCGTTCCACCAACACGATCCATGTTCTGAGATTAATGTACTGACCACATTTACAATGAACATTCATACCAAAAGGCTTAGAAACATGATTAACAATACGCCGTAATTGCAACTACAGTTGCAAAGCCTGCAGGAAGCTTTTCCTGAACTTGGAACAAATGCAATAACGTTATTGTTTACCAATGATCTGTTAGGTGGGTGGCTCCCCTGCGCCCACCTGATTAGTCAGTGTAGGTTTTGAGCTCTGAAAGAGTGGAGTACCTGATGTAGATTTTGAATCAGAACTTATATTTACTTGGGGTCATTAGTCATTATTATAAAAATTAGGTATCGATCTAATCTGTGCATCATTTGTTCGTGCGTTTTTCAATTTAAAATTGAACATGAAAAATTGATAAATCGTTTTTTTTTTGTTTTTCATCTTAAAAGGAAAAAGTAAAAAAACAAAAACTAATCTGTTTTTTTTGTTTTCCGATTGCGTAATAAAACGAAAATGGAGTAGACGGATAACAAGCTTTCAGTTTTGTTTCTTGCTATTCGGTCTGAGTGACCCGGAAGTAGGTTTTTTTTTTTTTTCTTTTTTAAGTGGTTTATTGAGGGCATACGAGGCAAGGTCCAGAAAAAAGGCTTTTCCAAAGGAGTGAATGATTCAAAGTGAATGATTGTGAAATCTATTAGTGATTTGTCTGTTTGCCATATACAATGGTGAAATTTCTTTAGTCTCCTCCTTGTTGTTCCTTTGTAGAGCTGCCCTCTGCTCTTCTGGCTCTGCACAGACATTTCTGGAACTTTGCTTCTTGAAACTTGACCTGCAGAAATAACACATTTTAACTGAGCATCATATTTTATGTTTTATTGGAGTTCACCTTAAGTGTCAGTTTATGTAAACGGTTCAAATGTCTTCAATGTATATCATTTTACATATTAACTTGTTTACTGATTTAAATCTTGAATCTATATTTAGAAACACTGATCCCATATAATTACTGTAAGAATCATAGAATCAATGCTGGCTGAGGCCGTTTCTTATCTTGTGGGGCCCTAAGGAAGATGCTGTTTAAGGGCCTCCATTTTGTAAACTGTAATAAAGAGATTCCTAACCCCTTTGGTCAATTAAGACAGCTCTATGTAAGAAAATAAAAACGCTATAAATGACTACAAGGGAAAAAATCCTCTTTATCTCAAAGAGATATCTCAAAGATTCAATAAACTAACAATTGCAATTAAAAGAACAAATGTACACTTAAAATAATACTTGACTATCGTAGTCTCACACTAATATTAACACACAATATTTAGTGTAACAGTCACAGCGCTGGTTTCTGGCATTTTTATTTGCAAAGTCGTCAAGCTAAGTCTCCTTTATCTTTTCCTCACTAGTTCTTTGAAGATATTAGCTTAGTTTACATGTGCAAAATGTATTTGATCGGATCAAGATCAACTGTGAACATGGGCCCTGAAAAAAAAGAAAAAAAAGGGATGAATGAAGGAACTACTAATTTAATGTTACTTTTAAAAACAATATGACAATAGCAATGCTGTATTAATAGTTAAGTATTGTAAGGATTGTACATTAAATCCCCTTTTCAAATGGTAAAAATTGATATTATTGCCATTGTGAACTGCCTCCTACATACACAACGTTACAGAATAAAAACTATTATGGCAATAGAACAGAAGTAATGAAAAACAATCATGTTTAGATCAATTGAACTGTAAGCATATGTATTTATGACCGCGGTCAAGTGAGCCGTCATTTGTGAAAGTGCTTGTTGTTACTAACAGTTTTTGTTGTTACTAAACTGTTTTTGCTCGCGGAAGCCAAAATTGTTACACCAATATGACACAAATTCCTGTGCATCAGAACCATGTTTATCTTTCTTTTGTTTTACTATATGCACTAGAGTTTCATAATCTTCATGACAGGAGAATCCTCTCCTTGTGGCTTGTCTTGTGTTCCTCTGTTGTTACCCACCCTGACTGTCAGGGGTGCTTCTCAGGGGTGTTTCTTTTTTTTTTCTTTTGCAACAGTCAGTTCACAATCTTGCTTCATTTGGTCAGACACCAAATATTCCAACCGTTAACCCACAATGCTTTCAATCAGAGCAACGTACCACGAACCCCTTCACTCATAAGCCTAAGGTTGAGGCTGAGGTTGATGATGAATCACTAAGATTCAGGCGGCGCCTGCCCCGTTGGTCCAAAACTCTCACGAACAGCTCAGAGAACCTATGTTTCTCACACACAATAAATCATAAAATCACAACATTCAGGACCATATTTCTCTTTCATATACATTATCAGACTTGAGTCCGGCCTCAGACTTTGTTTCACATTTGCATTACCCATTTTAATTCTGTTCTTCCCTAGTCAAACTCACAGGTCTTACTCAGTTCTTCTAAGTAGAGTCTTCCAGTCGTCACTGGTCACTTAATGGTCTTGTTCAAATAGCGTCACAGATTTTATTTATTCCGTTTATTTGAGTCTGTCAATTCCGTTGCGGTCGATCGAGAAGCCGGACGACAGTCCCCATCACTCAATTCAGGGTGATCAGTCCCTCCGATCCTACGTCTCAATGGACACGTTCGAAATCTTGTTCGAGATGCCAGAATTGTGGTGGAAAATTGTAGATCCGATGGAATAAAGAGATTATTTATTCAACAAAAAAAAAAAGATATGAAGAGAGAAAGAGAATGAAGCATGCTGAGGAAAGCATGGAGAGGTCTGCAGAGCTCTGAAGGGATGATGGAGCTGTGGCCCTCTATACAGTGACATAAACAAACTAATCAGAAACTTAAAATAGGGACATAAGGATTCATATCTAGCATGAACAAGACATTCTGACAAAGTCAAAACGTTGTGAATACCATAATCAAAATGTGCTGACAAAGAAAAAAGAACTATCTAAGATGTGAACTGTGCACGAAGATCAATTTGAGTAGATGTCAAGACATTAGAATTAAGTAAAAGGCCAAAATATAGGATTTCCATCACACATGTCTGATTGCAGAGGTATTTGGTTCTGGTCCTTTGGTTGTGGTCTGTCACTGGCGGGGCTCCACTCCTGGGTCTGTCACAAACTCTGATAGTAGTTCTGTGTCTGGATGCAAGTCTGCTGATGACACTTTAAGACTCACCAAGTTCACCTGCAACACCTGACTGTGTAGGTGCTCTACAACTCTGTTCCTCATGAGCCATTACTGTGCTTGTTTTGCTTCAGTAATTACTGCTCATCTGGATCAGGTGTGTTCAGTCAATCAGAAACTGGGATCACTCAGTCTAGCTAATGAGCAGCTAATGAAGTGGGGTTAGCTGCAAAACAAGCAGAGCAAGAGCTCTCGAGGAACAGGGCTGGAGACGCCTACAAACCCGAAGGCATGCAATGGCCAGGTGGCACTGCTCATCCGTTATGCAACGCTGTGTTCAAGGCTGTTTGAATGATGAGCTTGGAATGACTTACTGGTAAAATCAGCTTCATAAACACACAGAATGTTGACAATGATACCACATTGAAAAGGTTTTTCTTGTAGAATTGTTTGTTTTTGGACCCAATGAGTAGGACACTGTGTGCATAGTGAGACCATTGTGTGGAAAACACAAAATGAGGTGTGTCTGTCACCACAATGCAATTACCTCCCTATCCACAAAAGTGAAACAAACACTGTTGATATAACATCCACTAAGTTTTTTTGCCGTATCTCTGATTTATTGGGAGTAGTGTAAATGAAAATGTCTGCAGTGCTCGATGTTGGAGCAGTGCAGGTTACTGCTGAAGAGTATGGCTGAACAAACAGTCTTCTTTGTGATGGTGTTTTGCTCTCCAGGTGTGATCCAGTGTACACAGTATAAGATGGTCCCTGATGAGGAACCAAACTCCACTAATGTGGAGGAAACCCTACTGAAAATCAAGAGGAACGATCCTGATCTGGTGGAGGTCAACCTCAACAACATTAAGGTCAGAGAATGGTGTAGTTTTAATCAAGAAGAGAAAAGACTGGAGTTTTTTTTATCTCCTTAGCAGAGCTAATTTACCATTAATTAGCTTGATATTTTGCTGAACTCCAGTTTCCATTGAGAAACCCTCAGATGATGGCTGCTCCTGGAATGCTTAGCAGCATTCTAGAAGCAGCTGGATCTCAGAACATTAGTGCCTACAGGACCTCATCTCTACAGACTTCATAGAATTATGTGAAGTTCTGTGAAAACCTTCATGCATGTATGGAGGTCAGAGCTTGAGCAGTGATTGGTGAATTTTCTCTTGTCATTGTTGACAAAGTCATGAAAAAAAATCTTATTCACAGTGGGGATCAAAAGTTTGGGCACCCCAGGAAAAATTTTATATTTTGTACATCAAGAACCCAAGGAAAGATTGAAGAATCTCCTAAGGTCATTAGTTTACAGATGAGACATTTTTTTAATATGCCCAAAAATAGGCTTCATTTCCGTTGTTAACCTTTCAAAATAACATAAAACTAAATAATGGTGTGTGCAAAAGTCTGTGCACCCTTCAGAATTGATAATATGCACCACCCCCTGAGACCTGACAGTGTCATGGATTGTTCACAATCATGGTTAGCAAAGAGCAGATGATTTTAATCTGAAAGATTGTAAATAATCTGAGTCAAATGACCTCGCCCCAAAAATCAGCATCATGGGTTCTTCCAGCATTTGTCCAGAACAATGAAACTGAAAATAGTTGATGATCACAAAGCAGGAGAAGGCTATAAGAAGATAGCAAAGCCTTTTCAGATGAAAATATTCCCTGTTCAGAAAGTCATTAAGAAATAGCAGTCAACAGGAACAGTGGAAGTTAAAGCAAAATCTGGAAGAGCAAGAAAAATCTCAGACAGAGCAGCTCACAGGATTGTGATGTGTGATGTGTGAAGCTCCTGTAGCCAAACAGAAACATTTTTAGCTAGAAACATTCATTCATTCATTTTCTACACTGTTTTGTCTCTTTCGGAATCACGGGGCTGCCGGATCCTAACCCGGCCACTCATGAGCAAAGGCAGGGAGTTAGAAACCTTTTCAGAAATTCAAACTTTCATCTTTTTATTTTGGAATTTTTTACCTTCAGAATATTCCTGTCCCAACACTGAAGGCTTATGCTGAAGCTCTGATGAAGAACTCTGTGGTTGAGAGGTTCAGCATTGTAGGAACCAGGAGTAACGACCCAGTAGCATTTGTGAGTATTTGTTTTAAATCCATCTTTAAAGGGTACCTAAACAGCAAATCCACTTTTTTTGGCCCATTGACCTGTATAAATGGGGCTTTAAAAGTGCTGACTGTTGGTCCTTGCTACATGTTTAGTTCTTGAAATTATAGTCTAAAACCGTCTGTGTGCCCCTAGTGGTTAAAACAAGGTAGTACAGTTTTGTGATTGGTCAACTGGTATAAGTCCCGCGTCCTTTCAAAAGTTTCACGTCATCATGCTCTGCAGCTCCAGTACAAAAGCGCCGCCCATCTTTGAATGTGTAATAGTTACTCGTTATTGTGTTAGCTTTAGCATTGCTCATAGGTACGTTGCCTTCGGTGGTCATAAATCTACTGGCTTGTACAACATTCCAGTGGAATTGGAAGTTAGGAAACAGTAGTTTTGTGCAGTTGGCATTAAATCCAGTTTAACTCCATCCTGGTGATGGGATTGAAAAGGAACATTTCACTTGGATTCTTTGCTTAAAAAGTTAGCCTTAATTAGCTATAGCTAGCACCATTTTACCACTCGGACACAGTCCCCTTCAGTCTTGCAAACCCTCAGCTGTGCCGGGTGCCGTGTCAAGATTTGTGTCCCCTGTCGCCGGCATCATTGACTTGTTTCGTGACACTCGTATTGCTGCCCCGCCGTCGGGCATTGCTGAGGCGGCGTCTTAGCCAACTGCTCGAAACAATAAGGTTCTGGACCATGAACCCCTTCCTTGGGAGAAGGAGGATCAAAATCCTCAACCGCCACAAAAAAGTTCTGTGGTGAAACCGGCATCACTTTGCTCTGTATCACTCTTCATTATTGAAGACGCAGTGTGACTAAACGTTGCCTCAAGCTAACGTCACTGTCTATCATAGATGGAGACCACACCTCCCCCGCTCAGCCCGCCTGGCCTAGTCCCTCCCCCTTTTTTTTCAATTTTAGATCTGGGTTGAGAGTGGAGTCAGCCTCCAACCGCCCAGTTGTTGCCCTTAAACATCACTCTGACAGATGACTTTAAAACCATGTGTGGCATGCTTTCTTAGGCCCTGGCAGAGATGCTGAGGGTGAACACTACCCTGAAGAGTCTGAACATTGAATCCAACTTCATCACAGGAGCAGGAGTTCTTTCATTGATTGATTCACTTCAGATGAACACCACCCTGCAGGAGCTTAAAATCGACAATCAGGTATCAGTTGCTGCTTCTGCATGGTCTTGTACTGCTTTTGGACTTTTGCTGCCATGTTGCTCCAATGATTGATGAAAACAATTGTTTAAAGTTCTGTTTCTCTTTTCTGCTTAAACTCTTTCACCAAACCTCGTTCTCCATCTCCATTACATGCAAATGTTTGCTGAACTCCAGAGCCAGCCTCTGGGAAACAAGGTGGAAATGGAGATAGCCAGCATGTTGGAGAAGAACACCACACTGTTAAAGTTTGGGTACCATTTCACGCAGCAGGGCCCACGCCTGCGGGGCTCCAATGCCATGATGAACAACAACGATCTGGGTGGGTGAAACGTCAATGCCCTTTGTGTTTATCAGCCTGTTTCTGGTAAGTCTTGCTGGGATTGAGAGAGGTTAGTGTGGAAGGGTTGGTTTTGTTAGTCACACAGTAGAAATGACAAACTTTGTGGCAAACTTTACACATTTACATTTTAACCCTTTACATGTTAATCTTTACACGTTAACTTGTACACGTTAACCTTTACATGTTAAGCTTTACACGCTAATCTTTACAGGTTACCCTTTACATGTTAACCTGTACACATTAACCTTTACACGTTACCATTTACACATTAACCTTTACACGTTACCCTTTACACGTTAACCTGTACACGCCAATCTTTACACGTTACCCTTTACACATTAACCTGTACACGCTAATCTTTACACGTTACCCTTTACATGTTAACCTGTACACGCTAATCTTTACACGTTAACCTTTACACGTTAACCTGTACACGCTAATCTTTACACGTTACCCTTTACATGTTAACCTTTACACGTTAACCTTTACACGTTAACCTTTACACGTTAACCTTTACACGTTAACCTTTACACGTTAACCTTTACACGTTAACCTTTACACGCTAACCTTTACACTTTAACCTTTACACGTTAACCTTTACACGTTACCCTTTACACGTTACCCCGTACACGTTAACCTTAACACGTTAACCTTTACACGTTAACCTTTACACGTTAACCTTTACACGTTAACCTTTACACGTTAACCTTTACATGCTAATCTTTACATGTTAATCTGTACATGTAACCTTTACACGTTAACCCGTACACGTTAACCCGTACATGTTAACCTTTACACTTTAACCTTTACAAGTTACCCTTTACACGTTAACCTTTACACGTTAACCTTTACATGTTAACCTTTACACGCTAACCTTTACACGTTAACCTTTACACGCTAACCTTTACACGTTAACCTGTACACGTTAACCTGTACACGTTAACCTGTACACGTTAACCTGTACACGTTAACCTGTACACGCTAACCTTTACACGCTAACCTTTACACGCTAACCATTACACGCTAACCTGTACACGTAAACCCGTACACGTTAACTTTTACACGTTAACCTGTACACGTTAACCTGTACACGTTAACCTGTACACGCTAACCTTTACACGCTAACCTTTACACGCTAACCTGTACACGCAAACCCGTACACGCTAACCCGTACACGTTAACCCGTAAACGTTAACCCGTAAACGTTAACCTTTACACGTTTACCTTTACACGCTAACCTTTACACGTTACCCTTTACACGTTAACCTTTACACGTTAACCTTTACACGCTAACCTTTACACGCTAACCTTTACACGCTAACCTTTACACGTTAACCTGTACACGTTAACTTTTACACGTTAACCTGTACACGTTAACCTGTACACGCTAACCTGTACACGCTAACCTTTACACGTTAACCTGTACACGTTAACCTGTACACGTTAACTTTTACACGTTAACTTTTACACGTTAACCTGTACACGCTAACCTGTACACGCTAACCTTTACACGTTAACCTGTACACGTTAACCTGTACATGTAAACTATTACAGATTAGTCAGATATATGAAACTCAGCTTCGGCTTTCTGAACAGATAAGCTCTTTCCGCAGACATTGATCACTGCAGTTTGAGTTGGACTGATGTGGTTCTGGATAACGGTCCTGACATTCAGGTGCAGCTGACCCAGAGGAGCACACAGCTGTGGTTCCGTCTCTCTGCCAGCAGAGCTTGTGGGAATAGTTGATTGTGTCAGCAGGGCATGAGCTGGATGCATGTCTTCTTATCAGGGCTGTGTGTTTGCCTTGAGACAAGCAGAAGGTGATGTCATCCACTTGTAACTCAATGAAAACAGCTCTTCCTAAGCAATGGTATGAGTGCTAAGGTAAGAGCATATACAGCAGTGAGAACAGTAAAGGAAGAGTTCACTTTTGTTGACTTGCATAAACCTCAGAGCTCATTCTGAACTTTTTACCCTTGAAGTGTTTGGATCTGTTTAGAAAGTGAATCTGAAAATGACAGAGTTTCTGCTTAGAATGTTTTATTCCTGTGTAATTCTTTGTCCTGATATATGATCTTTGCAGTGTCATGGTTTTAGCTCCTAATGTGTTTCTGTGTTAAATTCTTTTCCCTCTTCATCATCTTGAAGCCCGGGTCGTCAGGTCAGAGTCAGACGACTCCTTCACGCTCACTTTTTCTGTCCCTGAACTGGAGAGAGCCTTCGGAAAAAAGTTCAAGTCCAGGACAAAGTAAAACCCAAATCAGCACAGTGTGAGCGCTCTGCTTTGCTTTCTGCTGCCACCTCCTGTCAGACACAGGAGCTTCTGCTGCTTCTCCACGTCTCTTACCGTCGTTTCTGTTTCCTCTGGTCACATCTGACCGAAAGACGGCGCAGTTCAAATCCTTTCTGGGTTTCTCCATACTAAACTGAATTCATCAGTTTATTAAATGGAAGGTCTGAACTGGGAAGTTTTCTGGATGACAAGTCATGGGCAATAAATGAAGAACTTCCTATTGAAACGTGTAACAGCAGACCTTTCAATCTGAAAATGATCTTTCTGTGGGAAACTGCATTTACTGTAAGCTTAGTATTTTGAGCAACTTTTACTGAGTGTGATCTTTCTGCTCTGCCTGCAGAACATGCTGTCTTTAAAGGTGTCATTTTTCTCTTTGGATCTTTGCTGGATCTTTCTTCTCCTCTGTCATCTGCAGGATTTTCCTCTGAACTCTGTTCAAACTCGCACATCTCTCGGACCTTGCTGACCTGAAAGCTGGTCCTCTGTCTTTTCTGAGCACATCACAAATCTCAAAGGTTCTGGATGAACCTTTGAAATACTTTTTCTTTGCTTTCCTGGTTTTTTGTAGAAGACAAATGTCACTGCCAATGTTCCTGCCAGAATGTTTACATTCATTTGAATGAATCCAGCTCTTTACTTTGGAGTCTGTCTGTCTGTTTCTGGGTTGCGTCAGAATCACATTACTTTATTTACCCCAGGGGGAAATTGCATTTCCAGCAAAGCTCCCGTCACCAAATTTCAAATTTCAGTAGGGTGAGATATAGAATAAAGGGAGAAAGCTATTTGCATTACATTCTAGTGCGAATTTGCAGCGCTCAAACTATCCATGTGTAACAAGGAGTATATAAAACTGTCATGATGCTTTATGCCCATTTTATATGGAAGAGTTGCACTCAGTTCTGGTTAAGGGGGTCTGAGTCTTATGACTGTGAGCTGTATCCATCCAGGAGCTGGTGGAGGGGATGGGTTGAGTTAACCAGTTTTTTAAGCAGCCCTCTCTCCATCAGCTTCACTCCCACCACATCCCTTGGCTTGCAGATCAGTTTATTTAGCCTGTGTGCTTGGGAGGGGGGGCTGATGCCTTGCCTGAGTGGAGAGCTCTCAGATTCAGCTGGTTGGCTCAGTCCCCTCCTTTGAGCTTGTCCTCCTTTGACATTTATTAGTTTCTAAAATTATTTTTACTTTATCATTTATGTTTTCAAAACTTTTCTCTCTTTTTTGCTCTTAATTCTCTTTATGATCTCCTGGTCTCTTTGTTGTGTATCTGATTTCTTCCTTTCATCTGCAGTAAGACAGAGACGGCTTGAAGGAGGACCCATCTTCCCAAAGTGTCGGACAAATGTATAAAAAAACGGGACGTCCCTGAAGTTCCTCTGTCACGTCTGACCCCAGCTTTGCACCGTCAATCCACTCAGACCAGCTCCTTTCTCTTTACTTACAGACCTGTTTTATGTTTTGGTAGATGATAGATGAACAGTGAGGATCCAGTTAAAATGTTATATTATTGTGCATAAAGAACCCAAAGAAAGATTGATGCCTTCATGGGCCTTCAGGATTTTTCAGTTTTCAGATGAGACATCCTTTAAATATGTGCAGAAAAATGAGGCTTTATTTCCATAATTTACTCTTTCAAATTAGTGGTGGGATTGATCAGCATCATTGATTGATCCTTACTCTTTATAATTACTCTTTTATTTTGTACTCTGATGGGGTTTTTTTCTCATCAAGTTTAGACTAAAACAAAAACACTAAGGCCGAGCTGAAATCTACCCCTACGGCTTCTCCCTACCGCTACACTAGGGGCAATTGGAGGGAAAGGGTTTTCCAAAATAGTTGTTTTTAAGGGTTAGCCATAACCTCCGCCACAAGGGTGATTTGCATCGCGGTCTGCTGTGGGGTACAGAGTCATTTCTTTTGGTGGGTGTGCTCTGAAGCACAGAATTAGAATGTAAGTAATGGCTTTTTGTCTATTTAAAGTTATTAAAACAGATTGTGTTTCCCAAGTGCTGGCAGCTACATGCTAATGTAGATGACCGGCGAATGATGGCGTCATTGAGGGATATTAACGTCAGAATCTGAAGACGCTATTCTTCCGTAACTCTCTGTTAGGAGGGCTAAATGTTCAGGTGGGGAGAAGCCGCAGGAGAAAATTTGCATTTGAGCAAAACCTAAACTATAGCCAAGAACTTCTGTCATTTTGTATTTTTTTATTATTAGCTCTGGTTCTGCATTCATCAAAAACTGTTTGAATGCGTTATCAGAGACTAAAAGCAACAGCCAGTTTAAACCGTCTGCTGTTTCTCCTTTTAAAATGGTATCTATTTGAGACAGACCTGGAAAGATACACATTTGCTGAACATGGATTATGCATTGAAAAGATCTTTTGTGAGATGAAATCACTAAACTCATTTTATTTGTCACAACCTGCAGATTTTGTAATGAATTACAGCTTCGTGTGTTTGCATTTCTATGTGGTAAATCTGAAATGTTTGCCTTAATATAGTACAGGTCCTGCTGTGATGGTTTATTGAGGAACATTATCCACTTAGTGCCTTAACGGGGAAACGACTTCCTGCAGCAACAGAGTCCAAACGTCCAAACAAAAGAATGCTGACACAGAAACACGTGGAGCTCAGGAACACATCCTCACTCCCAAGTCGTCTCATATTGACGCATGGGCAGGGACCCGTCCGTGTGACATTTTGACGCTTTGGGTGTCCCCAACTTGTTGTTTTGTTAGACGGGGTACTGAACCTCTTGATACGTCCAGTACTGCTACTCTAGCCCAGTCCGGTACCGATCTGCATCCGGTACCGGGTTAAGGTTGTAACAATCTCTCCTCAACTCTGAGGGACGTCACAACACCTTTTTAAAGGCATAGATGCATTCTATGTCATGTTCAACCTACACCATAAAATAAAACAATGATAGGAAAATTATAAACAATGTTACTTCTACATGTGATACCAGGTGTTCTTTATATTCAGCAGTGATTCACAAACCAAAAGCGTCACACCCCTAACAGTCTAATCACATTCAAACACATCCTTTTCCTTTTTACACCCTGTAACCCTCTGAACCTAAAATCCCACAATGTTGCAAGAAAATGAAAAAAAAAAAGTCTGTCCAGCTGATGTGACCGTTGGGCTCCGTCTGCCTCATGGAACAGGCTCCAACTCGTTAAGCGAGGGCAATGATGATTGGCCAAATAAAAGGGTCATCTGGCTCTTGGAACACCTCCCCCAAAAAAATGGTTGAATCCACAATGTGATTGGCAAAAGTCATGTCTAACACGATCGTCCACTCCTCCACGCTGCTGGCTAGTCCAACCACAATCCATTTTCTTTGCCCTGCACACCTCTCCCCAAAAAACGTGTATATCCTGCTCCAGAAAAAGTCCCGCTCATCCAATAGGGGGACAACACAGAAACCATCACATGACCTCAATGAAACGTAAACAAAACTCTGCTCAGCACAGCTTAAGCAACACGAGGATCATGGTTTAAACCACCACACGGTGCCAACCATTACAAGGTCAGGGCTTAAGGCCTAGAGGTTGGGGAGCCTTGATTTAATTGGAACAGACAGCACACCCAAAAAAAAAAATGAGTAGGTGACACCCAAAACGTCCATTTTTGAAGCGCGCGGTGTGTGTGTGTGTGTGTGTGTGTGTGTTCCTTAGCCGTACCACAATATGTGACGTCTTAGGAGTGAGAACGGTTGAGCTCAAAAACTGACTAACAACATGGTTTACACAGGACCATAAATCTTTCCTGAAATGAATTATTCCAGAGCTTTGGCTGCAGAAATGATGCAGAATCCTCAGCATTTCTACAGCACAGATGCTGAAAAAGAGCGCTTTACATTTTTCTGTGCATGTCAACAAATCTGCAGGAAAATTTAGTTTCTAATTAACTAATACAGACATCTGTCTGACTGAACAGCTTTAAGATCCAAAATGTTTTCTTGGTTGGAAAGTGTAGACTCCAAGTTTTAAAGCATATTTCAGGGTGACTTTTTAACTACTTTATTTTCTGTCTGATGTGAGAGTTTTGTGCATCTTCGCCGTTTTACAGTTGTTGTTTGCCTCCTTCTTTCCTGTGTTGTGAATGTTACTGATTTCAGGATTTTATTGGGTTTTGTAGAGTAGGAAACTTTGTCAGTCGACATGTGTCGACATTTGTTCATGAATAAAGCTTGATGTTCATTCATTCATTTTCTGAACCGCTTTATCCCTTTCGGGGTCATGGCGCTGCCGGGACCTAACCCTGCCACTCATGGGCAAAGGCAGGGGACACCCAGGGGTGTCGCAGGGGCCACAATCACACACCATGCACACTCACATCCACACTTAGGAACAAATTTAGAATGACCAATTAACCTATGAGGCATGTTTTTGGACGGTGGGAGGAAGCCGGAGTCCCCGGAGAAAACCCACGCATGCACGGGGAGAACATGCAAACTCCACACAGAAAGGCCCCTCATCGGTGACACTATTTCAAGTCCCCCAACCAGGACTTGAACTGGGAACCTTCTTGCTGTGAGCGTTAACCACTGCAGCCCATAAAGCTGCAGTGGTTAACGCTGACTGATGACTGATGCAGCTGCCGTGGGAGGGGCTGCACAGAGGAAATGTTCAATTCTGGAAAATAATTGTATTTTTAAAGGGACAAGTGTTTTAAAAATCCTTGTTTAGACTTTTTTATATATTAATTATCTTGCATATGTGTTTTAGAAAGTTTCAAAATGTCAAGTTTCCCCAGAGCTTATTCACAATCCAAGTTCAGAGCGGCTGATAAGAAAACTCTGATGACCCAGCATTCTAGCAGCATTTAAACGCACCACTCATGCATGAATCTGAGAGACGTGAAAAGAGAATCAAATCAGATATGTGTGTAAATGCGGTTTTGTGTGTGTGTAACAAGTGATTTGTGCATAATTTTTAAAGATTTGTTTGAGTAGTTAGTTTCAAGCTGTAAATTAATGAGAGAGAGAGAGATTTGTGTTACAAATCAAGAATTATGCACACAAAAATCGGAGTGATACTTTTTTTCTCTCCATAATTATCAGACAAAGGCGTGACAGACTGGCTGAAAACAGAGTTGGGCTGCATATTCTAAAAGATAGACAACCCATTTAATCAAAAACAACTTTTTCAAGATATTGCACAAAATCCTAAGCTGAGTAAAGGTCAATCTTTTCTTGTTATTCTTAAACTTAAAATAGTTCCATTAAAGTAAAGATGGCCACCTTGTCACCAAGACGGAGTTTCCTGCCTCCAGTGTTTTACAACTGCAACCCAGAACAAAGCCGACTTCAGGAAGCTGTTCAAAAGCATAGACTGGAGCTCAGAGAAAAGCCAAATGTGATGCTCTGACATGCACTGTGAGCTGGAAGGTCTTATATAGACAGGTGTGTGGCTTTCCTAATCAAGTCCAATCAGTGTAATCAAACACAACTGGACTCAAATTAAGCTGTAAAATCATCTCAAGGATGGTCAGAAGAAATGGACAGCACCTGAGTTAAATATATGAGTGTCACAGCAAAGAGTCTGAATACTTTGGACCGTGTGATATTTCACTTTTTCTTTTTTAATAAATCTGCAAAAATGTCATAAATGTTGTGTTTTTTGTCAACATGGGGTACTGTGTGTATATTGAGGAAAAAAATGAACTCGAAAATGAAATGGTTTGAGCAAATGGCTGCAATATAACAAAGAGTGAAACATTTAAGGGGGTCTGTACACTTTACCCACTGTATATGTTATCAGACCACATCTACAGAAACTAAGAGAGAAAAATGCATGAAAATAATTGTGAAAATACCAAGTCAATCTGGAGGAACCCTAACCCACTGTATATCTGAGGGGCTTGATCTGCGGGTTTCATTCTATGTTGTTTGGGGAGGTGTTTTTATTTTTATATGAAAAGCACTTCATAAAAAAATTACATTTGAAATTTAAAATAGTTTGATAAACCTGTTTATACAAACAGAACATTTTCAACATTTTTGTCAAAGCTTTGTCATCAGGATTGTGAAAATGTGCGTTTCCTTTTAAGTATGATTGTACACTGCAAAAACAGGCCCTCTAAACATTCTATCGCTTTGGGCCTTCAATGAAGGTAGAAAAGCGCTATATAAGTATAGGCCATATCATGATAAGGCTCCTTTAATAAAAATTGAAAATGCTTCTTTAAGTAGCCAAGAAAATCAGCCAATACTGTGAGAAAAAAAAATGGTCTTATTAATAATTCTTATTTTAAGAAGAAAGTTCAAATCACTAAGACATGCTTTCTCAAACTAAGATTAGTTTGCTATTGAAAAACTTTCATGATGAGATTATGTTTATTGCAAGACAGAAAACGGGACATTTTTTTTAATTGAAATGAGTCTTTTTACTTTAAGATGCATTTTTTTGCAGTGTGTTTCTCGGTCCTGGGAGGAATTTGGTGAGGCTGTGGAAAAAACTATCCGTTGGCCATGAAGAGATTCTGGCAAACCATCACCGTCTCAGGAGGGGACAGTAGCTGCCAAACTTACATTTTTAAGATACAAATATTCATCTGCAGATGGGGAGGAAACTGTTTATACCGCTCTATTAATCAAAGTAAAACCCTCAATGGTCTCTGAAAGAACTTGTGCCGTTTGATAATGTAAACATGGATTTCGTGGAACATCTGTACCACAGAGAATAACAAGAGAGAACATGGACCATAGAGAACATTGGAAGAGGAGAGGTTTCCTCAGGAAAATACAAAAACAGGAACATGTTAAAGATCAAAGTTCTGACGCCACCACTGTGCAGCTTGATGTTCCTGTGACTGTAGTCAAAGGTTTCATGTCAACGAGAATGAACCCATCCATCCTCCTAGATGATGGTGATCACAACCTGAAGAGACGGACTATAAGAAAGATAACCTAAGAGCCCAAAACCCTTCAAAGACATTCATACGAAGCTGCTTAGAAAATGCTCTTTAAACAAAACTGGAGCTTTTTGACAAGACCCATGAGCTCCATGTTTACAGATGCAGAAATGAAAGAACGCAGTCACTACTGTGAAACATATGTTCTGGAGCTGCAGGATACAATGAAACCCCAAACTATGAAGGCATTCTGGACTGAACTGTTCTGAGTCACAGGCCACAGGTCCACGGGATCATGGCTGAAAACACAAACAACTGAAACCCCCAGAAATGGTAACATATTGAGTTATTCTGAAGCGATCTTCAATGATGATCTAAATCCAGTTGAACATCTGTGGATGGAACTGCAACGTGTCTTCAAACCTGAGACATTGGAGCAATCTTCACAAGCAGAGGATACAAATGCTTGTAGACAGCTGCACAAGTCTCATTGATAACTAAGATTAGTTTAATAGGTGGAGCAACCAAATATAAAGTGAGATGTTTGTTTCATTGGTATTTTTTAATAAATATTTTAATGCTTCACTAAACCAAAAGGCTCCAAACAACAAATTCACAATGATGTTCTCAAGTCTTTTTGCTCCCATCACCTGTGAGCTTTCCTGCGGTTGTCACACTAAGTGTGTGAGTCTACATCTTCTCATAAGTCAATTCATGTTTGCAAGTGGTGCAGGTCTTCTTGTAAAGGTCCTCCTCAGGATCCAGCACCTCCTCAGGGCCATATTCATGCTGGTGGGCGCTGGTGTTCTTGGTCCACACGCTGCTCCTTACTGCCCTGCGCAGCTCTGACAAAACATATAACAGAGGGCTGGCGCTGACCTTACAGAGGGATATTTCTGACATGAAGAGCAGGAAACTAACCTTGGACCTTCTTGTTGAAGCGTTTTTGTTTCTGTTCCTCTCGGTTTTCTTCTCTCGTCTCTCTGGCTTCCTCCAAAGCCTCTTCTGAACCCCAAACTTCCAAAGACCTTTTCTCTACCTGAGGTGAAAATCAACACAAATATTCACGTCTATTTAAAACTATCTTTAATTATATTAATTCTAGTACAGAATGTGAACAAATGAATGACAGAAATTACTGCTCTTGGGAAATAACAATAGAGAAAATAAAATGAATTACAGTTTTTTTCCATTTAACTGCAACCATCAGTTATTTAAAGCCAAGCCTTTAATATGACCCGCAGCAGCAGTAGCCCCCGACTGAGAGGATCATATTGTTATTATGACCCGCAGCAGCAGCAGCCCTTGACTGCAAGGATCATATTGTTATTATGACCCGCAGCAGCAGCAGCCCTTGACTGCAAGGATCATTTTGTTATTATGACCCGCAGCAGCAGCCCTTGACTGCAAGGATCATATTGTTATTATAACCCGCAGCAGCAGCAGCCCTTGACTGCATGGATAATTTTGTTATTATGACCCACAGCAGCAGCCCTTGACTGCAAGGATCATTTTGCTATTATGACCCGCAGCAGCAGCCCTTGACTGCAAGGATCATTTTGTTATTATGACCCGCAGCAGCAGCCCTTGACTGCAAGGATCATAATGTGCGAAAAGTCACCAAAATTAGCACACACCTAAAGAAAATGCATTTTCAGAGTGAGGGTTAGGGGTTAGGGGTTAGGGTTTTATCATCATGGCGAGCGAACCGTAAAAAAAAAAAGAAAGGGTCGGAAATGGCTTATGGAGCCAAAAAAAAATTTGAAAATACACAACCAAAACATAGGTGGCTGGGATATCTAGGAGAACTTTTGAAACTATTATGGGTTGGCCCCATGACCCATGGCTGGGCGGCCCACTTTTCCACAATATGGGAAAATGACATTTTGGTTCTTCAGATTTTCACAAAATGTAACAAACATGCTGGCAGTCAGGGTTTACAACCACCACAGAAATTTCGTGGACCGTTGACCTTGGGAAGAGGCGTAGAGGCCAGGCCAGTGGTGTGGTGGGGTAGAGGCGGGCGGCGAGGGTAAGGGTGGGTACCGCCTGCGGGCCATCCAACCCCACTTGTGGCTTTAATTGTGTTTGTGCTTTCTCTCATTTATAGAAACTTTATTAGTGGGTAATGAGACCATTTCTTTGGTATTACAGCACAGTGCAGTAGCTGCACGTACTATTATTCCTCCTTCCATTAAATTGTTTAACAGCAAACATTTATAATTAATTGTGAAGAAACCTTAACATTTCAGTAGAAGATCTAAGCCTCCCCTCTTGCTGTTATCTCATTTAAAACCCTTGTGGTTGTGATTCTTCATTAAGCATGCAGCTTAGCTGCCACTCAACGACAACAGAATGGAACAATGTGGATTTACAAACCTGTAATTGCAGGTAGAGCTTCATATTGCCCCACCGTGGGTTGTGAGGGTTCTTCTTTAGTATGAATCTGAGTGGAGGCTCTCTCTTGTCGAGGTCACAGTCCTTCAACAGGTAATGCTGCTTAGCTTCTGTTCTGGAGATCAATTTATGCTTTCCCTCTGTGTCTCTGCAACAGCAGCAAACTACTGAATTTAACTACACTGAAGTTACAGAGAAACAGCATTTTTAATGTTTGAGAGGCTGGAGTCCGGTACCTGCACTTGTCACACACAGACAAGTCAAAGCTGTTGCTGAGGATAGAGTCCATGAAGGGCTTGTGACAGTCCTCACACAGCAGATACTCAGGCTCAATCACCGGAGCTGGCAGCAAAAAACAAACACACAACAGAGATCCTGATTAGCAACACAAATATCTAAAAACATGGAGTTACCAGACAACTGGATTAAGAAAGCTCTAAATGCTCTTCGATGATGGAGTCCTGAACAGTCCAATGTGAAGCAGAGGGACAATTGCGTCAACAAAGTTCAATCACTTCTAATAATGGACACCTTGTTGGGCATTATTCCGCTTCTACCATGGTCATTTATGAAATAAATCAATCTTGAATCAATGATTGACACTGTAACCTTTTTTAATATTTTCATCATTTTCAAAACAAGTGGAATATTTGATACGTGGTGTGATGCGTTGTCTTTATAAGGGCTACAGAATCTGCAGCAGTTGGTGTTTGAGGACTAACCAGCAGAGAAAAGTGGTTTCTATGCTCAACATCATGTTAAATAATCAAAGCATCATTTCACAGAGAAAGTTCTCCTCTTTCTGCTACTGTTTGTCCAGATGATGAAGTTTGTTTCAAAGAAACAAAGTCCACAAGTAGTTTCCCAGATCACTTTGAATAAATGTCCACCATTAAATCTGATCATTAAATGTAGATCAACAAACTAATTCTTTCATTAATTGATAATAACATTATTTTTAAACATATTCACTGTATCAAACAATGAGGCAACAAACTATTTCAGATAAAAAGTCAATCTTGGTGTTGATGATGAAACGTGAAACAGATCCCGTCATGTCTATCATAGACAGCACAGACAAATATCTTCTCGACTGTTTTGCTGTTGTCATAAACTGATGAATAATGTAAACTATCGATGGCCATAAACCTCCATTTCTAAAAAGTGTTTGGTTTGGAGTTTTTACATTAAAATATGAGGAAAAGGATAACCATATTTTAGGTGAATCTGCAAGAACATTTCTGCCCTTTCATGATATTAAATCTGAAGCACTAAAGGTCATCAGTAGACCAACCTAATATTTAGGACATATATTTTCAATATACTCACTGGCCACAGTGAGAATGAAGATGCCCATGGACATAATAAAAAAAATGTCTCATTTGTACCTTTTCATGAACCGCCACCTCAAGCTGGTTTGGGCTTTGAGAGCTCGAGAAACAAGCCGTTTCTGCTTTAGAATTAAACGTTTAAATATGGATTTATCTACAGCTATGAGACTCTGGTAAAAGGAGCTGAAAGGAAACTGGCTCGTGACTTCCGCTCACCTGGTTCCTGCACCACTTTCCTGATCTTCTCCTCTCCTCCTCCGTCCTCCTCATCGATGAAGAACCCCGCTCCGGAGTCGATGGTTTTGGACACTTTGGCGGCCGTCCCGCCCTCCACAGCAGACACAGGGCGACTCGCCAGGCGGGCTTGACGGAGCATCAACGCCCGCTGTCGGTTCCGTTCGATTTTAGCCCGCATCGCGGCAGAAAGCTGCGGTTCTGGGTTCGGTTCCGGACCGGGCGTGATGGGATCCGCTCCTTGAGACTCGAGCGGCTCCATAACCGGCTAAAGAGAACAGAAAGGCTCTGTACATAAAGAATGAGAGTTTGTGTGCACTTTCAGACCGTTTACGAAGAAGACATTTCAAAGCTTCCGGTGGCCGAGAATTCTTCCACTGCTTTATCACATGTCTATTTGACTGCTGCCACCTGCTGGTTTGGAATACGAACAACATGCAGAAAAAAAAAACGTTATTGGTGTTGAAATTACAACGGAGTATTGGGGCCTTCGTTTGCCTTTTGTGACGGGGGTCACCATGGAGGGCCTGGCATTCCTTTGCAAGATTGCGCTTTGTTTTTCTGCTTCCTCCTACCTTGCCAATTATATTGTAGCGGACTGAGTTGGCTGGGTGGCTGTTTGAGTGCTGTTCTGAGTTCCGGAGTTCAGTGAACGCACCAAACTGAAATGCTGATTGGCCCTCCTGTTCTGTCACTCAACTATTGGGTTCAGTTATTGGGCGAATAGGGTCAAGGGGGAGGGCTGTGCGCGAGGCTTGGGAAGCGTTGCGTTCACGCTTAACTTTTAAGAGGTTATACGGCGTGCGTTACGGCCTACAGTTACCAAAACTAGAGAACTTCCAATAAGATTTAGTCTCAGGGCCTTAGTGTGGGGAGGAACGCTACAATGATTTCTTTTTAATAAGCCTAGCTATCAAAATAATAAAACTCAACTCATAACATGGATCATTTTAGCTGAAATGTGGAACACTTACAGAAAAAAGCTTTTTCATCAAAAATAATTTTATTTAATTATAAAACATGAACAATAAATCTGATGGAAACTCTCAGCAAAAGTATAATATATCATTATTTATATTCACTCATTTGCTTATTTACATATCAACCTTATAAAGGTCAGTCGTGGGGACCGTTTGAATTTAGTAGCATTCATTGACTGTTAACATTTAAAGACCCAATCCAATGAAAGAGATTTTTATCAAAGATCAAGAGCTGCTCTCCCAAAGTAAAGCCACCAAAGTGAGTCTCAAAGTTTTCATCAACGTTTTGATACCGTCAGAATGAGCAGTGACATTGATCCCTTTAATCTCCTTCAATGAAGGAAAATGTGCAGAGTCCTCCTCCAGATCATCTTCAGAATGAGCAATTTCTTCTGAAAAGACTGAACAGCAGTCACAGAGTCACACTAAGGATTGCCTTTTTCTTGAAGCTTCTTATTTCAGTCATTTAAGTGTCCTGTGACGTCAACCAGAAAGGCCAGAGAATCAACGTGTCTTTCCACTCCTGCTCACGTCAGTTCATCAGTTCTCATGTATTTCTCACGCCCCATCAGTAGTGATGGAGACAACTTTTTTAGATTTATTACCCGCTGGACCAGCATTTCCTTTATGGCCTTGTGTTTGGTCTCATAGTGCAGCTTGATATTGACGAGAGCAACAGGTCTCCTCGCGTGCGCCTTTTCAAAACTGGCTGTGGGTAAATGTAGCCGGCTGTTGCTGTTACTGGCTAAAACTCTTCTGCGTTGTGTTAATGGAGAGTCTCACACAGGGATTACCATTCAGGATGAGGATGTTAATTCTGTGAGAAAACACATGCAGCCCAAACAGTCACTCAACACAAAACCTGAAAGAAGTCAGGGAAAACCAACCACAGTCACATGTGAGACCATACACGCTAGTACGTATCCTTTGGCTAAAACTAGCATGTTTCCACGTGTGCTGCATTTACAATTAAAACACATATTTCACACAACTGCCAACAATAAAAACTGTGTGAGGAATGTTTTAACTAATTAACATTTGATTAACATTTGATTTCTCTGTTTAACACTTGTCTCTGCTCCTTCGTCAGATTAATGTTACATTTTACAGGAGCTTCCCCGTCTCCGTTGGTTTGCCAACATAAAGCTGCCTATATGAGGCCAGATGGGTCTCATAACTCAGAAAAGCACAGTCTGTTTAATAGGTGCACACGCTCTGCTTCACAAATCTATATTTATGGAAACACATAAAAATCTACAGGAACCTTTATGAATCCTGTTCATAAAAGCACACAAACTTTCACAAATATTCATGCTGTGATTCACAAATATATATAGTTGTGCAAACCTGTAATATAAATTCACAAATCCACATAAACACACATTTCACAACTATTATTTTGAGGAAACACTTGTAATATAAACTTACAGAAAATACAAAACGGTTCTATAAATTCCAGATGACCACCAGAGGCGGCGCTTCAAGCACTGAATGCTCCTTCTTGCACATGTGTAGTTCCAGAACTTTATGACAACAAAGTCACCTGTGACCTCCTGGTGACCTTTGTGGGGCTTTAAAGTCACGTGACACCAGGAGCGCGGTCCCAACACTTCTGCAAGAACGCAAGGAACCCGAGGGACCAGAATACTGGCGATCATCCGGGATTCATAGAACCGTAGTTACGATTCGACTTCTGGGAAGACGCCACAACGCCATGGAGGCATAAAGCAGCTGCACTTCAAAAATCTATTTACTGAGAAAAAAGTAAATATTGTAAAAAACAACTCCTGATTGCGCCCCTGAAAAAAAAAACCCAGTGACGGACGACTTGGAGGATATCAAGAATATGCTTGATTTTCTGCTGGAAGAAATAAGATCCATGAAGATCCAGCAAGAGCAGATCCTGAACACACTGGAGGGGATACAGCTCCGAGCTCAGCATGAACAGACTGTCAACCGAATGGATTTCATTGAAAAATGAATGGATGACCAGGAGCAGAATTCCAGGATTAATGATGTGATAATCACTGGATTGGAGTTCAAACCCCGGTCATATGCACATGCAGTGACCGCAGGGAACGATGATGATCTGACGAGCAGGAGATCAGCTCTGTGGAGAAACAGGTGGAAGATTTCCTCAAGTCCAAAGGAATTTCTGTAGACCCAAACAACATGGAGATCTGCTGCCCGCTTCCCAGGAGAAGAGAGTCTGACAGACCTGCGATCCTCGAAAGGTTTGTGAATCAGAAACACAAAACAGCTTTATTGAAGCAAGAAACAAATCTGAAGGGACAGAATTACAGAACAGAATAAAATGTTCTCATTATTTCAATAAATCCTGAAATGTTCATCTGTTGTTTTTTGCATTTTGTGATCGAATTTCACTGCAATCTGAACCCATTAACCATCATCATTCTGTCTGTGATGGAATAAACACCGGTCTCCAATAGACGTCGGGTCGGCTGACATTTTTTTTTAAATAAACGCTCCGGCTGCGGTACTGATGTTGTTTTTAATCTTCCAGTTCACTAAGATTTTTTTTTTTTTTTTTTTAGGTATGCAAAGGGCAGTAAAGAACAGACTTTTATCCTTCTTGCATACAGATGTACAGGCACTCATATCCCCAAGCACACAAACAGAGGGAGAAGCTGTGACAGGGATGCCAAACCAGTTTGACAGATCTACACACACCATCTCCCAAAATCATGAAACCAATGCGCAGAGCCACACAGTATGCATATAGCTGTCTAGAGTGTTACAGAACCCACAGGAGTCTGAGTAAAACCTTACAAACATCCTTTGTCCTGAGCAGTGAGTCCTATAAAGAGTTTTATAATGTATGAGCTGCAGATTGGCAAGTTGAGTTAGTCTAAAGACTTTTGAGCAAATTTGTGACCAAAAAGCGCCATCTGAACTAAACAAAGTTACAATGCCAACTAGAAAATGGGAATTCCCATTTTCTAGTTGGCATTGTAACTTTGTTTCCAATGTTTCTTAGAAATAGTTGTACTTTGGATATACACACGTGAACAAAATTGTTGGTACCCCTCAGTTAAAGAAGGAAAAACTCACAATTCTCACTGAAATCACTTGAAACTTACAAAAGTAACAATAAATAAAAAATTATTGAAAATTAACTAATCAAAATCAGCCATCACTTTTGAATTGCTGATTAACATAATTATTAAAAAAAAAAAAAAACTAATGAAACAGGCCTGGACAAAAATGATGGTACCTCTATAAAAGATTGAAAACTATTTGACCAGACTGACATAATTAACTCAGGTGTGTCCTTTAATTGACATCACAGGTGTTACCAAACTCATTATCAGTCAGTCTGCCTATTTAAAGGGAGACAAGTAGTCACTCTGCTGTTTGGTGAAAAGGTGTGTACCACACTGAACATGGACAACAGAAAGCGAAGGAGAGAATTGTCCCAGGACATTCGGAAAAAAAATTATAGATAAACATCTTAAAGGTAAAGGCTATAAGACCATCTCTAAACAGCTTGAACTTCCTGTGACAACAGTGGCTCATATTATTCAGAAGTTCAAGACCCACGGGACAGTAGCCAACCTCTCTGGACGTGGCCGCAAGAGGACAATTGATGACAAATTGAAGAGACGGATTGTTCGAATTGTATCCAAAGAGCCCAGAACAACCTCCAAAGAAATTAAAGGTGAACTCCAAGGCCAAGGTACATCAGTGTCAGATCGCACCATTCGTCGTTGTTTGAGCCAAAGTGGACTTCATGGGAGATGACCAAGGAGGACACCACTGCTGAAAAACAATCCTAAAAAAGCCAGACTGGAATTTGCAAAAATGCATGTTGACAAGCCCCAAAGCTTCTGGGAGAATGTCCTTTGGACAGATGAGACCAAACTGGAGCTTTTTGGTAAGGCACATCCACTCTATGTTCATAGACTCAAAAACCAAGCATACGAAGAAAAGAACACTGTCCCTACGGTGAAACATGGAGGAGGCTCAGTCATGTTTTGGGGCTGCTTTGCTGCATCTGGCACAGGGTGTCTTGAATGTGTGCAAGGTACAATGAAATCTGTAGACTATCAAGGCATTCTGGAGAGAAATGTGCTGCCTTGTGTCAGAAAGCTTGGTCTCAGTCGCAGGTCATGGGTCTTCCAACAGGACAACGATCCAAAACACACAGCCAAAAACACCCAAGAATGGCTGAGAGAAAAGCGTTGGACTATTCTAAAGTGGCCTTCCATGAGCCCAGATCTGAATCCCATTGAACATCTGTGGAAGGAGCTGAAACATGCCATTTGGAGAAGACGCCCATCAAACCTGAGACAACTGGAGCAGTTTGCTCATGAGGAGTGGGCCAAAATACCTGTTGACAGCTGCAGAACGCTCATTGACAAATACAGAAATCGCTTCATTGCAGTGATTGCCTCAAAAGGTTGTGCAACAAAATATTAAGTTATGGGTACCATCATTTTTGTCCAGGCCTGTTTCATTAGTTTTTTTTTTATAATTATGTTAATCAGCAATTTAAAAGTGATGGCTGATTTTGATTATTTAATTTTCAATACATTTTTATTTATTGTTACTTTTGTAAGTTTCAAGTGATTTCAGTGAGAATTGTGGGTTTTTCCTTCTTTAACTGAGGGGTACCAACAATTTTGTCCACGTGTTTACGTTTATGAAATATAAGTTTATGTGATGAGTATAAAAATGCATTCACGGTGGTGTTAAATTTATCTGATTCAATTTAAACTTTGTTCTTATTACTGATTTGAACTGTTGATATTGAAATAAATTAATTATTCCACCCTTTTTCTTCAAGTTTTCAAAAGAGACAAATGTTTTTTCTTGAATTATAAGTACATGTGTAATACTGCTGGCCTGCCAGCTTGAGAAATTTCCCATTTTCTTATTTATCAGAATTGTTCCAACTGGGTGTAGGAGAGGAATTAGTAATTTTAAGTATTAATATAATTGTAGCTTTGATATTAATACATTTAAAGCACACATACCTACTGCATATGCATTCCACATGGGCTGCACGGTGGAGCAGTGGTTAGTCCTCTTGCCTCACAGCATCAAGGCACCAGGTTCAAGTCAACGTTAACAGTTAGTGATGCTAGAGGAGAAGATGGCTGTGACAATTAGATCCAGATGCAAGTTCTCTGTTAACCTGTTCCCTTTCAGGAGGAACAACACATCTGACTGGCAGTAATCATGTATAGGGAACAATTGTTTGGGTTTAAACAGATCCTAAGAAGTATTAAAGTAACAATTTGAAGAATAAACCCATGTAAGGGATATGACAGGTTTGGAAAATGGATGGAAGATTCATGCAGAGGTTAATTATATGATTCTTCCATTCTTTCCAGATGGTTTACTTCTGTTTAATACAAGACGGGCCCTATAGACTTTGCTTAGACAATACTGTGATAATAAAAGAGTGATGTGCTTAATTTTAGAACATTCCTAACCTACAAACTGGGGCTACATCTTAAAGTTGGTTAAAGTATGAATCATTTGGTGTAGCCTCCCTTTAAACTAGGCAATTGAGTTTATTTCCTGTAACAATGCATTTCTTGGACTTGGGCCCCCTTTGAATTCACCGACTTAAATACGAAATGTAAAAAAACAGTTGTCTAATTCAGACTTTATGGGTAACGGGGTTGAAGGAGGTTAAGTGAGACATTTAATTACTGCTGACTGTGTTTCACAAATATGGAAAATAGACGAGAGGAGCACCGTGTGCTCCTCTCATTCTTGTGGAAAACTGTTTTATGATATCAAGTCCAGAACATTATGTGATTTCCTGTTATAGTCTTCTTCTACCATGCTAAAAACGGTTTTGATAACAGGGTTGTGTTCATGCTGTGGGACACAACTTCCATGAATATTAATAATTATTTGAAATATTGTATTCATCAAACAAATGTTTCAACTGTTGCAAGAGAGAGCAATGAAACAAATAATACCAAAAAAAATGACATTTAAGTTTCATTTGAACTATTTTTTTTTTACTTTCAATTTTTGTCATTAGGGGTGATAGGACAAGAGCAAAATGGCATTTTAAGGGTTATGCACACCTATTTGTATTCTTAAAGCACATTTCATGCATTCGTTTCTCTTAGCTTTTACAGATTTGGTCTCAGAACAAGTACACTTACCCGTATTCAGAAACAGCTTTTTTTAGTGTTATTGTATGTTGTTTTTTTAAATTGATGGGTGGGACGTAAATATCCTCCAATGCTGGAATGATTCATTAAACCTTTTGGATCTGTTACATCTTAGTTCATGGTTCTTCCCTGCATCTGGGCTTGCGGTTAGGACTGGTTAGGCTAACGCCAACCTGTAGAAAAAACATTGTCCGTCCTTGCATTGACATTCTTCTGAACCTGTTAAATTACATTTAGGTTGTATAATTTGCACTTTAAAAATAATAGCTAAAACATAAAAGATGCTCTTCTTTCTAAACTCTCACTTAAAAAACAGCATTTACATTTGACATTTTTTCTTTGTCCCATAGAAAGCCTGTAGTATTTTGACTTATTTCCCTCTCATCTGTCCTATTACAATCCCACAGGGAAATGCCATCAAAATACTATAGGATGAATATTTCTTTATGTTCAATCATCTTCCACACTAATTATAATTATCTGTAGGTAAAAACAATACTTGACAATTACATTTCCTAAATTCTTTTGTGATTGAATTTCTGGTATTAAACAGTCAATTCAGTCAAAAGAGAAAGTACTATTAAAATCAGCTAATTTTGATTTTTTTCTGTTAATTTATTTGAACATCATGATTTACACTGAGGAATGATATACAGGTTTTACAGTATAGTACATGATTCAAGTAGTAAATGAATATTATGCCATACATCACACACAAAAGAAGTACAACACCATAGTAACTTTCGTCATGGTATTGAAACTGATTAAGATGTTCATTTTTGAACAGTTTTAAAAAAAACTCTTGTCCCTTCAAATATGATTATGAGAAGAAAAGAGAAAAAAAAGAGTTACCGATGATACTGCATAGATCGACTACATCTGATGGAGAAGCTGACAGAAAAGTGCTGAGAGTAAAAGAGATGACCTACAAACATTTATAAAGATCTTCATTTTACACACATCTGTATAGATACAAATACATAATAAAACATTTTGAAAGAGTCCAACCCATTCCTGTGGAAATACATTTTACATAGGCAGGCATAAAAATATGTTGTGTTTAACACAGCACAGGACTTGAATAGACTTTTCCTGTTGTTTTGAAAAGGATCAATCAGAGCCAGGTTTCCAAACAAAGAATGAAAGCCTTTGGAAAATAAAAAGAAGTAAAGTTTTACCTTTAAAACAGAGCACAAATCCGACTTAAGTTGGTTTCCCTTCAGTTCTCACAGTACAAGATTTCTTTAACATTTCTTTAAATCTAGCTTTAGCAACATGTCACTGTATGTTATGGAAATCTGTGTAGTCAAAGTATGGAACATTTTCAAATGGATCCGATATTAAAGACAGTAAGAGTTTTTGCTGAAATCAAGGAGAAAAATGTTGCTTTATTCAACATTAAAAGACATTGCTGTACCAGCAACAAATAACTTGTGGTTTGTTTCTGTTGTGTCATAATTAGTTCAAAATCATTGCATTCCTTGCTTAAGTCATAGTTATGGTTTCACCAACCAAAACACAGCCTACAACTATCGCGATAGGTCAACTTTGAGAATGCATGAATCCAGAAATGTGTTCTATGTAGTGAAATAAAATGGTTCTGCACCGACATCTATCTATATCTGCGGGGCCGCAGGCCTCTGATCAGAAAATTGCAGGTTCAATCCCCACATTATCTCTGATGGAAAGTTGGCGGAGCCGCCATCGGTGTGTGAAGGGTTGGTATACGCACCTCTCCACAGACACTGATCAAAGCAAAACCCTCATTGAGTTGATCTGGAGCCGTCATTTTCAAAAGAAAAGCAAGACTACATGAATACATAAAATCCCAGAGCTGATACCAAATGATGTTATTTCACAAAGTTGAAGAAAAAGAACACACACCAAACATCGGACACATTTCATCTGATGACCAAAATTCCACCTATGAACATGGGGCTTAGAAAGGCATCCAGAGCAGATATTGATTGTTACTGAATGTAGAAGCCAAATCCATCTGCAGGGATGTGCACACGTAAGCATAGAAACCTGCCAGTCATAAATGTTCAGTCTGTAATGCTCTCTAAAAGGAAAAAGGTTCTCATCATCATCATCATTGGTGATCACTCTGATCATCATTCTGCTGAAGACAAACTCAGACATGAGGCTCTCAAAGCACAGTCGGTAGTTCCATGCTCAGTGGCAGAAGTAGATGTTGCATTCATGTGCTGCATCAAATGCTTTTTTAATGTCAACACAAAGCTCTTCCATTCAGTTTGCCTGAGTGCCGATGCTCTAAAACTACCAAATTGTTCAGGAAAACAAACCCATCTGTTTCCGTCCTGGATCATTTCTGTTCGTCCTTTACTTCAGTCAGTCTGAACCTTCCGTGTTCCCCCAGCATGGTCACATGGTACAAAGACAGCCTTCACATCAGCTGGTACTTTGAAAATGTCTGTTTGACCTTTTAAATATGTTTGCACATGGTGCACAGGCTGCACAGTGGTGTAATGGTTTAGCACTCTCTCCTCACAGTGAGCAGGCCCTGGTTTGAATCCCAGCTGGGTCCATTCTGTGTGGACTTTCCATGTTCTCCTCATGAATTCGTGGCAAAGGAAAATTGTTTCATGATTGACTTAACTGGTTTTAAAAAAAAAAACTAATAAATAAAGCAGCGCTTCACCATCCTCAGCGTGTGTGTGCATACAGAATAGTTTGTGTTGTCCCCATGTGAGACGTTGTGTTTGAAGATCACCATTTTGCTCCTCTTTTGCCTGAAGTGAGCTTCCAGGGAATAAGTCTCAGATGGTGACAGGACACATGATGATTTTGTCCTCCAGCATGACACTGATGACCAGGAAGATAAAGTATAGCAAGAACATGAAGAAGCCCAGAAATTTACTCATTCTCCACTTGCAAGCTGCAATGGACATGATGACAAAGAGGAGCATTAGGAAGAGCAGGACTATGGCACAGAAGAGGCCATTACTGCTCACTTCCACAGGCTTAAAGTCATTGATGATGTTGAAGAGGAGCCAGGGGAACGGCAGGCTGCAGAGAGGACAACAAAACCCACAAAGAGTGAGGTTAGATTCCGCTCAAATGAAGAAGCACGTGTTTTGTGTTAGATGCAAATCTGACCCGACAGTGATATCAAAGATGTTGGAGCCCACTGAGCTGGACACGGCCATGTCTCCAAGGCCTTTCCGAGCAACAATCACGCTAGTGATGAGGTCAGGGATCGACGTCCCTGCTGCTAAAATGGTCAATCCCATGATTTCCTCTGTAATCCAAAACGTTTCTCCAACCTGCAGTGAAGCCACAGATCGACAAACATTATGGGCCACAATGATTGTTGTTTAAACCAAACTCAAAATGAAATGATGTTCAAGAACAACTTCTGGATCATTTCTGTACGGTGGCCCTGAAGTGCAAATCACATCAAGCAAATCACTCAATGCAAAAAATCATAAACATCACGACAACAGTTAAGAAAAGGAAAACAAATAATACAAAAAACATTACATTTCAGAAAAATAGAAGAAAATTCCAGAAACCAAAGCCCTATTTAAAAAAATGGAATGACAAATGGATTAAATGTTACAGAAAACAAAAGTAATTTCAAGAAATCAAAATGAAATGTTAAAAAATAAAATAAAGACGAAACCAGAGATGATAGGTATTATGGAACATCACTAATTGGATGAAAATGTTTGGTTTCTGACGTTTAAGTTTTTTCAAATGTGTCTTTAAGGTCTGCATATCAATAAAAGTTTTATAATTAGTATGGAGCATATGTGACAGTCTCTGTGGTTTGTCAAGAGAATATTGGGGAGAAAACTGCATCATGACGTGTAAGTAAAACACCGGACAGGTCAGGACATAAAAAGATTTCCCAAACTTTGAACATCCCACGTACCACTGTTCAGTCCATCATCCACAAATGGAAAGAGTTTGAAACAACTGCAAACCTACCTAGAAATGGTCGTCCACCTAAACTAACTAGCTGAACAAGGAGACACTGATCAGAGATGCAGCCAGGAGTCCATGATGACTCTGGATGAACTGCAGAGATCTACAGCTCAGGTGGAGGAATCTGTCCATAGAACAACAATCAGTCATGAACTGCACACATCAGGACTTTATGGAAGAGTGACAAGAAGAAAACCATTGTTAAAAGAAAAACCACAAGAAGTCCTGTTTGCAGTTTGACATAAACCATGAGAATGACCCAGCAAACGTGTGGAAGAAGGAGCTCTGGTCAGATGAGACCAAAATGGAACTTTTTGGTCTAAATGTAAAGCGCTATGTGTGAAATCTAACATATCACTCTGAACACACCATACCCACTGTCAAACATGGTGGTGGCAGCATCATGCTCTGGGGCTGCTTCTCTGCAGCAGGAGCAGGGAATCTGGTTAGAGTTGATGGGAAGATGGATGGAGCCAAATCCAGAGCAATATTGGAGGAAAACCTGTTGAAGTCTAAACAACACTTGAGACTGAGGCGGAGATTCACCTTCCAACAGGACAACCACCCTAAACATAAAGCCAAAGCTACAGTGGAATGTTAAAAATGAAACGGATTCATGTGTTGGACTGAAGGAAGAATGAACAAAGATTTCTGTCTCTAGATGTGTAAAGCTGGTAGAGACAAACCCTAAAAGACTTGCAGCTGGAATTGCAGCAAAAGGGGGTTCCACAAAGTATTGACTCAGAGGGGTTTGAATACTTTTGCACACTGCACCTTTCAGTTTATTATTTGTAATAAATTAAACTCTTGTATAATTTTTTTTTCCACTTCCCAATTGTATGTCACTTTGTGTTGGTCTTTCACATCAAATTCCAATCAAATATATGCATGTTTGTGGTCATAGTGTGATAAAGTGTGGAGACGTTCAAGGGTTTTGCAAAACACTGTATGCCAAATAACTTTTGGTTGGAATGATGGACAACCATTGTCATCCTATTAGTGATGTTCCGTAATTTCTACCTTTTCTGGTTTCTTTATGTGTTTTGTGAAATTGTGTTGTGGTTTCTGGAATTTTGTAATAAAATCTGAAATATAATGTTTTTTATTATTTGTTTTGCTTTTGAAATGGTTTATCTTTGAGATGTTTTTGTGTTGAGTACATTGTTGAAGTGATTTGTACTTCAGGGTACGGTGTCACAAAACCTTAAATTCCCAACACATTATGCTACATTTTGTCACAACATGAAAAAATCTACTTACGACACAACACATTATATCAAAACAGAAGTAATCCTGCAACAGAAGCTGAACTGCTTTTATTCTGAAATTTCCATCGGGCAAAGCAACTAACAGAAGGTTACGTCACAACCAGGGGTAAAAGTAAGCCAGAGCCAATGCACTGTGTTGTGTTATGACCCTTCTGGGCCACTGTATCAGAGCCATATTTATGTGCCAAAACCATGAATCCAGAGGTAGACTAGATATAAAATCACTGAACACGTGTTATACTTTATTCTCTTCACTCACAAAGCTTCGCTCTAATTTCATTTTTTAAAGCAGTTTTACAATCATTCCATTGTGACCACAAGTAACTGGACAGAAAACACAACAGACGCGGAGCTGACGATCTCAGCTGAGCAGAACATGGAGATTCTGACGCCTGTTTGTGAAAGAGTGCATTAATCACCTGGTGAGCCCACCACACCATCAGGTATGAGAAGAAAGCAATCCAACATATGGAGCCAAGGAAAGTGAAAGGAAAAAACCTTTCAGCATTCTGAAAAATGGAAAAATTACAGTGTTAATGACTAACAAACATACTGTCAAAATGTACTTCACTGACTTATAGATTAAAAAAAGCAAGATATCATGGAATATAACCAGTTCATGTTTTATTCTTAATTTCCAAAGCATTTTTTTTTTTATTGAAAAGTTTTTTTTCTTTGTTTTTTAAACACCACTGTGTTCATTTGGAAACATGTTTTTACAGAAACCTGGTGATACTGTGAGAGGACATCTGTATGTTTTGATTATTCACGCAAAAAGTTCTGTGTAATAAAGTAACTCGCTAAAAACAAACATGGTGTTGTGCATTTGAGGAAAGCAAACTCCTGTGATGCCCGTGCTGTGGTCACGATGCAGATGTGTGTTTGTGTTCACCTCTCTTCTGACGTCAGGCAGAGTCAGCCACAAGGGGAAGACGATGGGGAAGATGAAGAGGTAGGTTAGCTGTTTCCTGCAGGTATCAGGCCAGGCCAAGCTTAAAGGCTGGCCTTCATCATCATCCTCCTCACCACCCTGAGAAAAACTTTGTTATTCTACATTGTTTTTTGCACACAGATCCCTGTATTTTTTATGTTTTCTGACAGGATGTGGGCAAATTAGTTTATTAGACTACAATGGGTTGAGCAGAGTTCATGGAGGGACCTTCAAACAACATTTAAAAGAGTAAACCTCTGAGAACAACTTACCTGATCTCCAGCGACTCCATTCATGGGTGGAGTGACTTCAACTGCAACATTCGAACTATTGGAGGTGTTTTTCTCAACTTGGAGACAGAAAGTTTATAGAAATAGTGACCATAATCATACTGCTTCTCTTTAAAGCTGCTTTAACGAATAGAAAGTGAACAGCAACAAGTAAACCAGTCAGAACAAATATGAACAGCCAGCCAATCACTAGTGTGCACAAACTCACCTAATTTTAATGACAATTTCTTGGCAAAGCACAAAATAAAATCCCATTAGACCCAATAAAAGCAGGCTGAATGAAATATTATATTTGAACTTACCGGGAGACTGTAAAGCACTCTGCAAATCATCCAGAAACATATACATAGAAACAGCATGCTACAACTCCACAAAAAAACCATGAACAAAAGGGTCCGATCAAATGAAGGCAGAGTTCTGATGTCTTGAAACTGCTTTACACACCTACACCATTGGCTGTGACCCCATCGTCCTTGCACTTCTTCTTGGCCATTTTGTGAAGGATTGATGCTTTCTCTTTGAAACCTCCTGCAGTCACAGAAGCATAAAGAGCTTTACATGCCAGATGCAAACGCCGTCAAAGGATGAGTGAGGTGTGAATGAGACTGTCTGAGTTAAACGGCGTCACGGAAACAGATACTTTATGAGCCACACCTTCATTGCTGAGGGGGTCCAGAGTGTGGATCATAAGCTGGAAGATGCTGTTTCTCATCAGAGAGTTGTGAAGAGAAGCACAGCTGCCTTCCCTCTGCAGTCTGGGCTTGGCCTACCAAACATTAAAAAGATTTCTCTTACTTTTAGTTTTCATTCACCTACTTTTACCACATGGTTTTACTCACTAAACTGATAAAACACATTTTTCTTTCAACATTATTCCTTTGTGTTTGAGTGTGTATGTAATATATTTGTGCAACACAGGTTTATTTTTAAATAATTCGAGGATTTTTCCTTTAAAAAAAACATTTGCTTGATTATTAAGTTAGACTGTTGCCCTTTCAAACTCACCATTAGCTTGTTCTCATCATCTCCAGATGTAGTCACCTTTGACAAAAGACAAAGAATAGTAAAAGTTCAAACATTTATAAAAACACATGAAGGCATATCATGAAAATGGATGGAAGGATCGGGGATCATAAATCATAACACACGAGGTGTATACTCGTATAACCCCCTTTTGCAATTTAAACTAAATTTTATTTATATTAATTTTGTTTGTGTCTTACTTTTTGTTGGACCGGACGGAAAAAAAGAGGGAGGAAGAAGAGAGAGGGATGTTTGGGGAGCACAAAAGAAAGGGGAAAATGGTGGGTTACAGAAGTTGGAGGATGACTACAGGGGAGGTAGGATAGAATCATAAAACAACAGGCAACATGAGGCCGAAAGTTTATAATCATTGCAGTCAAGTGTTAATGTTAGTTCAACATAGGCAGGGCCTGTTCACTCACTCAGTTGTTACAAACATACCTGCTGGCTCCAAGAGTCTGCACAAACTTATCAACACACAGTTCACACGCACACTTATGCATACAAACCAGCACATGTAAAGCGTTTCATTCTGTCACGTAAACTAAATGTACACACACACACACACACACACACACACACACACACATACTGTGGGGCCAACAGAGAACATCGATCCGCAAAAGCCAGTCCAGCCAAGAAGCGCCCCCCCCCCCGGCGTGGGTCAGTGGAGGTCAGAACAAGTGTCACACATACCTGAGATCAGGGAAAGACTGATGTCATTCACACGTATTTATGTGCGACCAGCTCAAAAACTGATGGAAATGTATTTTCATCACGATGCACATTGCTCCACTGTCAGCATTGTAGATACGATTGATGTGATGAGCGATCGCTGTGAATATAAACCAGCATTCATTCTATACAGTTGACCCATCCCCTGCGGGAGTGTGGTGGACACAGTCTGGAAGCATTTGGTAAATTCACTGCAACCATAATCCTGACCTTAACCTTTCGGCCTGTGCAGTCAAGAAAAAAAAAGTTCATCACTGGCTGCACGCTTTGAGAAAATTACCTGTGAATAGACACTTTCTAAATGTGTTCTGGGGAGGGGAGTGTCAAGGTGCGGCTGCGTCGACTGGTGTGCAAGCAGCCGCTTTCACTAAGAAGTCAATGCAAACGCGCATAGTCGGACAAAATTCTGCTCTACGTGCGTTTGTTTTCACTGAAAGTGGTCACTTGGACAGCAGTCAATGCAGCCGGTGTGTGAGCAGCTTCAGGTTTCTGTCCTAAATGTTTCCCTGCTTCAAGCCCGGTCAATACCACGCCCCAAGCAGCCATATACCCCTCCGTGACTGGTCGGTTCGTCAGCTCCGCACATAGCAGTGTAAAAGGCCATTCATACAAAACAGGCTGCACTAACATTAAACTTTCATATTAAGGCGGGGGCCGCAAAATTATGTTTTGGGGGCCACAATTTGCCCACGGGCCACCAGTTTGAGCCCCTGCTCTACCACCACCAGCTTTGACTACACAGCACCCATTCCCCTGCCACCTCCACCCCTCACAAAAGCCCAGGTGAGGAAGCAGCTCAGCCGAACCAAGGCAAGTAAGGCAGCGGGCCCAGATGGCATCAGCTCCAGGCCGCTTAAAACATGTGCAGATGAACTGTACAGCGTTATGCTGGACGTGTTCAGTCTGAGCCTAGAGCTGGGGAAAGTGCCACAACTGTGGAAGATACCGGTACCAATGACATCTCGGCTGACTGACTTCAAGGATTACAGACTAGAGGATGAAACAGGAGTGGATTTTCACTCCTGACCTGCTCTCAGACCAAAATTTGAAAAATAATCCTGTCCCGTCTTGCTCGCGGTAATCTGACACCCACTCCTATTCAAAATAATCCCGCTCCCTTATATTTTATCTTTTTTTGTCATTATGTAAAACATAATATGTAATTGTAATTTTATTGTGCTGTTTTTGGGTTTGAATTTTTAAGGCAAATTACATTGTAATTTTTAATTCTGGTTCTTCTTAGAGAACCAGCTCTATGGGATTGGCTCACTAAAAAGAGCCGGCTCTTTCAGCTTCCAAACAGCTCTTTAGGTGTCTTTGTTGCTTTATTTAATTCATGATCAACAACTATATAAAATTATGCACAAAAGAATAAGTAATGTAAAAAACATGTGTTTTTATTCATTTAAGTGTATAATATATATGTGCTGTTATTTACTCCTTCCACATAAAATGTACAAAATTAATGATAAACAAACTATTTACAATTCAACTTTTAACTAGATACATTTCTAGTTTTTTGCTTTTAAATAAATTTGAAGCAGAACAACAAAAAACACTGCAACCACAATACAAATGACTAATTAAAATATGTAAAACTTAAAAAAAAAATTTATTTACATTAAAGATTTGCATTTTAAAATCCAGTTTTGAAGAAGGTTCTCTCAGTTCTCAGGTGTCTGTACAGGTTGTTTGCGGAGCTTGTTTTAGATGAAATGACTTTCCTGCAGACTCTACACTCTTCCTTTGTATTATCAATAAAATCAAACGGTTCTGATTTTGCTTCTTTTCCTGCTGTCACTCATTTTCTTTACGTTTCGGTGTTGCTGTCGTTTATTGATGTCGCACCTTGATCATACTCGTTCATGTGCTGCTGTGCATTTAACACCCCCTCACCCCCTGCATGCCTCCACTCAGCGCAAGATTATTGACTCCTATTGCTTGCCATAATCTAAACAAAAAAGGGCAGAGCAGATTCTTTCTGCTGAGGAGATTGCTGAGGACTACTCTTAAAGACCTTCTATGGCTCTGTAGAAGGTCATCAGTCATAAGTGGTTCTCCTTTACATGTAGATACTACTCTATTCCTACCTGTGGTGCTTTCTCATTGAGACCAATAAAGGATTATCTCATCTCATCTTTCCAGGCCGTGGGGTTGCCGGAGCCTGTCCTGACTACTGTTGGTAAAAGCTTTACAGGCTGCCAGTCCGTAGCAAGCCCATGAGGCTGGAGCTCGCTTGCTCACTACACCGTCTGTCTATTTAAAATGAATAAATCTGATCTCTAAACATCCTCAGTGTCTTCCATGCATTGTAAGCGAGTAAACATAGACGTCGCTCCATGTACAGATCAGGCTGGAAACGTTTGGTGGTAGCTCCTCCCACATGAATTTTATCCCTTTCGGGGTCACGGGGCTGCCGGAGCCTAACCTGGCTATTCATAGGAGAAGGCAGGGGACACCCCTGGACAGGTCACCAGTCTGTCACAGGGGCCACAACCACACAACCATGCACACTGACATTCACATCTAGGGACAATTTACAGTAAACAATGAACCTATGAAGCATGTTTTTGGACGGAGGGAGGAAGCCAGAGTTCCCGGAGAAAACCCACGCATGCACGGGGAGAACGTTTAAACTCCACACATAAAGGTCCACATTGGTGACACTGTTTCAAGTCCCCCAGCCGGGACTTGAGCCGGGAACCTTCTTGCTGTGAGGCAAGAGCGCTAACCACTGCGCAGCTGCATCGAATGCATCAAATTTTACCTTTTATCTTAAAGGTGTATTTATATTCAGACAAAGTTTTTAAGTCAAGGTTACAATGTATATATATTAAGCTATATTCTTACGTTTTGATTTGTATTGGCATGAATAAATTCCTGTAGCAATACAATAAAAACATGTTAGTACAAAATCCCTGTGGTATTCTATCGTTTTCTTTCATGGGAGTTCTGACCCACAGCTTTTGTCTTTGCGGCTCCGCTCAGGCTCCTCCAGAAACAGAGTGAGGGACAATGAGAAAAACTGCTGCCCCACGGAGAACTGAAGAGACGTGACAGTGAAGCTGCGGTGTTGAACCTGTGAGGTCTAACTAGTCGCTGTTTGATGAATTACAAGCTTAAATATGGTTAATATGTCAGACAAACGCTCTATATTCATCAAGGAGTTCGTTTATACTTTTGTCAGACGTCTAAGCACAGTGCAACAATTCAGCACACAGATTGTGCAGGGACAAAATGAGACATCAGGTGAATTTTCAAAATAAAAGAACCATATTTTTGGTGAGCCCACAGCTTCCTCACTACTGGTCTGAAAGTAAATGTATCTTCTTTATGGAATATTTTCTGACTAGTATTGCAATTTTTAAATTATGTATCATTCAGTTTCACTATCTTTTGTATTAAAATTAGTCAATCAATTCAATTTTGTATTAAAATTAGTCAATTCAAGTCAATTGTCAATCAATTTATAAAAATATCAGATCAATCACACTTCTGGGTTGGGATTAAACATGATTAATCACAATGTTTAACAAGTTACATTTTATACATCAATATGCAGCTTTCTGAAATGTCTTTTGTCTGAAATATTTGTTTTCATAAAGTGTTAACTCAGAAGTGTAATTTGTGTGCACAAAACACAACAGAACTGTACAGACTTTAATGTCTGCAGTATTACTCCAAGAAAACAAAGATGTTGATATACAGCCATCAGTAACAAACGTTGTGTTTCTGCACCTTAAATGGTCTGGCTGAATACTCAAATCTGACTGGCTGCTGAGTGTTCCGGAAGAAGTTCCGCTCACAATGTTCTAAATGTGCAGGCTTCTTCAAAACAAACTTTTCCTTCATGATCTGGACAAAAACAAGTGGTAAGAGGAAAACTTTCTCTCTGAACTGATGCTTTATTGAACCTATCATGGCGATTAGCATACTGAATAAATCACTTTCCTTTTCTACTGCAGTTGAAGTCTGGCAGCTCAGCAATCAAATCAAATCAAACATTATTTATAAAAAGCACTTCTCATACTTGGCGTAACTCAAAGCACTTTACATTTAAAAACAAAACAAAAGCAAAAACACAAAAAAACCAACAAACCCTTTACCCTCCCCCCTCCCAACCAATAACACATACAACCCATGACCCTAAACACAATGAGGAGGCTACTAATAAAGTAATTTCTAAAAGAAACTTTTGCACAATGCATTGTGTTACTGTGACAACGGGCCGTATTACAAATCAAAGCTCTGCTTTTTGTGAAAAAGCGATCCAAGCCTAAAAAATAACAACAATAAAGTACTAAAAATCAATTGAATATTGATTTCTTTTGTAAGTGACCATGTTAGAAGCGGCATTGTGCCTGACAAAGTGTGCATTCAGAAATTGGTGCACGCCGCGGAAGCCTGAACTAGCAGAAGACGGTTGCTCGGTGCAGTTTAATTAGTTAGCGTTAATTTATATTAACGTGATCATTTTTTTAATTATTCGCATGTGTTAAGGTTTACAGCCCTAACTGTAATCTTTCCAATCATAACAACAGTTTGTGTTTAGAGGATAAGATGTAAAAGAGAGTTTGTGAATCCTCAAGAGTCACATTGGGTGCAGCTGTCAGTAAGTGGAGGAAATGCAGGAAACTTGACTTAGTGAAAGAAACATAAATATTCAAAAAATAAACTAAAACAGGACAAAAAAAACTCATGGAGAAACAAAAAGGGAATAAAAAAGATAATCTGACCATGTAGAACCGAAAACCAGACACGTCTATGCACTGAAGACCATTAACAGAAATAATGATCAGCATGAACCTGAAGTGACAGAACATGACCAAAAACACCAAACTAAACCAGCAACAGCATGATAATAACATTCAATATTAGGAATCATGTCAGCATTCTGGGGATGAAAGTTGTAGGAAAATGGTGTACCATGCGTGTAAACTTGATTCATGTTGATTCTGCCTGCAGCACAATGCATAAATAAAGAGCCTCCAGGGTTTTACTGCTTTAGATTTCTTCCAAGTTTATAATAAACGGAAACTCATGCTGGCAACCTTTAGTTTCCATATAAAATGACTACTATTACTAATTACTAATAGATCTATTTACTTTAAAAAATGTGCTTTTGTTTCCCTTTTTCCAACTTTCAGAACCTGCCCCTCCAAAATCCTGTGCGCGTCCCTGCTGGAGAGACCACCGACTTGGCTGGCCTGGGAACGTCTTGGGTCCCCCCCAGAGGAACTGGGGCCGGGGAGAGGGAAATCTGGGCATGTTTGCTTAGACTGCACACAGTGAAGCAAATGGATGAGCTGTCATTTCAACGTTCACCAGAAAGGGTGACGTGGGTGCGTTCACATAAGACCTGCTCACATGCAGGATGGTTACCCAACAGCCTTAAGTCTAACATCACTGAATCCTTCTGGAACTTATTTTTGTCATTAAAAAAACAATGGGTGTTGAGTGTTGAACTCATTTAATATGGATAACGTTTAATTTTTGCCCAAAAAATGTCTTTAGGAGTCAGAAACTTGTTTGATGTCAATGAAATGAGAAGTTCAGGAATTAAAAAGGAGGAAACTTTATGTGGGATGAAGGGAATAAAAGAGAAGATCCCTTTACAGATGAAGGGAACTCACATGACCTGTTTCAGTCATTTTTGAACAAAAAAGCTCATTTATGTTTCTAGTTGTGTAACTTTAAACTCGCACCTTATTGAGTTATTGAGGGTACCCTGTGACATTGTGTTCAAAACTCAAAGCTGTAATTCCAAAAGACACATGAATCCTTGAGGTCTGCAGACTTCATCAGCTGGATGTCCACACCAAAAGATTTGCTTTTTACTTTCCCTTTATCAGTTTATAAAATAAAAACTGTCTTTTCAAGATGACTAAATCTCTTTGTTCAGCGTGGGTTTTGTTTTATTAGAAATCTCACTATAAACGTGCATTCAGGGGCTCTCCCAGGCCAAACCAAAACTAAAAATGTCAAGGTGAAAACTGCTGCTCTGGGGTCAGACTTCCTCTTATTCCATCCTGGCATCAGGTCACAGTCAGATCAACTTTCTCCCCTGCTCTGCTCTTCCTCCCATCCACCTGACAGTCCAAATGGAGGAACTTATCTGGGATTAATCCGCAGTCATGTCCACTTTTAGATGGGTTATGTTCAGGCCTGAGCGTCAGCTCCACAGCAGCAGCTTTCTTTGGTTCCAGTTTATCTGCACTGTCGATGTAACAGTTTCACAGCAGAAAGTATTCCATCTGGAGTTGTTTCAGTCTCTGCTGAAGTCCTGGACTTAAAGACAAAAATATCTCATCAACAAAGTGATGAAAAATCTCGCCCGAAATGACAGTTTTATTTGTAGAATCTTTATGACGTCCTCTTAAGGCTTGGTGGAACTATAAACATGCGAATCTTTTCCAATAATGAGAAGATTCTCTTAGTACAACACATTTCTGAGAAATTTTTCATACTTCACAGGAGAACTTTCGCAATGCTCTCCAGCAGTCCACCATGACAGAGTGTTGCACTGTGGTTGCTGTCGTCAGTGCAGGTAAGCAGATGATAATGGGATAAGAAAGGATTGCTGAGGTAAGTGTCACCAGAGGGCAAACCTCCATATCTCATCATTGTTGAGTTAAGAAACCACCAGAAAAGTAGACCCAGTGTAGGATCTCCAGAAAAACAGTTTTGTGATTTTGTGCAAAAGTGAAGTGGTGAACTCCCTGGGCGATTCAACATATGTCTCCATGATGTGCTGATTCCTGTTCCCTCTGAGAGCATCAGACTATTCTTAGTGGCTGTAATGAGATTGGAGGGCATTAGCCTGAGGGATTATTGAGCAGCTAATGACACATGAGGGCAAGACAGCTGGACATGGAGTGCTGGATGACAGGAGGAGCAAAGCGGCTCTGGAAGCAGAAGAGCCCGAAGAACAACTGTCTCCACACACACACACACACACACACACACACACACACACACACACACACACGCGCGCGCGCGTCATTCCATGCAACAGGCCTCCTACCAGCAAATTTTCAGCAGGAAGTCTCAGATTTTTGGAAAAATGTTCCGGTCTTAATGATATAACTCCACCAAAGTTCTGTGCGGGCTTGGCCAGTGGCTGGGCTTGGTTTTATTTCTAAAACGCATCAAAAACTAGAACCCCCAGGAATCCAGTGTTTCTAGGCTTTCTGTTGGTCATACTTGGAACTACGGATGTCCTGATAAGGTATTTATGGGCCCGATCCGATTATCTGATATCCCAGAATCTACCGATACCGAGTCCCGATCCGATACTTTTGTAACACAATTAATTAACAGATCTAGGTTGTTCCAAATTTAATCATTTAACACTTAAACAGAGCACTTCTGTCACATAACTTGAAGAATCCAGTAAGAATGTTACACCTTTTGAACAAAAATGAACTGTTATTTAGTAAATATTATAATTATTATAAATTTTAGTGACTTTAGCTTTAATATCTTCAGAACTATTGAACATTTTTAGCCAAATGTGATTCAAATCTCCATTTAAAATTCTTAAAAATTATTTAGTAATTAATAATAATCACTAGCTGATATCATTAAAACCATTTTATCTATTTATTTATTGGATTATGGAATTCTTTTTTAATATCCCAAAAAGTCATTTTTTTTTACCGCTGTAGTTAACTGACTAAACTGGGGTTCTGTCAGAGAAATAAAAAGGCATTTCAAAGAACAGCTGGGGTCTTAAGCGGCTAAATCATGGAGCTAGCACTAAGCTCAGTTAGCAGCTGCTGTGCAGCTGACAGAGAGAACAAAAACTTTTTCTGTTGAAATTCATTTTTAGATTGTTGTTTGCTTTAAGACAGGCTGATAGAGACACTTGTTGTCAGTTTAAAAGAGTTATTGATCCCGGAAATCCGAATCTATGATTATCTTGCTAACCTGACTGAACTGTTTTTGTGGGCTTCCTGCTTGAACTGCTGCCGTATTCTTCTGCGCTTTACGGCAATAAAATGCCCTGATCCGTTCATGACAGCAGACTTCTAGTGGAGCATTTATCCAGGATAATAGGCTTAAAATATAAAGCGGTGGTCAAATCATAATAAATTAAATATCCGATATTGATCAGGAGACAACAACCAATACTGATCCGAGCCATCAACCAAAGGTTCGGGCCCGATTTCTGATCCCGTGATTGGATCGAAGCACTAAAAAAGTGAAAGAGAAGCATCAAGATCAGATGATGAGCACTTCCAAAAGTATAATATGAGCTCCTCCGTGAAGCAGAGATCTGTGAGGATGTGATGTGAGGATTCTCCTTGAGCATCAACAGATATTTGTCAGCTTAAGGGAAGATATGAATCTCCATCAGCAGAAAACGGCAGATCTGACTCCAGCTGCACAATTATCTGCTGAGTCAGCATAACCTGAGCTCCACATCATCTATGCCTGTTTGGACAGGAAATAATAACAGTTCTTTTATTGACCACTCCTGGAAAGGTGAGTCATAATGACCTTTAGGTAATGAACCCATGCAAATGAAAACTCAATCAAAAACAATACAGAATTCACACCAGTCAGCATTTTAGGGACATCAGCCTGAGCTTCAGAACTTTGAGGTATGAACTCCAACAGAACCTTTCTCAATTTCATTTGGTTTATTCTGTAATGGCAGACTAAGAATTTAATGAGTCATAATTTCCTATTTTTGAAAACATAAATGAAAGATAGTTGCTTACAGTCAAAAACAGAATTGTTCCATAAAACTACAGAATCACTGGTGTAATTGTAAATCACTGTGTCTGCATTAACTAACTGAGTTCTGAATCACATGGAAATTGGATGGATTTTCTGTATTAGAGAGTCTACCTATTTTATAGTGAGATCCTTTCTGTTTTTCGTGACACAGAATCTGTCCTGATCAACGTCTGAATCTGCAGCAGGGACCTCATGAAATTCTGGACGAGAGAACACCTGGTTGCCTACCTGTTAAGAACATTATTAATTTTAAGTTTTTAGTTTTTTTCCTTCTTCATTTTATAAAACAAGTTTCAGAAAATGTTGTTCATATCTGAAATAGACCCTCACCTTTCTGTTAATGATAAAAGTTCCCTCATACTCCATCTCATGACCACTTTTTAGTTTTGTAACTACTCTCAGACATGCTGATGATGCTGCACAATTCCTGACGCTGCCTGACTGTGATCATCACAGATTAGGAATTTAAACGTATATATGTCGGATTAATCTGGTCATCTAACCAAAGAATGTCCCCAGTCTTTAAACCATGTCTGATTGAGAACATGAACCCAGAACACTGCTGTTCTGAATTCACTGGTCTGCTGAGGATAACCAGCACAGAGGTGCTGCCTTCACACTTCTATAGAACAAATAGGACATGTCTTTTTATGAAAACCCACACCTGAAACAACTTGTTTTTCAATCTATGAAATCTTAACCCATAGGAACTTGGAGCCATTTTTCCTTCAAATTATGTGGGATGCACCACAAAGCAAATGGACCACAGAACCCATTTCTGTTAAACTGATGTCACCATGGGTTCTTATGGGTTAAATCAAAGAGTCTCACCCCAAACTTTTGCTGCCCTGGAGTAACTATGTTTGATACAGATAAAAATACAACCGTCAACAGATGGATGGATGGAATGATGGATGGATGGAAGGAAGGAAGGAAGGAAGGAATGATGGGTGGATGAATGGATGGATGGATGGATGGATGGATGGATGGATGGATGGATGGATGGAAGGAAGGAAGGAAGGAAGGAAGGAATGATGGGTGGATGGATGGATGGATGGATGCATGGATGGATAGATGGATGGATGCATGGATGGATGGATGGAAGGAAGGAAGGATGGGTGGATGGATGGATGGATGCATTGATGCATGGATGGATGGATGGATGGATGGAAGGAAGGAAGGAAGGATGGGTGGATGGGTGGATGGATGGATGGATGCATTGATGCATGGATGGATGGATGGATGGATGGAAGGAAGGAAGGAAGGAAGGATGGGTGGATGGGTGGATGGATGGAAGGAAGGAAGGATGGGTGGATGGGTGGATGGATGGATGGATGCATTGATGCATTGATGCATGGATGGATGGATGGATGGATGGAAGGAAGGAAGGATGGGTGGATGGGTGGATGGATGGATGGATGCATTGATGCATGGATGGATGGATGGATGGATGGAAGGAAGGAAGGATGGGTGGATGGATGGATGGATGGATGCATTGATGCATGGATGGATGGATGGATGGATGGAATCAGACTTACCTTGGGTGAAGCCTCCAGCTCATCCACTTGATTGCTGCCCAGTCTGGTTTTGATGAAGAACTCGACTTTGGCGTTATACTTCATAAAGGTCACATAGCAGGAGTAGCACAGCAACAGACTGATACTTTCTTTCACTGTGATTTGATTATCCAGAAAGAAGTAGATGAGCATGAGCAAGCCAATAATGTAGAAGGAAACGTCCCTGAACAGAGGCCACCAGGTGAGGTTCAGCACCTCTTTGGAAAACAGGGCACACATCCCAATCACAAACAGGATGTTAAAGACAGCAGATCCCACGATGGTACCAATGCCGACATTGCTGTGTGAGATGAACACCCCTATGACCGAAGTGAAGAGCTCTGGAGCGGAGCCCCCTGCTGCCATAAAGGTGGCTCCAGCAACATCATCAGATATCTCCAGCTTCTCTGTGATGACAGTGAGTGCTGGGACAAAGAACTCATCGCATACTATGGCTAAGGCTATGAACATGTACAACATTCCAAACATATGAAGCACCACAAAGCCTTGGCGTCTGTCCTCAATGCTGAAATAGTCTGTTGGATAATCCCCTTGATTCAGCTCCAGGTCTGAGGACTTCATGGCCACCGGTGTGTCTTCTTGGGCTGCAGAGAGGTTTTGGTGCTGCAGAAGAGTTCTTTGTGGTACCGCTGCATTTGCTGAGGCCTCAGCAGCCGATTCCAGCTCAGAGGCTACAGCTGTGGCTAATGATAAGGCACTCAGTGAACAAACTGTGCAGGCGGTCACCAGGCTGATGACAAAGCCCAAAACCCGTCCTGGACGCAGCTTCCTCCTGATCCCCTGATAGTGGGCACGAGTGTTGCTGCTACTGTGAGGACCCAGCAGAGGATCAGAGCAGGACAAAGCTATCATGTCTTGATTTCTTATGGGTAACATGAAATCCATGATGTTTGGCTGTCAGGTGGAGTGGAAAGGTCTGAAACTCCCCCCAGGGCTGGACAGGTGGTGCCGGTGGCTACTTTGGTGGGGGTTTGACAGGCCGCGGTGGCTCACCGGTTAATTTGCATGCTGCGTCCAGCTCTAAGAACAGTGGAGGCCCAGTCCTATTCCAGAATCCAAAATGTTTAAAGGTTTCCTCATATTAATCTCTACAAAAAAGGGGAAAAAAAGCAGTGAAACAGTAGCTCAACATTTCTGTTTTCACAGCACAACACCAGAGATTAGAATTTCAGAAAGACCCCATTTCAAGAGTTACTACGGTCACTTAAAATAGACTTTCAAGCACGCTCGGTGCCCGCAGCATTATGGAAAAAGACCAAAGTTGTGAGTTTGGCATGAGAAGTGATCATATTCTTTCCCACAACTTGTTTAGAATATGCCTCTAGAAAAACTGTCAGAAAATGATTTGCAGGACAATAAACATGAAGGATTTAAAAATGTCAACTGGACGAAATTACAAATAAACCTAAATAAAAGAATCTGTTCATTATTGATGTTCTCATCTGAGTTTGAATCAGGAGGAAAAGATTACGTTGGAGTGGAAAACTCACATTGACCGGCTGTGATCTGAGGCAGAGCCGCCTTTAAGCAGCATCTGTTGAAGGCTTTGCTTTGCTGCAGCAATCCCTCTATGAGCTGGTTAAACTATTTTCAAACTTCAATAATAGCGTTTCTAAGAAGATGATACAGATGTTACATTTGCTTCTCTGTGCTGGAGCCTGCAACTGAAAGGGTCTTGCTCAGGTCCAGATCTCTAAAATGTTTTGAGCATTCAGAACCACAGAACCTGGTCTTCCCTCAGAGTTTTCTGCTTTGCTATCGTGTTTGTTTCTTTACTCTTCTTTACTGTGTATTCTCGTCACTTTTTCTTCTCTGAACGTAGAATGACTCAGGCTTGAACTGAAGCCAGAGGAAACACATAGAGCGTTCCTGTCGCACGATTTTGTCTCATGGTTTGCTAATGGCTTTATTCTTGAAACAGGAAACAGAACTACTACTTCTTCTACTTTTTCCATTTAAAAACTCCAATATTTACGTTCCGTGCCACATTCAAAACAGAATTTATAGTAACAGAACCCTAGCGACAGAAACCTCTTGTGCCTCATAGAGATGTTCTAGTGCTGAAGCCTTTAGTTTAATGAAAGCTCATTAGGCTGAATAATCCCTGAAGAGATATTCTTAGATTAGCCTCAGGTCCTTCTCTATAGAGCTGCTTTCAAAGTCAAAAACCAAATGTCAACATCTATCAATTCCTATCTATCTATTAACGTCTATCATTTTGTTGATATTTGTAAATAAACGCATAAATGCTTCATCTGCAGAAAGTTAAAGTCCAAAACTTAAAGAAACAAAATGTGGAAAATGCTAAAGATGAGTGAAAAAGAAATCTTAGTAAAGTGAAAAGCAGTTTTTCATCAGTTCCAAATGTTCAGCACTCACTATGAAGTTTGTCAGTGTGAAGACTTTACGGACTATAGAGAAAGACTAAACAAGGTATTGGTATCTTACCTCGTCGGATAATTCTCCCGCTGGTGATCCAGAGATGCTGAAGTGATTTTTCAAGTGATTGATTCCGAAATTAAAACAATTCCAAGTGACAAATCATCAAAGTGAAGCTCCTGACAGTAAATCTGCAGTTGGATTTCCTTCCCTGAGCTGAGGAGGAACTCAGAGTTGCAGGTTCAAACTGGGCCACTCCTTCCCTCACTATGCTCCTCCCCTCAGATGCTGTCTCCGCCCATCTCCACCATCACTTGGCTTAAGTCTGAGCTTCCGTCATTCTCTGATTGTAGATTCTGCAAAAGGATGACAATAGATTTTAGAATATGTACAGTTTACTCTAACAGAAACAAGTAAACTATTTAGTGGAGCTCTGTTTTTCTCTGAGCTTCACTTTGGAGGTATGTAATGATATGTAGTCTCCAACTTTTTTGTCAAATGTTCTAGCAGCATGAACAAAAGCTTTCTTCCCAAGCTCTGTGCAGGCAAATGGGACAGACAGCAACAACAGGACATTTGATCCGAGGGACTGGGAGGGAAGCCTTCTCTGTTTAGGTCCTTTGCAAATGTAGGGAGGCAGTAATCCAGCTAAAGTTTTGAAAACTAAAATATGCCAATGGTACTGCTTCCTGGTGGTAAGAGAATGTCATACCACTTGTTTGAACAGTTCACAGTGGTGTGTCATTGCTCTGCAAAAATAAGATAAATAACCATCTCAAAAGATGGGTCAGAGAGTGATTCCTGGTCTCGGACCAGGGTTCATTTGCGTGTATTCAGACTGAACGTTTGTATCGGATGATCGGGGAAAATGAACTCTGGTTCACTTTAAGCGGGTCAAAAGTGTCCAGTCTGAAAACAGCTTTAATCACTTTCAGAACTGTGGATTGTTGAGATTCTCAGTGGTGACAGACAAAAATATTCCAATTTGGCCTTTTTGATGAGAGAGGAGTTGTTTAAAAACACACCACAGGTCTGTTTTTCTTGCTGTGTCCCATGCTCTATTCTGTTTATACAGTACATCTGTAAAGTGTTCCCAGCACCTCACTTCCACATTTTATGATGTCACAGCCTAAAAATGGATTCAATCAGTTTTCTTCCTGAAAGATTCTTTGAAAAACTCCCCATAATGACAGTGTTGAAAAAGGTCATCCCTCAAAGGTTCATCTTTCAACAGGACAATGATCCAAAGCACACCGCCAAAATATGGAAGGAGGTGGTATCAGAACAACTCTGTCAATGTCCTAGAGCGGCCCAGCCAGAACCAGACCTGAACCCAATTGAACATCTATGGAGAGATCTGACAATGGCCGTGCACCCATGCTTCCATCTAACCTGATGGAGCTTGATCGCTACTGCAAAGAAGAATGGGCCAAACTGTCCAAATAAAGGTGTGTCAAGCTTGTGCCATCATATTCAAAACCTCTTGATACCCTAAGTCATTACTGAAGACCCAGCAAGGAATACTTGTGAAGGATATTTCTTAAAACCAATCATTGAAGACTTTTTGGACTTTTGAGATTAGGTCTGGTGCATATAATGACTAGTTAGGTGAGATTAACTGAGTCTCAAACAGATTTTAATTCATCTGAGAGTCAATTATACCAGTCCCAGGTCAAAGCCATGCTAAAAGTATCATAGTGTGGCTTTCTTTTGTAGCAGACGGTCCATAACAGCCAACAACAGTAATCAAACAAGAGGGTCATGTTTTTACTTTCAGGGCCAAGAGTTCTAACTGCTTGCTGATTGACTGAAACAAAACAAGTGAGGCATTTCATTGTTTGACATAAATAGCTACACCCTCTAACTTCTTTAGCCTATCAGCACAATAAACATTATACCTGTGTATGTTAATATATTCATAGATTTTATTCATTCATAGAAATTATTACATCTACACTAGCAGATTTGACCCAGATTCTGACCAGATCTACAGTGGGTACGGAAAGTTTTCAGACCCCTTTAAATTTTTACTCTTTGTTATATTGCAGCAATTTGCTAAAATCTTTGCAGTTCATTTTTTTCCTCGTTAATGTAAAGACAGCATCCCATATGGACAAAAAAACACAGAACTTTGGACATTTTTGCTGATTAAAAAAATATGTATATCATGGTCCTAAGTATTCAGACTCTTTGCTGTGACACTCATATATTTATCTCAGGTGCTGTTCATTTCTTCTGACCATCCTTGAGATGGTTTTACACCTTCATTTGAGTCCAGCTGTGTTTGATTACACTGATTGGACTTGATTAGGAAAGCCACACACCTGTCTGTATAAGACCTCACAGTGCATGTCAGAGCAAATGAGAATCATGAGGTCAAAGGAACTGCCTGAAGAGCTCAGAAACAGAATTGTGGCAAAGCACAGACCTGGCCAAGGTCATAAAAAAAATATCAGCAGCACTTAAGGTTCCTAAGAGCATGGTGGCCTCCGAAGTAGCTCTAGTCCTCCTTCCTAGAGCTGGCCGTCCGACCAAACTGAGGTATCAGGGAGAACAGCCTTTGTGGCAGAGGTAAAGAAGAACCCAAAGATCACTGTGGCTGAGCTCCAGAGATGCAGTCGGGAGAAAGTTGTAGAAAGTCCACCATCACTGCAATATAGTCGAGACAATCCGGTCTTTTCTCAAAACCAAAAGATTTTTTAGAGTAGAAGATCGTTCAGACATAGTCATTTTGCTCCCCTGACCAAACTTTACAGCTCAAGCGTTTGGAAGTGTAGCTGAGAGAATCGGGTTTACTTTTCAAAATTAAAGATTTTTGGAATTCAAAACTAAATAACGTTTTATTTCTTTAACGGCTCAGTGGCAATTGATCGGTCCGGTTGGGGACCACTGCACTAAAACAGAGAAATCAGAGAAACCGAAATGCCACATCTGCAGCTGTTAGCAAAGCAGACATGTCACTACTGCTAGCTGAACATCTGATGATGTTAATGGCCGAGCTTAAAACAACGTTCTACAGAAAGAACTGGAGTGCCAAGAAAAATCACTTAAAGAAAAAGTTTTTATAAAATAAATAAATAACTTGACATTCTAATAAAATCGGATGACAGATGAAGGAAAATTGAGGTTGGGAAAAGCAGATTTAAACAGATATGTTTTGAGTCGGGTCGGGTCAGGGGTGAGAGAGTTCCAGAGTTGGGGAGCCGAGCGGCTACAGGTACGACTCCCCATGGTGACCAGTTGAGCCAGAGGGACAGAAAGCTGGAGGGAAGAAGACTGCAGAGAGCAAGAGGGAGTGTTAATCAGGGTTGGGCACCGAAAAATTTGGTTCTAAGTAGGAACCATGACGACTTGTGCGGTTCTATCTGGAACCAAAAGAAGGTGCTGCATTTGTTTCTTGATTTGGTGCTTAGTTTCAATTTCAGTAAAGGTCTATTTGTCTTAGCGGGGACATGTCAGTCACTTCCACTTTGTTCATTACTTTGAAGTTCTAGCCAATCCTTTTGCCTTTCCTGCAAGTGGGCGGGCTCATAAAAGACTGGTGTCTTACTTAAGTCGAAGTGCTTGAATGTCAGGCTGCATTCACACCGAAAACAGAAAATTCAGCTATGTGCAACAATAGCAACAAAATGATCTTTTACAGCAGACGTAACACCCTTAAATCTTAGCAAGCACTTGATAACGTGTGGGATTGCATTATACGCTGAAAAATGTTCGGTCTTTCTCTGCCTGAGGGGAGAAAAAAGTGAAGACACAACTGCACGTTCTCCGGAGCTAGCATGAACATTTTGAACCCAGTGAGGAGGACCTGAGCTTGAAATATCAGCTGATGGAGGAGTTGTGACAGCAGCAGCAGTTATTCTACTCTGGCGAGTAACAGAACATCCTTCAGATTGGAATCAGTGATGTAGAAATGCCCCATGCTCCGACATGAACAAAACCTGCCCACGTGGCATGAGAGCGTATACACAACCTTTTTACGTTGATGTGTTTGTAAACGGTCACTGACTTAAAAGAAGATGAAGGAAAGAAAAGGGAAACAAAAAGCTTCAGGCTCTCTGTGGAGTCTGTGCTTGTTTGTTGTTGTTTTGCTTTGGATTTGGGGAGAGTCAGGCATTATTTCTATTATTGAAGGACCAAAATCGGAACCAAAATAAAACAACGGCTTTGGGACCGGAACCGAATAAAACCCAATCGGTGCCAAACCCCAGTGTTAATATGGAGAAGATTAGTAAATTAAGACAGAGACAGGTTATGGAGGGCTTTAAACGTGTTGAGAAGAACTTTGATTTAATCCTGAAAATTACCAGAAGTAAGTGAAGCTGTTGGAGAACGGGAGTGATGTGATGGAAGGAAGGAGTTCTGGTGATGATGCGGACAGCTGAGTTCTGGATGAGTTGTAGTTTATTCAGAGTATTTTATTAGGAAGACTACAGAGAAGTGCATTGCAGTAGTCAAGGCGAGAAGTGACCAGACTATGAACCGATATGAAAGTGAGGGAGGGGCGGAGACGATTCATATTTTGTAAATGAAAGAAAGCAGACTGAGTAATGCTACTGATGTGAAACTGAAACAATAATGAACTGTTAAGGATGACACCCAGACTCTACCTGAGGGGAAGGAAAAACTGAAGAGGAATCAATGAAAAGTGCAAACTGGAGACTTTGGAAAAGGTGGATTTGGAACTTACAAGGGGTAGTTTGGTTTTTTCTCTGTTGAGTTTGAGGAAGTTCAAGGTGAACCTGTCAGGCCTGGACAGTTTCCTGTCCCTTCGCTGCCCTCTCCTGCTTCGTTTTGGTAGTTCTTCCCTTTTTCAGTTCTGTTGTTGCTTGCCTCTCCCTATCTCTCCTCTACAGGCGTCCAGAATGAGGCAGGGCATCCTGGCACACCTGTTACCGGTTCCTCCAGCTTTTCCCTGCCGGTCCAGCTGCTTACCTCAAGTGTCTGCTCCGACCTGGAAACATTTAGCCTGTTTTGACCTCGCCACTCCTGGACTGCCCACTCGTCTGACCTTGACCGAGCGTCTTCAGCTATCAGCTCCAGCATCTTCATTTGCCACATTCAGCTTACAGCATTGCCACTTGCATCATTGTAGGTAATGCTATATCTTATAATTATAAGAAGAGACTTTAATTTGTGCATGGATCCTGGGATGGATAGGCTGTCTTTTAAATCAGGCTATGCTATAAGACCCAGCCTTATATCCTACAACCAATCTGGTATTGTTAAAGACAGACACTAGAGTACACTGTTTAAAGATGGCACCAAGCAGGTCTAAAATCCTTCAACGATCTATTTACTGAAAACCAATTTGCATCCTTTCAACAGCTAAGTCGTATAATCGGCCACCACCACACGTTTTTAGATATTTACAGGAATGTCATTTTATTATGACCTCAACTTCAGGTTTTCCAAACGACCAACCCCAAGAATGTCTTACACGACATTCTAACATTCAATTCCTGCTCAAAAGAAGTCCATCAAGAAAATGCTTAACATGTTTCCACACGTCTCTCTCCAAATACTTACAAATACTTCACAATACACTTACTATACACAGGACAACAGTACGTTTTCATGACGTCTCTTGAGATGGTCATAAAAGCCTCAAGGGAACTGCAAGACACAGCTGTGATCCATTTAAGATGCAGCTACTCCTCGTCCTCACTTTGACCCAGACAACCCCAAAAAACTCACAGCCCCCAATTTTACAGGTTTACCACAGAGAAGGAGGAGCCTTGACTTCCATCAAGCTGCACGACTGGAGATCAAAAGGTTTGAAATTGTGTTTCTGGTTCTTGCAGATATGTCACATCTAGATCTGAGCAAATGATACTGTCAGCCCTGATTGCACATTCATGTCATTTCTGAACTTTGACTAAGTGACCCCCCCTCTGGCGTTCCAAACAGGAAGTACCTGCTGGCTCCATGAAGCCAAAATCCCAAAGACTTCTATAGAGAAATAAACAGATGTTACTTAAGTCATTCTGTTGATCAGAAAAACATTTTTTAATATGTTCTTGATATTCTTATTATTTTGTCACATTATTTTTTGGAGTTCAAATTTTTCCAAGTTAAAAACTGACCAACCAGATGCCTCAATGAAAGTGACTGAACTGACTTAATTTGGTTGGAGCTGGAAGTAAACCATTTTCAATAGAAGAAGTCACATTTACTCAGTCCAGTTCTCACATTTAGTTAATGGGTTGGAACTATATTTTTACCAGAAGTTCACTACAAATTGAAGATGTTTTGAACGGCCTTTACCAGGTGACAGATGAACTCTAACCATGAAAAGGGAGATGCAGCTGTCAGAACAGAATCCTCTGAAAATTCTCAGAACAAATGTTTCCCCAAAGCAATCTTCATATTGCCCAAAGCTGTCATTTTACAAATGCTTAGACTGCTTAGCTTAGCAAAGCTTAGGCCATCCCAACTCTATTTATACAGCCATTGATCTTAGCAAACTAAGAAGCCTGTGAGGATAAACCCTAGAAAGATTATCAGAACATTCTTGGGTAAATCCAGGCAAACTACCACACATCTTTACCTGTAAATCGAATGGATTCCCAGTGGGAATGTTTGCATGTAGAAAGAATTCAGACAGGATCTGCTCGGAAAATAATTAAGGATTGACAGATTTGTGAATGGGTGGTACTGTGACTGGATCTTTGGCCATATACTGGGTGTAAGGCTGATTCAGGTCCATGCCGCATGAGCACACCTCAAGGTAGGGTCAGAATTTCCACGTGACAACTGTAATCTTGAGCAAAAGTAATCTTGAGCATTGATATGGTCTAATTCACCCCAGAGCCTCATATGCAAAGTGAAGGTTGTATTTGAGTGATACAATATGTCAGAACGAGCGTAGAAGTGACAAAAGGGAGGTCAGGAAAGAAAAGATTAACAATTAAATAATGTTATCATATGATTAGAAATGATGATTTGAATCTAAGAATGGAACACTATTTTCTTTCACAGTCTGGATATTGGAGTTAGTCTCATGTTCACAAATGTGTTTGGATAATCAGACCATGCAAATATATAGTTGTAGAAAAATCCAGGTATTTTTTTTCTCATTTGTCTTTTTAACACGGTCAAAGAAAGAAGCAAAAGATCTGACCTGAAGAGACTCTTGCTTTGCAGCAGAAGGACAAGAGTTTGCCCTCATTAATGACCTTAAGGTCTGTGAACTGATGCTATAAAGAGAGCCATGAAATGCCCTGAAAGAACAGGACTTGTTACATAATAAACCAAGAAAACCTCATGTCATTTTGGTTCTGGGTGAAGGACTTCTCAGGATGAAGGGCTGACAGGTGGAGAGAACCAGCTTTAGAGCTGCTCCTTTTCTGTCTCCTAAGGACATTTGTCTTTCTCTCCCAGATATAAACCAGATTAGGTTGACTCTCAAATCTGTGTCTGTAACCTTCACCAGAAGGAGGAGGATTTGTCAAAATCAGAGTCTTTTAGTTCCACAAATGTACTGACTTGTTTTATTTTGTTGAGAGTCTGTCTTTGGGTTCACAGACAGTGAAAGTGTTCACTGGTTAGGCAGGGATCACTGGAGGCTTACTGACCAAAGCTGCTGCTCGAAATAGAACTATGTTATAAAAGGCAGAGACATTGCAGTGTTTACAAAAAAAGATCTCTTAGGTAATCAGATAGACCAGAGAAAACATTGTCTTGATTTATTGATCAATTCATGATGAAAAACATGGGTCCCAAACATCAAACGTTTAAGTACTTTAGTAATCATACGTTATGGATATAGATTTGCAAGGTAAAATGATACTTATTAGTTTGCGCGGTAATGTAGTACAAATGACTGAATGAGATTTGACCAGCCTGAAGAAAGCCAGTATGTGGATGTTCTCGTGCCGGACCACAGCCCTCCTCTCAGCAACTCTGGGATTAAGACTGAAATCCTTTACTGTTCTGACCAGGCTGACATAGAATGTGAAGAGCGCCACCCTCTGTCCAATGATGTTAAATCACCAGCCCGCCAATGGCACATACACAGAGGTAATCTATGGACATTCATTTACTTTTTGGATAAAAAGTATTTTACAATGGAGGAAATAAGTATTTGATCTCTTGCTGATTTTGTAGATGTTCCCTCTTAAAAAAAGTTGACAGTCTGTCATTCTAATGGTAGAAGCAGTGAGGGAAACAATTTTTCTATTGTTTGAAGGAAATAAGTATTTGATCCCCTAATAACCATCAAGAGTTCTGGTTCACACAGACCAGTTAGACTCTCCTGATCAACCTGTCACCTGAACTGAAGACTCCTGTTTGAACTGATCACCTGTAGAAAGACACCTGTCCACAGAACCAGTCCATCAGTCAGACTCCAAACTCTCCAACAGGGAAAGACTAAAGAGCTTTCAGTGGATTGAAGGGAGAAGATTGTAGACCTGAACAAGACCAGAATGGACCACAAAACCATCAGCAACAAGATGGGGGTTAAGGGGACAACTGTTGGTGTCAAAATACCAGAACATGACCATCAATGCACCTCTAGGTCTGGGGCTTTAAACCAGATCTGACCTGGTGGGGTTTCCATCATCATGAGAACAGTGAGAAATGGGCCTAAAACAACACGGCAGGAGTTAGTTGATGATCTCAGAGCAGCTGGAACCACAGTCACCAAGAAAACCATTGAGAAGACTTTCCACCACAATGGTTTAACACCTTGCAGTGCTGGCAAAGTCCTCAGCTCATCCCGTTGTATTTGGAGAAAGAGAAATGCTGCCTGTGACCCCAACAAGAACATTCCCATTGTCAAGCACAGAGGTGGTTTGAGGTTGTTTTTCTGCACAGGACTACTTCACCGTGTGGAAGTGGGGATGGACAGAACCGTGTACCATCAAATCCTGACTAAGAACCTCCTTTCCTTCACCAGGAAGCTTAAATAGCCTATGGTTGGGTCTTCCAACAGGATAATAGTCCAAAATATAAAGCCAAGACAACGAAGACATGGCTAAAGAGGAAGCGTATCAAGGTCATGGATTGGTCCAGCCAGTCTCTGGACCTCGATCCTATAGAACACCTATGGAGAGAGTTACTGTTCTGTTATGACTAAAAGTTGTGATGTTCTTGTTGTTCCTGTTCTTGTGGGCCCAGGTTTCTCTGTTCATGTGGTTCCTGGTTGTTTTGTTCTGCAGTTTCTGGTTGTTCCTGTTCATGTGGTCTGTGTCCTGTACCGGTACCCTTGCCCGGTCCGCGTCCACTCCAAGCTACTGATGAAACCACAGCTACCCTGGGACAGACTGACAGAGATGTGGCTGCCAGTACCCATCTACGGCCCTCTGACCATCACCGGGACATTGATACTGTCAGGGCTCAGTCAGTCTTGCCCTCCTTCGACCACCAGAGGGAGCCCTCGCCTGAGTATTAACTGCTTCTGTCATCCTGTGGAACTCCGTTCTCCATCATGCATCTGTTCACCAGCTGTTTCGCATCTCCTCATCATCCACACTACAAATATGCCTGTTCCACTAACCAGTGGAACTGAGTTCCTTACGATCATTCTAAGCTGGCTTCTAGTTTGCTGCCTGAGTTAGTCTGACCCTTTGCCTGTTTATTTGACTCCCACTCTGCTCCTGTGTTTTGACCCTGCCCTGTATCCTGACTACGTCCTTGCCTTGTCCACATTGTGCTGCTATATTAAAATCAGTTGCACATGGGTCCACACGGATCAGCGTCCTCATTACAAACACACATTCACACGCCAGTGGAGCCACGCTGGAGGCAGGGAAGGTGAAATGTGGCTTATGCATCGACTTAGCAAACCTCAGTGTACTATTCCTGGTATTGTCAAAATAGTGATGGCATAATAGTGATAGCACACATAATATGCACGTCTAAGATGCACATTGCTGCTTTGTTTGCACGTATTTTATGTTATACTGAAGACCCGGAGGAAAGGAAAGGGTTACAGTTAATATGCCCAATGGTTCTCGAGTTGTGTCTGCAGATCATCAGCCTTAGCAAATTACCTTCAAAGTTTGCTATGCAGGATGACACATAAAACTTAAAGCCTTTTATTTTGGGGCTATTTGCTAGAAATACAAACAATGTGCTTAACATTATTTGGAGTGATTCTGGATAGCTCCAAAAGAAATCTTGTTGACTACAAATACTCCGCTATTTCCATGTAAACAACATAGCTGGGAATCAAGGACCGAACTGCAGGTCGTGCATAGAGCCCATTGTCACAGCTGGACTTCAGGAAGTGGCTCATGTGGTACAGCCAGCAATGACCTCTGACCTGAACCCCATAGAGCAGCTGAGACCAGCTGAAGCAGAGATTGGATGATCAGACCAGGTGACCTGGTAGAACTGCATGTAGAACTTGTGGAGGAGTGGAACGCCTCAGAACAACATCAAGAGTCTAGTGAGGAGCAGGAGACGCCGCTGTCAAGCTGTCATTGCAGCAAATGTGGAAACACCTGCTACTGACATGGTCGATGTTTGATATTTGTTTGAATTTGGAAGTAATATATATCAAACAAATGAAATTGGTTTTTTTTTACTCATCATTAGTAATATCAAAAGGAACTTTGAAGCATTTTACTTAAACTCAGATCAAATAAGAGAAACACTTGTGTAAGTATCAATGCCCCTAACTTCATAGGAGTAGTGTACTTCTAGTCTAAAACAAGTCAATACTTTATTTCAACTAAATGATGGACATGATTATGTAGTAATCAAATAATGTTCACTTGGTTTTCTTAAGAAAACTCATCAAAATTTGCAAAATTCTTTATTGAAAGTTTTTTTTCCCCCAGAAGATCTCCAACCTCACATTTAAACAGAAACATTCTCCTTTCTTAGTTTTTCTTCAAACCCAAATTAGGTCAAACGCAGGTCTTCATGAAGATGCTGATCACTCCTTTCCTCCTTAGATTATGTCTTAGATTAACACTTCTCTCCAAACCATTCTTGCTGCCGTGTGTTCTGCTCCATGAAGTAAACAGGAAGAAGATCTCAGGAGATAGTCAGTGCATTCATTGTTAAAAGTAACAAAAGTACTGGACTGATAAAGATCAGAGAGGAAACCAGTCATGTGTAATCAGAGTATTAAAGGATGATTTTAGAAAATCCAACAATGTTTTGAAGGAGAATACCTGAAGGAATGAAGCAGAACAACCACGACTCTTTGTCTAATCCCATGATTCCATTAGAAACCTGCACCACACCCGCTGAATCACTCCCCTCAATCACATGTCATCTCCATCTAATTATTTGAAGACATTTTAACGAGATCTTCTGCCTTTGCAGATCAAATCTGAGCTCTCAGCACTTGGCCTTCTTGCCATAGTTGTCCACTAGTTCAGATAATATGCTCTCATCCTCTTCTATGTCCTCCTTCACTTTGTTCCCAACCAGCTGGAAGATGTCTTCAGCTGGGAAGCCCATGGGCTCAGCCACCTTCACCCCCAGCATGTCCAGAGTCAGAACGGATCCTTTAGGAATCCTGACTTTGGCCACCACGGACTTTCCCAACTAGAGAATCAAAAGAAGAACCATGTTTAAACAGAAACTGCTGAGACTTCCTACTGATATCACTGACCTTATCATGGCAGGCCTTCTCACAGGGCAGCATCTGCTTGATGCCATTTCCCAGCGCTCTCTCCACTAACCGGACCGAACGAACCAGCTCGGCCAGTTCAGAAGGCTCCAGTGAGGCCTCATGGTCACTTCCTTTCCAAGTTTTGTCCAAAGTAATGTGACGCTCAAGGACCTTAGCTCCAAGAGCTACAGCTGCCACTGAAATGTTTATTCCTGACTCATGGCCAGAGTAGCCGATGGGAATATCAGGAAACTCCTTCTGGTATTCCTGCACTCAACAAACAGGAGGAGGTCAGTAACTGGTGAAGTCAGGGAGAAATTTTTAGCTAACCCTGCTCTCTGACATTAAAAAGCTTTAGATAAAAACTAAGGATAAATCTGAATGTATGGAAGTGACTGATAATGAAGTAAAAAAAAACACATTTCTCAAGATTGAAAAACAATCGTTGTACAGCTGGTGTAAACACAACAGATTATGACAAACCTGCTAACAATTATCATGAATAGATGTTCCACTCACAGTGATCACTCTGAGGTTGACATCTTCAGGCTCCAAAGGATATGCGCTGGTACACTGAAGGATGGCAAAGTTTGGGTTGTGTTCCTTCACGGTTCTGTAGACACGACGCATTGTCTCCATCGACTGCATTCCGCTGGACACCACCATGGGACGACCTGAAAGAGAGGAACAGTCAGTACCACCACAAACCACAAGAACAGAAACGACCAGGAACCACAAGAGCAGAAACGACCAGGAACCACAAGAGCAGAAACGACCAGGAACCACAAGAGCAGAAACGACCAGGAACCACAAGAGCAGAAACGACCAGGAACCACAAGAGCAGAAACGTCCCACACGACCGTCCTGACCAACATCAGTCACACAAACAGTTAAGTTTATTACTGACATGTAACAAATGTGCCTTCATTTCCTTTTTAATATGATGGCCCGCAGCAGCAGCAGTCCCTGACTGTAAGAACCATATTGTTATGATGGCCCGCACTAGCAGCAGCAGCAGCAGTCTCTGAGTTTAAGAACCATATTGTTATGATGGCCCGCACTAGCAGCAGCAGCAGCAGTCTCTGAGTTTAAGAACCATATTGTTATGATGCCCCGCACTAGCAGCAGCAGCAGCAGCAGTCTCTGAGTTTAAGAACCATATTGTTATGATGGCCCGCACTAGCAGCAGCAGCAGTCTCTGAGTGTAAGAACCATATTGTTATGATGGCCCGCACTAGCAGCAGCAGCAGTCTCTGAGTGTAAGAACCATATTGTTATGATGGCCCGCACTAGCAGCAGCAGCAGCAGCAGCAGTCTCTGAGTTTAAGAACCATATTGTTATGATAGCCCGCAGCAGCAGCAGTCCCTGACTGTAAGGAGCATATTGTTATGATGGCCTGCAGCATCAGCAGTCCCTGACGGTAAGGACAATATTGTTATGATGGCCTGCAGCAGCAGCCCCTGATGGTAAGGACCATATTGTTTTCATAGTTCGTCAAACAGGAAGGTAGTGGTGAGGGCCAGGCTGGTTAGTGCCTATGTGCCATCCAACCCTGCTTGCGGTTGTCATTTCTAGTTCTTTTTGGAACATTCACTTATGCTCCCAGTACTAACCTGCTTTACTTAAGCTAAAAGGGGGCAGAGGTCTCTCACCTTTCTTAGCTGTTTTTACCAGGTAAGGAAAGTTGTTGGTGTCTCCAGAACCCACTTTAAAGAAAGGCACGTTGATTTCATGGAGAAATTCCACCGCCATCTGTCAGAAGACATTCAGTCAAATTTCAGGTGAAAACCTCCCAACCTTTGAGGAGAACATGTTACCTCATCCATCCCTGAAGCTGTGAAGAAGATCCCCACGTCTGCTGCATATTTCTGCAGCTCCCTGTACTGCTCTTTGCTGAACTCCAGGTGGCGCTTGTGTTCGCCGTAGGTTTTTCCCCAGGAGTTTTTGGAGTTGTATGGCCGCTCCAATGCTCGTTTGTTGAACTTGTACTCCAACTCGCTCTTCTGGAATTTAGCACAATCTGCCCCTGAGTCCTGAGGGGGAAGCAGGAGAAACTGTTTCTGCCCGAGCTGAGAAACATCAGGACCATCAGGCATCTGTACGAAAACCCGAGCGCTTCAGACATCCACAGACCAAAGCTTGGGTTGATTTTAAAATGTTTTTTCAAGGGCTTGTTGGAAAACAAACATTCCTGAACTTTCCACAGAGATGATAGAAGTTGATATTGCAATGCAGAAAATCCAAGTGTTGTATTTTCCCCTTTATTATACTAAAGCTTTGCATCATTAATGATGTAGAAAACACACAAACTGGAGGAAGAAGTGCAAAGCAGGCGAAGTCCAGTTTACACTACGGTCTTTGTACATGTCGTGCAGGATGTGTACTAACTAAAGCTCAGCTCAGTGGCCTTGTGGTAGAGTGTCTGCACTGAGACAGGAAGGTTGTGAGTTCAAACCCACAGCAGTTTCAGACCAAAGAATCTTAAAAAAGGGAGTCTCCCTGGCAGACACTGAGAACGCGTTGGTGTCTGTAGCTCCCAGAGAACAAGGTTTCATATATCTGTGTGTGATAACTATACAGTCTATCAAAAATCCACTTCAAGTATACTGCCTTACTTTTAGTATCAACTTAGTATATTGATAGTATACTTAAAAGGACTACTTTTGTTAAGGCTAGGCTGCACACCAGCTCTGGTTTGTCAGGAATGGCTGTGGTGTAGCGTTTCCCTCTCTGCCCTGCAGCTCAAACACTTGACTTTACAAAGACAGTCACGCGGGACAGGTGTGAAACACTGCACACATGTGCACACAACACAAAAGATGAACAAAATCAGCTGAACTTTAACAAACCTTCAAGTGCTAAAATCATTTAAATGTGAAGCTACAGTTGAATGAAATGCAGCATTAAAGAACCCGAGACAAGCACAACTCAAATGAAGACAGGTCTGCTAAACTACCTTCGCCACTTTGATCATTTTCTTGGCTATTTCAATGTCCCCCTGATGGTTCTGCCCGATTTCAGCGATGATGAAACACGGATGGTTCCCGCCGATCATCCGACCGGGACAGAGCTCAAAGATGGACGCCATCATGCAGACACGGTCCAAACGACGAAATGACCGAGAAACCCCGAATACAAGAGTGAACGGAACAGCGGCGGGCTGACGTCAGAGAGATCGGTGTACCGGAGCGAAAAGCGCGCTGCACCCTCTCCACCGAAACGACTTCCGCCTTTAAAGCGATCCGCGGAAACCCGGATGTCCTCCTGTCACAATAAAAGCATCAACTTGACTGCTCTGTCACTGATTAACCCTTAACGACAGGCGCGTTTGAGATGACCCAGCGCCCCGCCTGGATCGGCAGGGAGACCAGGCGGCTGCAGGCGGGGAAACGAGCCTGAGATGAAGGCGGACGCTGAGCTGCAGAACAGGAAGTTTAGGGTCGTCTTTAACATTCACCTTTCCCCCCTAGTATGATCTGTGCTATTATATATTTTGTATTACTTTTCATTTTTGTGATGTGTGTACTTTTTTATCAATAGGTATTTAAATTGATTTGTGAAAACAATTGTGTTTTTAGTTTCTATTCTCATCTTTGTATGTAGACAATTTGAACATCTGTCCGGGGAAAACAGATGATGAACAGCCGCTGGGATCATTGAATGTGCACTGTCCCAGAGAAATAAATACAATTGAAATGGAAGTGAACTTTTAAAGGCAAGAATAGACACGGATGATTTGTGATTCCTTTACTTCTGATTATGATTATCAGCTCAAAAAATACTATAAACTCATCTGAGTTATGTTGATTTCAATAACTACAACCATAAATAAATAGGAATATTTTTTCATCAGTGACTTAATATTTGCAGAAAGCGTTACAAAATACACAGATTTCCTTGATTTAGATCCAGTCATAGATGCCTTGCTCCTGGCCCTTTCTGCGATATTTCTATGCAGCTCTATCTAGTGCACTGGGTTTTAAAAGCAATCCGGACACCATTGTTCTGAGTGGGACCATGGATCATGCAGACTGACCACATTTGTTGCACACAAACAGGTTTTCCGGTCCTACATCTTTTGGTCTTTTGCTGAGTAAACCTCCCGACACCAGAAATACAGCTGTAAACACTGCACACAGTTTCAAAATCTGAGATTTGGGGAATTTCAAATACATGAAAGCAAGCCTTTTGTTTTGCCGATTTTAAAGAAATTTCACACACATGCCACCAGCACAGGTCTACAACAGCCCTTGGAGTTATGTCAACCTTTGACCTTGGGAAGAGGCCGCCATTTGAACAAAAAAACACTTTTACTACAAGCTAAAACCAAAATTTAGCCCCAGGGTTTTTTTCCCAGTCGTCTCCTAACTTCTTGTGCATTATTGGGAAGCAATTTGGAACAAATTGATACCATTACTATTTTTGTATCTTACATGGCAAGCTCACAAAAGTGGCGTACACTTATTATTTGCACAATGTTTGACAAATTATTGTGAAAATTGAATATGTCCTGCCCTAACTATAGCTGGATATAATATTATAAGACCAGATACGATCATATTAGAAATGTGGGCGTGGCTAGCAAATACCCTTGGTTGCTACGGAAATTCAAAAGTTTACTTTTGCCAATTTTTCTGAAACTGAAATCAAACTGTTCAGTATCCCCAGGTGACCAAAACGTAAAATGGTTGATGTGGAGATAAAAGCAACAGAAAACAGAAAAGGCGCCATTTTGAAAAAAGTGGTGTTTACATAGATTTTTCACACACAGCTCAGATCAATCTTACAGAAAGTGAAGGGAGGAGGGGGGTGGGGGTGCGTTGTAGCTACTTTAGAAGTAAGTTCCAGTCAAGGTAGGCCAGTGAAGGAGGCAGCGGCGCATAGAGGCGGGCAGCAAGGGTGACAATGGGCACGGGTAAGGCCGCTTAGCACCTGGGGGCCTTCCAATGCTAATAATTCCAAAAAGTTATACCTAAAACAAACTTGAGTATACATATTTTTGGTAAGGGGCACCACGATAGGATCAAAAATATATAGTACACATAGTATCACCCACCAATCGCCATCGGAAATAATTTTTGAGTCTTATGGGGCAGAGTGTTCCGAATAGTGTGTTTGTGTGATACAATTTATTCTGGTCAGGCATTTCATTTGATTACTTATGTCTATGTAAATTCAGCTATTTGTAGGTCCTGGTTTTTACTTTTTGGACAGGAATCATCTTCTCAGACTCGCTTGCTGCGCTCACAAAAGTAGTTATGCAAAATTCAGAAGGAATTTTGTTGATTTGCTGAAGGGAGCTGATAAAAGGCAAACAGTGAATCCCTCAGTCTGCTAATCCGGCTGATCTCTTGAAGGCTCACAGGGGGTTGCTGGAGTCCATACGGTTCATTGTAGAGTCACGCACTCACACTGAGTGTTTCGAGTTAGTGGTCAGTGTGTGAAGCATGATTATGGACTGCTGGAGTTAGCTGGAGATTCCCCAGTATTCACAGGGAGGACATGCAAACTCCAGAGAAAACCCAGGTATGATCTGATCTGGTGCTGCGTTGCTGTGAGGCAAGAATGCCAAACACTACACCCTGTGCAGCCTCCATCAGAGTAAACTCTGGACAAAAGAGGAAAAATTGCCATTATAGTTATTTGAAAGTTGAAAGAAGCCACAGCTGTGTTGAGGTCTTTGCTGATGTCTTCTGTTCTGTGGGAATGTGATAACACACACCTGAACCCGTCAGCCAGTGTGAGAAAAGACATGTCTATGTTCAGTACAGACACATCCTGGCCTTCAAGCTTATCTTAGAGAGATACCATCTCCTTCAGGCAGGGACCGTTTCCAGGTCATCCACTCCAATCAAAACTGTGTTTTTTATCACCAGCTCTTGTGGCGTTCTTCACATGATGGAAGTTTGAAATGGCATTTCTGAGTGTTTCTTCATTCAAATTGTTGGAAATCAGGAGCAGATGAAAAAAGCAGTTTGGAAAAGATTGTATTTGTGCACTGGGCACCACAAGCTGCTTGCTGGAAGCTCTCACCAACGGGGAGGGAAAAGGGGTGTGGGGGCTCCACGCCAACAGTCCCGCCTACAACTCAGAGGTGAAGGAAATCTCTGGCTGCTACAAAGCTGACAGCACGGGGGGGGGGAGACACAGAGAGCTGATGCCGCCTTTTTCAATGGTTTCAGTCACTGCCCCGCTACCTGCATCTCTCAACACCCTCACCCAACTGTCCTGACCATCAGCCTGTTATTTCTCATCTTCTTCCTCCTCTGTCCTGTAAACCAGAGCCCCCATCTACATCTACGCTGTTCCTCCCTCCCAGCCTCTATCCTATAGAGTGGAGCAGGTGAAGAGAAAGCAGCAAAGATGACATCCCAGCAAAGCTCCTGATAAGGTGTCCTTAAAACTGCTGCTGACCTGAGTGCACCATTACAGCAGGTCTATAACCTCAGTCTTCATCTGGAAAACATCTTGTCTAATTCCTGTTCCACAGAAGTGCCGTGTAAAGGATCCACGTGATTTTAGGCCAGTTGCTCTGACCTCCTACATACTGAAAACCTTTGAACAGCTGGTCCTGCAGAATATGCAACCACAGCTGCAGAACAATATGGACCGTCTACAGTACAAAAGGAGGGGCGGCTGCTGAAGATCCTCTACCTTCTGCATTGTCCACTCTCTACCTGGATGTGGAAAGGTTCGCTTGGAGACTGCTGTTGTTTGATTTCTCCTGTGCTTTAATATAATTCATCCCCACTTGCTCCAGAAGAAGCTGACCAATATGGCTGTTGACCCCACCTCATCAGCTGGATCACGGATTACCTGGGCAACAGGCTGGACTGGTCGACTCAGTTGTAGTTTGTGCATAAAAAGGCCAAAGCAGAACGTACGTCCTGAGGAGACTGTCCAGTTTTAACATCTGCTCATGTTCTATCAGTCGTTTCCAGCATCCTCTCCTATGCTATGGCATGTTGGGGAGGCAGTGCAAGGAAGAGCAACCTGAATAAATTAAACTGATTAGGAGAGCGCAGTCCATTGTTGGTGCGAGAATGGACACTGGAGGAAATGGTGGAACAAAGGACTGAACCCAAATTCAGAGCAGTGATGAACACATGTCCTCTGAATACTGTTCTGACCAAAGGAGATCCTTCAGTGAAAGGCTGCTGTCCACAGAGTTCCTCTTTTGTGCCAACAACAACCAGGCTCCAGAACAGGACAGAAGAGCAGGAGTTCATTCATAATTAATATTCTAATAAAAATAGACAGTTGTATCCTTGATTGTGTTTCGCTTTGTCTCTTTTCTTGTATGTGGATCAGCAGACACTAATTTCCTTCAGGATGATAAAGATACTTCTATCCATCCATCCATCCATCAATCACACTTAATCAGGTTGATTGACAGGAAAAGGTGATGAGATCCAACAATCCAAACATATTTTCTCTAAAATGACTTTAAAGTCTTTTGTTCACAAAGTATGAGAAAACAGAAAAAAAAAAACCTTTGAAAAGATTAGCATGTTTGTGTGAGAAGAACATGGTGTTGCTCCATGCTAGCAAAAAGAGCGGGTCTTTCTCTTGGAGCTCTGCACAGCCGGATGGTATAACCACGACACTTGAAATATCTCTGAAATAAAAACAACAACAACCTGTGGACAGCACAGCAGAGTTTACTTCATACTGACGTTGAAATCAAATGGACAATGAACACATGGTCAAGCAACAGCCTGCTAGATCTAGGTCTCTGAAAAACCACAACAGTTCAGTTTTATATACTGTATACATTTGCTTTCTGAATATGTACATAGGTACACTCACAGTACATACACACTACTCAGGTTTGAACAGACACATATTGTAATTGCTGGACTTTGTTCAGCTGTGACAGATGAATAGAGGCTTTCACTAGGAAAATGCATAGATTGGAAAAATTGAACAACATGCCACAAACTGGTACTACACACAAAGTACACACAGAGAATTTGGAGTTTTGCTGGAGTTTGGTCCTCAGAGAAAACAGAAGGCTTAACAGCTTTTTAAAGAAGGTGAAACAGGAAACCATATGTCTGAAGAACAGGAACAAGGAAACAGGAAAACCAGCCCAGCTGTTTCTGGACTCCTACATCCCTGCAGAGATCAAATGGTTTTGGGGGCTTTTGGTGGTAGATGTAGTGTAGCTACAGAAACATAATTAACCCTTCCCTTTTAAAGACCTCACTCAACCACTTTACAGTGAAAGCACAGAAGCGTGCTATACGGCTAAAGAGAACCCTTCAGTGTGAGGAGATGGTGGTTCATCCAGGCTGACCTCTACAGCTCTACCATTAGAGGAGGAAGGGGGCAGGACCACAGACTGGTGGGGTGTGATATGACAGAAGAGAACACCTCCGTTTTCTTGATGTAAATGTTGGGGTGTAAGTAGATGGCCGGCTGTGATCTTGGAGGAGAATGGAAGGATGCCTCTCAGAACATCCAAGCAGCCTAGCGGACCAAGGGGGCCTGCTTCAGGGAGATGAGGACGGAGCGCATGCGGGACACATCCTTGGCCTGCTTACTGGACTTGGGGTTAAAGTCACAGAGCCGTGCCACCCGCTCCCACTCGGTGCCGGGGTTGTTCTCATCCATGTCTGAAATCATGGCTTCCTCAGCCGCCCTGAACATCACAACGGGAGGAGAGAAGGAGGAAGAAGAACCGTCAGCTGAAGAACAGATGGAAAACAAACACAGAACGGCCAAAAGAAAACCTCTGCGGAGCACCGACAGACAGGCTCTGGTCTGAACGCTCCCGTCAGAACCAACACTACAGTTCTGAGGAGATGCAGCTTTAATCTCATTCTACCAATTTGAAAATGCTGGTTCAGCACCAGGATGGTGTCATTCTATCGTCCCAGTCTGGGCTGGGCATTGAACTCAGCAGAGATGATCTCAGGCCAGAACATCCTCATCACCATGGAGACCACGCCCTGTGTCAACAACCACCACGCCCACAGCTTATGACCTGCAGCAGAACCCAACTCCGCCCCCCGCCTTCATTCTTAGGACACGTACACATGCACACACACCATTACCCACACAAATAAAACGCCAACAAAAAGAAAAGCATTCTTTGCTTGGTAAAAAATGTGGTTCTGTCCTGATCTTAGGGTCTGGAACCACCCGCTCACTGCTGCTTGGTTTGGATTGGGTTTTTGTAACATCAGAACCAAGAATAGACATGATGACCTCATCTCTATACTTGTCCATTGCTTTTTGTGTTTTAAACCAAGCCTAACTGAGCTGGAAGCAATGCTGGACTTTAGCCATGCACGCCTGGCAAGAAAGCGCAGAGAGAAAATAAATTCATGTCTCAGTGAGTCATCAGTCCATTTACAACAGAAGGATCAACCCACTGATGCCCTCAACCGCAGGGAACCTCCCACAACAGCCCACCCACAGACTTAAACCTCTGCCTTACTTGACTTCTAGTTTCATTTTTGAATTTCCCAGCCTGCTTTTGAATAAAACCAATGACGTACTAAGACTGGGCACACACAACAAGCTAACAAACATTCAAGGTGATAACCAACAACAAATACACAAAGAACTGAGGGGATGATAACATCAAAGAGGGTGGAAGACACCAAACATCTACTTAGACACAAGATTTACCCAACAGGGAAGGAAGAACAGGACCAATACATAAACACACTCACAAAACTCCATCTATACTGGGTAATAACAGAATAAAACCAAGAATCTGGAGGTTCTGGGGTTTTTTTATTTTTACTTAACTGGTCTAGGCGGTAGCAAGGATGGTTTATGTGTGTGCTTTAAGGTGCAGAGGGGAACAAGGAGAAAACAGTTTCACAAGTCAGACTTGAGAAGAGATCAAGAAAGAAGATGGGAAAGAAAAGTAAGAGGAGACCAAAAAAAAGTGCAGAAGACGACAGTCGACATGCGAATGCAGATACAGTGGGGATCAGAAGTTTGGGCACCGCCAATAAAATGTTCTATTATTGTGCATGAAGAACCCACAGAAAGATTGAAACATCTAAAAGACATCAGTTTACCGATGAGACATTCTTTTAAACATGTCAGAAAAAAATAGGCTTTATTTAAATCATTTACCCTTTCAAAAATAACAGAAAACAAAAGTTAGGGCTCCTTGCAGAGTTAGTACCTTGTACTGCCCCCTCGATATGTATCCCGTTCTTATCCCGTTGTATCCTAGCCTATAAAGGTTTTTTGTAGCAGCCAAACTGATGCCTTTAGGAGATTTTTCAGTGTTTTCTTCGGTTCTTTATGCACAAAATATAACATTTTTCCTGGGGTGTCCAAACTTTTGATGCCCATTGTACATCCTTCTGGAAGAATCACTGGCGTGCAGCCTTTGCTTTGAAATGGACACATCAAAACTTCATTAGCTCTCCATGTATTCTGCAACAACTTATCAACAGTTTCTTCAAAACTGAGTGTGAAGGAACGTTTACACAAATCCATGTTTTGCAAACGTTGAATGAAATAGAATTGGAGAAGCCTGACGTGACTTCAAACCAGCTGTACCACAGTCCAAAATGTGGCTGTTTGACATCCATCTTCAGTATGGATGGGCCGGATGGAGGTTCACCACAAAGGCTACACACTTCTGGTTGATGGTTAGCTCAGCATGTTAGCATGCCACCCTACAGAACTGCAGCAGCTACACGGAAGCTACAATGCTGAGAAAGCATTTAAACAAACGAGTCTGAAGCAGTTGTGTTTTCAGCAGTTTTCCAGCAAACCTGCACAAACACACTGTACAGCTGAGATGACAGCACACATGGAAATACACTACATATGAAGAAAAGCATCTGTCCTAAAGCACAAAAAACAACATCTGAATGCATGAGCAACTCTACATTTAACTAAAAGAGAAAAGCTTCAAAGAAAACTTTCTAAAACTACAACACCTCTTCATTTAGCCAATAAGACAATCGTGGTTATTAAACACAACTGCTTCAAACCAATCACATCATTGTGCAGAATATTTCAGCCATTTCAAAGAAATAGTTTTGAAGGTTTGCACCATCAGAAAAAGCAAATGCAGGTTGTTGGCTCAGAAAAGAAAGATAAATGGAAAAGCACGAAAGAGTGAGAGATGAGCATGAAAATGAGGGTCATTTTGAAGTAGACCGACAGTGGATGTTTCAATGACAAATCTAATGTGTGGAGCTGAAACATGGACCATCATTGGGCCCTGAACTCTTACTGATATAATCCGAGCTCAGATTTTTTTCACTTGTGCTTCCTAATGAACAAGAGTCCCGTCTCATATTTCCCAATTTGACTAGAAGATTCTCTCTTTGCATTAGAAACCATAGTGTCATAATGCTCCTCCTTGCTGGTCTTTATGTGCTGTGTACTTTTTCAAGCATTTCCATTGGTTAGTCGCAGTTATTTTGTGGACACTTGCATTATTGCTGGAGGATTGGCTGTGCAATCACTGAAAAAAGTTAAAGAGAAAACCAAGAGAATTTACAAAAGGGCTTCACTAAGTAAATTTAGTGTTTCTCACCATCATCATAAATTCAAAACCAAAACTATATATGCATTGATGTTAAAAAGAAAGAAAATGCAGTTGTCGAGTCATTTCTATAGTCAGGCTAGCAGCAGAAAAACACTGAGCTCCTGTGTAAACCAAAGCAACAGCCACTGAAGAGGTCTGTGCTCAGATGCACAAACTTTCGCTGGAGTTTTTCAAACCTTCCAAAAGCATCGGTCTACCTCTGGTGAAGCTTGGTATGACGAGCATCCACTCACCAGGTACATGCACACAAGGGGCTGAAGTTCATGACTGTAATACTTCAAAATCAAACTAAAGTCCAGTCTGTTCAAATGAAACACCAACAGGAACTCTAACTAATGAAGGGACTCTGATGGAGCGAAGGAAACAAAAGCAGAAAAAAATGGGAATGAAAGGAGGATGTTAGCTGGAGCGACATACACATAACCAATGAGCTCAGAGAAGGGCTGCTTGTAGAAGTCTTCATCCAGAACCCTGGACAAACATCCGGCCGGCACAAAGCAGCAGGAGGAGACAGGAAGTGGTAAAGGGGAGAAGATTGAAACACAGCATCATCAGTTACCACACAGCCAATGTTTGATCATCTGTGATTTAGGTTTCAGAAGGACTTTGGACCAACTCACAAAAGAAGAAAATCTGAATTTCATACAGAAAACCGCAGCTCTGAATGACTGCGTCCACCATCTTCAAAGCCATGTCTGAAAACATTTGTCTTTACATTTGGAACACATTGCTAAAAGGAGATGATCTGTGACTGACAGCTTTTGAAGTAATACATATTGAAAGTGTATTTTTCAGCGACAACAGCACATTTCAATCACTATGCAATTCAAATCATATTAGAAGGATTTGTGCCACAGATGCTTGTACATCTGATAAAGATTTAACCTTAAATTAAAAAAAAAAAGACATGCTGTCATACCAATCCGTCCCCGTACCTGTTACTGGTCTTGGTTTTCTCCAGCTGCTCGTTCTGCCTGGCGTGCCACTCCTCCAGCTCCAGCTTGGCCTTCTTCTTCCACTCAGACTCCTGCTTACGTGAGTTAGCATCTGAAATGAGAGAACATGAGTCAGTGGCAACATCCATGCAGATCCTAATCCAGAAGATCATCTATTGGGGGTAGGTGAAGATAGACTTCTCAAAACCTCAAGACACTCCAATAAAAATGCGGCTTTTCCAGTTTTTGTGGTATTTTCTGATAATGGAGGACATACATAAAGAAAGTACAACTTAAATTTGTATTTCTGATTCTCTTGAAATGTTGTGAATCCGGAGACAATGACAAAATGCTGTTTAAAATAAAGCTCATTTGTGAGGTGGAAAATATACTGGGCGGGCCACTAGCCCCCTACTCCGCGCCATTCTGATGCACCCACCTGCAGACAAACAGATCCATGTATGTCTTGGTTTCCCTGTCTGGTTTTCCTGTCTGAGCTGGAATCTGGATCAGAACTGTGCAGATGGATGGCAAAGATACTGTTCACCATTTCTGTGGCACTGGTAATGTTTGCTTGGAGCGTGTAAACAGAGAGCTTTCAGCAATGGAGAGGGGAAGAGGGGACGGGGTAGCTCTGCACCAATATTCCAGCCCACGACTCAGGTGAGTTCCTAATGAACTCCTGCCACTCGGCAGAAACTATGTCCTGGAAAACCACACCGGTTTTTTATTTAGTCTAAAAAAAGGCATAATCAGTTCAAAGAGCACTGGGAACACTTGGATCAAAATATGATCGGGAGCATCTTTGACAATCAAGAGGCTTCCTCATATTTAGAAAGCATCAGTAATGCACAGTAACCGCTGATTCTGTCACATAGGTAAGAATCATTTACACCCCGAAAACGATTTACCTAGTAACTCCAGCCTCTCTCTTTGTTCCTCCCTCCATTTGCGCAGACTTTCAGGTTCTGCCTGCAGCCGGTCTGCATTAGAAATTGCTGCATAAGCATCAGATGGACCATTGCTTTCCTGCAAAACAAACAAACAAAACACAGTCACTACACAGCTGTTTCCAGCTCAGCACTCACGTCTAGAACATGCATAGATGTGTGATCACATTACTCATTGCTGAAGAAAATGTAGTTTTTGCTTTCTGCTCTTCAAACAAACTGGCGTGGCATCTCCAGTTTTCAGAACACTAGCAAGATATTTGCTCTAATAAGTGAAGCTTTCTTGTTGCAAAAGGTCCTGACTGTGCAGAGAACACAGATGTTGCAGCAACAGCACAGGAAAAGGAAGATGAAGTCATCAGCAGCCTGGCTGCAGAGCTCTCACTGCCAACATGCTCAGCAGAACTCTGAGCTCCGTCTTCCTGCGCTCCACTTACATGTTAGCCTGATGACGCGCCAGCATCCCCGCTATTCAGTTACACAGTCAAACACATTTCAGTTTCTTATAAGAGAAGAACGGTTCGGTTTGAGGAAACTACTGTATGAACAACCATCACCTTTATGAAATGATTGATGTTTCATGAGAACAGACAGAGCTACAGCGAGGTCAGTCAGAGCGCTTACCTTCTAGATGAAATACATCTAACCTTACAGTTTGACCAGGCATTCTCCTGACTACCAGCAATGACCTGAATGAACCTGAATTACCCCCAGCCACTGCATCCTGCTGAATGAACTCCTTTTGGTATTTACAGAGGACATTTGGGGTTTCAATGGTCCCAAAGATGAAGGGGTGTCGCTCTGGGAATTGTAGTTTTTGGTGGTTTGACTGGACACTCTCTGCTAGAAGGAATCTGAGCAGGAAATGAAGGGGATGACGGGAAATGAAGCTTTACCCCGTGGATGTCTCCGTTGATAACACCATCTGTAGAGGAAAAAAGAACCGATGGTGAAGCACAGACACACAGGACTGATCCACGGATGGACGGAAGTCCAGGAAAGGTCACGCGCTCCAAATGCTAGCATTAGCCGAGCGTTCACTTGTTTTAATATGAATGAAATATTGTTGATTCATGTTGTCCACCTCAAGACGGACAACCTGAACCGAACGCAGAGCTAGCACGAGCTAACAGCGGACTGACGTGGGTCTCAAATGACCCTTTGACTTCACGAGACCGTGACGCGCAGCGTTCCTCTCTTCCGGTAAAATCAACCACATCGTCGACTGAGGACACATTTGCATTTGATTGCTCTGACAGCAGTAGCTCACCGTTGGAGTCTCCCAGGGAGGGGGGCACCTCTCCTCCGTCCAGGATGCTGAAGCCCTCGTCGTTTTCAATCCCCGCAATTTCGCTCTCCTGCTGGGCCAGGAAGGCGGCCGCGGGGTCCTCCTCCGAGCCGACGCCGTTCCCGGCAGCGGGCGCGTTGAGTAGGTCAAAGTCATCCATACCGATCGAGTCTGGGGACAGAGAAACGAGAGAAACTACAGAAACGGTGAGCAGGTGCAGCCGAACTCAGAGACGCTCGGTAGGAAGGACTGCAGGGAAAATATGTGGAGTTAGCAAAGCGGAAGTTACGCTGTGACCAATCACAAAGCAGGACGGAAAACTGACAGTCTTCACAGCCAATAGTGAAGCAGCTGCTTCAAGTTTGGACCAATGAGATTACTTCTTCTCTGCATGAAGGTCCCATGACCCGCTACGTAAAACGACACGTCTAAAACCGTCTACAGGCTTGCTCTACGATTGATATCGAATTTTCCAACGTTTTTGTTGTTTCCAGTTAAGAATATTTTAGGAGAATCCTCTAACGCTGAGAGTTCTGGTATTGTCATTGCAGCTTTGCTGAGTTGTGTTGTGTTCAGGTGTAACGTCTCCATAGTGAATAATTAACACAGTAGTCTCACCACACTGTGCTGAACAAAAGAGCCCATGGAACATTCTAGGAAACTCAGACCATAGAGACCAGATACTGAGCCCCCTCAAATAAAGACAACAGAGCAATATGAGGTCAAACACATTTTAATAAGGTCAGCTGTTTTACACATGTCCCCCATGAAATTACACAAAACTATAACCAGTTTCATGACATAACAGCAGCTAGAAGACCCAATAAAAAGCTGTCGCCTTGACATTGTATTACTTTATAAGCTAAATTAGCTGCCACCAATGGTACCCAACCCTCCAAAAATGAATGTTTAAATTATTGTGTTGACAACAAAACAAAAGAACTCTGTACCTCATAAAACATCCACAAATCAGAAGGTCTCAGAAGGAATCTTCCATCAATGACACCAACAGATGGATTTACCACAGAACACTAAAATGACATTTGCAATGTTTGGTCACATTAGAAGTGTGATTATCAAGTCTGTGAACACAAGAAACAGACATTGATTTAAAGGCATTCTTTCCATCTAACAGCCAAATCCTGCACTAGCAGGTTAGACTGACAGGTTGGACACAGTCCTTTTTAAACAAAGACTAACTGGGTCTCAATAAAACTAGCACTCATGGATCAACTGTGGAATAACAATTGTCAAGTTTTTGGAATTACTGCTTTTCACAGGTCTATCATACCTGTAAAAAACATATTCTGCATAACATCCAGTCATCCAGGAGGAGGTAGTGTGATTGTACGTACGGGATGTTTGGTGTTCAGACAAGAAAAACAGCCCATTCATTTGGTTGATGAAATGTCAGCTCATTTTCAGCTAAAAGGCAGAAATTGGCACAAAGCATCATGTGAACACATGATGATCACATGAAGACACCAGCTCTGCCCAGCGTCCCACATACCCTTAGTTCTAACTGCCACGTAAAGTAAGACCTCTATGAACAACTGAGACCAGCTGAAGTCATAGATGAGAGGAAAAGCAGTTTTAACAAGGAAGCCAAAAAAAAAAAATCCCCAAGCATTTCTTCATTTAGATGTAACAACAATGTGTTTTAAAAACAACAAAAATATTAATAAAATGAATGATTTTGGTTGCATTTCCAGAAACAAACAAACATATATTAATATGTTCTTCTTGTTGCGTAGTCCAAGACCATGCTAGCAGCTCCCAGTAAAGCCGGCTCTTCCAAGTGTGATGTGACAACCTTGATAGCCTGAGCAGATTTGAGGGCTCTCTGGTTGATGACCTGCTGGACAGGCTCTTGATAGAAAGAACCCAAGACTCCCGACAGAATCACCAGGGAGGGGTTGACAATGTGGAGGATGTTGACGATTCCCACACCGAGTGCCGTAGATGCTGCATGGATGAGAAAAAGACAGAAATTTGAAGTCTTTTATATTTTCCTTCTTGTATCTGCAGCTTAAAGTCCCATTCCAATCATCTTTCGATCTATTTTCAAAGTCTTCACTGTGGTCTTTGACATGTATTTTGCCACAGCGGTCGACAGGCGCTTTTGCTCTGCTGTGGTTATTTAGAGCTTTTTTTTTGCCATCATGGGTAAGTAAATAACCGTATAAACATATTTACACCATGTTTCTGTCCAACTGCTCCCTGCCTCTCTGTCATTGATTGTGTTTATACACCCAAAACTACACCCCCGCTCTGTAGTTGCCCCACTACATTGATGTGTGTGTGTGTTTTTTTTTTCTCTGTTGAGTTTAGTTTCATCTGCGTAGATACAAAAATATGGTTGCATTTGTCACTCACAGTATGTTATTGTGAAAAATGTGTTCTATTGTGAAAACTGACCAGATTTTCTCATGTGTCTTAGCGTAACTTTCTGCCAGAGTTACCATGGATCATTCACGGCTTGTGCAAAAACAGACCAGACGCGAGCCGGCCACGGAGGACTGCGGCGCTTCGCATCTGGTGTGAACTACATCACAGGTTACAAGGGCGCCAAATGGAAGTGGTCTCCGTTCCGCGGTGCATCCTCTGTGAGCCAGGTGTAAGCCTTCCCTCATTTCCCATCATCACTTTGTTAACACACTCTCCCACTAGCTTACAGCCCCTCACAACCCCAAGCTAACATTAGCTGTGCAACAAAAATGGCGAACAATATCCGAGCTATCCCGCCTTACAGTTCTGATCCAGATTCCAGCTCAGACGAGGAAAACAAAGACGTATATGTTGTGTTGTTTACTTTATTTGAATATGCAACTGGCATTTCATTGTGCATAACATGTCATAGTATGCGGGTTAGGCTCCAGCAGCCCCGTGACCCCGTAAGGGATAATATGGGTTCAGATATTGGATGGATGATTGTAAGAAGAAATGTCACACCAGATACAGCTACTGGGACTTTAACATGTCACAATGACAATAAGGCCTTTTCTATTCTACATCCCTAAACGGTAAAACGAGCAGGAAAATAAACTGTCAAGCTGAAAAGTTTTCCTAAGTCTTTCCAGAGTTTATCACCACGTTTACATAAAAACAAATGTATTTAAAACTATGAATCATCCATTTGAGCTGTGTGTGTGTCTTTATCTTCTCGAACCTTTGTGGAGGACAGCTTCCGCTTTGGAGTTTCCCATTCTGGCAGCACTGATCAGATGAGCTGCTGTGATTGGCTCACAGAACTTCATATCCATCCCTTCCACTTTCAGCAGGTCCTCTGAAAAACAATGTCACAGGTTAGTTGGGAAACGTCAAAGACAGAAAGGATTAACACTATTCTCAATAAAGTTTATGCTCTTTTTATGGATTTTAGTTTGGTTTGTTCTTCACTTCTGTCTCCCGTTAGAAAGAAAGCTACTCTTGTTTTCTGGACGATAGCACAAACTGGCCTTATTTCCTGAGGAAAAAGTAGGGCGTCTCTGAAGAAGATCAGGACTGCTCACCGTCATGCAGCATTTTGGCCTCTCTCTGCAGAGCCATGCCTGAGGCATAAGCCTCGATGCAGCCGCGGCTCCCGCAGGAACACTCGGGGCCTTCCAGTGAAACCATGATGTGACCCAGTTCAGCAGCGCAGAAGGTGCTGCCGTGGATCAGCTCCTGGTGATGGATAATCCCTCCTCCAATACCTGCACAGTCCAGAGACAAACCATCATGTTTTTAACATGTACTTGTGGTATTTTTCTGATGATTGAGGGCACAGACAAAGAAAGTTGAGCCGAAAAAGGCATTTTTGAGTATTACTTTAATCATTTAGTTGTAATTCAGGAACAGACAAAGTAAATATTGCTTGAAAACATTACTTGTTTGTGATGTAGAAAATACGCAGAGCGGGGTGAAAGTCTACCTGCTCCACTCCATTCTAATGCATCCACTCGCAGACAAAGACTGTATTTTCTGCACCAAAGGCGCGTCATATTACTAGGCGCAGTCTTAATTAGGGGTCTATTTCTGTACTTAACCCATACACAAGGCGCACCATAATAGAAGGTGTAAAAAAAAGGGAATAGAAGCAAACCAGTGAGTTCAGATGAGCTTTATTTGACTATTTAACAATCCACTAACATATGGAGGCATAACTCGCCCCACGCTGCCTCTCACACTTAGTAAAAGAGTGTGTCATTCATCGCTCCCATGAACAAAGACACACGCTCTTTTTCTGGTGGCACTGGAAACCTTTCTTTTAAGGCCTGAAGGGGACATCGCAGAGTGTAATCTAACACTAATTGAGCAGGGCTGAATCTCAGTGACTCGTGCGCAGAGTCACATGCAGCAAACAGACAGGAGAAATGTGCATAAAGTTTGGCTGGATGTCTCTGTGGCGTGCAGCAAGTAGCCATGCGTGTGGGGAGCGCAGACTTCCCGAAATCTCGAAAACAGATGCGTGCTCCATTGTAGTTGTCACCTTCACGGGGGAAAACTGTCAAATTCAACATCTCTGCACCTGTAATTGACTGTGAATATATTGTATTGTGTCCATCTTTCTGTTTCGGTTGCACTACGGTGGGTTTCTGCAGTGACGAAATACGATTGTGTATAACTTCACCTCCAGACACATTGTTTCCCAGGAGCGCAGCTTGCCAGAATCTCTGTCTGAATACTTGATGTTTCTCACCATTTTAGCTGCACCGCTAATGTTAGCTTGGTGTTGTGAGGGGCTGTAAACTAGTCAGAGAGAGTGTAAACAAAGGGATGATAGGAAATGAGGTCAGGGTTTCTCTGCACCAATGGTCCCGCCCACAACTCAGAGGTGAATTTCTAATGACCTCCTGCTGCTATGCAGAAACTATGACCAGAATGAACTATGACGTCACAGTTTTTCAAATTTTGTCTAAAAACGTCATAATCATAATAAAAAAACCACTGGGAACGCTTTGAAAATGGATCAAAAGGTGATTGGGGTGGGAATTTAGATTTCAGGATCCCAAAACACCACTTATTCATGTTTTTTCCAAAAAGCCTCTTAAGAGTGTTTGCCCTAAAATTGCCAGGTTGAAGGACTGTTTGGAGATTCAAACCATCAAACCGCTCCTGAGTGAGATCATTCCTCATTTGAGCACAAAACAACTGGCAGCACTTCTACTCCACCTGTGACTCCTTCTGTTTACTCTGTCAAGGTTTGGTTGGTGTTGCAGGAATCCTGCACTCTTACCTGTTCCTGTTATGACGGTGACAAAGTTTTCCACACCTTTGCCATGACCAAACTTCTTCTCAGCTAATGCAGCACAGTTTCCATCATTATCTACCCAAACTGGGAGGTGTAACGCATCAGAGATGGGCGTTCTCAGGTTCACACCGCTCCACTCCTGAATCAGTTTTGTGGAGTGTAGGACCACACCTTCCTGTGGGTTTACACGTCCACCTGTTGAGACTCCTGCAGGTCAATGTTAGAAGGGATTTAGACTGTAGGCTTCAATGTGAGGCTCTGTATCTTCACTGTCAACCCATGAAGGAATGCAAGTTATAAACATATCATACCAACACCAAGTATTCTGCAGTTGATGGATACAGCATCCTGAATGGCATCTTCACACATTTTTAATATCAGGCGCATCCTGTCCTCAAAGGTTCTAGGATTGTTCTCTGTGTATTTCTTCAGTATCGTTCCCTAGAGATGGACAGAGGGAGACAAACATGACCTGATACGTCAGAACTGACCTACAAAAGCTGATTGTTTTACAATGTTTGGAATTTTTCCTGTATTAGGATATTTTTTTTAAAATATCAAAGTGACCCATCTTGAAGATGTAGAGATAACAGTTTTGTGGATGACTTGCATCAAGTCGTGTCAGATCAGTGAGCCTTACTCTCATGCAGACGATGGCCACTCTGAGGTTGGTCCCTCCCAGGTCAACAGCCAGAGCACTCTGGGTCTCCAGAATGTGATCGATATCCTGTGAGATGGATTCCTTCACTGGAGGGAAGCAGAAGGTCTTCTGCAGAGGTTCATCAAGGTCAATACTGCGTAGAAACTTCAGAATCCGAGGAACTGCACTTCCATCCCCGTAGATCTTAGAGCTAGAAAGATCCAAGTTTTTTTTTAACACACATCCTCATCCTAAGTCATACATTCCGTCATTAAACTCAACAATGTTTCAAAAATACAACACACAAGCAAAACTACCTCATTAAAGTGATATAAAAATCTAGAGCCTTCCTTTGCTTTTTTACTAAGCAGCTGCGCGTACAGTGATCAGTTATCTTTGTTGTTGTTTTTAAAACTTTATCAGCAAGCTTGTTGTGATAATTGTCTTCAAAGTTGTCAAAGTTGGTACTTTCATTACAAAACACAAAGTTCACACAGAGTTTTAGTCTTTAAATTAGGTTTGTTGTCACTGACGTTCTAACCCTTAGCCACAACCAAATAAAAACCTTGAAAATCTTCAAATGAGAGGCATGCTGACAGACCAGGGATATCTCTTCCCGAACTGTAGCTCCAGAGCATGGTAGATCTTATTATGCGTGTCTGCATCTCTGACATGCAGAACATTTTCACCTGACAAGGAGAATTATCACCAACATTAATCAAAACAACAGAAAAAACAGCATGCAGTAATGGAGAAGACTTCCTGCAAGTGTTACCGGTTTCTCTGCCTGTCTGCCTGGTTCCCAGGTTAATAACAGGTGTGCCGAAGGCCCCGGCCTCACGAACTCCACAACTGCTGTTTCCTATCATGCAACCAGCATGGCAGACGAGCTGGATAAACTGCTCAAAGGGGATGTGCTTGACCGCCCGAAAGTTTGGGTGCTGCTCGATGCCCTTTTTTCTCATCACCCGCACCATCTCCTTACTTCCTGTTCACAATACAAAAGACACGGAGTCCCCACTACTGGCTCTGCTCCTCCCACATGTATGTGACACGTCTTTAGGAAAATCATCTCCAGAAACGAACCAGCATCGATGTTAGGAAACAGGATGAGGGTCTTCTTGTTGAAGGACAGCAGAGCATCAAGCATCAGCCCATAGATCTTAATGGAATGCTGAATGTCTGTGGTGACAGGGTGCTGCAGAGCCACGATGTAGTCATGGTCCTGGACCTTATCGCCTTCACAATGAAAAGAGCAAAACATGCATTGTGCAACAAAGGTTTATCTTTTAGCTCAGAATCTCTGTTTTCTGGCATTACTGGACTGATGAGTTTTCATTCTAACAAAAGCCTAAAGCAGTCTTAGTATCCCCTAAAGCAAAAACAAACACAGCAAAACCTGTTCTTGCTGAAGAAAAGTGACATGTTTCCTGACGTGAATATTAGCATGTACAAAGAACTCAAAGAACCCAAAGCTGAAGTCACTGATTGACTCCTGTTAAAAATGATAGACTAAAACACAAATAAGACTTCTATGTAACCATGACAGCTCCGTTTAGAGTTCATGACCAGCTTTATGAATGACACCGAAGACTGAAGAGCTGTTTGCTACAGCAAACAAAAGAATGAAAAAAAGTTCTTGTTTTAGCTTTTAGAGCAGCACCATCCTGAAGGTTGCTGCAGCACACACCCCGCCAGGTCTCAGCATTCCTCACACTGTGAACATGTCATTATTTTAACTTGCGGTGCAATTACTTGTGTCACCCTGTAGACATTCATGACTGGATGTTCAAGGTTCTGGTGTACAAAAGTTCAAACAGCATTCTTGGTGGATTCATGGGTCATTCTGAAAAACAGCCTCAGGTATCAGACTGTTGTTTGGACAAAAACCGAAGCATACCAAACCAGCTCTTGATGACATCCATGTAGTCGTCTTTATGGTGAGTCAGAAGCAGCTTATCATAGGAAGGACAGCCAGCCAGGAGGATGCGAGAGTGGTCCTCACACATAGCGATGAGGTGCTGCTCTGCCATGCGCGTGCAGCAAGCATGGTAATGCGCCAGTTTACTTATGGCATGACGGATTGAATCGTCGATTGTACCGCTAACCTAAAAACGAAAGAAAAACACAGAGTTAAAAAAGAAAAGTTACCTTGTTTGAAATGACATTAATTAAAATTTCACCATGTTTTGCTATAAAGTCAGGGGTCTTGTGTCCTCGGGGAAAATCAGAAACCTGTTATTTCTTTTGACTAAGAGCGTCTGTTAAATAACTCCACTAAAAGTGGATCCAGCAGAGCCAGAAGCTGACCTCTCCTCCCTCCAAGTGAAGGATTCTAATGTTCATCAGTGCTGCAGCGGTTGCCAAAGCAAGGGCATCAAAGCGGTCGCCGTGTACAATCAGGATGTCCGGGCACAGTCTCTGCAGGACGTCAGGCAGTTTCACAAGAGCCAAACCAACACTCTCCACCATGGCTGCCTCATCTTCTCCTCTGACTATAGTGTGAAGCTTAGAGTCGATGTCAAAGTCATCCTGCTCAATCATACGGAAAGTGTTCCTAAAGACCAAAAAACATGAAACGTTAGAGCGCAGCGTGAGTGTAGCATGTAGGACTTTCCACTAACAATAAGTCTAAATCAACATTATTTCTGGCTGCTTTTACTACAGCATGCTGAAGAATGACAGCTGATCTCACCCATAGTCATCGATGAGATGAGAACCGAGCACCACCACCTCCAGTTCAAACTCATCAGAGTGGGCTTTGATGCCAAACATGATTGGGGCTAGCTTGGAGTAATCTGCCCTGTTGCATGTTGCCACACAGACCCTCAGCTTCCTCTTAAACTTCAGCAAACACAGGAACGCAGCAGGACAAAGAGACATGTACAAAAAGTCATTTCATTTTATTCACTTCTAGACCACCTTCCACCACCAGCCAAGGAGACCCAAAGTGCTGTACCCAAGGGAAGCAGAATACATTATAAAATCATGAAAAAGCATAAAAGACATGAAAACTAATTTAAAACAGAGATTAAAACCAACATGATAAAAGGTAGCCAGGCACACACCGTCATGGAATAACAGTTTGGACAAGAGGATAACCTCTCTAATAGCCAGCCAGTGGCTGAGCCCCTGACTCTAGCAGAAATGTCCTTTCATTTCCTGATTATTTTAGCTCAACTGAATGAACTTGACAAAAAGACTGACGGTTTCAAGATTACTGACGTTCCTCTTTCACTGCGGCAGAGGATTACCTCTATACTTGATTCTGACAAATTCTACACCTGATTTTGATAAAATCTACACCTGATTTTGATGAATTCTACATGTGATTTTGATAAATTCTAAATCTGATTTTGATAAATTTTACACCTGATTTTGATGAATTCTACATGTGATTTTGATAAAATCTACACCTGATTTTGATGAATTCTACATGTGATTTTGATAAATTCTACATCTGATTTTGATAAATTCTACATCTGATTTTGATAAATTTTACACCTGATTTTGATAAATTCTACACCTGATTTGGATAAATTATACACCTGATTTTGATGAATTCTTTATCTGATTTTGATAAATTATACACCTGATTTTGATAAATTTTACACCTGATTTTGATAAATTCTACATCTGATTTTGATCAATTCTACACCTGATTTTGATTAATTTTACACCTGATTTTGATAAATTCTACACCTGATTTTGATGAATTCTACATCTGATTTAGGTAAATTCTACACCTGATTTTGATGAATTCTTCATCTGATTTTGATAAATTATACACCTGATTTTGATAAATTCTACATCTGATTTTGATAGATTCTACACCTGATTTGTATAAATTCGACACCTTATTTTGATAAATTCTACACCTTATTTTGATAAATTCTACACCTGATTTTGATAAATGTTACACCTGATTTGGATAAATTTTACACCTGATTTGGATAAATTCTAGACCTGATTTTGATAAATTTTAAACCTGATTTGGATAAATTCTACACCTGATTTGGATAAATTCTACACCTTATTTTGATAAATTCTACACCTGATTTTGATAAATTTTACACCTGATTTTGATCAATTCTACATCTGATTTTGATCAATTCTACACCTGATTTTGATTAATTTTACACCTGATTTTGATTAATTCTAAACCTGATTTGAATAAATTATACACCTGATTTTGATGAATTCTACATCTGATTTAGGTAAATTCTACACCTGATTTTGATAAATTCTACATCTGATTTTGATAAATTATACACCTGATTTGGATAAATTCTACACCTTATTTTGATAAATTATACACCTGATTTGGATAAATTATACACCTGATTTGGATAAATTTTACACCTGATTTGGATAAATTCTACACCTGATTTGGATAAATTCTACACCTGATTTAGGTAAATTATACACCTGATTTGGATAAATTATACACCTGATTTTGATAAATTATACACCTGATTTTGATACATTTTACACCTGATTTTGATTCATTTTCATTGATTAATCTTGATTTTGCACTTCCCTGATTCTGATTAATACCATGCCTGATTCTGATTAATTCCATTCCTGATTTTGATAAATATTTTGTCTGAGACTAATGGAATTACACAGTGTCTGACCTGAGTCAGATGGACTCCATACCTGGTTTTGATGCAGCTCTGTTTTGTCTCGTTCCATCTTTTTCCTGCTTCTTTGCATCCTCAGAAAGTACAGTTCCTGGGAAGTAGAAGGGTGTGGTCTCCTTATTTAGCCAAAGGTTTTGAATGTTTTTAAAATCTAAACCCACAGTGTATACTCACTTGAATATTCCAAGTATTCAGAATGTGAAGCATGAAAACACAACAAAAACTACACTAAAAATGCTATAGTGCTTACACTGAAAACAAGGTACAAATACTTTTTTGATGTGGTGGGCATGCAGTTGAACAGTTCTCTGCAAATACTGACTAAAGTTTCACAAATTTATTACAGAGAATGAGTGTCTTTTATTTCATCTAAAGGCTAAACAGAGCAACATATGGCAGCTGTTAGCCAAGACATATTTCATTCTGTGAAGTCAAGTAAAGTGGATGGGCTGCAGCCGTTGCACAATCCTTCCAAGCAGAAGTGTCTGTGAAATCTGAACCTTCAGGTTTGTTTCTAGTTTGTCAGAATCCAACGAGCTCCCAATGGCACCATAAAGATCCCAGACCCTTCCATGACTGCCAAACCATAATATCCAAATATGTGAAGCAACAAAAACTCAACAATAGCCGAATACAAACACATATGGAGCTCTGTGGATGGAGCTGTGGCAGCAATCACTGTTGAGTTTGCTTTTATTAGCAATGGATGGATTGACAGGAAATGATCATTTAAAGAATTTGTTCTTTTCTTCAGACACACATCCATGCGCACACACACACATATATATATATATATACATCCATTTATTTTTGTATTTTTGAAGATTGCTGAAGAAAGGCAACAGTTTGGGAGCCTTAACCATGCCTTTAGTTGGATAAGCCAAAAAAACAGAAGAAAAACAGCTGCTTTTAAGCAACTCCGCAGAAAAATGACAGCGTTGTTGTTCCATGGGCACTGTCCTGAAAAGTCTTTAGATTATGAATTGGTATCATTGATTGTATAAGAACTGGAATGAGTGACCCCTCCCCCCATGTGTTCCAAGCAGGAAGTACCTGCTGGTTCCAAGAAGCCAAAATCCCATAGACTTCAATAGAGAAATAAACAGTTATTACTCAGTCATACTATTGGTCAAAATAACCATTCTTGCTCTGATACCTTTTTAACATGTTCTTGATAATCTTTTTTTAAATGATATTTTCTAAGTAATGCAAGTTATTCAATTTTTAAGCTAACCAATCAGATGCCCCAATAAAAGTAGGTGGAGCCTGCTGGCCCCTATGTCCACTGTTCAAATGTTTGATAGATTTAGTGCTGCTTTTATGTGATAGTGTTGTGGTCTTCCAACAAGCTCACTCCTGATTGGTGAAAGTGGTTGCCATAGAAACGATGACTCAGATCAACTCGGGCCAATCACTGCTACTGACAACGTCTGACTCCAACATGGTGGACTGTATCTTGAAAATGGCAACAGAATTGACTTGATTTAGTTGGAGCTTAAAGTAAACCATTTTCAATGGATGATGTCACACTCACTTAGTCCAGTTGTTATATACAGTCAATGGTCTACTCTAATCTTAAGTATGTTTGACCAGCACAGATAATCAATATTTAATGTTTTGTTAAAATATCAAGTGTCTTTATAGAAAAAGTGGATACTGAAAAATGTTTTAGTCTTATTTATTCTATAAAGTATTTAAACAGCTTACCAAAAAAGCAAACTAGCGGAATCTTTTTTTTTAATTACCTTCTGTGTCACTCCAATGATGACCATTTATGAAAAAATGTACCAACACTAACACTGATAAATAATGATAATAATAAGAGTCAGTCAAAAAAAAACAATTTTTCTTTCTAGCTGACATTTTCAGATTGAGGCAGGATGAAGGGCTAATACACGCCAATAAATAAGAGAAACAAATATTTTATGTTTTGCTTTTGACACTTAGAAATCAGACTTTTCTAAACTGTTTTAGCTCATATTTTGGTTTTGTGAGGAAGGAAGGAACCCTTTACTTTGTTTAGTTGACTTTGGCGATTGGATTGAACTCTGCAAGTACCCCTCATGTCTTCATCTGGAATAACTAGAGTAACACCAAACCAACAGCACGGATGCCACTCACTTTCTTTAGCATTCACTTCAATTGTACACACAATCACACAACATCACTCTGAATTCCATTCAGCCCCCACCCCCACCTCCGTGCAAGCATCACAAGACAGCATCAGCAGCCAGCAATGTGGCATGGGAGGCGGACAAGAACCTCCACAGAGAACCTCCAAATGGAGGACAATTAGACTAACACAAGGCCCAGGGAGACTGAAAAATGTGACTCACGTGAGGATTTCTGCACAAAGAAGCAGGTTTCTTTTCCATAGTTCACCTCTGTGGACTAAAGGCTGTAAAAGCAGAACCTCCCTCTTCTGCCTTCAGTCTTTTCTGATTCACTGTCCTTTCATCCCCACACAGGAGGCAGCTGGAGAGCGCAGGCAGCAGAAAGGCAGAGAGAAGGGCGGGGACACAGACGGAGAACTGGGGGAGGAGTTCTGTGTGACCAGAGCTGCAACCATTTAGGAGACAGCTCCTGATTGGCTGCACAGACGTCAGAAAAACCTGATGACGGAAAAAAGACGTGCCGCAAAAAAACTGATTCTATGGTTGACTTTTGTGCAATGAGAAATTCCTGTTTCACATTCTTTCAATCATTAGAGTTTAGAGAAACGGGTCATTTGACTGTTCTGTATTTCCACAGCTAAAATATCTGGAAAATAAAATCAAATGATCACAAAACAACAGCCTGAAACAGCCTTTAGATTGTAGTTAGTCTTCATGGCACAGCGCTCATCTTCACAGTCACACAGGCTCATTATTTGACATGAAGGCAAGGCAGCAGCTCTGCAAATGTACTAGAAAAGCACCACAGACTGAGTAAACTGCTCTCACCTGTTCAGACACCTGTGACATCCTGTTGAGGACAGCATGCAGATCGGACACCATAAAGCGAAACCAGCATGATTGAACTGTTAATCTGATCTGATAAGGCCAAGTGCAAACAAAACAACGGACTATGAACTCCTGCTACTCTTTAGGACACCACCATCTCTATCCTGGTTCCACCCAGATGCCTGTGAAAAATGGCGTGGAGTAGAGACTGGATTTTTAAAGGTTATTATGTCTTCATTGTTTGGGCCTTTGCAAGCGATTGGTAAATACTGTAGCTGTTACTGTGCCACACTAAAGACAAAACTAGTTAGCTAAACTAAAAGCTTAGCTAACTAAACTAGAAAGTTGCAGAAACTGAAGCTTCTGCAACTTTCTTCTTCCTGTCTATTTCTAACATTTACACCCAAAAACACATCTATAAGAGAGACACTTTGAGACCATCTTTAAAAAAAACTCACTTAATTAAAAATGTAGACAAAAAAGCAAATTCTTAAAAGCAAACAACTATTTTGGAGTATGTGAACTTATTATTCTCTGCTACATTATCATACTGAAACAAGTTACTTCTCCCCTGATTCATGTCCTTCTGAGGGAATGAAGTTCTGCAGAAAAAACATCCTGCAGCTAAAACCTTGAAACACAGATGCAAATGTGATACCCAACCAGAGCGTCATAACAAAGCACAAGCTGTTCATGTTGACACGCTTTAGACGGTCCCGACAGGAACAGTCTTGTTGGGACTGTTCTTAGCCTAAATGGCTTCATTTAGAGACCATAACAATGAGCAGTCATACCTGAAGATAAAGGAACCATCATGTGAACGTGTGAACACGCAAATACACTAACTAAAATATGGTATGCTTAGTCTGCTGGGTCAGCAATATCACTTGAGAGGGACACACCATCTTCTCATTTGAAAACTGCATGGAGCCACTCAATGTAACACGTACTACAAACGATCACACTTGCATGTGCCGCATTTTTCAACCAGTATTAAAACACTGGTTAGCTAACCAATGTTTAACACAGGTTAATGAGTCAACACTGGTTAACACAGCACTAGTGCACCGTGAAAGATGGCCAGGTGTGCCTTTGGAAATTCATTAATTTCACCTGATTGGTCTGAAAAACCTTTTTCCATTGCTAGGATATCAGTTCTATACTCATCCAAACAGAACCTGGTTTCACACTGAGTAGTTAGAAATATGAAAGATCATTAAAGACATTTCTCTTTGTGTTTATTTCTTTTCAAAACACTTTGATAAGAATGTCTGTACCACAAGTTTTGCTGAAACTTTGGCCAATTGATCTCATTTTGGAAAAAGTTCAACCCCTTGAACAGACTCCACCAATCGTTCTTGGAGGCATAATTCTATAGGTCATCAATCTAACCAATCAGATAGGGTTAATGTCTTCATTTCCTTGTACCGACATGGCTTACAAAATGTCTCAATTCCAACAAAAATAACAGCTAAAGATTGTGTAGCTTCACGCAGGATTTGGTGCCAAATCGTGTAAAAAGTGCACAGAATAATGAAGCCCAAAAACACTAATCTGTCCGGCATCAACGCCAGTCTTTTACTACATCTTCCATAATTCATTTGGTTAATGTGACAGCATATCTTATTGTGCTGCTGTTAACGGTCATGAAGCACAACAAACCGAAACATCCAACAGTCTGTTTTAACAGTTTGCAAATCTTGATGAAAGCAGGTAAACAGTTTAGTTCTCCTACAAGGTTTGTGTTGAAGCATAAAGAAATTAGAGATCCCAGTGTTTGGTCCAAGTCATCTTTCTAACTGAAACAGCTGTTTACAGTTCTAGTATAAACATCAAAAAAGTATTTAAAAATAAATTACTGTTCAAAAAACAATGTCATAACGGTTTGGTTTTGTGTGACTTTTAAGAAAAACAGCAGCAACTTCAACCTTTTTGGGCTGCAACTATTATGAAAAATACACACGAGATCCTGCTACATCGTTCATCCACGCTACAGCAGTTCTCTTTTTCACTTGCTAGTCTGTCTCAAGATTTGGTCACAGAAAAATTAGATCTTATCTTAAAAAAGGTTGGAAAACCCTGGTCTACCCCATTTTTAGTCTTTGTTATGACTTTGAAACCACAACCTTCCAGTCTCACAGTGGACACTGCCAATAAGCCAATGAGTTGGCCATCAAATCACACAAGTTCTCATTGACACACCAAACTGGGACCAGTCCACACAAAAGCAAACTATGTAACCACATAAACCCACATTTAGTTTTGAGCATTGGCGCTGCACTGTGAGGTAGTGGTTCACACCACAGATCAAATCCTGGCTGGGGTCTTTCAGTGCGGCGTTTGCATGTTCTACTCATGCATGCTTGGGTTTTCTCCAGTTCCCCCCACAGTCCAAAAAAAAGCTTCATAATTGGTGTCTCCAAATTGCCCCAAGGTGTGCATGGAAGGGAGGGATGGATTTTAAAAAACAGACTTCTCTTCCTCTGACAAAAATCAAACGTTGGCAGGTTCTCCTGAAATGAACAAAGCTTTGAAAACAAAGCAGTTTGATTCCAAACTGCAGCTGGAACCTGAGTAAAAACTAGCTATTTTGACACGAATTAGAAATTACAGACTTGGAGAAAAGGTGGACCTATGTTTGTTAAAATGACCAGTAAAGATGAGCTTCATCTCTCTATTTATCAGGTCAGATTGTTTGAAATTGATTGATGAAAGTCTGGTTCTGGCTCGGTCTAGCCCACATCAGGAGAATCCTCTCAGATAAACACCCCAATAGGATCTTTCCACACTGATTGGCAGAAGAAGCTTTTTGCTCGGACAAAAACTCAACGAAAACCAAAACCCCGATTATTGCCCTGGATCAGAAAATCCCTTTCATTAAACGACACCTTGGTTTTTTATGCTTCCAACCAATACTCATAAACCTCGGTGTTCTCTTTGACCAGGCCTCCCTGGACGCCCACTCAAGACACTTGGTTAAAAATGGCGTCTTTCATCTAAGATTCACGCTTTCTGATTGGGATCTAGAGTTGGTCGTCCACGCTTTTATCTCCTGTCATTTGATTGCCTTAACAACTGCTGTCGCCCGTCTCCAGCTTGTCCAGAATGCAGCAACAAGGCTTTAACAGGAACCAGTAGAAGGGCACACATCACACTGGTTTTATTCTCCTACCACGCCAATGTAGAGTTGATTATAAAATCTTAGTTTTAACTATATGTCCAATCTGTTAGCCCCAGACTGTGTCCTGTCGTTAACCCTCTCTAACCCTCTTTCAAGAAAAGCTTCTTCAGACATTTTCATTCAAACGGCTTTCGACTAACTTTTTTTCTCTTTGACTGACTTTTGCTTTTTTTTTTTTTTACTTTGAATGTATTTATCTATGAGGTTTTATGCATTTTATTACATTTCTATTGCATGTTAACTGTGCACAATTCATCTATAATTTGTTTGTATCAGCAGCTTTGTGTTGTGTCAGTGTGTGTTAGAATCGTTGTGTTGACCTCCACAAAGTAAAGCACTTTGTGGTTTTTCCGTGTGAAAAGACCTAAATAACTTTTGTTCTTCGGACGAGCAGCTGAATGTGTGACGTCAGCTTCAGCGTGCTCAGGTTGGACTTTTCTACGCGGTGACCCGAACACGGACGCACCCGCGTTAGTTCTCCTTTTCAATCTTTGGTTTGCTTCAGGATGCCGTTACCATGGTTACAGCTTCACTTAACCTCGGCTTCGCCACAGTGGTTACTGCTAAGATTAGCTGTGATGCTAACAGCAGCGGTGCTAGCATAGCCGCTGTTAGCATCACCGCATGTCTGCAACTCGATGACAAACGCGCTTCTCGCCGCCTGTTTGGCGCAGTTGGATGAAGCTGCTCACGTCTCCGTACAGGTGTGTTGTTAAAGCATTTCTTTACCGTGTGTGGTCGTGGGTTGGGGCTGTCTTCATCTCAGTCAGGAAACACACTGACTCTCGGCAGGTCGCAAACAGCAGAGGCCGCTGTGGGGCAGCAGGACCGTCTGAGGGGGAGGCGCACCGCGAACACTCGCTCCATTCTGGCCCATTTCTCTTTGAGCAGGACTTAGTAGGAGCAGAAAAAGCTCAAATATACAACAGGATTCTGTATTTACTGATGTCAGTGTAGAGACCAGTGTGTTTAAAATGTCCGCAGCAGAAAAACCGCCTCTGTCTGGCCAGACGGTAGTACATCATGTTATGATTATTATTTGCATACATGAAATATAGTTTTTATTTTTCAAACGTTGAAGTATTTCATGAATAAATTTGTTTTTGTACTTTTGACAAAAGCAAACACGAGTTTTCTTTTTTCCATGACACTCTGTGAAAATGAACATTAAAAGTTAAAAATGCAATTTCTTGATTTCTTCTGCTTATACATGATGTCTACTTTAGTGAGTCATTGCAGTATTTTCCTTACCGACTACTGCTGTTAATTTAATCCAAACACTGTTGTTCTGCAGAAGATATTGTCTTCTTTATTTACAAATAACAAACAGATCTTAAAGAAAATCTAAATATTTTGCTCTGGAGGATTTCTTGATCACACAGGACTGTTTAGTGTAATGTCAGCATTACATTTTATTTTCCATTTTCAGGAGATTCTCAGCCATAAATTATAAGGCAACATTGATTAAATGAAATGTGATCAGTGCTTTAAAAATATGTATTAATTTTAAAAAGATTTCTTTCTAAAAGTCAAGGGTAAAAGAGCCTGTGTAGCAGACACCATCTTAAATAAATATGGCGATTTGATTAAATAGAATCTAAACCAACATTTGCCCCCCCAAAAAAAGCATCCCTCTGCAGGATGGTCCGATGCATGTCGAACGGAAGTTGTCATCATATCTCAAAACGGAAGTTCTTTTTTTTGTTTTAAAGGGCGGGAGTTGGCGATCTCAAAACGGAATTTGTGATTTTTTTTACTATTAATTTTAGTTGTTTATTAGAAATGTTTTAATGTAATATGTATTATTATGATTATTTTTTAAGGTGGATAAGCAGTAGGCCTGTAGTTATGGAAGCGAATGTGACTCCTATTTCAAAATAAAAGTCAATAGCGGAAATGCTTTTTCATTTTCAACAGGTGAAAATAAAATGACAACTCAATTCTCCAAACGGCTTGTCTTTTTTCTTAACATTCGCTTTCATTTGTAGTGTTACAATAATTGCAAAATTGCAATCAAGATCACATATTAACCTCAATTGAACAAGGGAAAACAATGTTCAGCTCCAAAGAAATGAATGATTGCTGAGGTTACACTAGATCAAATGTATACATGTTTGTTCAGCTGACTCTTAGTATTTCTATTAATGAAAGCAAAAACTTTCAAACTCTAAACTAATATCCCGAGCTCGCACAGTGGATTTAATCTCAATAAGACGAGAGGCACCCAGCTGCAAATGAAACTGACATTAAACACGTGTGCATCTTGATTCATTTCCAAACAATGCTGCACTTGAAGATATCATGGACAGAACTCAATGGGACTCAATCATGATCGTCTTCTGATCTGCTGGAAAACAAAGCTTCAGGAGGTCCTTCCAGTCGTTTGGCATCTCCTTCTGGAACACCTTGTTAAGTGTTCAAAAATATTAAATTCATGATGTAAAACTCAAGAACCATCCTGCTGCAACATCGATATCAGCCTAGCTTTTGAGACCAAGTTTTCTTCATGATTCCATCGTATACACAATGATGCTAAGAATTTCAAAAGAGCACAAGTTTTAAATGAACTTTATTTTGTAAACCAAATAAAACAAGGTAAGGCCACAACTGCAGTAAAAAAAACTAGTAAAAATAAACATCAACAAAAAAAAATGTTGCTCTGGTCCAGGAGAATTTCTGCCTGCAGCCCCGTCTTTGCGTCCATCCTCCTTCTTTATAGTTGATACATTAATCTAAAGAAAAAGTCAACAGATCACTTACTAAAAAAGGATTGGGAAAAAGTATTGTTAGACAATGCAAATGTACAACCTAAAGACAGTTTTTATATGTATCTACAGGTCACATATAGGATGAAAAACCGCTCTCCTCTGTGTCTATACAACTTTTAAAAAATGTCTCTATTTTCTTTCTCTATTTTGAATGCTATCTCTGTCTGTGCCTTTTGCAAATCAAGTTTGACATTAGCAAACTCCACATAAAACCATCATATTTTCTTAAGTGAATGATGCATGACTGAACTATTATATCAAAACATTACTAACATTATATCTCAAAATGTATTAAAAACAACAGGAAAATTAAGTTTAAAAAAAAGCATTCACCCTGGAAATTGGTGCAGTCGTATCAAACTCAGTCAGTTAGTTAAACATGATAGATAATTGTGTGGATTCTCATTCTCTGTGAGAGTTCTTTACTGAAATAATTACAGGGCCATAAAAATCTGAAAATTATTAGAAAAATATTATGGGAATAATTGATAAAACAAAATGCACTATTTTATGTAATCTTTTTAAAAATAAAAAGGTATTTTATTGTATGGTAATTTTTTGTGTATTTAATGCACTAAAATAATGTGCAAGTTTTGTGACATAAAATCTAAAGATAATAATGAACACCCATTTATGAATTACTTAACTTGTTCCTTGATGCACATACCTTTTATTATTCTCCAATATGTTGATATCTTTATTATTATTATTATTATTATTATTATTATTATTATTATTAATAATAATAATAATAATAAACTGAATTGTGTCCTGTTTTGATCATCTGTTTTCTGTTGGAATATAACTGTTTTAAGTCATTGCCCTACTCTCACTCTGTCATTAGGTAATTCACAAATAGGACTTTATTGTGTAAAGCATTAGTAAAATTAAAAACCAAAAGTTTAAAAGTTCGCGCAGTGACAACACTGACAGTAAAAACAGCAATAACAATAATAACAATAAAGTAAAAATATGTCTATGAGATTAAAGCAGACTCATTATTTAACTAAGCTGACGCTAACATGGACTTTTGAATTATTCAGATAGAAGAACTTATCGGAAAAAAGAGTTAGAAATGTATCATACAAAAAGTGTTTTATTAAATTTATAAAGAAAAAAATATTAGGCATCTACTCCTTCAAATAGCCATTGTCATATAATGTTTTATCAAGAAAATACAGTTGATTTATAGAGAATTATTAACAAACTGTTTAACTTACGCTGTCATCTCTCCTCGCGCCAAAGTCAAACAGTTTGAACAAAAATGTCTTTCCTAAAAAAAATACACATGAAGAACTATTTCCGCTCACGACATTCAGTGGATGTCCATCCGCCATGACGGATCCATCCGCCATTCCATTCCTGCAGCTGGGTGCCTCGCAAACAAAGTGACTCCTTAAGTGGCACCCAGTGCGCGCTTGCGTGTGGATGCGCGCGCACTATCTGCTCCAATATTGGACAAGGTTAAGGAGAGAGAGGGAGCGGAGCTGGCAGAGGGAGCAGCAGCCTCAGAGCTGCTCTCCTCCAAGTTTCAGAGCTTTCTGCTGCGCGCGTGTCATGGAGCCTCAGAGACGCGCAGCATCCCTGCTGCTCGGAGTTTATCTGTGGGGGACTTTCTGCTGTCAAGGTGGGCATTTTCACCCATTCCCTTTGCCATTTGGAAGAAAACAGAAATAATTGCAGTTTGCAGGTTTCTTTTCTGCCTTCTGACTGGCAGCTGCTCAGATCACTGGACCATCACGCTGCTCCATGGTCTGAAGTTTATATATCGAAGAATGCTCCAGTGCTATTGTGTGAAGAATCTTTGAACTTGGTGGATCAGTATTTTGTGCGCACAGCTGCTTTGCTGGCTGTAACGAGGAGAGCCCCCAGATGAAAGATTTGCAGCTACTGGAGTGTCTAACGTGTGCGGGGGAATAGACTGTTGTTGAACCTGCATTTTTCATACAGTTTCTATTGCAGAGAGTGCATGGAGTTATGTGCTCCCCATATCACTAATCACAATGAAACAAAATTGCTTCAATCTTAAAGATGTGCCCATGCATGCAGCCTTCAGTGAGCTGAGTGGAAGTGCATCTCTACCCCTTCAGAGCAGTGAAGGACTTCTGTCTGCGACCGCAACCTTCCACAAAGCTTCAGAAAGGAGTCAAAGAAACAGAATGACGATGAAAGGTGTCTGACGTGTAAAAAAAGACACATGCTCATCAAAAACCGCTCTGAGGAGTCAGGATCTGATTCATTGGGCACCATTACAAATGATACAGGGGCAATCTGAAATAATCAGAATTGGACAGGATGTGCCACTCCAAAATAAACATGAAAAAATCTGCCACAATCGTCATTTGTTGCATTCTGCTAAAAGCTTTCCCACAAGGTCAACCATGTAGACTGAAGTCTGCTTGAAAGCCTCAGAAGCTTTAAAAATGTTTCTGCTAATGCCACTGAACAAAGTTCCCCTTTGGGTGACATTAGATAGAAAATAATGTTTCATTTTTGAGCTGCTTCATTTAAAAGCAAGTAAACAAGGACGAGTTGTGCTTCTGGATCCAGGATAATTCACAGAAATGTTGGTGGGTGCTGGTTAATCATTGAATCCATCAAAATCAGACTTTCTGAGAACTTTAAATATGCAATCAGTCAATTCAGACACTGATAGGTTGGAAAACAAATTTGCATAAAATGACTGCACAGGTACTTATAGGAGAATTAACGTGTGTGTTTGTTGTTTTGGGAGATTGAGTCACCACCCCCCCACCCCCCACATACCTGCATTTGAATGGATTATTAAGGAGAAAAAAGAGGAGAAACCAGGGTAGCATCACTCAGACTGATGAAGCCGCATGGATAAGTGGTGAAACATTTTAGGAAGATTTGAAGTCCAGATGCCATGACTTAATTTCAAGATGTCATCTAGAAATTTTTTGAGAAAGCAGTTGAGGATTTTTCAAACCTCACAAATTGTCTGCAACAGACATTTTAAAGACTATTGCATTAATAATTGACTCACTGACTGCTTTAGTGTAAAAGAATGGCTCAAAAAAGCCCCACAGATCTCAAAATACAAAACACAGATACAAAAATCCTTGAAGACCCACTCCCTTGAAAATGGTGGTTTTGGTGTTTTTAACATGTTCTTGTGGGTTTTTTTTCTCACGATGAAAGCCATATAAAAAGAATTTACAGATTAAAATTGCATTTCTGAGTATTTAATCACTCAAATAATTCTGAATCAGGAACAGACAAAAAAATGCAGCTTGAAAAATAATTTATTTGCGATGTAGAAAAATACGCTGGGAGGGAGGGCCACAAGCTCCCTGCTCCGCTCCATTCTGATGCATCCACTTACAGACATATAGATCCATGAACATTTTTGTTGTCCTTGGTCCTTGGCTGAGCTGGCCCTTGGATCAGAACTGTACAGCCAGATAGTTCCAATATTGTTTCACATTTTGCTGCACCGCTAATATTAGATTGGGGGTGGGGGGTGGGTGGGTGTAAGCTAGTGGTAAAGCATGTAAACAGAGGAACAACTTCACACGACGAACAGCTTTGCTTTTTGAACCTCATCTCAGTCTCATGCTGTTCAAACCTTCAACTGCCTGAGCAACCGAACGCTAGAGCATATTTAGAAAACATATTATTATAACGATTGCGTGTTTCACTCCTCCAAGGCAATAAGCAGAAGAAAAATGTTTTTCTTCTTTGTCGAGTAGTGTAAAATCGAAGTGAGACTATTGACGATTTAACAGTCATATTTGTCTTAGGGCTGTCAACGTTAACACGTTCACGCAGGCGATGTATTAGAAGAAAGGATCATGCTAATATTTATTAACGTAAATTCCGTCCTTAGCTTCGTCGGGCATTGTCCCGCTTATTTTTTAATCTTTTTTTTTTTTTTGTCCCTCTTATACCAAGATAAATAAAAAAAAAATCATTTATATAGAATTTTTTATTGTTCTTTTTTCAGATTAGATCGTTCCTTCACAAAAAGCATTCTATATCCGGAACATTGTCATGGTGATGGTTGACAGGGACTGACCTTGACTGCAGCGGCAAAGGAAAGCGATATATAGGTATATGCTGATCGTCACAAAAGGTTCAATAAAGCATCAGTTCAGAGAGAACGTTCACCTCTTGCCACTTGTTTTTGTCCAGAAGATGAAGCAAAAGTTTAATAAGAAGCAGACGCAGTAATATAGAACATCTGATCTATGTGAAGGAGCTTCTTTTCTAGGCGTGCATTCACACCCAGCAGCCAATCCGAATGGAGTATTCATCTGGACCATGGTTTTTTAAGTTAATTTAAAGGGCAGAAACATATTAGTCGTGTTTCCATTACCTTTGAAATTGCGCAAATTGGATTTACGATACTAAAATTGCTAAATGGAAACACCCAAATTTTGAAAAAAAATCCACTGCACTTGGAGGAGGTGGTTTTTGGGGCGTTAATTAAAATTAAAATTTGCGTGTCAAACAGAACGGCTTCTCTTTTAAATCACCAACCAACATTTGCTTAAAATCGCTTCATCCGTAGCCGCTCCAAACCTGGGAGGAGCGGTTCCGCTTGCAGCTCCATGGTCTGTGCAGACGTCTCCTTTGACAGATGATGATGAGCACTGGAGCCGTGACAGGAATCTGAATGGATCTTATTTTATCAAACAGAAACAATGGTCCAACTGCTTACTATTTTTAATACCACTGATGACAATGCTCTGCCTCTGTGCCCGGCTCATTTACATTTCTATAGATTATCAATGGTCTAGCTACGCTGTACGTGCGCTCCAGAAGCCGTGATGTCACCCAAATGCTCCTTTTTGTGAATCAACTTAAAACAATACTTGTTCTCATCCTTGCCCTTGGTTTTGAATGAGTTATCGCGTGAGTTGGTTTGTGTTTATTTGCATACTTATGATTGACTGGAATCATTGCGAAATTGTGTTTTTTCTACATTTCTAGGATGTCAATAAAGTTTTGAGCATCTGTGTAATGGAAACGCAGATAATGTTAGTTTCTTATGGCTGTATATCAGCATCAATTTTTTTTTTCTTGGAGTAATTCTGCAGATATGAAAATGTTTAGAGTTCTGCTCATTTTACTGTTGATGTGATTTGTGCACACACATTACATTCCTGGGATATCTGAGGTAACGTTCTATAAATATAAACATTTCAGACAGTAAAGTGAAGGAAAAATGTTCTCTCTGGCCTGTTTTTTTAAAGCTGCATATTGTCATCCAAAATGTACCTAGTAAAACATTGCGATTAATCATGACAAGCCACAATCCAAAAGTGGGATTATTCCGATTCATTTTTTAATCAATTGACAGCACTAATTTTTCTTGAATTGTATTTTGCTACTTATTTTTTTCAAATGTTAATTTTACTCATAAGATATGCTACTGTGCCAAGGAACTCCCTGCACTTTTTGTTTTTGTCTCACAAGTCATTTAATTTTTATTGAAGTTTTACTTTAACTATGAAATTTTTCAGGGAACTGTGTATCTATATATGTATATATATGTCAAAAGGAACTGTATGGGGTAAGATAGCTGTCAATAAGAAACGTATTCATAAAGAAAAAAGTTGTATTTTTAAAGACAAAGTCATTTTAATAAATACAAAGTTGTACACAAACAAATATTTTGTTTCTCAACTTTGCAGAAAAAATATGAAAAAAACAATATTTACTTTTACTCTTAACATGTTTCTTTGGAATGGAACTGTTTGTTCTAGACTGTTTGTCTAGAATACAAATTTCTCCTCTTAACAAATTGTCAAAAATAAATCATTGGGTCACAGGCACATACATCGAGTCCTGGAACATCGTTTCAACTGAATGTGCACACGCGTGTAACCAGGTCAAGTGAGTTTCCCTTTTTAAGTTGGGTGGTGCCAGGAGGGGCCAGTGTGTGGCGCTGTTGTTTTTGTTGGGACGCGGGGTCCACGGGCGAATGCGTCGTCACGTGCGGGGGTGGGGGTCGCAGTATGGCAGCCTGACGGTCCTGGCTCGTCACATGTGCGCTAGTAAAAGAAGGTGTTCGTAGATTGTGGTGGGATACAGATGTAAGTTGCACTTTAGGAGTGGAAATGTTCTTGTTAGTCGTTGTATTAAAGAGTTCTAGAGCTGCATGACGGCGCGTGGTGGGGTTCTGAAGAAAGCTGCAGTCCATGGAAAGAGGGCTAGCTAGCAAGGATAGGGTGGAGTTCTGAAAGGCTGTGGAGCTGCAGGACGGCGTGAGTTTTTTTTTTTTTTTTATATATACCGCTGATCCTGAACAGTTCAATTTTATTTTGGCTTGACCAGCAAATGTTTAAATGCATGTTCTGCATAGAGGGGAGACAACATTGTCAGTATTGCTCGTGGGTAAGGCCGCGCCAGTCAGAGCAGCCATTTGCCATCACTTTTCTGTGAGTTTGAATTTCTTCATTATGTGACAGTGTGCTAGCATAATATTGCAAACATGTGAATGACCAGTTGTGTTTTTTTTTTTTTTTTTTATTTTAGAATAAGACCGCTGCTGTTGTCTTGTTTGGGACTCTGTTTTTTATTTGCTCCGTCCTGAGTTTTCTTTTTGCTGCACAACTAAATCAAACTAAAATTAATGCTGTTCCCTTTCATTGGAATAGTCGGGAAATAAAGTACCCACATTATTTTGGAGCTGCTTGTGTCTTGCCTCTCATTCTACACCGGGCTACACAACGCTCCTTTTGTGGTGTCAGAAGTGGGATTTCCAGATTGATTTGGTCTATTAAGCACTTTTTCTTTTCTTAAAAAGTTTATTGTTATTGCGCCAATATTGGCGTAAGCCTTTAATGACAAGACAACAGCAGTGGTGAAGAGGAGTCCATTCCAGCTAGACAGAGATTGCTGCCACAGTTTCAGGAACTGCAAAGAATTCTGAGTTGGAAAAAAAAGGGGGACACTTCAAGATGTCAGAGGGGGAAGAGAGTCTGGACAGGGAGATGCCTGGCCCCAGCCAGGCAGGAAGTGATGCAGCTACACCTCTGTTGGAGAGCGGTAACCAAATACTAGAGATACAGAGAGAACTCTGTGAACTGAGTAGAAAACATGATGCTGTGATGTCCAGTCTTGCTTCCTTGAGTGATGTACAACCAAGGTCCATTGTGTATATACCAAGGGAAAAACAAATTGTACCTTTTTATGGTGACCCAGAGAAAGATGTACACTCTGTTGATGAGTTCATTGAAGAAGTAGAGCGAACTATGAGTCTAAGGGGTCTAAAGGAAGTTGATCAGGTAGATTTTATTCTGTCACATGTTAAAGGACCTGCGCAAGAGGAAGTTAAACTACATACTCGCGGACTGATAATGAGACCTAGTGGTCTGTTTTTGTACTTACGAGAGGCATTTAGAGAGAAACGCACTACACCTCAGTTGCTACACACGTTTTATGCATGCAGACAGTTGGAGGGAGAAAACTTGAGAGATTACTCACACGCTCTTTCTCAAATCCTCAACTCTGCTCTTTTAAATTCTCCTGGCATTGTTACTGATCCACAGCTTGCAATACGAGATCAGTTTATTGAAGGGGTGCGTGACTCTACCCTCCGCCGTGAGCTCCGAAGGCTCATCAGAGAGAAACCCCTGTCCAGCTTGTTTGATGTTCGAGAGGAGGCTATCATGTGGACACTCGAAGACCAACCCAAGAGTTCAACCATAGCAAGGAGCAGGAAGCTAATTGGAGAGGCTCTTGATGGACAAGGAGTAAGTGTTAATTCTCTGTCTAACACCGAAACTGATTTAGCTGAGACGCTCCAAGAAGTTGTGAAAATAATAACTCAGCAAGGGAAGGCCATAGGGGAGTTAACTAATGCTGTGCATGAGCTCACCACCCAAAAAGCTAGGTTTAGTGGAGCTCATTCTACCAACAAAACGAAAGTGATCCCCAGACTAATGCATCACCCGCTGCTGCGGTACAGGGAAACGAGAACCCTCGGTTGCTAGGAGTCGGGCAATGCGAGGCAAACCTGAAGACTCACCAAAAATCTTAACCAAAGAACGCTTCTTGAAAAATGCTGTTGGCAAGTGCCCTGTTGTAGACATCCAAATAGGTGGCATTCCTCTGAATTGTCTTGTGGACTCAGGAAGCAATGTAAGCACTTTAACTGAAAGCTTTTTCAGAGACCACCTCCATGGGAAGGATGATGACATGCACTATACATCTAAATGGCTTAAAATCACAGCTGCCAACAAATTGCCATTACCTTATCTAGGTTATGTTGAGCTGGACATCCAAGTCATGGGCATCATCATTCCAGAATGTGGATTCTTGATATTCAGAGATGACAGTCAGCCAGATAAAAATGAGTTTGATTCATCCCCATCTGGAATAATCGGAATGAACATTGCCAAACGATGCAAGGAGTTGATTCTCACTGAGTTTGATTCAACTCTTGGAGGGGAGCTGAATTCAGATTGGAGAGAAACCTTTCAACATATGCATGAGGCAGAACTTGTGAAAAAAACTACCATTGCACGAATAGCTCGAAAAGACAAACACCACCTGCCTGCTCAATCAGTCTCAACAGTGTACTTGAGAGCCCCTAACATAGATTTTAATGACACTTCTAGTCTCATGCTGGAACCAGGAAACACCTCACTACCTGGTGGAGTTATTGTTTTGCCCACGGTGATGGCAGCCAATAGATCAATTTTTCCTGTCCAGGTGATCAACTTTTCAAAAGATGACGTGTGGCTCCCTGCTAAAGCCAGGCTAGGCTTTCTGACTCAGTGTCAGTGTGTTGAAGGCGAGCCCTATGAAGTTACATTCCAGCGCATATCTGCGTCACATGAGGAAGTCACTGTCAGTCAGAGGGCTAATGTCGGGCCTGACAAAGACATGGAGGACCTTTTTAACAGGTTACGCCTAGGTGGCACACCTGAACAACAAACTGAGCTAAGGGCACTTTTAGTAAAATACGCAGATGTTTTTGCAGTGCAAGATGAAGACCTAGGCTACACTAGACGTGTCAAACATGAAATCCCTGTTTTGGATGAGACTCCAGTTTCCCAGCCATACAGGAGGATCCCACCGAATCAATACAAAGAAGTGAGGGAACATATTTCAGAGCTGTTGAAGAAAGGTGTTGTCCAGGAAAGTTCAAGCTCATACGCATCCCCAATTGTTTTGGTACGCAAGTCAGATGGCAGTCTTAGGCTATGTGTGGACTACCGAAAACTAAATTAAAAAATCAGGCGTGATGCATTTCCTCTGCCACGTATTGATGAAAGTCTAGATGCACTGAGTGGTGCAGAGTTCTTCTCGAGCATAGACCTTGCTAGTGGCTACCATCAGGTTGCGGTCCATGAAAAAGATAGACACAAAACAGCTTTCACTACTCCATTTGGATTATTTGAATATCTACGGATGCCTTTTGGATTGTGTAATGCGCCTGCCACTTTTCAACGCCTCATGCAGACAACCATGGATGACCTTATATTTCAGATTGTACTAGTCTATCTTGACGATCTACTTGTGTTTTCTCAGATGTTTAAAGAACATCTCGAGAGACTTGAAATAGTTCTTAGGAGGCTAAAAGACACAGGTATGAAAGTGAAGGTTGAGAAATGCCACTTTCTCCAGTCTGAGGTCAGGTTTTTGGGTCATCAAGTTTCTGCTGAGGGTGTTGGTACTGACCCAGATAAGATCAGTGCTGTGAAGGTCTGGCCCACTCCGGACTCTGTAAAAGAGCTTAGGTCCTTTTTAGGTTTCTGCAGCTATTACAGGAGGTTCATTCAGGGGTTTTCACAGGTTGCAGGGCCTCTTCATGACCTTGTAAATGTCTGCATCAGACCAAGTAGTCCAGCCAAGGCCAATCAGTTGTTCCAGTCAGCTTGATCGCCAGCATGTTCAGAGTCTTTTGAATTACTTAAAGACAGGTTGACCAAAGCGCCCTTGCTGAGGTATGCAGATTTTAAACTCCCTTTTTTTATGGAGACTGACACCAGCAACCTTGGGTTAGGGGCAGTACTGTATCAGGTTCAAGGAGGGAAGAGAAGGGTTATAGCCTATGCGAGTCGGAGACTTAGAGGGGCTGAAAAGAATGACCGAAACTACAGTAGCATGAAGTTGGAGCTGCTTGCATTAAAATGGGCAGTAACGGAAAAGTTTAGGAGTTATCTACTTGGGTCTAAGTTTACTATCCTGACTGACAACAACCCGCTATGCCATCTATCCACTGCTAAGTTGGGGGCTACCCAGCAGCGCTGGGTTGCTAAATTAGCTGTGTTTGACTTTGAGGTTAAGTACCGGCCAGGTCGGTGTAACTCAGCGGCCGATGCCCTCTCCAGGAGGCCTATGTTAACTGAGTCAGATGCCATTGTTGAGGACACTGACTTTGATGGTTGTATCACCCTCTGCAACAGTCTCAAATCAGGTACTGTCATAGGCTCAGAGATAACGGCTGCAAGGAAAGACTTCTTTCAGGTGAGGCAGTTGCATGCTGCTGACCCCGATCAGGGAGACAGTGCTACATTACTTGTTAACACCCCCACACTCCCCAGTTTCACAAAAACTGAGCTCCAGATGTTCCAGTCATCTGACCCCACACTCACAGTTTTGAAACAGTTCTGGGACAGAAAACAAAAACCTTTGTTCCAAGAGAGAACAGTCCTACATACATCAGTACGATCTCTGTTGAAACAGTGGTCCAGGCTAGTGGAGAAAGATGGACTTCTCTATCTTGAAATTGAAGATGCGAACCTTGGAACCTGTCATCAGTTGTTGTTGCCTGCCTGTCTCAAAGAAAAGGTCCTCACCAGTGTGCACAATCAGATGGGCCACCAAGGAATAGAACGGACACTTGCACTCTTAAAACAGAGATGTTTTTTGGGGGGTATGCATGAATATGTTGAGCAGTGGGTGAAAAATTGCAAGAGGTGCATACTAACAAAACTGCCACAACCAAAGGTTCATGCAGCCCAAACCCCATTTCTAGCTACCCGTCCCCTTGAAATGGTAGCTGTGGACTACACAACTCTTGAACGTGCGAACGATGGACGTGAAAATGCCCTGGTGATTACTAATGTTTTCACTAAGTTCAGCCAAGCATTTCCTACCTGAAACCAGAAGGCCGACACAACAGCTAAAGTCATCCTGAAAGAGTGGTTCATGAAGTATGGAGTGCCTGAGCGCTTGCACTCGGATCAAGGCAGAAACTTTGAAAGTGCCGTCATGTCAGAACTCTGCCGTTTATATGGGGTAAAGAAGACCCGTACCACACCCCATCACCCGCAAGGAAATCCCCAGTGTGAGAGGTTTAACCGGACCTTGCACGACCTCTTGAGAACACTTCCCCCTGAGAAAAAACGCTGCTGGCCTGAACACTTAGCAGAACTTGTCTTTGCTTACAATGTCACCCCTCACTCGTCAACTGGTCACTCCCCATACTACATGTTGTTTGGAGTTCAACCCCACCTACCTATTGATGCGCTCTTAGGGCAAGAAGACACTGGAGGCGGAAGCACTGACTGGCTCACCGTTCACAGAGAAAGACTCCAGGATGCTCATGAGAGAGTACGAGCATTTTCTCAACCGAAAGCGGCAGAAAGAATGGCCCGGCAGAGTTCAAAAGTAAATTGTACATCCCTGGAGATCGGACAGCACGTGTATCTTCGCCATCGTCCGGTCGGCAGAAACAAAATTCAGGATGCATGGTCACCAAAGGTGTACCGGGTCACAGATGTTTAAGGAACGACCCACACAGTCGTCCCCATCAATGGAGGACCAACAAAGAGGGTGCATAGGTCAAATCTGCGCCTCTGTGTTGGGCCTGTACCGCCCCCAAGGCAACGCTGCGAGGCAACTCCTCTTCCCCCTGAATCTGAAGCTGAGTCAGACTCGGAATATGAATCCATCGAGTGGGATCCTGAGTTCCTGTTGTTTGAACTCATTCATGAACCTGTTGGTCCAAGGTTAGAAGACTTGTAAAAGTCATCTAGAGAGCAACCACAGTAACGAGGCTCAAAGTGCATCACTGCCTGATCTGGATGGAGGCGACAGGCCCACTGAAAAATCCTCCTCTGACTCTGAACCAGGGGTGAAAAGGCCAAGCTTAACTGGTGAACAGCAGACAAGGCCAGTACCAGTGCCGCGGGGGGTAGAACAGCGAGATGCAAAAAACTCCATGCCGCCCCTGCGTAAAAGCATCCGAACGACAGCCGGTAAAAATAGAAACCCGTTTAGGTTACCTATGACCGCGTGTAATAATGCTGTGTCATTGACGCCTGATGTGCTGTCCCAAATATTAGCCGGAATGGTCCATTACACATCACAGCTGAGGGATAAAAAGTGACTGTTAGGGAGTCACCGAGACGTTGACTTAAGGCAGGGGACAATGTAACCAGGTCAAGTGAGTTTCCCTTTTTAAGCTGGGTGGTAGCAGGAGGGGCCAGTGTGTGGCGCTGTTGTTTTTGTTGGGACGCGGGGTCCACGGGCGAATGCCTCGTCACGTGCGGGGGTGGGGGTCGCAGTATGGCAGCCTGACGGTCCTGGCTCGTCACATGTGCGCTAGTAAAAGAAGGTGTTCGTAGATTGTGGTGGGATACAGATGTAAGTTGCACTTTAGGAGTGGAAATGTTCTTGTTAGTCGTTGTATTAAAGAGTTCTAGAGCTGCATGACGGCGTGTGGTGGGGTTCTGAAGAAAGCTGCAGTCCATGGAAAGAGCGCTAGCAAGCAAGGATAGGGTGGAGTTCTGAAAGGCTGTGGAGCTGCAGGACGGCGTGAGTTTTTTTTTTTTTTTTATATATACCGCTGATCCTGAACAGTTCAATTTTATTTTGGCTTGACCAGCAAATGTTTAAATGCATGTTCTGCATAGAGGGGAGACAACATTGTCAGTATTGCTCGTGGGTAACACCGCGCCAGTCAGAGCAGCCATTTGCCATCACTTTTCTGTGAGTTTGAATTTCTTCATTATGTGACAGTGTGCTAGCATTATATTGCAAACATGTGAATGACCAGTTGTGTTTTTTTTTATTTTTATTTTAGAATAAGACCGCTGCTGTTGTCTTGTTTGGGACTCTGTTTTTTATTTGCTCCGTCCTGAGTTTTCTTTTTGCTGCACAACTAAATCAAACTAAAATTAATGCTGTTCCCTTTCATTGGAATAGTCGGGAAATAAAGTACCCACATTATTTTGGAGCTGCTTGTGTCTTGCCTCTCATTCTACACCGGACTACACGCGTTTTGACTCATTTATTAAACTACATATATAGTTAAACTTTAAACGGTAGGAAAATTATCTTGGTACCGTAGCTCTGCTGGAAAAAAATTAAAGATATTAACAGCCAAGTCCTGCAGTTGTTTTTTGCCAGGCGACAAGAGCGGAGCGTAACAACAATGAAACGGACCTGGAAATGGTGACAAAATACACTTATAAATACAACTTTTTTCATTATGAATACGTTTCTTTTTGAAAGCTCTCTTACCTCATAGTATTCAGCCAAAAACTTTTTTTTAGTTGACAAAGTAATTGTAATTTGTTGTATTGGTCTAGATTTGATGCCAATCTGCTTGTTTTTACTAGGGCTGTCTGCCCCTAACCCTGACCCTTTACTCTTTAGTAAAGGGTTGTTCAAAAACAACCAATAATGTCTGCATGATGTCCTCTATCTTTTCAGCCGTTGGTCTCAAACAAGATGTAATTCTTGTTAGCTGTTGAAAACAATGAGCAGAGATTGTTCTCTGGTTTCACTTCAGTCTCAGCTCGGTCACCGTTGTTGTTATATTTATTGTCCTGCCTCATGTTATTCAAATTTACTACTCCTGTAAACCAAACTGCCTTTTGGGGGCATTAAAAATTTATTCCATTCAAGACTCTGGCCTAGTGAACTAAAATGTCCCTTTTATTGCTCAAAGCTACAAGCTGTTAAGGGTAGCTTTATGGGCACTCAAAGCAATATGGTGCACTTTAAGATGGGAATTTCCCACATTTGAGTTTTTCTCAAGGAAATCAATTTGGTAAGATCCTCTCTGATTGAACGCTGTTGTTGATAATCGCCAGCAAACAGTCACAATACAGCAAACAGTCTTGGATTAAAAAAAGGCAACAGCTCGCTAGTCACATCTGCGTAATAACATTTTCAACTTTTTCTAAGTTGCTCAGGATGATGTAATTGGACTTATCATTAATAAAATTTGGGCTGTCAAATTATCACTTCAATCAGGAATAATTAATTACAGACATTTAGCGCATTATTTTTTTTATCCGGGTAATCTCTTGCTTTCGTGAAGTCCATTTATTTCTGAAATCCCGGTCATACCAAGGTTTTTTACAAAAAAAAAAAAAAAAAATTAAATCAATTATTAGAACTTAAGTCAGTTAATATTTTTAGGTTTCACAAAAACTGGATTATTTCAAACATGGCGTGTTGGGTTGTCATGATAACAGTTACAGTGCCAACACCAAGTGTGCTCTACTCTCACTTTTTCCTAATCGTCAAGAGAAATCGTCAAGAGAAAATAAAAAAGCATAATTTCAGGAGGTGAATGATTCCCGCACGTTTTTCCCCAGATGATAAAACAAAAGCTTGTTTTAAAGAAACAAAGTCTGATTTGGATTTCGCTCACCAACATTGAACGTCTGTACAAACGTCAGGAACAAGGCTTTTTACTGCTACTTTTGTAACGAAGGTAGATGATGTAACTCAGAAGCAGGAAGAACATGAACACGGGTCCTTAAGACCAGACACGGGTTTAATAACAAATCCAAGACATAAGCACCACGATCAGGAGGAACAAAGACGCTAAAACACAGAACAAATGGGGACAACCATATATTTACACATGAGCATGATGGAGTCAATAGGAAACACCTGTGGCAACCACAGGAGACCTCTGGGATTGCTTCCATGACGTAACCCCCATGCTTACGTCCGGCTACTGGAAGGACGACGAGGCTGGTAAGGAAGTTCCCAATGGAAGCAGCCGAAGAGGTCACGGTCGAGGATGTGACGATTCGAGACCCATTGACAATCTGCCAGACCATAACCCTCCCAGTCCACGAGGTACTGAACACTCTGGCCCATCCATCTGGGAGCAAGCAGTTCTTTTACAGTGTAGGCAGGTCCTCCATCCACGAAACGAGGAGCTGGCGGGGTCGCAGGAGCAGGTTGAAGAGCTGAGTCTCAAGCAGGCTTCAACTTGCTGACATGAAACCCTTGGTGAGTGCGTAGAGAGCGTGGGAGGTCCAGTTTCACAGCCACAAGATTGATGACTCGAACAATGGGTTAAGGACCAAATGTAGTGAGGGAACAGCTTCTTGGTTCCTCCTTTCAAAGGGACATTAGCAGATGAGAGCCACACCTTGTCTCCCACCCAGTATTCTGGGACAGGTGACCTACAACGATTGGCTGTGCTGAGCCTCTTTTGGTTCTGCAGCAACTGGAGCTTGGATGTTCATCTTGGATAGTAGCTTTCACACAAACTAGTCCTCGGCATCCTTCCTTGCAGCTAGCATACAGTCCCAGAGTGCTGGATTTGGGATGGAACCCTCCATGTATGGTGAGGAGCTTCTGTGTCTTAACATCATTGGTCTGTATCTCTTCCTTTGGTCATCTGATTATTCCTGCAGGGTATCTGATGACTGGCAGTGCAGATCTTTTTATTGTCCGGGTCTTGTTCTTGCCATTCAGCTGGCTTCTCAGGACTTGCATTACTTGTTGGAGGTATTTGGCTTTTGCGGGTTTCCTTGTTGCCTGTTCCAGGTTGCCATTTACCTGTGGAATTCCAAGGTACCTGTATCTGTCCTCAATGTCTGCTATTGTTCCTTCTGGGAGTGAGACCCCCTCAGTATGGACTACTTTGCCTCTCTTTGTCACCATCCGACTGCATTTCTCAAACCCAAATGACATCCCAACGTCAGGACTGTCGATCCTGGTGGTGTGGATCTTCACGAGTCTAACTATTCAGACATCATTGTGAGAAAAATATTATTAAAAGAACGTGTAACAAAAATCAGACACGTAGTAAGCAATCTAATAAAGTATTTGTTTTTTTTATTTTAATAAAGAAAAATAATGTCTCCCACAACTTCTTAAAATATGACCTAATAATGACTGAAACATATAAATAAATAGAATAACATTATTAGTCCTACAAGGGCTTTTTCTCCAGCATAAAACATGATAAAAAAAAGACATAACTGACATTTACAGATCTAAGCTAAAATGTTTAGATGAGAACAAATGATCACGACTAAAACTAAGCCTCTTGCACTCTGAATCTCCAGGCTAGTCCATTTTGCCATGTGGTGCAAAAAAAAAAAACAAAACTAAAAAGATAAAAATGATGGTTGTTCATCCTGAACTCCATGATCTGCTTTCTGAACCAATTTCAGCTGAAACAAAAAGATGAACACACTGACATGTATATCTTTCTCTATAGAGTTCTAATGCACCACACGTTCTGCTGCTCTGACCACCTTCACTGTCGTCTCAGAGGGACCACCAGCCCACTACTGTTGTTCAGGTGAAGCAGATGGTCTGATCCAAGGATGAGGGCACACTTCACAGGACAGTTTATTAAGATTTTTTCTGACAACAAATCCAAAAATGTAGACAGGACATTGTCTACAAGACCATCAAAGCAGGCGGGCAGGTAGCTGTGGTCACCTGAATGCAGGAATGCAAGACAATTGAAGATGGGAGATTCCTTCATTCATTTGCTAAACCCGCATTGTCCTGGAGGATGGGAGATTTTCCTCTGATTTCACAGCGGAGTGCATGTCTGCAGCTGACAGGGTGACAGTCTCATCTTGTGCTGCACGATTCCTGATCCACTTGGAGAGACACCACAGCCAACCATCATATGGCGGAAAATGCCCTGGAACTGCTCTGCAGTGGGGTTGTTCTTCCAGCCTCCTAAAAACAGACACATAAACCCAAACACATTTCCTTACATTATTTCATGTTTCTACTGCTCATTTATGTCTAGATTATATTTTTACTTATGTAAATTCACATTGGCCACACATAATACGTGCAGCTAAGACGCATACTGATGAATTATCCACACATTTTCAGTATGTCTAGGGCTAAATGTTGTTGGATGCAGTTATTTAAACTTAAAATCCCATTAGCTGTCATGCACTTAGGTGTGTGAAATTTGTTCTTCGCATTTGACCCCTGCACTCCAATGCTCTCATCCAGTGATAACGAAAGAAACTAACATTTTTTTGTCTTCTGCTTCAGCTGGGCAGATGTATGAATTATCTTTTCACTATGTTGTTCCCTTGTTTATTGCAGGAGTTACAATAAAAAAAGAAAACCCATGAAGGTGAAATCCCTTAATTAGGATTAAAGATGTTTTAAGACTGTAAAACTCCAAACTAAATACTTTCTACGCTGTTCTTAGACAGACATAAACATTTTCACACCTTTCTTTCTTGTTTAAATTCTCAAAGTTCAAACCTCCAAGTGTTATAGAACTGAAACTAAGATCTGCTTATGATGAGAGCTGCACATATCAGTACAGGAGACACAGAGGAGATAGATTGACAAGGTTTCCATCCAATCAGCAGATAGAGCAGGGTGCGCCGCTTGGAGAGAAAAAAAACAGTGGCAAAATTGCTCTACAAGAATTAGCGAGACAGCGAAAGATGAACTGCGATGTTAAAAGGGAAGATTGCATTCTGCTCTATTTGACAAGGATTTTTGAGGGGTTCAGAAATGTCACAGTCGATGCAGGTCTTGATCTCGTGGCCAGACTAAACAAAAAAATGATGTATTTCTGATGTTTTTCAGGGGACCAAGCCAAACGTGGAGGAGGGCCGGATCTGGCCCTCGGGCCGTAGCTTGGGGATCCCTGACTTAGAGTGTTTTGTGGAAATTTTTGTTTTATTCACTCATAACACAGTAATGATTCTATTTTCTTGTTGGAGGGCTATGGGAGTCTATTCTATAATGCAATCTTAAATCTATTGTTTAAATTTTTAAATATCTCCTAATTTGATTTTTACATGTTCCTGCTAATGTTCTTTTTTCCAGGATGCCATGGTGGTGTGTACCAGAGGAAGCTCTACCGTGACCTGATGGTGAACTACAGTCGGCTGGAGAGACCAGTCCAAAATGACTCCGCACCCATTGTGGTGGACCTCGGGATCACATTACTGCAGATCATTGATGTGGTAAGTTTTGGAGGGCATTTTGAAGAGTACAGAGCAGTATAAAATGTACTTTTCCTTAAAGTTATTAAGTGAGAACATTCATTTATGGAACAGTGAGATGTTTCTCCCCTCTGCATTCAGTTTAATCAGTCAGACTTATGAAATGAGCCCTCAATTTTTGCCCCCAACTTTCTATTTAATCTGTTTTTGACTCTGCCGCCCTGCTTCCTGCTTTCCATTCTGATCACAAAAACTTTCATGTCACAGTTAAAGTTATTTATGGCTTTGTTTCCAAGTGTATGAGGACCTTATGTGGAGTTTTACCTAATGTAGAATTGAAGTGATTTACTAACTACTGAATTAAAAGTGCATGAAAGAAAAAGGAAATATCTAATCTATTAGGTTATTTTGAATTACTAATTAAACTAACACACAAAAGTAAAAAGTAAAAGACTTCATGTAGGCTAATATAAGTGATTATTACTAGTGCTGTCATGTGAATAATTTCTTTGTGTGATCAACTAATCATGACCTGTGAATAACTAATCTAATTTTAATCTAAGCTAATAGTTGCTGTGAAACGCCCCATTTTGATGTATTTTCATTTAAATTCATAAAATTGTGGTGCAGTAAGAGATGCAACCATAAAGTGACTTTTTGTAATGTTCCCTCTAACAAAATTCCAACCTTTGCCTTTATACCACAAAGGTATTTTTTTCTCAATCTTGAACAATAAAAAAAAAAAGAGTTCTTTAATTTAGTGCCTCAAAAAACAGTAGGAACACTTTTCTGAGCAACCAAAAAATATTTACCACAACGTCTTAATAATATCCTAATACATATGTTGACACACTGTACCTTTTTCCACAGTTCACTTTCTGAAGTGATCAGCTGCATTAATTTATGATGCTCAAAACCCTGACTGGCTTCATCCCTTACATAATAGATAATAGCTGTGGCCTTGAGGTTTTGTTATTGGTTAATTCTGTTATGAACTACAATGTCGCACATTGATGACGTCACAGTAGCGACTGACGCATGGTACATACAGGGACCAATGTCAAATGACCAATGACAGGAATTAGAGTGATGTAAAACAGGTTTTCAGCTGAGTTTAAATAAAACATTCACGCAAGTAAAGTTTCAGGCAGACTCCGACTGTGTGGCTTGGACACTTGGGTAAAGAGAGGGGCAGAGGTGTCCACTGAATACTACCTGGTGGTGAGTTGGATTTGCTGGCAGGGAAGCAAGTGGCAGACATAAACGTACTGTGAGGGTCTGCTGGGAACGTCTGGCTGAGCCCTCCGTCAGGGAAGTCTTTAACTCCTACATCTGGGAGAGCTTCAAACAGGTGCTAAGGGAGGCTGGTGTGTTTGAGTCCTAGTGGACCATGTTTTGGACCTCCTTTGTCTCTACTGTTGTTCAAAGGTGTGGTTGTAAGGTCTCTAGGGTCTGTTGCAGTAGCAATCCACAAACCCGGTGGTGGACACCAGAAGTAAGTGATGCCGTCAAGCTGAAGAAGGAGTCCTATCAAGCCTGGGTACAGTGGGTAGGGAAAGTATTCAGATCTCCTTAAATTTTTAACTCTTTTTCATACTGCAGCCATTTGCTAAAATCATTTAAGTTCATTTTTTTCCTCAGTATTGTACACACAACAGTAAGTATTCAGACCCTTTGCTCAGTATTTAGTAGCAGCATCCTTTTGATCTAATACAGTCATGAGTCTTTTTGAGAAAGATGCAACAAGTTTTTCACTCCTGGATTTGGGATCATCTGCCATTCCTCCTTGCAGATCCTCTCCAGTTCTGTCAGGTTGGATGGTAAACGTTGGTGAGACATTTTTAGGTCTCTCTAGAGATGCTCCATTTGGTTTAAGTCAGGGCTCTGGCTGGACCATTCAAGAACAGTCAGAGTTGTTGTGAAGCCACTCCTCTGTGTGTTTAGGGTCATTGTCTTGCTGGAAGGTGAACCTTCGGTCCAGTCTGAGGTCCTGAGCACTCTGGAGAAGGTTTTGGTCCAGGATATCCCTGTACTTGGCTGCATTCATCTTTCCCTGGATTGCAACCAGTCGTCCTGTCCCTGCAGCTGAAAAACACTCCCACAGCATGATGCTGTCACCACCATGCTTCACTGTTGGGACTGTATTGGACAGGTGATGAGCTGTGGCTGCTTTTCTCCACACATACCGCTTAGAATTAAGGCCAAAAAGTTCTATCTTGGTCTCATCAGACCAGAGAATCTCTTTTCTCAACATCTTGGAGTCCTTCAGGTGTTTTTTCTTTTAGCAAACTCCATTCGGGCTTTCATGTGTATTGCACTGAGGAGAGGCTTCCGTCGGGCCACTCTGCCATAAACCCCCGACTGGTGACCTCATGATTCTCATTTGGTCTGACATGCACTGTGAGCTGTAAGGTCTTATATAGACAGGTGTGTGGCTTTCCTAATCAAGTCCAATCAGTAGATTCAAACACAGCTGGACTCAAATGAAGGTGTAGAACCATCTCAAAGGTTGGTCATAAGAAATGGACAGCACCTGAGTTTAATATATGAGTGTCACAGCAAAGGGTCTGAATACTTAGGACTTAGGATAAGGTCTTCCCTGAGTACGTCAAGTCTCTGGATGCTGTGGGAGTGTCTTATCTGACACGTCTCTGTAGAATTGCGTGGCAGTGAGGTACTGTACCACTGGATTGGCAGACATGGGTGGTGGTTCCCCTTCTCAAGAAGGGGGACTAGAGGGTGTCTTCCAACTACTTGTGAATTACACTCTTCAGCCTCCCTGGGAAAGTCTATGCCAGGGTACTGGAGAGGACAGTCTGTCCAATAGTTAAACCTCAGATCCAGGAGAAACTGTGTGGTTGCAGTCCTGGCTGCGGAACAGTAGACCAGCTCTCCACCCTCTTTAGGATGCTGGAGGCTTCATAGGGGTTTACTCATCCTTGAGAATTTGGAGAAGAAAGTCAACTGCATCCCCTGTTGTTTCATGTGGAGGGTGCCAACAAAAACCCACAAATATCTTCAGCTATGATCCAGGACTCTGACAAACTGTAGTGTAGATGCGCGATGTAGAATAATGGGGCACTTGAAGAAAAATTGGCTGCATAGTTAAGTCGCCAGAAGAAAGTCTATGGGATTTTGGTTTTTGGTACTTTCTATTTGGAATGTGAGGAATAGACTTATAAAATCTATGGTTACATCAGAATAAGATGAAGGTTCTGGAATGGCCGTCTCAATATTACTGAACCACTCTGGGGAAATCTCAGCCAGTTCAAGCAAGACAGCCCAAGAACTCAAAGAAACTTGAAGTTTTCTGCCAGGATGAATGGACTACTTTACCATTAGAGAAAAGAAATTACCTCATCCACAACAATCACAAGAGACTTCAAGCTGTTATTGATGCAAAGGAGGCAATAAAAGATATGAAGAACTGGGGATTGTAAACTTTTGAACAGGGTCATTTGGGAAGTTTCTGTTGTCATAATTTAAAAGATTTAACACTGTTATTTTGCATTCAATGGCTTAATCCAACAACTAGCTATGAGTGGAAAAATACAGTTGTTGTCTTATCACTCCTGCAGGGTTGCAGGAGACTGTCGGGTTACTGTTGGGCGAAGGTGGGATAAACCCTGGTCAGGTTGTCAGCCCATCACAGAGCCCATGGAACTGCCGCAATTGAACCCTCTATGCTAGCCAGCCGCCTGGTGGACAGCGTAGCAAGCGCCATTGCCCAGGCTCCAGGAAGGCAAACGAGCTTTGGGGGGAGGAGCTAGCTGCTGGCTGGCTAGCTGCTGGCTGGCTGCTGGCTAGCTGCTGGCTAGCTGGCTAACTGCTGGCTGGCTCCGCCAGCAGAACTTTGCTAGTTGCGAGCTATCCCTGCTATGGTAGCCCGTGCCCTGCGGGCGACTGGCTGCCCGCAGACAGAGAACCGCAGCTGGTGCCGTCATAGCTGGGGCAATCCCCCCAGCTCCATGGGTTTATGTTTTTCTTATTTTCACAGAAAAAAATATTTTAAAAATCCCCCAGTTTTATTCTTTTTTTTCTCCCTTTTGGTTCCTCAACAGTCTTATACTGTTGGGGAACCAAAAGAGACACAAACCAGCACAAACCAAACCAAACCAAACCAAACCAAACCCCCTGCTCCCTGCTCCCTGCTCCCTGCTCCCTGCTCCCTGCTCCCTGCTCCCTGCTCCCTGCTCCCTGCTCCTGCTCCCTGCTCCCTGCTCCCTGCTCCCTGCTCCCTGCTCCCTGCTCCCTGCTCCCTGCTCCCTGCTCCCTCCTGCTCCCTGCTCCCTGCCTCCTGCCTCCTGCCCCCTTTGGTGTGGCCTTCTTGGTCTTAAATACCCGGCAGGTGCTGATTAGGATGACTGGCTTCACCTGCCGGGTGAGGCAGCATGACAGGATGTGGTGGCAGCAGCATGGGGGACGTAACACTGGTTAATGCTCAAACTGGGCCACAGTTAGACGAATTACTGTTTAATATGGCTGTCAGATGCAACTCCTCTGGAGGAATGAAACACACTACACCGGGAGAGACTATGGTGAATCCAGACACAGTGGCGTGCTTGCCGGTGCCTCTGTAGAGCTCGCCAAAACATAAAAACTCAAGGTCTGCGATCAACATCATCAATGTTATCCATGATGTGATGAACAAATGAAGTTTGTTGGCGGTTGCTCCGCAGCTTGTGGCATCAAGAAATAAAGCAGTAAATTTCATGTGCGTCTAAAGAGAGGCCATAGATGGGAAATTGATGCCTTGGCCGCACCTGTGTGAATGTAGCATTATTATGCCTTAGTCCTATACACTAGTGCGGGGGTTGACTTGAATGGGTGCTTTTTTGAGTTGTTTAGACCCATGTAGGTGCTTTTGCTTGGAAGAAAATATATTTTTTAGTTTCATTGTTTTAAAGTATGTTCATTTAATGGTGTTTAACTCAAACAATTTGGTTTTATTCTTGTATCTATGTATCCTGTTACAGATTATTTCTTTTTTAGGGCTGATCAGGAAAAAGCAATAAACACTACTATCTGCTAACACTTGGGCAATATACAAGCACACTCATAAATCAGACTAGTTGCTCTGAAGACTCATGAGCAAACAGATGTCCATTAAACAACATGTTTAGTGAAGGCCAAAATTTACAGATTTTGCCTAAATGCATGTTCAATAATCGAGGTCTTGGAAGCAGATATAGTTCTCCACCAAAAACAGAAAATTCCTGACATGTTAGTGCTAATGACAGAGCTCTGGGTCTTCAAAATGTCCCTATTTGCTACCGTCTAAATGGACGTACCAGTTTCAGGCACGATGAGGAAGACGCTGTCAGGAGTCGACCAGCTACTGCTCCCTCCAGCCACCAGAAGGAATCCTTTCCTGAATATTGACTGCCTTCCACCGTCCTCACTTCATCTCCCAGCATGCACTGCATCCGGTCCATGTCCACCCAGCTGTTTGTCACTGTGTCATTAGTTCACGTCCTATTTAAGCTATGCTCAGACTATCAGTCAGTGCGTGGTCTTGTTTCACTCCATGTGCCACTGTCTGCGTATTCTCTGCTCCTTCATACACCAAAGGTGTATGACCTTTGCCTGTTTATTCACTCTCCATCCTGCCCCAGTGTTTTTAAACCTTCCCTGGATTTTGTTTATCGCCATGTCTTGCTCCTGTCCCCGAACATTAAACTAGTTGCATGTGGATCCACACGTTTCCGTGCCGTTGAGACAGATGCCCTCTGACCCTGGGCCCATCAATTTAAACACAATGATTATGCATAAGCAAACAGTATGAACAGATGAACTGTTTTTTTTCCCCACTGGTCTGTGAATCCCATCCTCCACATGATCTGGTTTAATGACCCCACATTCCTGTTGACACCTATGTTCCTCTGCTGGCATGCTCTCAAAAGTCAGGATTACGCAGTATGCTATACAAGCTACAAAATCATTCAAACTTTTAATTACTAAGCATTTCAAATAAAGAAAGCAAATCAGATTATGTTCAGTTTTATTGAACTGGAAACTGCTTCTCTTCTTCATTAGTTTAAATAAAAAGCTACATTAACAAGAGAAAACATTCAGAGTCAGCATTACCTTATTTTAAAAAGACTTACATTTCTAATAGTGATTTTGACAAATTTTTGCGGAAAAGAAAAGAGACAGGAAGAATTAAGACTGAGAAATGATAAATGAAAACCTGTAGATTTCATTGGAAATAACATTGTACTTTTTATTATATATATATTTTTAAATATAGTATGATTTTTTTAGTTTCAGCTGGTCCCTTGATCAGAAAGTTTGAGGACCTGAATTCTGTGGCTATGCAGTGTTTTGCCTCTGCAAAAACAGGACTTTCATGTAGGCTACAATGCACCTTTGTTTAATGTATCTCAGAACTTTTTCCAGGGTCAAAATTGTCATGCAATTTTTAGAATAATTTACTCTTGAAGCTTTGTGCGTGGAGAATGTACGGGCATCTCAGTGTTGTTTAACTCCTCTTCAGTAGTCAACTTAATAAAGATTCTCATGACCAGAAACATTAGTTGTAGCAATCAGTATCTTTATTCCATAAGCCAGTTTACAGAGCTGCATCTGTGTTCAATATTGTATTAGGGTCATGCAGAGTTTCAGGGTTAGACTTTGCTAAAAATGTAATGGTAGGAATTTTTCTTAGAAAATAGTGGAGTATACTGTGAGTAGACAAATTTGTTTTATTTTCGCTGAATACTGGCAAAAGTGAAAAGCTTGACTTTCTGAAGTTACGGTATTTTCAAATGCATCTCTTTGTTTGACACCACAAGAAATCTAAAAGAAAACTTAATGAAATAAAAAAGTTGTTTGAATAGGCATAAAAGTAGACAGTGTTGTTTAAAAACAAAGAAATAAAAGATTATTTTTGTCTTTTGCCTCACTGTCACATTAAGGAAACCCATTTTTTTTGTAAAAAATGATCCAGGCGCAGTCATGGTGAAAACGTTCCAAAATAAGAGTGGGGAAACTTTACTGTTCAGAGTTCAGAGAACATGATTCACTAAAATAAAAAAAATAAAAAAAACTGAAAAAGTGCCATTTTAATTCAGCAACAGCTCTGACTCTTCTGGAATGAAGTTTAAACCCATCCGTCTCATCATCCAGTTCTTCATTTTTATCATCCAGAATTCCATGTACCTTCATTTCTTTTTCTACCTGCAGCATATTTTTTCAGTTATTCATTGTCTGAGCCACTCAGCTTATTCATGTGCTTCTCTTGCTCCTGTCTAGGATGAAAAGAATCAAGTGTTGATCACCAACGCCTGGCTGCAGATGGTGAGTCTCTCTTCTCTGTGCTATCATTCACATGTAGAATGTTTAAAACAGAAAAGTCCATTTGTATTCTACAATGAACCTTCAATATGGAGAAACAAAAAATTAATTAATGTGAACTTATTTAAATGATTAAAATATATTTTTCATTTAATGCCCTCTGGGATGATTTCCAGTGTCACGATTTGATGATTAGGTCAAGTGCAAGCATGTGCGATGAGCCTCTAGGAGATGAACAATTAACCTTTTTATTGAATAAAAAAATGAAACCAAAAGCTAAAAGAAAAAAAAAAAACAGAGACGTTCATGTAAACAAATCTGAGAAATGTCAAGACAATTTAAGGAACTGTAATTAAAAAAAGAAGAAATGTGGTGAGTAGAACTGAAACCAGGTGTTATCGCAACAGGTAAGTCAAGACTAATTGGACAGAACTGCAGAAAATAACATTACTACAAAAAATTGTATAAATGTATCATAGTGCTCCCCAACAGCACCACAATGCTGTTTTAATCTGATCAATATATCTGTTTAGGGAAAGGGGGGATAATGAGGTCCCGGTAAGGTTAAGTAGACTGCTGACTTGCTTACAGGTTAAGAAGGCATTCATTAATTTTTCATTGTTCAGGACGCCACCTCTTTAATACTTGCCTCCACTTTGAGGCAACGACTTGAGGCTCTGCAGACGCAGCAGGTTTTGAAGGTGACTTAAGAAGCACCACATGCATGCATGCATGTCATACTTACACAGGACATCACCGGAATGTCACCTGACTCCATGAGGGGATTTTAAAAAATAATTTTAGACAGAAAATAGTAGGAAAAGTCAGCATTGGAAATGTATGCCAGCCTTGATCCTGGACACCAATTTAATCTTGACTGGATTGGAAATGTTGTCATCTAATGAAAAGAAATGTAATTTTGTCTTTTTTTAGGAATACTGCTGTTGTTAATCTTGATGATCCACAGAAATAAGCAGATTATCTTCAGATGGTGAAGTCTGCGAGTTCTGTCTGTTGTGAGCAAAATGACCATAAATGTGGAAGAATTTCAAATGCCTCTCTTTCTGTTTAGTGTTCATTTAACAGAATTCATTTCAGGTCACTCTGAGTGAAGGTTCAATCAGTGCAAATTTTTGAGAACTCCTCCATGTGTTTGTACAATAGTTAATTTGCAATTGGTGGAAAAGAAAAAAAAAACAAAAAACAAGAGGCACAAAATTATTCATTATCGAGCATTTACAGGGCATGTTTTACACCAGCTTATAATCAGGCCGACTTGTTTCAAATTAGTCATGCTTTCAGAATTTCAGTTATGTAAGTATAAACCTGTTCTTAGACAAATGTTATGTTATGTGGTTTTGTGATCTACTCATCTTTTTTTGACAAATCATAGGAAGGGCTGGGATTTGGCAGCCAATAAGCATGAATGGAAGAAAGAAACTCCAGAAGTGTAGGAATTAAATCATTAGTTGCATGTCAGCAAATTCAGCTCAGATGGACAGAATATCTGTGAAGAAAAGCAAATACGAGTGCAAATGGACTTAATTTATTTCGGTTGTGCTTCTTTATGCCCCACTGCAGTCGTGAACCGAAGGACCAGATTGTTTTTGCAATTCTTCTTTCTTACTGCACATTTGAGCAAAAATGTTGCACAAAAACTCATTGAAATGTGCACCCACCTAGTACTGGTGAAAATTAATTTTGGATTTTTGGACATAGAGGGAATGAACCCCCCCCAAAAAAAAAAAATAACTTCATAGCAGGAGAACCCATCACAACATTTAATGGGGCTCCAAATAAATACATTTCAAAATCCACTAACAAAAACATATGTTTTCCAGGGGAAAATTTTTAAACTGTTATGGGATGACAAAAGGGCCTACAGTATTTGGCAAATTGCGAAATTTGATGATTTTTCCACATATCCGAAAACAGCAAGCTACACTCACAAACATACTGCCAGCTATAACGTCCACTACCACAATCTAAGTTTTCTTAACATTTGATGTCTGGAAGAGACCTAACATCTTAAAAAAAAGAAGATATATAGTATTGTCTGCCATGATGCTAGTCTGAATGCTGTAAGCTAAAGCTGAAAATACTGAAACTGATTGCTAAAAACATTGAAGCTAATAGCTGAAAATGCTGAAACTGCTAAAATATTAGCTACATTCCAAAATAGACTAAAAAACAGGAAAAATGTAATGATGATTATAATGATATACACTTTATTGATCACAAGGGGAATTGTTGTGGTAGAGCAGCACATACAATTCCCTTACAAACATATTATGTGAAAATAATAGGTACTCCAAATTAGCTTAATAAACTGAAAAAAAGTCTAATTTAACCAAATTATATAGCAAAATGCTAAAATATTAGCCATATTCCAAATTATGTGAAAAAACTGGAGGAATTTCTAATTTAAGTAAAACAGCTAGCCTGTCACCAAAATATTATCTAAATGCCAACTTACTAATGTAGGATGCAGAATTAGCTGAAAAAGTTAGCATTTTGCTAAAATATTAGCTAAACTAAAAATTAACTTAAAAACCCCAGGAAATGCCAAATTAGCCAAAAGAGTTAGCATGTTGCTAAAATAGTAGCTACTGTAAATGACAAATTTCCATTTAAAAACCTTAACTGATGCCAAGTTAGCTAAAACAAACTAGCATGTTACTAAAATTAAACTCCAAATTAGCCTAAAAATCCTGACTAGATGCCAGTTTACATTAAAACCTAAAAAGTTCAATACTTTCATAGAAACTTAATTTAGGTCAGACGTGGAATTGAGTGGAGCTGTTAAGGATTTCAAGATAAAGTGTAAAAGCTCCATTTTTTGTCATGCTCTTGAGTTTATAAAATTTGTCACCACATTTGACATATCCCCTGGGGGAGTGGCGAGCTGCAGACGCAGCCACCCTCAAAAAGCATTTGGTAGTTTACCACCCAATGTAACACTTTTATGATGAGTATCAAACAAGGAGGCACTGGGTCCCATTTTTAGAATAATTGGCATGACTGCCTGGATGTGAACTCATGACTTTGTAGTTTCAGGGTGGACACTGTATCACAGGTCCGCTGAACTGGTCTTTAAAGCAAACTGAAAAACATTAGCTTTTCTGTGAAAAGGTCAGGATACCTGTGGAATCGATCCTACTGTGTGTATGTGTCTGTGGGCTTGCATCTGCGTTAAAGAATTCAGAGAGAAAGAGTTCTGTGGTTGCCATGGAAACAGCTCCTTTTGCAGGCAGAGGAGGAGAAGGTGGCAAAAGCTTTTCTCTCTTAAAATAACAGTTTCAACATGGCTTAAACAAATACTCGTATCTTCTAAACCATTTATTTCTTTGTAAAAATGAAAACCCAGTCAAAATCCTGAGATGATGGACTACAACTAGTGGGACTTTCATGTTTTTATGCCCAGGCATCCAGCAGAAATCGCAAGTTAAAAACAAGAAGTAGACAAGCAAGTTCTTCTGAAAAGTGTTTTATGGTCAATGGAAGAAATGACCATCTTTTTCTGATATCTGGGGCCACTGTTAGAAAAAATTTGTCTCAGGGTTTTCAGATCTGTATTGTCTGGAAGTGTTGAGAATAGAATCCTTTCTAAGGCAGGGAGCCTGGAAAACCTGCTGGAATCATAACCAGAGTGAACCTTTGACCAATGTTATTTTCACCAGCCCTTCCAGGAAACTGTTTGCGTAATGTTCCCTGTGTCATGTTGGCCTGGGTCACTGTGACCTCGTTTGCACCCTCCAAGTTTCTAGGATAAATTTTTCAACAAAGTATCCCAGAAACGATAAGAAACAGATGTGCTGTTGGACAGCCTAATGTGAGTGAATGGTTCCTCCTCTAGGATTTGCCAGAAAAAACATGTTTTTGTTATTGCAGGAAAGGAGGTTGGGCAATGTGATAGGCATTCTCTTTTCTATAAAGGTTGTGAGTAACTGCTCCTTTTGCATAGACTTTCATTCATAACTGAAAAGTGATGCAAAAATGACTACAGCTGTGTCCGAATTCATTCACTACCCTCTAACTACTAAAAAACTATATACAGGTAGTGCTGTACTATTTAGTGCCCTGGATTTTAAAAGCAATTCAGGCACCATGCTCCCCACTTTTTGGTCGAAGTTCTTCTTTGGGTGTTGTTTATATGGCAGTTGATAAACAACAGAATGGTTGCATTACCGCCACCACCTGGTCTGGAGGCTAACTACTTTCTTTTTCAGACGCCAATTATCACTCCACCTATGTACCAAAGTAAAAACTTAATAAACGTGAAAATATTATGAAGACTATTTATGAATGTACTGTGTTCTCACTCATTCAAAATGAATGAATGAATTCACTGTGTTCTGATGATAAATAACCTGCCTGGTTTATAAAGAAAAAAAAATTACTGACATTTTTGTGAAGATACTTATTATAACTAGTATGATGTATAACTAGTCCATTGCAATGTTTATTTTTGCACAACTGACCCATTTACAGGCTCGAGCAAGCCAGCAGTTTTTCTGTACTTCTTTCTTCTACTTTACTTAAAACACCTGTCAATATTAATCTTTTCGTGTTCCTGTTGGCAATAATTCAACTGTTTTTAGTTAGATCAAACTGAAAAAAAACCCTGAAATTAAGTACAAGGAGGCAAGTTGTAGCAGATGTTTCAGAAGTTTACTTTGCTCAGGATTGCACCATCTGCTGGGCACGAGTTTATTCATCTTTTCCAACATTGGATTATGATTTAATAATGATTTTTATATATTCTAATGTAACATAATTTCAACTTTAGCTTGTTCCTGGAATGAAAGTATAATTTCCTAGTTATTGGTGACCAAAGTGATTGGACAAAACAAATAGTGTCATCAAAACTTTTGTGTCCTGATGGATGAAATCTTCGATTTCACTCAATTTTCTTAGTGAGTTATCCAATTTTCCGATGACGAGAACCTAATTACTCACAGATATAATCAATTGCATGCACTTTTTGTGGTGAACATGGCAACACGAAGTTGTAAACATTCTGCAGATACATTTTGCTACATATGTGGTCGGTTTATCAAGACTCGAGCTAAGAAGTTCTCCATTACAATGTCTGTAAAGATGTGTGAAGCATACAAAGCATATTTTGGAATGCCTGTGAGGAACCAAGGTAGACCATGGGCCCCACATTTTGCCTGTGAGCACTGCAAAAAGCCCCCTGAAGGGTGGTACAGAGGACAAAAAAGAAGTATGAAATTTGCAATACCAAGAATCTGGCATGAACCTACTGACCGCCAGTAAGTCAAAGGAAGATGAAGGGAGTAGCGGTGATGGACCTGATACTGATTTTAAAAATGAATCATGTGGGAAAACTCCACCTCAATGACCTCAGAGACCTTAGATTGACAAAGTCAAATGCAGAACTTTTGACATCTAGGCTCAAAGAATGGAATATGCTTGATGAGAGTGTACAAGTCACCAATCACAGGAAACGTCATCAGACCTTCTCAACTTTCTTCTCTCGTCAAGATGAGCTCTGGTTCTGTCATGATGTATCAGGTCTTTTTGAGGCCATTGGAACACCAATAATGAGTGGCAGGAGTCAGGGCTCTGACCCAGAGTCCCACCTCCGACAAAGAGAGGGAACCCTCGTCGGAATATTAACCTCTGCTGTCACTCTCTCCTCCATGTCTGCACCAGCTGCTTTGCATCATACTCAATAGCATCATCTGTTATAAGCCTCATCTGGACTCCTCTCCACACGAAGCATTGTCTTACCTCTAAACAGTCCTACTTTTTGCCTTTCCGTGTTTTTGACCTCGCCCGTTTACTCGTCTCTCTGCCTAGCTCCGTGTTTGACCCCTGCCTGTCCTTTGACTACTCTCTTGTGTTTTGCCCTGTCGGCTTTGTTTGCCATTAAACTCACCTGTCTGGATGGATCCAAACGCTTCCCTGTCATTGATACAGCAGGAGCAAGCGGCCTTAAATAGGAGGGCTAAACAATCAAGCACAGGTGCATCAAATAACAGAAAAAGGAGAGCAGGAAGGGAGCAGAAAGAAAAGAAACAGAAGGTAAGAACACAGAAGAAAAAACCAGACCCCTGCCCCAAGACACCACAGGACTGTAGGGCGTCTGGTGGAGCAGCTTTGGGTTCCTCAATCTCTGGGGTGGGGTACAGGACAGTGAGGTCCTGGTGTTCCTTTTCTGGCTGGCGTCTGGCACATCCTACCGTGTGGTAGCCAGGACCTTTGACATGCCACGCTCCACTGTGAGTGACATTGTCCACACAACAGAAGACCACATCCTCCAGCTGATGCGCAGTGTCATCCGGTCCCCAGCGTGGATGAACTGCCATCAGTTGCCCTGGATTTGAGCAGCTTGATGGGTCTGCTGCCTTCCAAAAGGTCGTGGGGAGCTTTGACGGCTGCCACATTAGAATAAAGGCCCCAAAAGAAAATGCAGTTTATTATTTTAACAGGAAGCTCTTTAATGTAATCCAAATGCAGGCTGTATGTGACTCAAATGGCACATTTTTAGATATTTTTTTGGGTGTCCAGGATCAGTCCATGATTCACAGGTTCTGCACAACCCAACCCAACTTTTGTCAAACACCCACCTGAAGGATACATCATTTTGGGTTATGGTTGGAAACGACACACAAAGTGGCTCTTTTGATAAAAAAGGTTGCCGACCCCTGCACTAGGGGCATTAGAAGTAAAGCCAACCCTTGTAGTTAATACAATTGTCTGCATCCCCATCCTGCACAATCTTTGAGCCCACAGATGTTGAGCCACAGCAGGAAGACACCAGGAACCAGCAGGATGAGCAAAGTGGCGTCCGTCTGCGAGGACAAATCTCTGGTTTCCTGTCAGCTCCAACTGTCAGACGAATGGCTCTTCAGGGCCATGATTATTGTTAACATGCATAAAAAGTAAATTTTAAATCTAAAATGCAATTGTAAACATTTACCTTTGATGTTTATATGAAAATAGTTTTGAGATGGTTAAAATTTGCTCGTATTTTTAAAATCATACATGCAAATAACTCTTTTTTTGCACATTTGTTTAATAAATCAATTCAAATTAAAGATTCTCTAAACATTTTTTCTAAAAGACTTAAGAGTCTCTCCTATCGCTCTTCCTCCCTTCTTGCCCTTTCCTCCTCTCTGCCTTCTCCAGGAGACTGAATAGGCCACCGCGCCGTGGCCTCTTGGCTGAAGAAGACTCTTCTGTCTCCTCCTCTTCCTCATCCCTGTCTGCCCCTGTTCTTGTGGCACTGAGGCAGGGGATGGTGCGGAGGATGTGGAAGGGCTCTCCTCCCAGGGTGAGGCAATGAGGCCTCACTGATGCCCTGCTGCCAATCGCCTCATTCGTTAAGGAGAACCACTTCCACAGAGCTGCTGATGGTTCCCCTGCTTCACTACCACTGCTGGAGGAAGGCCTTTTAAGTTCCTTCAAATATCAAAACAGACACTTGTGAACAAAGAGCGACTTGCTTCTGCCATTTTGAAAATCGTTCAAATGCAATGCATTGTGGTCTATTTTTGCCAATGTATTGAGCATCGATGCACACTGGTTTTTCACAGAGAGTTCTGGGAAATTTCTAGGGCACTCGATTTTGGAATTCTGAATTCAGACCACTACAAAATGGCCAACGCACTATATAGTGAGTAGTGAATGAATTCAGACACAACCGTGGTGACTTTGACCTGTAGTATCTCAAAAACCAAAAGGAGTTTTAAAAATTAAAAATACAAGTTCAACATCCCAAAGACTGCTGTGTAGTTTAAAAACACACACTACTTCAGTTCAATTGTTTGTAGAGCTGAAAGTGTCTAGTTAAAGGGCATTTAAGATTCGGTAAACCATTTTCAATGGCTGTAAAAAAAAAAAAAAACTAGTTAGTTGAAAAGTTAAAAAAGTTGAGTTGAAGTAGAAACTTGTGAGCAGTAATTTTCAAAAGGTACATTCACACTGAACGCGATTCGCTCAGCCAATTCGCGTGGCCCACCCCTCTCTCACTGCATATTTGCTGCTCGTGTTCTCTAAGCTCGCCGTCTTGTTTGCGTATGAGAGGAGCTACCAGCTAGTGCTTTTAATCACTACACGAAGCGGTGTCTGCATTTCATTTACAATTCATGGAAGACACAGATGATGTTTAGAGATCAGTTTTTTCCTCTTTCGAAGATCTTTACAAAAACATCAGTGATCACGTCTCCATGTAGATTCCGGGTCATCAGCTGTTTGGCGACAGCGGTTTGTCATGCACTCGTTAAACTACTGTTTTAGATCGAATCAGGTTAATAAAATGAATGGAAGCTCAAGAGATCCAATACAACATATTGGATGTGTATTCTACCGGTTGTTATAGAAACTGTCATGTGCCCAAAGTTGAGCTCCTGATTGGTTGACACAGACATGGCGATCTCCTCAGAGTTAAGGTTTTTTTTAACTGGCTCACTGCGCCCACCGCTGAATTCGCCCTGTTTCTGGACGTTTGCTCTGCGCTGGACACTCAATTCACGTCAAAACCATTGGCTTTACATTGAAATTGGCCAACTGCGCCGCGCGAATCGTGTTTGGTGTGTGAGCACCTTAAAGACTTCTGACACTTCAGGGGCACCAAACATCTCAAGGCAGATTTATCTGAATAAAGAAATTCAAACTACAAGCACGTATTATGCTTACATTTACTTCTACAGACCAGAAGACAACATGATCAGAAGTTTTAAAAGAAGGTCAATTGGGAAAATTTCACATAAAAAGTCTCATCAGATCCATATAATTCCTATCAATCTTTTTTGGCATCACAGAAAAATCACAGTTACATGGTGCTTTTAAGTGCTTTGATGTTGGACCAGGCTTGCCCTTTGCTCAGTGGGCCCATGCTCTGTGAGTCAAGCTGGCAGCTGTTGGCTTGGCAAAGTTTCTGTGCCAACATTCATTATCAGAGCAGGAAGCAAAGTGTAGCATCCAACGACTAACAGTGTGTGTCGGGGGAACATGTCATACTTATGAAGCTTTGCTGTCAGGACTTAAGAAAAAGGAAGCAAAGCAGAAGCTCTGACACCAAAACATTCAAATGTGTTTTTATGTGTAGAAAAACAGTCTGTGTAACATTTTCATCACTATTGAAATCTGCAGCACAAGCCAAAGAAAACTCAAGTTCCACTCATTCTAATGGTCTGATCTCATGAAATTTGTGTGTGTGCTCAATGTCTTTTTTAGTACTGGACAGACATTTACCTGTCATGGAGCCCAGAGAGCTATCCCGGGGTTCAGAATCTCCGTTTCCCCTCCAACATGGTATGGGTTCCAGATATCCTCCTCTATAACAGGTAAGCTTCTCTCAGGTAAAGGGAAATGGTTTTTAAAAAGCCATCAAACAAATATTTCTGTTACATATTTGAGTAAAAAGGAAAATTACAAATCCAGAGCTGGATCTGGGAACCCTTGGTGTAAACGGTTAAAGAATTACGGTAGTCGAAAGAATGCAGACATTGGAGCAACCTCTGCCTAAAGAAAGAAATACTGTGAAATGCAAATTTGAGCTTAATTTCTTATATATGTTCTCCATCGTCAGAAAAATGCGACAAGAACATGTTAAAAACACAATATAATGAGTCTTCAAGCATCACACTTTCTTTTAAACTGAGCATCAGAATGGGAAAGAAAGGTGATTGAAGTAACTTTGATGGGGATATGGTTGTTGGTGACGAGCTGGTCTGAGTATTTCAGAAACTGCTGATCTGCTGGGATTTTTACCCACAACCATCTCTACGGTTTACAGAGAATGGTCAGAAAAAGAGAAAACATCAAGTGAACTGCCGTTCTGTGGGCAAAAAAAAAACTTGTTGATGCCAGAGCTCACAAGAGAATGTCCAGACTGGTTCCAGCTGATAGAAAAGCAACACTAACACAAATAACTAATGGTTACAACTGAGGTCTGCAGAGAACATCTCTGAACACACAACACGTCCAACCTTGAGACAGACGGATTACAGCAGCAGAAGAACACACCGGTACCACTCCTGTCAGCTAAGAACAGGAAACTGAGGCTACAATTCACACAGGATCACCAGAACTGGACCATAGAAGATGAAAAACATTGTCTGGTCTGATGAGTCTCCATTTCTGCTGTCGGGTCAGAATTTGATGTCAACAACATGAAAGCCTGGATCCATCCTGTCTTGCTGGTGGTGGTGTTGTGATGGTGTGGGGGATATTTTCCTGGCACACTTTTGGCCCCATTGATCATGGTTCCAACACCACAGCCTACCAGACTATTGTTGCTGACCACGTCCATCCCTTTATGACCTCAGTGTATCATCATCTGATGCTGCTTCCAGCAGGATGAGGCTCCATGTCATAAAGCTGGAATCATCTCAGACTGGTTTCTTCAACAATGAGTTCACTGGACTCTAATGACCTCCACAGTCACCGGATCTCAACTCAATAGATCACCTTTGGGATTTGGTGGAGTAGGAGGAGCATCATGGATGCTACTGACAAATCTGCAGCAAAATGTGAGATGCTATAATGTCAATATGGAGCAAACTCTCTGATAAAAGTTTCCAGAACCTTGTTGAATCTATACCACCAAGGATCAAGACAGATCTGAAGACAAAAGGAATCCAACCTGCTACTAGCAAGGTGGACCTAATAAAGTGTCCAGAGAGTGTAAAAGCAAATAACATGACTGCAGTCACCTTGTACATGTGAGCAGGAAATGAAGGACCCTTAATTTTGAGATAAATGTAGATCTTTTGGTCTTCTTGTAAATGGTGTTTACTTGTAAAGCGTTTTTCTACCTTTCTTGAAGACCCAAAGTCCCATTCACACACACATTCACACCCTGATGGCAGTTCCGCTGCCAAACACTGGTGCCAACCTTCCACCGGAGACAATTTGGGATCTTTCCCAGGGACACTTTGGCACATAGTCGGGCAAGGCAAGAATTGAACCTACAATCTTCCGATCAGAGGTCGACCGTCCTAGGTCTGGCAACGGTCAAATCAGTTATGCAACATGATTTCCAACACACCAAGAAAAAGATAGAGCAGACATGGGGTTTCTCCATTAAAGTTGAAATAATGTCACAAAAGACAGTTGTTGGCTTTTGCAACATTTACTGACAAGTGCACATGTGGAATATAAGGAACAGCGGGAGCATGAAGGCATTTGCAAACAGCTGGGACCTGAGGAAGTTGCAGCATAAATAACCCAGGAGTGCTGAGACTCTGGCACACATGAGGACCATGTTGTCCCAAAGGACATTATGGGGACAAGAGTCAGTGAAGTGCTCACACATCTTGAAGAAAGAATAATGTAATCATCCTTCCTTTTGCTCCTTTTGTCAGTTTGTTTTCTTTTGAAAACTTCATTTAGCTTACTCAATTTATAGGAGGAAAAGGATATGAAATTGTCTGTTTAGGTTTTTGCCAAAGTTACTCATTTTTTTACAGTAAATAGGTGATTGATTGTAGTTATTGTTAGACAGAGAGAACCTTCATCATTGAGCATCAATCACAGTGATGTGGCAGTGAACATCCATTAAGGATGAACCCTACTGGTGTCTGCCAGTTACATCCTTGTGTCTTTGACTGCTTCTCCATTTAGTACCAAAGTCTATGGATAGTGAAGAAACTCCAGAATTAGAAAACAGCTTCATTTAATGCATTAATTATTGTCAGGCCTTCACAAAAGCACACACTTCTGTTTGTCTTACATACTGGTTTGTACATTGAGTAATGCGCTTGTAATGGGAAATGGCGGAACATTGCGAGGCAAGGACTGATTTGACCTTTGCCAGAACCTTCAAGGATGTCTAACTTGAGAGGAGGCAGTTTTGGCAGTTTTCTGTTTGTGTGTAAGGGAAGGATGGAGAGAAAAGCAGAGATGCATGATGATTGCTTTTAGAGCAGAGATGCCGATAGAGAGCTAAGCTCTTTACTGTCAAGACCACCGATTGCAAATGAAAATGACGGCACTCCTGATGCAGACCCAGATTGAATCTGATGTTCTTTATGCTTCCTCTGTAAATCCTGGATAAAATCATCTGCCCTCATTTTTATGAATCAAGAAGATGAAAATAAAAACTATGACGTGAAGATCTACTGATCCACTTTGGGGGATTAGGTCAGTTTCAAGACTTGAGAATGAATGAAAAAAGGATTAAAATTAGAACTGGGCAAAAACACGATAACAATATTTATGGGGCTATAACTTTTTCTTGAAAGAAAAATGATTCTATCAACATAAACCATTGTTTTAAAATGGTCTAAAATTACACTTGCGAGAAGGCACATTCCTTGTAAAACTAGAAATATCACCAAACTGTTTAAAGAAGAAACATATATGAAGATGCTGGAGCTGTCAGTCTGGAGTCAGGAGCTGACCTTTCACTGTGAAAGCAGTTCTGGCTCTGCAGCAGAAGGGTTAGCTGTGCCTTTGGCTCAGCAGTGCTTAAATAGGGTTTCAAAGAGCTGGACTTGTTCTTGGTGCTTATGTGGAGTGGGAGGCTCTGATTGTTGTTGTTGCCTGTACAACAAACTACATTTCAAAGAAGAAACTCAGAGGAGAAGCCCATTTAGGGACTATACACCAGAAATTCTGTTTGATGTAGAGCTAGCTTGTACAGTAGCATCTTTAGACAAAGATCAGTGATCAACTTTGATGTTTTATTTTGTTTGAAGGTACCAGTCAGATGAAGCACAGTTCTCTAAGTGGAGGACAAGGTTGAGCATTAAGGTTTAAAGCCCCATTAGTGGAAAGTTGAAAGGAGATTTCAGGCATACTTTGGCTCAAAAATGGCATCAATGAACTCTGAATTTTGCATCCAGTACATTGAAATGCAGAATTGTAAAACACAAATATGGATTTGTTTCATAACTGAGAAAACAAGTTTAATTGTCGAGCATGTTTCTGCAGATCTTGTGATGGAACATCACCACATCTAAGACACAGAGTTTATGGAGCCCTGCAGGGAGGATCTAAAAGGTTGTCCTTTTGTGTGAGATGATGTGTTGGTGACGCAATCAGTCCAGAACCAACAAAGATGAAAATCTGATCATTCTCCTGTGTAACATGATTAAATATTTTTTATTTGTATGGAGATCATAAAAAAGATCCTCTAATTGCTTCCTATTTTTCCTCCTTGGACTAATTCTGCACAGCAAGTCATCAAACAAGGTCAAAGAAAGACAGAAGTACTGCTGAAAGCGCCGTGATTCAGACACAGCTCCTGCAGTATTTCACCAGATAAAAAAACATGCTTCATAGGTTCATTGTTCACTCTAAATTGTCCCCTGCCTTCGCCCACGAGTGGCCGGGTTAGGCTCCGGCAGCCCCGTGACCCCGAAAGGGACAAAACGGTTTAGAAAATGAATGAATGAATGAATGAATAACCAGATAAGTCCTTTTGAGATCAAAAATCTGTCAAGCTCTGGTCATATGGTAAATGAAAGACAAGAGGATCTTGTTTGTTTTTCATTTGAGAAATTGTATATAAGTGGAAAAAAGTAAAGTAACAAGTAGTGAATTAATTTTTCAAATAGGGAATGAGTAAAGTCATTTAATTACAATTTTGATCTGGTAACTAAGTAAAGTAATCAATTACTTTTTAGAAGTAACTTACCCAACACTTTTCACAATAAAGACCAGTGGAGCACATTGCCTTGTTTGTTTGCAACATTCTCCTCCACAGCCCGTTGAATGCAATGATTTTGAAGGATTGTTTTAGTGTTCATTCCTGTCATCACCTTCACTATCCCACATCCTGCAGCTTTTTTCTTCAGCTGTGTAACCAGCTCCTGACAAAATCACGTCTTAACTCCCAATTCTAGCTTTTCTACCTTTGCTGCTTGTTTATTTTGAAATGATAATTTTTGCTTCCATTTTGGGCTTTACGGTAGCACAGTGGTTAGCACTTTCGCCTTATTGTTAAATTGAGAAAGCCCTGGTTCCCAGCTCATGTTGTCGTGTGTGGGTTTTTGTCAGGGGAAGACATTTGCCATAGTTTGGAAACACAAAACATATAACTGCACTGTCCTAATTCTGTTTCATAGATGCCTTTTCTTCCTAAAAAATACATTTAAGTGCATTGTTTCTAGATTAGACTCCATGCCTATTGCTCCTTGCAGACAGCATATTACACTGACAGCATATTACCATAGGACATGCAAAATTATGTTTGGGCCTAAAGATAAGGAGTCAACTAAGAAAATAATATATGCAGAAAGAATTTTATTTATACAGACAACAAAAGCTCTGTTTTGAATTTCTGGAGGTAAATATTTGCGATACGGGAGAGAAATAAGCAATTTAAAATAAAAGACAAAAAATCTGTTGATTTTCACAAGGCAAAGTGAAAAACTGGGGGTTACAAATGTTCAATGTTCTTGAAATAATTAAATTATTGTCATTTTTACAGGTCATTAGAAGTAATGTATTTTTTTATTTAGTCCCTGTTTTTATTTTGTTTGGTTTTGGCCTCTGACTATGTCTTTTATTCTAAGTATCACTAATATTGTTAAGTCATTTTTACTTCAGAAGTGGGATGTTTGGATTTTTTTTTTGAGAACTTCAAACATGTTTTTGAATGTTTTATTGGAACAACACATTTCTCTTGTCTGTTTTTAATTTTCTCTCCCTGTGACCATATTTGAAGCTTTTAGACTTTTTACAATTGAGTTTAATACTAATTTGGTGCAGAGGTAGAGAGGTCAGCCTCTGGTGGGAAAACTGCAGGTTCAATACCTCCCTCCTATGTGTTGAAGTGTCCTTGAGAAAGACACTGAACTCCACATTGCCTCTGGTGGAAGGCTGGCGCCAGTGTTCGGCAGCGGAGCCACCATCAGTGTGTGAATGTGTGTGTGTGTGTGAATGGGACTGTGACTGTAAAGCCCTTTTGGATCCTACTAAGAAAATAATAAAGCGCAATATAAGCATATGCCATTTATCATTTACCAAGAAAAAAAGGAAGCCCGCATCGGCCAGGCTCCTGTAAAGCAGGCCCCAAAGCTGCAGCAGACACTGTTGGACCCGTGGAGGAAGAAGCAGGAGTAGACAGCTGGATGAGACCAGCGGCGAAACCTGATGTCACAGTAGGAGCTCCACCCGATCCCCGTGAACCCACTTGGGTCGCTGACGCCACAGCGAGGCCTTCAGCCTTCATTGAGGTCCTGTGGACTCCTGTCCTCCACTGCGGAGCTGGTGCTTGGAGTCAAAGCTGTCCACTCCCATATAATGTTTTTACTGCCGCATATTTGGACGATACTGCTGTCAGTGGTGGTGGAATGGGCTTCAACAGGAGTTCTCTAAACCATGAAAGTGTTTAAGAAGGGGAAAGAATGGCATCGATGGACTCCTGCAGGTGATTGATGTACTTAGACTGGGATGCAGATACTGAGAGAGATTATGTTTCCCTCTGAGCTCCAGTCTGTTTCTGAACAGTTTCTTGAAGTCAACAATGTCCTGAGTCATACACGGGAGAGCAAGAAATACCGTCTGGTGGAGCAGCAGCCATCTTGACCAGCTTAACGCCAGTTGTTAAATCACAGTGGAAGTACCTCACACGGTATGACCAGCAATGACCTGTGACCTGAACCCCATGGAGCACATCTGGGACCAGCTGAAGCAGAGACTGGATGATTGCACCCCCACCTCCAAGTGACTTGGTAGAACTGCATGCAGAACTTGTGGGAGAGTGGATCACCTCAGAATAACATCATGATTCTTGTGGAGCACGAGACGTCACTGTCAAGCTGTCATTGCAGCAAATGGTGGAAACACCCTCTGATTTGGCGCTATCTTTATAAATGTCTGAAATTTGGGGGTAACAAATATCAAACTAATGAAAATAATGTTTCTTTTCATTCATTGTTTGTAATTTCAAAAATAAATTTGACGTATTTCATTACAATTCAGACCAATAGGAAAAGGCCTCATGGAAATACCAATATCCCTAACATACAGTAGGTAGTGTGTGTCTCTTTTGGAAGTTTAGTGTGTTCTGCACTGCATTTCTTTGGGTATTATAGAAGGAGACACGAGTGCATCCTGGTCAAAGCACCCCATACCAGACGTTTTTAGCGAGTAGGGCCTGCAGGCGTTCACCAGCTCCTGCGAGCGGTGTGAAGGGCCGAAATGTTTGAACTCAGTGAGTTTTGCCTTAGTGTGTCTAGAAAAACAGCCCAAACAAGTCTTTAGGTACATGATTTTGCCGCTCCTTTTACCGCGGCGACAGTGGCGTCTTTTCCCCGGGGAAGGGACCCCAGGGGGAAGTTCTTTCAGAAACTGTTGTAAACCTTCCTGGTCACCAGACTGATGTGAGTCTGATTAGGTTAATTGTTTTTTGTTTTACAGGGTCAAAGGACCCCATGCCAGACGTTTTTGGGGTTGGTGTGACACCTGGTTTTGGTTTGTTAGTGTTGCAGTCAGCATGCTTTATTTTAGGACTGCTGTTTGGTAACAGGCCGGGAGGGGGACATGGTATTAAAAAGTCATGTTGGTTAATTACATAAATGCCGTTCTTCTACACCATGTGCTCCTGGTGAGATAAGACCCTATGTTTTATTGGAGAAATGCCTATTTTGTGACAGTTTTAGCATTTGCCATGACAGGAGCTCAGGGTCAAGGTTGGATTAACGTCATATGAATTCTTTTTATCCTCAACATAACTTGTAATTGATGTTCTCATCAGGAAAATGGGGATTAAACCTTCTCATTTGACTTTTCAATGTTTAATGGTATTCTCCCAGCCTCCATGTTTCTCTTCTCTCTGCCAAGTGAACAGACTGATTGGATGTAAGTGATTGATTTAGAGGCCACGTGCTGGCATTGGGCGAAACCTTGTTCTGTTATGAGCCTCTTTGGCTCGGCACCAGCGCACTTTGCAGAGATTTATGTCCAACACGTCAAGCAAACCCCTACTTGGAAGAGTTTAAGTATACCCCACACTCTCCGTGTGTCTGCAGTATCGTGCTGTAAGAGGCAGAAATGTCCAAACAGAGAGTAACTAATGACAGTTTCAGTCAAGATCATGTCAGACTTTAGATGAGAATTGATTTATCAGAGAAAATTAGCTGCATTTAGTTAACAGTGGTCCTCATTTGCTTCATTAATAGGGGTCACAGGATATAAATGCGTGGTAAAAGAGTGTCCTTGTTGTGTCTACGTGAAAAAAATGATCTTCACTGCTTCATTAGTTCTGTCAAAAGGATCATTCCTGGAGTTGTCCTCGTCTATTTTCCTGCTCCAGTAATTGATAGGTTATCTGCAAATATATGTCTCACTTTCTATTGTTTGTTTTTTTTACTGCTCTTATAATTTATCAGTGTGTGTTTTTAATTTCTTATCCAACTTTTCTTGCCTCCGCTCAGTGCAGATGAAAGGTTTGATGCCACATTCCATACAAATGTGTTGGTCAATTCGTCCGGATACTGCCAGTACCTGCCACCAGGTGAGATTTTCCACAGTTTCTCACACTATCCTGAAGGTCAATAATCGTGTTCAGGCATTTCAATGCATCTCAGCATTCACATGTTCACATTTCCTTAGCAAATCAAATCTGACCAATGTTTTCTGCTGTCTCCACCGTTCTAGTTTTGAAAACAGTATTTCCTTCAAGACAGTCCTGCTTGATTTTTTTTCTTTTTGTTCCTGACACCAAATATCTCCCTGGTGATATAATAGAAGAGAATATCTTTATTTCTACTTCACTTTTCACAGAAAGAATTACAAAAAGATAATAAAATCAAATCAAGTCAAAACACAAAGAGGTAATAAAATCCAATGATGATGATACAAACTAAAAACATAGTAAAATACAGTAAAACACAGTAATACTGAATAAAAATGTCTTGACCTGTGATTTAAAACACTCACCGGGGTCAATCTGGTGCAGTAACAACTGGAGAGAGTTCCAAACTCCTCAAATAATAAAAGCAGTTTTTATGATCTGTTTTGAGTGACCTTCCAGTGACATAGACAAACACCCAGACAAACCGGGATCGGGCGGAGCTCCCACCGTGACATCACCCAGACACACACCCCATTTCTGAGACTCGATTGGACAGAGGAGTTTAGAGAACCAAGGTGTTGTCTGATGGAAGGAATTGTATTTTCTAGGGCAAAAATCAATGTCTCAGTTTTTTGTACAAGAGTAAATGATTATTATACAGCCATGTTTTAATGCATGTTAAACAATCCAGCAGATGTTGTAGTTTGTAATCATCATTTTCTGGGAAAGAACAGTAAAGCTGGATGTCATCTGCATAAAAGTGATATGAAATGTTGCTGAACTGACCTTTAAGTCTCCCAAGAGGAATCATATATAGGATGAAGAAAATAGGACCAAGTACAGAGCCCCGGGGAACGCCACAAGAGATTTTTTTCTATAGCAGAGGTTGAGGTACGGACAGCTGCATTGAAAGTTCTTCCACTAAAATAAATAAACAGAAATAAACCAAAACTGACCCAGAGAGACCATAGTCATTGTGAATTGGTTTAATTAAAATGTTGTGATGTACAGTGTCAAATGCAGATTTCAAGTCTAAAAGCACTAAGACAGTGTACATGGCACATCACATCAGAGCACAGAGCACATCATTAGAAACTCTTAGGAGAGCTATCAGGGGAATGATTCTTCTTAAAGTTTGACTAAAAAGAATCTGAAATATTGTGATTTTCCAGGTACAAATATAACTGGTCAGCGACCACTTTCTCCAGGATTTTAGACATGAAAGTAAACTTGGTCTAAATTTGTTAGGATGGGACCGGTCTAAAGCAGGCTTTTTAAGAACAAGATTTATTGATGCGTGCTTTAAGAAGCTGGGGACTGATCCTGACTTCAAAGATTAATGAGGTCAACAACAATAGAACCTATGCCCCGGAACACTTTCAGAAAGACAGATGTGGGAATTATGTCCAAAGGGAAGGATGAGGGTTTGATCTTTTTCAGCAGAGAATGAACGTCCTTCACTGTCACAAGAGAGAAATTAGACCAGACTGTGAACAGTGTAGGCTCTGAGAGAGCTGAACACTGGCTAAAGGAGGGATGTTTGCTCCAACATCCCAAACCTTAGCTAAAAAACCCAGAAGAGTCAGGCTGAGAAAGTTTTGGGAATTTAGATGCACAGGGTGAAACAAGAGAATCAAGAGTTTTAAAAGCAATCTCAGGGTTTCTTGTATTTGTAGCAATAAGTTTATGAAAGAAAGCTGATCTGGCATGTCTTGACATTTCATTTAGAGAAAATATCAGATCTTTAAGATGCAACATTAGCACTTCGAAATTAGTTGAGTTCCATAAACGCTCCACTTTACGACACAGCCTTCTGGAGCAACGGATTTCGCCATTTATCCATGGAGAGGCAGCTTTCATTTTGACAGGAGCAACCACATTCAAAATGGTCACAATGACTGTTAAAAGATTTTATAAAAGAATCCACGTTGTAAAAACTCCTAAAAGAATTCATGTTAAACAGGTCAATAAAACCATCAGAAACATTCTGACCTTGAAAACGTCACTGAAACACAACAGGAGACGGAGAGGATGAAAGAGGGAACATCACATTAAAGGAGATCCAGCTGTGATCACTTACATGGCTGACTTTCACACAAAGCTGATCAATATCAAGGCCCACTAAAGGTCATGCTTGATAAAACCAGATAAAAACTCAGCAAACTCATTCAAGAAGACTCGTGCAGAGCCAGGAGGGCGGTAAAAACACAGGGTTAGATTCAATCTCCACGATCTGGAGTTCAAATGAGCCAAAAGAGTCAGAGTTCAGTTTGGTGCTGGAGAAAAGGTCACGATGGATGAACGCCAAACCAGTTAGAAATGTTAGAAATGCGTTCAGCAGTGCAAACCGGAGCATGTCCGTGGTATTCCTTGATGGCCCAGACCACCATGATCCCTGAGATTCCTGGCGCAGCGATCGTAGATTGCGGTGGTTTACCCCTTGTAGATGCAGGTGGGGCGAGTAGGGCCTGCAGGCATTTGACAGCTCCTTGAATCTGATGACAGCGGATCACCGGCTCCAGCGAGAGCTGTCAATGGCAGAAATGTTTGAACTCAGTGAGTTTTGCCTTAGTGTGTCTAGAAAAACAGCCCAAACAAGTCTTTAGGTACACGATTTTGCCGCTCCTTTTACCACGGCGACAGTGGTGTCTTTTCCACGGGGAAGGGACCCCGGGGGGACAGCGGAGGAACGCTGGAATTTCTTCCAGAAACCGTGGTAAACTTTTCTGGTCACCAGACTGACGTGAGTCCAAAATGTTCAGTAAAAATTGGAAATCCAGAAGCGACGTCGGTCATACACCAGAAGGCTGGTTGTTTTATGTGTAATACTTAGCAAAAGCAGCAAAATCATACAGACACCAAGCAGGGACAGGCGGCAGGCCACACACTCCGGCGCCATCTTGACTCCATCACCATAACTCCTTTCAAATGGGGGTGATAAATAACACACAAATGACATACCCTAATATTTTGAGTGTTTGCACGAAAAAAGCAGCTTTTCATATCGGCTTTGCTGTGTTATAACATACCTTATGCATAAAGCCACTTTTCTCAGTGAAAGAATCAGCAGATTTAAGTTAATTGCGTAAGCACTTCACTGCTGTACAGTGTTGAATATCAGCGACAGGCTGCTTTTCTCTCCTTCAGAATCCACTGGAATTTCATTAATTGTGTAAATGGTTAAAGAGTTACGTAGTCGAAAGATTGTCAACACTCGAGCTACAGTCTCTGGAGTTACAGTGCTCTTTGAAAAGACATCGTAAAAGCTTCAGAAAGTGCTGCATACTGTCAGTAAAAAGATCATTCAACTTTAACTGATAAAACTGTAACTGCTAATCAAGCTAATTAGATCTTCACCATTGATTCATCCTAATTTAGCATTTTTTGTGTTCTTGCTGGTTTGTGGATTTTTTGTGTGTAATTTTGCATGTTTTTTTTTTTTTGTTGTTGTTCTAATTGGCTGTTAAATATTGACAATCCTTCTGTCTGAGAAAATTATATAAAGTGTAAAGTGAGCCTTAAAACATTTGTAATTACAGTGGTCTGTCGTTATTGCGGGACTTACCTTCTGAATCTTTATGTTTTGGTTTTAATAGCTGTTTTATGGCTGTAAAAGTCTTTACTACACAATGCACTTTTCACAGACATGAACATTTTGACACTTTTCTCTCTTGTTTAAACTCTAAAAGTTCAAACTTTCAGAAAACAAATAGGTAGACCTACACTTTTATAGAATGCAAACAAAGATCTGCTTGGTATTTAAGATTTATACTAATAATCATCACAGCTTAAAACAAGTTAATAGTTGCTGTGTTTAATCTGGATCAAACATTTTTCCGCCAACTCTCTTAATAGGATCTTCATTTATGAAAGCAGAAACTTTAACGCTGTAACCTCATATCCCAAGCTGGTATTCAGTAGTGGTATTGTAGTAAAGCCTCATTTGTATCACACCTCAACATTAATTTAAAAATGGAATAAACACTCAACTGTCATTACTTTATTTATTTATTTTTTTTTGCTGTAGAAGAGTTAAAAACTGACATTAAACGTATACATATTTATTGATTTCCCTATCATGCTGTGGTGGAAGATAATGGCTGGTTCTTGACAGTCTGGACAGAACTTAGTGAGGCTCATCAGTCTTCTTTTGATTTGTTGGAAAACACATTTTCGGGAGGTCTTTATTTGTCGTCTCCCTCTGGAACTTCTTATTAGCTGCTCACAGTTTATTATTATAATCCATAAATAAATTCAAGAACCACCCTGCTATGATGTCGATATTCTGAATGGCACCATCGTACTTGCAACATTAAGAATTTGAGAAGAGTTACAGTTTTCACAAGGAACTTTATATTTTCATCTACAAATCAACTTAAACAGAATAAAATCAATTCAAGGCTAGAACGACTAAACAATATTAAACATCAATAACAATTAACAGCAACAACAAAGAACAATAAATAAATAATACAAATTAAAAGTGGAAGACTTAAAAGAATGTTGCCTCCGGCCAGGAGAATCTCGGTCTGCAGTCTCATCATTACTTTAACAGGATGTTTATTAGGAAAATGGATTCAATCAATCCTCATCAATAGCACAGTCCTCAAATATGAATGTGCTATTTTTATTGACTTCAAAATACTCATGTTCTATTTTTCTTAATGTAAATATCTTATTTTTTAAACAATGTTTTCTATTTTTCTATTTTCTCAGTTTGTTTGTAAATGTAAATGCTTCAATTACCTGTCGCTTTGCTGTTTAATTATCTCTCCATTCCCTGTTGGACACTGAAGCATGTGTCATTCTCCTGTTCTGCTATTAAATATTGGTAATTGGCCAATATGCTACATGAAATATTAAGGAAATGAAAATGTCAAAGTTGGGAAGTTAGTGGTTAAAACAGACACATTCTTCCAGTAAGATAACCTTAACATGGACTTTTAATCATTCAGATTAAGTAACTCAACGAAAAAATGACTCAAAAGTAAAACTTGTAGAAGAAAAAAAGGGTCAAAGATTTCTTGAATAAGTTCAGGTATCATCAACAAACATGATTACACTTTGCAGAACTTCTCCTCTCCATTCAGCTCAACTGTAAACTTCTTCATAAAAACTTGGCGTGAAAGTCATTAGAAGTGGTTATAGCTGTGTGCTGGATGGCTCTCCTGTTGTTATCAATGTAACGGTGGGTTTAAAGAAACATCTGACCGAAGACCCTGTTGTCTTACTGTGTAAAGCTTTTAAATGATCAGTTCATTAGATTATTAAATAAAGATAAATGCTCATGTGTGCCTCGAATTAAACACTTGTATGTAGATTCCTACATCAACATGGTTTTTGAAATTGTGACAAATTAGTGACCTGGAATGATGAACTTTTGCAGGGATCCTGAAGAGTACCTGCTACATTGATGTCCGGTGGTTCCCATTTGATGTACAGAAGTGTGACCTAAAGTTTGGCTCCTGGACCCACAATGGTTGGCTGCTGGACCTCCAAATGATGGATGCTGACATCTCCACCTACATTCCCAATGGGGAATGGGATCTTGTTGGTAAGAAAAGGTGCAGAATCTACCTTTAAGGATGCAGTTTAAAATGAATTTAGTAGTCCTTTATGAGAAAAACTTGGCTACGTTTAAAAAAAATGCTCAATTTCTTTGTAATGTAACTCTGGTTGGTAATGACAGAGGTCAAAGGTTTCCTGTAGGTCTTCAAAAGGTTTAGCTGCTATTTTGGTCCATTCTTCCACACAGATCTTCTCCACATCTGCACAGCAAAGCAACACAGACTTTCTACTCCCTCCACTGATTCTCAATTGGATTGAGGTCCAGAGACTGTCAAGAACATTCCAAAATCTTGAAAGGTTTCTTTTTTTTGATTGGCATGTGTGGGATGATTGTCACTGGAGGACCCAGACACATTTTCTCTTCAATGCTCCCATTGAGGGAGGTCTTTGCCCAAATTCTCAACATACACGGCTCTATTCATCCTTCCATTAATACATAGTTGGTCTTCCTGTTCCCTTTGTAGAAAAGCAGCCCCAAAGCCTGATGTTTCCACGCTCATTCTTCACAGTGGGCATGGTGTTCTTAAGACCCATCTCAGTGTAACATTATTCAATCTTTCTTTTTGTTTTAATGACACAAAATGTTTTTTTTTGTGACTAGATTTCCTTCCCTCTGTGCTTATGGAATGCCTTTTTAACATTTATAGCCTAACAAATAGTTACCTTTCAATAGTAGACCCAGCGTTTATGAGAGACCAGCGTCTATTGGAGACCAGTGTTTATTCCATCACAGACAAAGTGGTGATGGTTAATAGGTTCAGTTTGCATTGAAATTCGATCACAAAATGCAGAAAACAACAGATGAACAGTTCAGGATTTATTGAAATAATGAGAACATCTTATTCTGTTCTGATTAACACTGGCTGTGAACGTCAATCTCTGTATCAAAAATCTGTTTCACTTTCATGCCGATCATTTTCCTGGAGACATGAATACCTTTTCCTTTGCTCAGTAATCCATGTTCAAACCAGTTCCTTTAATTTGTTGCTACTTTCTATGCTCACCATGTGACACAATTTAACTAGTGGCCCTCTTAGACTGTCACTAGTGAGCACAAATAGTGCCCACTAGTAAACAAGTGCACACTTTCATCCATTACTAGTTAACTAGTTCACATTTTTTGCTGTGTCATGTTATCTAGGATGCATTTTTTGGCCTTACAAGTTCACATGTAGAGCTCAAAATGCTTTACTAGTAAACTGGCACACATTTTTCAAATAACTAGTTAACTAGTAATATTCTTGGGTCTCATTAGCTAACTAGTGATACAACTATATCTTCACTTGTTTACTAGAAAGCCTTTTAGCTCTTACTAGTTGACTAGTGGTCATTTTTAGGGCTAACCAGTATACAAGCTGCCATTCTGGCTCATTCATTTTCACTAGTGGGCAATTTAGAAGTCAGCTAGGTAGCTAGTAGCAATTTACTAACCAAACTAGTTAACTAGTGCGCACATGAAAACATCTGTGGCCGCCGGTCGTTCTTATGAGGGAAAAAAATGTTGTGAAAGTTTTGAACCAGGTAGTTCTGCACATGGACTTTATACATAGAGAGACGCCTTATTCCAAACCTCAGAGGGAGCCAACAGCGTCGCCATGTTGGAGAAAGAACAACTTTAGCTAGGCTACATCCACAGCTAGCATGGAGGCAATGGAGAATTGCAGCGGTGCCTTTTGATTGTGCAGCCTTCGATTGCAACAACGTGCGCTCTGTTGAGAGCAGATCATGTGGAATTGCTTTTCACAAGTAAGTTCTAACGTTCTTTTTGTTTAATAGAGCATTTATAAGTTTGTTTAATTGTAAATGTTTTGTGGCTAACAAAGACATGCTAATGGCACAAACTGTTCCTGCTTCGTAGTATTATCTTTCACTATATATTCTTTTAAATATCTGTATATATTTTCTGAGGTTTCACTGTGACATAGAATTACAGAGGTGATGGAAAACTGCAAAAAGATTTGTTTGTGACAGATTTCTCTGGGTTCTGCAGGCAGTCCTTCAAGCCAGAGGACTTTGACAGGATGGGGCAGATTGTCCTGATGAGAAAGGCTGTAATCCCGCCTGTCTTCAAATTTACATTACATTTCCAAAAGGTTAATGGATTTATCTGTTTTAATCTTCATTTATTTTATACATGTTCTCCATCATGACCAAAAATGCTACAAGAACATATTCATAACACAGAAAACATGATTTCAATGGAGTAGGTTTTTAAAAGTACATTTTATCCAAGAAGTTAATGTATGAATTGAGAGTAAATGTTTTAATTACTACCTGTTTCTGTGTATTTTAATATAAATAAATATAATATAAATAAACATTGAATACAAAGCTGTCGACTATTCTTACTGTTATTGCTTTGAATGAGCAAAAACCGAGAGGCAGCCAGCTGCAGATAAACGGACAGTAAACACGTGGACATCTTCATTTTTTTTTTCCAAAGAATGCTGCATTTGAAAATACCTGGACGGTTCTTCACGTGCACAGAACTCAGTGAGAGTTATAAGAGAGTTATTTTAGGTTTCCTCTGTTTTAAATTCTGTCTCTGTCTGCACATTTAGTAAAACAGGTTTTACATTTACAAACTTCCTATAAAGCTATCAAATTTCCATAGGCAACTGATGCTTGGCTGAATTATTATTTTTCAACAGAAGTTTTAACAATCATACACGTTTTATTAAATACAAGAAAATTAAATTAAAAAATGCATTTACCCTGAAAACTGGTGCAGTAGTATCGAACTCAGTTAGTTAATTAAACAGATTAGATAATGTGGGGATACTCATTCTTTGAGGGACTTCTTCACTGAAATAAATAAAGAGCCACAAAGATCTTAAAATTATGTGAAAAATATAGTGTGAATAATTGATGCAAACAATGTATTGTATTAAGGAATGCACAAAATTACATTCAAGTTATGTGCCCTAAAATTTGTGGATAAAAATAAACACCCATTTAAGAATTACTTAATGTACATCGCTTATTATTTTTAAATGTTATTATTATTATTATTATTAGCCAACATTAGACTTTTCTTTCTGTTTTTTGTTGGACACTACAGAGTAGGGCAATGACTTTATACCTTTTAATTAGAATGGAAATTCACAAATATGTCATATGAAGCATTAGTTAGATTATAAATTAAAGGTTGAGAAGTTTGCATGGTGAAAACACTGACTGTAAAAACAATAATAATAAAGTTATATGTCTTTGGGTGAAAACGACTAATTCTAATGTCAAGACAGACTTTTGAATCATTCAGATAGAAAAACTTAGTGGAAAAAAAGACAGAGGTTTATGAGGCATCTGGTCCTTTAAATTGACATTTTCAAAGAATGTTTCATTGAAAAAATAGCAGCAGTTATATAGAGAATTGTTATCATACTCTTTAACTTACATTGTTATCTCTCCTCTCCTCGAGGTCGTTTGAATACACACGAGGAACTATTTCCGCTTCCGGCATTCAATAGATGTCCATCTGCCATGACTGATCCATCTGCCTTTACATCCATCATTTTACCTGCAGCTGGGGGTCTCTCCTGTCTGTTAGCAACTTGTCTCAATAAGTTATGGAAAAATTTATACAAAATGTAAAAAAAAAAGTTTGTAACGGGAACAATTGATTACATTTTGGAAGTGATTCAAGATCACTTAGCCGGTGCTGGGCCCCTCCTAAATTACAACATTGGGAGAGTCTGGTCGGGCTATGTTCTCTACACCCCCACCTCTCTTGGTCATCCGTCCTCTAGGTGGGGGTGGCTGACCCCTGCCGTGTTGTCTTCTGGATCTCCTGCAGTTGCCTGGAGCTTTGGGGCAGGTCTCCCTTGGGGTGCCCTGGCTCGTACCCGGGGCTGGGGTGGGGGGATGCTCAGAACTCCCGGGTGGTGTTAGGTGGCTTGTCTGAGGGGGAGGTGCTCTCGGGTGTGGGGCCCGCGCTTGCCCCGTGGGGGGCCCTTTTTATGGCTGGGCTGTGGTTTGCTTTCTGTGCTTCCGTACCTCACTGCTCTGTGGTTTTGGGGGCCCATTTGGCAGTCCTGCGGGCCCTGGTCTGGGTGCTTGGCCAGACTGCCGGGCGGGTGGATCTCCTCCGTCGACCCCACAGTATGGGTGCGGGGGGCAGGCCCCGCCCATTTTCAGACAAACACTTCTAAGCTACCAGCATCATGTTGCCTGTTGTTTTACGATTCTACCCTCCCTCTCCTGTAATCATCCTCCAACTTCTAAAACCCACCCTTTTTCCCTTTTCTTTAGCCCACCACACCCCCACCCCCCAAACACACACACACACACACATTATACCACATTATAATACAATGTTACTTTCCAACATATTTGCCACATCAAATAATTGTCAAACAATTCTCCAGACCAAGCATTTCATAAGAACACAAACATTAACTGAACTTTAAATTCTTGAAGTCATGAGGGTAAGACAGCATGTGTGCTTGGACATGTTAATAACAACCAGCAGATGGCACTATTTCTAACTGAAATGATTCGAGCAGAGTGTCGATCTCAGCCCAGTTGTGTTGAATTGGTTCAGTGCTTCACGGGGCGTCGATTTGGCTATCTCTAGAAAATGGCAGTTTACCCCAATAGCTTCACTTTAAGTCATAAATAAACCAAAGACACCGAGTGGACCTGGACAACCACAAAGAACTGCAGAGTGCAACACAGACTATATAAAGTGGATAGTAGTGCCAAGCTGCAGTGAAGACAGGTTGCAGACAGCATAGCTCCCTTCTCGCAGGCTGAAGGTCCACATGGTGCTTTGAAAGGGTCGCCTCCATCTTCTTGGGTCCAAAGGAGGCCGCAACCTTTTCGACACCACACCTGAAAGATCCACAAAAACACAGAGGTCCTACTCTGACAGAAATAAAATTCAGAAAACACAGAATAAAAAGAAAAACTAACTGAAATACGGCTACAGCAGAGCTCTTGGGGATTTGAATCTATGATGATGCATGTGATACTACAGTAACCATTGTTACTGTGGTCCCAGCTCTCTCCAGATCATTGATCAGTTCTGTTTTCTCACATTTCAAAATCGTTTGTTTTTATCCAGAGGAGATCTTTCATGCAGCTCCAGCTGGAGGAAGATGGTCACTGATCTTGTATCTATTCAGCTTTCTCATTTTCCATCCTCTCATCAAGCTGCTTACTTATTCTAGAATGGTTCATTCCAGTCGTATTCAGGTCTACAGTCTTGTCCCTGGTGTTGTGGGACAGCTCTTTGGTTTTGGTCATGGTGAAGAGGTGAAGAGGTTGCAGTCTGACTGTTTAATGGTGTAGACTTTCATGCAGATAACCATTTAAAAAGGTCACATTCTTACAGGTAACTAGTGGAGAATGGAAGATTATCTTAAAGAAGATAAAAATCTTTGAAGGACAGAATTGTTGTTTGTCTGAAGGAGATAAATCCCCTATTTTTATCCCCTATTACATTACAGATCTCTGTCATCTTTTTAAGTGGAACAACTTGCAAAATTAGTGACTGATAAATACATTCCTGCTTCACTGTATTTTTTAGAACACTAATCTTCTCACCGACATGACTAAGCTGCACTGGGCTACAGTACCTTTTTTACCAATTGACCTACATGAGGTAAATGTATTGCTACTACAAAGATAGCAAAGACGTTTCTACTATTTGTACTCATTCTCAATTTGCGGGAATTATAGGATTTTAATATAATAACTTTTTGTATTTGACTGATTTAATATCTAAATATTTCATCAAGTCTTATTTCTTGAATAGTTGTCAACAGCAATGTTTTTACCCTACTTGTATTTTGGATGACTATCTTTGCTTCTAAAAAAATTACACTGAATTATATTCTTGACTATTTTAAAGATTCAGAAAAGCTTTCCTTCGGTTTTTTTTGGCCATCTGTATGTGACACATTTTACAAATGCTCTTGTTTGAAGTCAGTGGAAATGTTTACTTCCACTAAATGAAGGAAGTCCATCCAGCTGACCAGGGAAATGAAGAATGGAGGGGGCATGGGTTTGTGTGAGGTGACAGCTGGCCTAAGGATGATTCATTTAATTCAGGTCAGTCAAGCAGCAAGCTGGCCAAGAACACACACTATCCTGTTGCCTAAGCACATGCCTATGTGCAAACTGGAGAACACACAAAACCCAGACCAACAAAAACGCACACACAGGATGGCGCATCTGCAAGTCTGCAATCCATCAAATTAATAGGTGGTTAACAAAAGCTATTGCTCTTCAGCTTCCAGATGACAGAGTTTAAATGAAAGAAATTGAACAACACTTTGACACTAAATGACAGGGAAAAGGACAATCAATTCTTCTGTGTGACATGAACAACAGCAGCACAATAATTCTCTGTTTTGATTGCATTCCTGGCTATGTTACCACAGAGTCTCAATCACAAACGCAACATAAAAATTAAAATGTAAAAAGAAAAGATTTGAAATAGTCGACAAGGTCAGGCAAGGATACGTGCTCAGATCTAGAGAGCTTGAGGTTTTATTTTTCCTGAGCTGATCCACATGCTTGTTGCTCTCTTACATACAGACAAGCACACGCACACACACACACACACACACACACACATACTCATGCAGACACAACTGTGACCCAGACTTTTGATTTCAATCAGGATAACAAGATAAGAGGCCCAGAATTACATTTAGAAATGATAATAGTATCAGGAAAAAAACACATTTATTCTTTACCAAGGACAGGGGTTGCTGTTTGTGAGAGAAATGCTGAGTACAGTTTCCATCTATCAAAATGAAAAGCTGAAATCCAGAATCAACAGAGGTGGAGATGTAGCGGGACACCATGAAGGTGAAAGATGTTTTTCAGATGTCAGGAAGTTAAAACGATGAACATGTCAGCTGAACAACCACTTTTGCAGTAACCATCTGTCTTGGTTTTCTCACTTCTTTAAATCACAGTGAATCATGAGAAAATGTCTTTTTGTGATTCAGTGGATCAACTTGTTGATGTTGTTTGGTTCACAATGAGAAACATTGCTGACAATGAATTGCATTAAATCCCAGTGACATTAATACAAATGTAGTGTAGTACAGTGGTACTGCATAGTTAACAAAGTAGCAATGTGGGTTTAAAAACTTTTTTAAGATTTAAACTACTTTTTGATCATACATGTTTTTTTCTCATGTATGGTTGCTGTTAAAACGGTCATTTCTGCACAGAATGCTACATATGGACGATTTAACATTTTTAGGATGAGTGAGGAGACCGGATGACAAACAAAACTTCTCCTTTCATAGAACCTGTTTTTTGACCCATTGCATGAAACTGCTTTCTCTCTTTGTGTTTCAGGAGTGCCAGCAAAGCGTAACGAGTTGTACTACGAGTGCTGTAAGGAGCCCTACCCTGATGTGACGTACACTGTGACGATGCGCCGCAGGACGCTCTACTACGGCCTGAACCTTCTCATACCCTGCGTGCTCATCTCTGGCCTGGCCCTGCTGGTCTTCCTGCTCCCTGCTGACTCTGGAGAAAAGATCTCACTGGGTACGGAGCAGGACATGCCACCATACCTTATCACTGCACAACAAACACAGTGATCGACACTCATTCGCGATCACATCCCTCTACTGTCTGAGCCCACAGGTCCCAGACCTGCATCTGAGCCTCTTCTTTGTCATTGTTGTATGCTAATGATGGTTCAGAATGCTCATCTCCATTGAATTCTACTTCTAGACAGATAAATAAAAGGCTCATCATGAACACCAGCCCACCAGGAATAGTCAGAAAATCAAACCACTTTCATGAGCAATATTCCATTTTACTTTCTTAGATCATTGTCAGGAAAAAAAGTCAATGATTTCTCTCCTGTGTTTTCTGTTTTCAGGCATTACAGTGCTGCTGTCTCTGACAGTCTTCATGCTGCTTGTAGCAGAGATCATGCCTGCCACTTCAGACTCTGTTCCTCTGATTGGTAACAGACTGAACTTTTTACTCTTTAGAATCATTTCAATGTTAAAGTTACAAAATTGAACAAATCACTGTTTGTTTGTTTGTTTGTTTGTGTCCCACTGTCCAAATGTCACGTGTTCTTTTATGTCATAGTCCCATCATATGCATCTGTACAGGGGGTTGCAGAGGGAGTGCAGGCGTGTCTTGCAGCTCCTCTGAGGTGCTTATGACCTCCTCAAGGGACATGCCAAAAATGTTACATACGATTTTTGTGTGTGTGGTGACTGTTTTGCGAGCTTATGAAATTTGGGGAGGGTGCTGTTGTATAGTGACCTTACGCCACCCTCTAGTTGTTGGTAAGATGTGAGTACTAGCCCATTTCTGACCATATGGAAATGCTACAGGCATGGGGTGTGCAGATGATGTGTAAGTGTATATAAGATGTCTACAAAAACTACTCTGTGTCTGCAGCGCGTTCCAAATAATTATGCTAATGATATTTTTCTGATTTTTCTAAATACTCAATGTAAACGGCAGTCAGCATCATTTTCAAGACACTAACCATTAGAGTATATAATACATTTTGTTGAACAAACCTCCTAAAGATAACAGTAAATTTTTTTTCAATAATAAAATGCTCCACATTGTTACTAACAACAGATTTCAACAACATTTGATTGATTCTAAAGAACTGAAAATGGTCACTTGTTGACATTGCTGCATTAGGAGTTCATATTTATTGAAATCTAAAACTATTTCAATCAAAAACATCCTCATAGGTTAAGTGACGTTTGAACGTGGGACTCCTTATTTTATAGCAGCTTCACAATTCTTACATCCATTGAACTTGTGAGTTTTTGGACAGTGTCTGCTTGATCTTCTTGCAGGATCTCAGAATATCCTCCAGAGCTGCTGTCTGGATGTGAACTGCCCCCACCCTCATAGATATTTGACTTGAGGAAGCTCTAAATGCTCTCCATAGGGTAGAAGTTAAGGGAGGATGGGAGCCACACCATCAGTTTATTTCCTTTTATGCCCACAGCAGCCAATGATGTAGAGGTATTCCTGCTGCATGATGGTGCATTGTCATGCATGAAGATGATTTTGTGATGGAGAGCACAGTTCTTTTTTCTGTACCACAGAAGAAAGTGGTCAGTCAGAAACTCCAGAGATCATTTTCAGACCTTCAGGGACCCTGATGGGGCCAACCAGCTCTCTCCCCATGATTTTGCCCCAAACCATGACTCTGCCATCTGCTTGCTGACATCACAGCCTTGTTGGGACATGGTGGCCATCCACCAACCACCCACTACTCCATCCATCTGAACCATCCAGGACTGCACAGCCCTCATCAGCGAACAAGACAGTTTGAAAGAGTCTTCATGTATGTCTGGGCCACTGCAGCCGAGTGTGTTTGTTTGTTTGTTTGTAAGTGTTGTTTAGGGGACGAATACGGTTTACATAGAACTGCAGCATCTGGAGGATCCTACAACTTGATGTTGGTGGAACTCCAGAGACACCAGCAGCTTCAAAAATGTGCTGCTGCTTTTAATGGTTTTTTAGCAGCTGCTCTTTTCATCCGATGTATTTGTCTGGCAGAAACCTTCCTCATTCTGCCTTTATCTGCACCAACCCGTGTGTGCCCTGAATCAGAGAAAAATCTCTTAATAGTACAATGATCACGCTTTAGGTTTTTCAGTGAAATATCCAAGGTTTTCATGCCTTGTCCAATGCATTTAATTTAATTTTAATTTCATGCTTTTCAGCAGCAGGCATCCTTTTTCTTTCCCATATGGCTTGAAAATATTATCCTGCTTAATGAAAGCATTAACTTCCTTCGTTAGTAGTCCATCCATCCATTTCTAACCCATTTTGTCCCTTTCGAGCTCATGGGGCTGACCTGCGGCGAATGCATTCAAACCCTGGACAGGTCTCTAGTTTGCTGCAGGGCCGCGATCACACACCTATACACACTCGCATTAATGAATCTATAAAGCATGTTTTTGGATGGTGGAAGGAAGCCGGAGTCCCTGGAGAAAACCCAATCATGCACACAGAGAACATGCAAACTCCACACAGAAAGGTCCCCCTTTGGTGGCTCTGTTTCAGGTCCCGTATAGCCAGGACTAGAACTGGGGACTTCTTGCTGTGAGGCAAGAGTGCTAACCACTGCACCACCGTGCAGCCACTCTTCTTTAGTAGTTTTTCCTTTAATTGAACTATCCTGGTAAACTAAATATCACAGGTGTCTGAGATTAATGTCAGTGATCCAAAGAGTCTTGAGACACAAAATCATCCATGAGTTTAATTGAAAAACAAAGAACTTTATCATTTTGATACTTAAATACAATTTGCACAATATTTTGGAAATCACAGTAATTTCTTACAGCCAGGCTGCAATGAACACACACAACTTAGAAAGCACTGATGGGCACCTTGTGGAGTGTGCTTGTTTTTGGGGGTTAAAAAAAATATCATTTGAATAAACATCATTTCACTTAATTCACCTTCACTTAACCATTTGTGTTATTTAAGTGTTCACTGTGACCTGTCGCTCGTAGAAATTTAATGTGAACTAAATGTGGTGAACATATTTGCTCTACATGTTTACTAAGCGGTCTAAAATTTGGTATTTTGTGCAGACCAACTGTGTCCTGTACAGGTTTGCCCATTTTTCATCCACAGACAGTCTGGATTCCCCCATAAGGGCAGATGGGACTTCGTCATTAAGGAACAGCTTCAAACCTCTGATTTTCATGCTGTGCTTAAAACCTACAGTTTAGAAACTTAATAGTTTTGGCTCAAAGAAAATTGCCATTGATCACTTATGTTGACCCAAAACGGCTCCCCTTACTGAGAGCATCAGGATAGTTGCTCTTTTTGTATTCCAACTGGACAGTTTGTTACATTGATCGGAATGCCAGGATATTTACGTAGGACATGAACAACTTCTCACAGTTGTGTGAGAAGCAGAGGTTTGGGGTTTGCCTGCAAATGTATCATGTAGAAACTGCAGCGAGACACAATTGCAAACCACGAGACAAGAATAGGTGGATGGAGTTGATTAATTGTATTAACCGGGGGCGCAAACATGCAAAGCAGAAGGAACTATTATGAACTCTCTTTACAATCCTGGATGGAAAACTTCTTTACAGTTGAAGCGAAAGTCCTGAAAAGATACAGTCTGGCAGGTTTGAATGCAGCTTTAAATTACGCTTTGAAGTAGAAATGTAGGTGGAATATTTTGAGCCGTCTGTTTTCCCTCAGGGTCACAGCTGCATCAAATGTGTGCAGACAGGGCAGAGTGTATGCATGCATGCAGGATGCTCGCCATCCTGCTAGGGCTCTTGAATTTAAATGTTTATTTGGGGTAATGATTATGATTTCCTTTCAGCTCAATACTTTGCCAGCACCATGATGATCGTTGGCTTGTCTGTGGTTGTAACAGTCCTGGTTCTTCAGTTCCACCACCATGACCCACGAGGAGGGAAGATGCCTAAGTGGGTACGTTAATAGTGTTCTTATGTTACTAATGCGTTCCTGTTTGTCTTTGAGGTCCTCTTATCTTTCTCTGTGTATCCTCTCTGAATTTAGGTCAGAGTTTTTTTACTCAACTGGTGTGCTTGGTTTCTTCATATGAAGAAACCCGGAGAAGACAGAAAAAAAGCTGTGAGCCCTCCAACCTACAAATACTGCAGCTCTCCTCATCACACCAGCTCTGGCAGCATTCAGTTGAGCACCATACCAGAACAGCCATCCACCCAAGCAACCGCAAATAATGGTAACATGAACCTGTACTTTGGCTACCACTCAATGGGCACCGAAAACCCAGCGTTCCCCCTGGGCTCCAACTCCAGTGTGATGGTGTGCGGGGGTGGGGGTGGTGACGGAGGAAACCACCTCAATGCTTCTTCCCAACTTGATCTCGACCAGACGAGGACTTTGTTGCTGGAGCAGGTTCCAGAAATTACACAGATTCTGGCAGAGGTGCAATACATCGCCAGGCGCTTCAGGGAGCAGGACGAGGGCGAAGAAATCTGCAGCGAATGGAAATTTGCAGCAGCCGTTGTGGATCGGTTGTGTCTGGTGGCCTTCTCCCTTTTTTCCATCATTTGCACCTTCGCCATTCTTATGTCAGCCCCAAATTTTATCGAGGCAGTGTCTAAAGACTTCACATAAAGCTGATAAAGCTCCTCTAACATGATTGGGACTGCATGTGAATCCTATCATGTAATATTCCATTTGCTTAAGTTATTTTAAAATGTTTAAATATAGAACTTTTATATACACAGTTTGGGCACCCCAGATAAAATGTTTTATTATTGTGCATAATGAACCTGAGAAAAATCTCCTAAAAGCATCAGTTTACAGATGAGACATATGTATATATGAGACATTTAATATGTAAACATTAAGGCTTAATCTCCATCATTTACCCTTTCATAATAGCAAAAAAACAAAAATAATGGTGTGCAAAGGTTTGGGCACCCTGCAGAATTTATAGTATGCAACCCCCCCTTTGGAAAAGCTGAGACTTGACAGGGTCATGGATTGTTCACAATCATGGTTTGCAAAGACCAGGGGGCAGTACAAGATACTAACTCTGCAGGGTGCCCGAACTCTTGATCCCCACTGTATATAAATATATATTTATATGTGTCAGGATTGACAGTGGAGCAAATAAATCAATTTAATGCAATTTTTCTTTTATATAGACTGAAATCATAACCATAGTCGTCTCAGTGATTATCATCTTCACACTGGTATTTATGAAGAGAACATAAAGTCAGTCATTAAAATACAAACAATAACTTGTTGCTAATCTAAGCAAAACAGACTAAGCTAAACAGGCATCCCTGCTTTTAGACCATCCTTCTCAGTGAGGAAAAACTAATAAAAATCCTATCTTGGGGGAAGAAAATAAGAAACCTCAGGGATGCCCACATGAAGCAGGGATCCTCTCCCAGAACGGACAGGCGATGTGCTTGAACTGCTTAAGAAGAATTAGCTTATCTATCTCTGCAAAAACAGGGGAGCGGGAAGGAGAGACTACACCAAACAGAGGCATGATGAACTAAATAATATATATTATTGGGTAAATGATAAAGAATAGAGGAGAGAAGTAATAGAGGACAGAACCCCAATGCACCATACATTTAACAGTTTCTAACTTCTATTAGCCTAATAGCAACTAAATAAGTATTTGAATTAAGTATTTGATCTCTTGTTGATTTTGCAGATTTTCTCATCTACAAAAAGGACAGTCTGTCATTCTAATAGTAGATTAATTTGAACAGTGAAAGACAGAAAATCAAAAAAGAAAATCAAGAAATCCGCTTTGTGATTTTCTATCCCTCACTGTTCAAATGAACCTAAAGTTAGGATGACAGACTGTCAATTCTTTATTCCAAGTGAGCAAACATACAAAATTATCAAGGGATCAAAAACTTATTTCTTCTACTGAATAGTTTCACTTTTTTTGTTGTTGATATTCTTAAAAGATTGCTTTCTAAGACTCCACCACAAACTGCAGGAAACATAAAAAGCTTTCTGTCAAAGTGACATGATCTAAATCTCCACCTACCATACAAAGGATGGGATTTTATCAGTGTGTACATTTTGAATAAATATACATTTTGTTAAGACACAAGTATAATAGGATTAAAAAAAAGCATCTAAAGTCTCCGTAAACGATAAGAATTTACCACACACTGCCTGTAAAAAAAAATAAAAACTCAGTCAGCAATAATTTATTCACAATAAGTAGCAGTATTGTTCATTTTTCCTTCTGAAGTTTTGAGGTTTGTAAGTACTGATGATTCAGGAAAGGAAAGTCATTGTTTGCACTGCTTAGCGTGCTACTGAAACCACTACCCAAGGGCAGCAAAGTGTTAAGAGTGCAGCGAAACATGAGTGACTGGAGCAGAAGAGAGGTCCTTCCTGATTTTCCTGTCTCTGCTCAGGCGTTGAGAGGAGGAGAGGTCCTCCAGTGAGGCCAAAAGCAATCGATGATTTTCTGCTGCAAAAATTCCTGTCTGCAGGCTGCGCTTGTATTTGCTCAGTGCGTTGGAAGAGCAGGCTCAAATATGCAAGACGAAATTTGAAGTAGTATTTATTTCAGTTATCAGATTATTTATGGAGAAAATCAAAATGAAATCAAATTCATGTTTTGTTTATCTTTTCATTTTTTTTTCTGAAAGTGCAGTTTGGCCCTTTGATGGACTGGCAACCTGTTCAGATAAACCCGTCCTTCACCCAACAGCAGCTCCAGCTGCCCAGTGACCCCAGAGATAAAACAGGTTTATAAATGGAGTCTGATGTATGAATATGATGAAGTACAAGTTGGTTGAAACTTTCAGTTTTATTGACGACTGTTTAACTGAAAATCTATTTTAAAGTCATTGATTTGAGAAAAGTAACATCCTTAAAGTTTAACTTTCATGTATATTTTCTATTCTTTATGCCCTCGTCTCTTTTGCTAATGTCGTGGGAAATTCTGAGATCTGGATGAGAAAAAACAAAAGTTGTTCAAAGTTTAAAAGATTTATTAAAAAGAAAAAAGGTAGACGCTACAGTGAGCGCGCAGAAAGATCACCGCCACCCACTAGGAAACACCCACATTTATATAGAGGCTAAGAACAAACAGATTCAAGTCATCTTTTATCTCTGCAGCTGTGTCCAGTCAGGCAGGATGGCTAACACATAAAGCATTTTTAATAAGTATGACTGCCGCTTAACAAAGATTGTCAGACAATAATCTTTTTTAATAAGAGTATTTTTAAGAGCATACTGAATTTAACAAGAGTATCATATAAAATTCCATCACAGCAGCTGACTTAGTGAGCTTTGCTAACTGCTTAGAACACATGATAGTCATTCCCAAAGCATAGGATTCTATTAAGGAAATTTCATAGAGGATTTGGTTGAACAATATTTTGTATTTAGATCAGAATTCACAAAAAAATTAGGTTAAGACAGAAAGAAAACCTTTAATGCAAATTTAGGCCTTCATCTTTTAATCAGTCAGTGAAAGGCGAACACATTAGCTCTGTAATCTTAGCAATGGGGATTACATGATGACTTTATGCAGCAGGTTTGGGTTACTTTCCTGCGCTCAAGTTTAGGTTTCAGACTATGGATGTCCCGATCAGGTTTTTTTGGGCCTGATCGGATTCAGAGTAATTTGTTTTTTAGTGTCAGCCGATACTGAGTACCGATCTGATACTTTTGTAAAACATTTATGAAAGAAAAAAAAATTAATAAACAGATTTAAGCTGTCCCACATTTTTTATTTCATAAAACCCTCTTTTACTATTTAAAACTTAAACCGAGAACTTCTATGAAATAACTTGAACATCCCATAAAAAATTGTGCAACTTTTACGTAGGAAAAAATAAATATAAATCTATATATCTATAATAGAAAGTTTATGACTTTAGCTTTAATATCTTTAGAACTACTGAACAATCTTTAACCAAATTAAAACCATTTGTTATTTATTTTTAAGATTGTGGGATTTCTTTGTCAACGTCTCAAAAGGTTAAAGTTTTAAGACATCACTTTTTTTTACCATTGTAGTTAATTTTCTTAACTGGGGCTCTGTCAGAGAAATACAAAGGTATATCAAAGAACAGCTCGGGTCTTAAGAGGTTTAAATCATAGAGCTAGCACTTAGCACAGTTAGCAAAAACACAACCTGTTTTCTGTTGAAATGCATTTGTGGGTTGTTTTTTGTGTCAAGACAGGGTAATAGAGATCCCTGCTGTCACTTTTTCAAACTTTTTAAAGAGTTATTGATCCTGAAATTCCAAATCTGTGAACTGCTTGCTTACTTGATTAGGCGAAGTTGTCTTGTAAGCCTCCTGCTTAAACTGCTGCTGAATTCTGCAGAACGTTAGCAGTCTGTTCATGTAGTCATATCTATCATTGTTAATCACAGAAAAAGGTGACTGAAGGGTCTTTGAAGAAATAAAAACACATCAATATGTGATAATTGCAGTTCTGTGTGGTTTAGCTTCTCACAGATGTTCTCGCATCAATTTTAGTGAACTTATCCAGCACTTTTTGTTGGATTTTACCCACTAAGACAATAGCTTTTATACAGTGTTGTTGTTTATTTTGCTGTATTTTGTGATTGGAATGAAGTGGAGAGACTGAGGCAGAACGTTGAACACGGATGATAGGATTCATTCAGGTCCAGCTGAGAGAAGCTTAAGCTGCTGTGTTTTTAACCCCTCATAAAATCGCTGATTCCTCAACTTTCTACACAGACAAACAAGCACAAAGGTGCAGAGAAAACAAATCACTTTACTGTAATTGCTGTGTGAGGAATAGTTGTCAGATTTTGTGTGAGTTGATGTGTTGTTGCTGACTGGTGTCGGTCTGATGGCTGTGGCTGTTTTTCATGCAAAGAACCTTTGATGACCCTGAAAGTTCTCTGGGAATGATGGGATGGACTGGACAGGACAGTTGCGTCTCTAGGTTTGTTTTCTGAAGTTCGTATTCTCAAACTAAACCATGGACACAAACACTTCTGGTAATGGAATTGTTTCAAAAGGCAAAGAGACTGTCTGTGAACTACAATACACTTTACAGTTTACTGTCATTTATTTTCTTTTATATTGTCAGTAATGTGTTATAGTTAATTTTCTTTCTGTGCTTTGCATCTTTTAAATAGGAATCCCAATTGTAAATAAAAACTCACTGTGTGTGACTATTTTACGACAAATAAAAGCAAACATGTTAAAGTTACTTGTTTTGGTGTAAATCCCATTAAAATTCCTTTACCAACACAACAGTCTTCATCAGTGAGTCACTGTCAGAGAGCCTGTAATAGCCTGTCCCCATAACTGTGGGGTGAATCATCGTTGTAACAAGAAGACTGGTACTTTGACAATCTGTTCTCAACAGGTCGACCAATTTGAACATTTACTTTTTGATCAGTGTGAGAACACATTTTGCTTAATCAAAAACCTCATTTACACCAATTTCCCAAAGTTTTGAAATAACTCTATTGCAAAATTTTTATACTGAGAAGTGTCCATACATATTGTAAAATTATTTTGTTTGATTCAAAAAAATAAGTGTTAAGAAGTCTATAAAGGTTCAAAAGTATATATATAGATATATCGATATATCTATATATATCTATATAGATATATAGATATATCTATATATCTATATATATCTATATAGATATATAGATATATATATGTATAAAACACTTCTTACAACTAGGTGTCAGGGCTCACCTGGATACATCCCCCTCCGGCCACCAGAGGGAGCTCTCCCCTGAGTTCTGATCGCCAGTCACTTCCTGTATGCACTGCATCCGGTCCATGACCCACCCAGCTGTTCATCATGATGTCATCACTCGCCTCCTATTTAAGTCCTGTTCAGTCAGTTACTCAGTGCGCAGTCTTGTTTTGTCTTCCTTGGCATACAGCCTAAGCATTAATCCACTTCCACCGCCTTGTCGTTGTGCGTCTGGGTTACCAGCATCTAGGTCTGCTTGCCCCGAACCATGACATCTCTAAAACAAAATACTTGTTTTAAATCTTCATTGAGGACCCACATCTAATCAGTGGTTTTTAGTGGATGTCTGAGCCTAAATTTAAACCTAATTTCAATGTATTATTGTTAAATTGCTTCAAATTTAGTTCACATTATATGCTTTATCTCTGCACTCGGGGTAGTTTCTTTACACATTGTCATACATGTTGTCCAACAGAACCGTCATTACATAGGTTGACAATGAGCCAAATCGGGTGTGTTGGAGCAGAATAAAGTGAAAACATGCCCAACATTGTACCTCGAGGATTTGCGAGTGGAAGCTGCTCTTACTCAGGGTTTCCTAACCCAGGTTCTAAAGTGCCTCTGCCCTGCTTTACATTTTGGCTTGGTCACTTGCAACCATATGGAGGTTGACCTGCACTGGTGCTGTGAGTTTTTGGGTCGTCATAGAGAAAAGTTGCTGCATCTTAAGAGTTCCTCTACAGGCGTGTCTTGCAGTTCCCTTAAGGCTCATACGGCTACCTCAAGGGCCGTCATACAAATGGAATGTACCATTGTCTTGTGGTAAGTGTATCATGAAATATTTATCACAATAATTGAAGTTGCACACAACTTCAATTTAGTTCAAAAGAACTGAAGGTTCGTTTCAAAGATTGAGGGATTTTTCAGAATACACCCCCCACTCACAATAATTTTCAACCACATGACAGCTGAAAAATCTAACCTCACTTCACCTTTCCGCTCATTGTGAGATGCTGCTTCTCTGTTCCAGAGATGGGAGACACACCAGGGAAGGAGTGTTTTTAATCCCTCTGTGTCATGTTTGCGGCTTGGCACCATGTGAGGTGGAAGAGATCTTTGTGGATACTGCACATATGACCCTCTGCTCTGTGAAACGAAACCCTGCATGTGTGCACATGCCTTGTCTGTAGGTGCAGTCTACTTCAGCAGTGACTGGCTGACCTCTGAAACACCTGTGAACAGAGCCAGCCACAGATGTTGCTTTCTCTGACCTCAATACAGTAAACAACCAACAGGAACTCAGTCGAATGAAATCACTCTTAACCAATTTGAACTGCCATTTCAAACTAGGTTCATTTAAATCCACGAACACCTAAATGTGGTTCGTTTCGCTGCGTGTACCTTATTCATTACATGCAACTGAAATATAATCTGAAAAGAAGCTGTGACATGCAGATGCTTTTGGAGCAGGGGTGGAGCTAAGGGGGCATGACGGGGGGGTGGGGGGGGTGGGGGGGGTGCAAGGCTGTGGAGGCTGCCCTCCCAGCAAGAATCCTTACAGCCCCCACCCCACCTAGAATTAGCTTAGACTCCACTAGCTAAGCAGCGTCAGGTAAGGAGGGGCGCCACACTGGACAGTTATTGAAAGTTATTGATTACGTCTTCAACATTTTGAGTTATTTTAATATGTGTTTTCATTTTTAACATTTTTAATTTGTACCTGAAATGAGTTGTCTGTCAAACCATTTAAAAACAAAAATAATGTAAATAAAAAATAACGTAATCATTAATAATGATTGAGATTTGATGCCCCCTCCAGCAGATGGCCTGCCTAGGCCACCTTTGCCTAGGGCCGGCCCTGGTGCCAACGCCCTGTAGGAAATAAAGGCAATTTGAAAACAAATTGTAGACCTATACAATTTATTTGACCAAAAGTATCTTTTTAGTTCAATGATTTTTATTTTTTAATGGATTATCTTTCAAAACACAACCATGATGTTTTCTTGTCTAAATCTTTGCACACATAAAGGTGTGGTTATGCATATGATAATGTGGGTGCAGGTATCGTCAGTGCTAATATGTACTCTGGCTTCATGAAACGTAGATGTTTGTACTGATGAGGCTTCCTGCTGTGCTCCCTCCTCCCCTGCTTTCTGTCACCTGAACAGCACAGTGCGGGGAGTGGGACACTGAGTCAGGGATCGGATGTGTCTACACCCTGCATCAATTCTGCAGGGGTTGTGCTTAATGTGTTTAAGGAACCATATTTTATGTATTTACACTTTCTACTCCAGTGGCACAAATGGGGTTGTTATGTGTGTGGGGGCTGTGATAGAAATATTCCCTAATTCGATGATCAGTCTTTTTACTGTCCCAACATAGGCCCTGCAGCCATTATCTGCCTGCTACTTCCTGTTTGTCTAATGTCATCAGCATCTCCTGTTTGTGCACACCCTCCCCTGTCACAGTGTTTGTGTGTGGATGTCCTCAGCTGTTAGCAGTTTTCTCCCGCTGCTGTTGCTCGTGTACTGTGCAGTACTTTTTGCATACTCTAAATATAGTTTTATCAGTGCTGTGATCAAGTTTTAACAACCTCTGGTATTAAGTCTCATCTTGTAAGGAGAGAGCTGTGGCGTTTTGATCCATATGCAAATGTTTTAATAAAGTAGAGCAGAAACAAGACATAAACAAAGTCAGAGTCCAGGCGAAGGTCAAAAACACAATGGCGAGGCAGGAGACTGATAAACATGCAAAGGGGCAGAGAACCAGGAAATCAAATTAAAAATAGCTGCTTTTACTGTCTGCGAGGCAAAACAAGACTTCACATCGAAGTGCAGGCTGGAGCTGGTATATATGCAAGCAGCTAATGACATCGATGGCAAACAGATGAACAGGAAGGAAATAGTTGAAGGGAGTTTTAGTAAGGAGCTGGGGGCGCTCAGTACTCAGGTGATGGCTGGTGACTGGAAACTTGCATGGCTGGTTGAACCATGACAGAACGTCCAGCATTGGTTACTTTATTCCTGTCTTTTTAGGATCAACAGGATGCAGCAACAGAAAATGCTGTGAGAAATCTTCTCAGCTGCATCAGACAACCTCCAGTGCAACAGTCTACTGTTAATGTCGAACAACAAGGCAGTTCAGCAGACGCTGCAACTGCAACCTCTGGTATTAGCCAGTGTGTCCAATGTTCTTAAAATGGGTTTAAAAATAGGAAAATTGGCACATTTAATTACCCGTGGTATTTCTATTTTAAGGTCAAGATAAACGGGAGAACCTCCAGCCATTCCCACACCAAGACCCCCGCCGAGGCAGCAGCGCCGACCAGGGCCCACACCCGCACCCATACGGTGGGGTCAACGGAGGAGATCCACCCGCCAGGCAGCCCAGCCAAGCACCCAGACCAGGGCCCGCAGGACAGCCACACGGGCCCCCAACACCCGAGCGCAGTGAGATACGGAAGCGCAGAGCGCAAGGCCCAGCCCAGCCAGGAGAGCAGCCCTCCCACAGCACCAGGTGGCCCAGCGCGGGGCCCCACCCCCGAGAGCCCCCCCACCCCAGACAAGCCGCCCACCACCACCCAGGAGCCCCGAGCACCCCCCCACCCCAGCCCCGGGTACAAGCCGGGGCCCCCCACGGGAGACCCGCTCAAAGCCCCAGGCAGCTGCGGAGATCCAGAAGAGAGCACCCATCTAGAGGAGGGATGACCAAGAGAAGTGGGGGTCCCCGAAGGTGTACATTGCCTGACCAGGCTCTCCTAATATTGTGACCCAGAAGGGGCCCGGCACCCGAGGGTAAGGAACAGAACCCGCACCACAAGGACACAGACACCCTCCAGGCTCAGATGGAATGTGATCCCCCGCTCATGGACTTGCCAGAGGACTAAGGGATCCCTCTTCCTGCGTGGGGAGGGGGCCGCCGGGCCCAGGAGACCAACACCCAAGAGACAAGTCCGCCGCCACTGAAGGCCCTGTTCCCTCCACCAGGGATGGGGTAGGGGACAAAAGATCAGTAGTCCCACCTTCCTTGTGTAATGTATTTGTGTGTGCGTTGAGGTGTGTTTCTTGTGGTTGAAGGTTGTGTGTATAAAGGGTGCAGTTAAAATTGGCCAGCAGGGCACTGAGGACATCTCCTGAATGCTTACAGGGATGTCCAATCACCCTCTCACCAAGGAGCCCTAAATGTCTACAGTGCAGTTAAAATTGGAGGGTAGAGCATTCAGAGGACATCTCCTGCTTGCTGGCAGTGATGTCCTAGCACCCCACCAAGGATTCTACGTGTCTAAGATGCATTTAAAACCAAGAGAAGGGGGCGAAACTGTGCGTAGACCATGGGAGGTCGGACCACTGCCAAGTGGCCCGGCCCCTCGACGTATTCCGCAGGCACGCCCCCCCCTTCCAACCTAAAAAGTGGTCGTATGAGGAAGGAGGGAAGGTCGGGGACAGCTACCAAACTGACCCCAGATGATGAAACAACCGTCCCCCCGCCCCCCCCCAGCATTGGGCCCAAGTCTCCCCAGGGCAGAGGCCCCACCCCCCGAAAGCCAACCCCCCAGGCCCCACACCCCCCACCCCACACAAAGACAGAGGAGCCCAGAGGGGGGCCAGCCCCCAGGGCAGGCCCCAGCCCCCCCCCCAGCACCGCCCCTGTAGCCACCTGGTCAGGTAGCAGTAGGCCCGAGGAAGTCCCTAGGGTCCCGTACTGGTAGTAGACCCCCCCCTCTCCTGCCCACAGATGTCCTCTCCCCTGGCCGGCTCCCCCCAGACCCCGCCATGGTAAGCTTTTCCTGGAGCAAACGCAGGCCCCAGGAGGGTTGCCCCACCCCGCTCCAGGGCCGGAGAAGGAGCGACCCCAGCCCCCAGGTGCAGCCGGGCCGCCCATCCAGCGCAGGCAGACCCCCTAGGGCCAGGGCCCCGCGCAAGCCCCCCCAGCACACGCAAAAAGACCACCCCCCCAGCCAAGCCAGACCCCCACCCAATGCACCATCCACACCCCCCCACGCCCCGGCCCGGTAGACAGAGTCCCCCCCAAAAAAAATTTGGTGGCACTGATTAAGAGGTCTCACCCTGGTCTGAAGCTTTTGGATCACCTTCCTCCAATAACTCCTGGGAATGAAGTCCACAACTCTTTGCCCTGAAAACTCAACTCTCAAAAATAAGATGACCAAGCAACAGACTTCAAATAAGAAACTATGGAATTTTATTGTTCCCAAAAACACAAACACACACAGAAAGAGAGAGAGCGATGGAGGGAGAGAATACAACTGTTGTTGGGAGGGCTTGTTGCCACAACTGCAGCCAGGACTGCGCTCTGCCTCAGCTGTTGAAATTTCTCCCTCATAAATTCTTAGCCCCTCCCGTCACCAACAAATTCTTGTCTTTAAACCTGTGGAATTTTTAATCAAACCTCAAAAGTAGAAATAATTAAACATCAACTTATAACTTACAGAAATGAGTTTGGAAAAAAATTATTTAGACAGAAAAAAAATAACCTAACAATTCTGACATATAAAGTCAATTCTTGTTTCCTGCTTTAGCTGGACAAATTTGATGACGTGTACAACGCTGTGGTTTGAATGTTTGTGGTGAGAAGCCTAGATTGTGAGTAAGATTCCTATTAAAACTAATTGCACACCCTCAGAATAAAAAAAAAATAAGGAAATTATGTTGGGATAAAATTTGAATGCTGTGTTTGCATGTGTCTGGTGCAAACTATTGACTGCTAACAGACTGGGAAATGACTGGAAAGAATACAACTAAGATTGGTGTTCAGGCGATGTCCTGCAACCTGTGAAGCTGCTTCATCACAGACTCCAACAAGTAAGACATACTGTACACAGTGAGACCACTATGTGTCTGATCACCACAATACAAGTGCCTTCCTGTCCCAAAAATCTGTGAAGTGAAACAAACAGTGTTAAAGCAGTGGAGTGGCGTTTGTCACAATGTCCCTAACTGTAGTATAGTTTCTAATTTAAAGGGTTTCTGCAGTAATAGTCAACTTAATCTTTGTCTTCAAGTCTTTACACATCAGTATTTCTCTCTCAAAACTTGTTTAACATGTTATCTTTCAGAAGAAAGCAAAACTAATGCCTTTCTCCAGGGGGTTCAACTTCACTTAAATAGACAAGGTTTTAAAGAAAGTTTCTCAGAATAGGAAAGAGCTTTTATATCAATCATCCTGGCATTTCCAACTAAATGAATCAGCTTTATATGTTTCATTCAGAAGGCAAAATATGAATGAACTGACTTTATACTATCATATCATTCATTTTACTTTCATATCTCATTGAGTTTTGTATTGCGGGCAGTCACATAGAGTGGGCTTCCTGTGTGTGGAAGAGCGGATTACAAAAGGATAGGGTGGACAGGATTGGATTAAAAAAAAATTCCAAAAGATTATTGCCTGATGAAATAAAAAAGTGAGTGAACGCTTGAAGGAATGAAAATAATACCTTTAAAACTGACTGAACATAGATAGAAAACAAACTGTCAAAGAGTTCATTTAAAATGGAAAACCAGGTCAAATTGTTGTGTTAAGTGATCCTAACAAAAGTTTCTACAGTTAAAATTGTCTCTAAAAAGGTCAAAACTAAAACTGTCAGTTAGGTCTGCATGAAGGGACAAAGCAGGAATCCTTGAATCCTCGAGTATGCTGTTGAAAGTGCAGCTGGACCACATTCATTCATTCATTCACTGCTTTTTCTGGTTAAAACGTCACCTGTTTTGCTTGTAAGTGCCTGGATTTAGTTCAATCAACTGATGGTGCTTTCAAACCGGTCAAAAAATCTGACTGTTATTTGCCATTAGTAATAAGAGAATGAAATGTTTTAAACATGGCTATTTGAGCTGAGCAATAAAACAAGTATTTCCTTTGGTGTGAATGAAATTAAAGCTGTTGGCTTGCAGAATACACCTTGCCTTTCATAAATGGACATGATGGGCTGATTGCCACATTATGTTGACACTTGCGGCCAGCAGGTTCAGCTATATCTGTCCATTTTCTTTCAGTTGTGTTTTTTCCTCCACTATTTTCTTTGTGGCCTTAAGTTCCTGCTAGAAAAATTCTGTCTTTGAAAAATCTTCAAACGGCATTTTAGGGTCCGTCAGGACCTCTGTGGTGTATATTTAACAGACTTTAGCAGAGCAGTAAATGTACCTGACAGGTCCTTGCTGTTCAGGGATGTTGCAATGTTAAGGAGTTTGGCGAGGTGTTTAATGTACCGGGAGATGTGCAGTTTTGTTGTAGGGTGGAGCATGCTCTTTGGGTCTTGGCAGGAGCTTGGAACTAGAGCTGCATAGTTCTGGTCTACCAGCTTCAGCATGTCCTTTTGTCCCTGGTACTTTGTCAGGAGGCGATCGATGACCTCCTTCATGGGAGCAGGCCAGCGTGGATGATCTAACTCAAAGACTCTCCCTCCAGTCTTAATGGGTCCAGTGTGTGCAGAAGACAGACTAGACAGAAGCGGCAAAGGTCATGGAGCTTCATCTTCTGAAACAACAAAGTTAAGTAGATGTTACAAAAATAATCTACAGTATGAACAAGGAAAAAGAAAAACACCAACCTAAAGCAGGTATGATCTCACTTATACCATGGTCACTTATAAAAAAAAAAGAATATTCAATCGATTTTTGGGACTTTATCTTGATTTTTTTTTCATTTTAGAACACTTTTTCACAAAAGACTTTTTGATTGGTGGCCCGTTGTCACTGTAACACAAAGCGTCGCTGGGCTGGCAGACTGCAGCGGCAAAGGAAAGCGATGTATGTGCTGATCGTCACAATAGATTCAATAAAGCATCAGTTCAGAGAGGAAGTTCACGTCTTTCCGCTTGTTGGGACATCTCCTCTCCATCTCTCCTTGCAAGTAAAATGAACCTAACTGTCTCTGTCTTCCTTCTTTTGCAGAAAAACAAATGTTTTAGGTTATTTGAACCTAACAACATGAGAAACTCTGCTGCGTGTTCATTTACTATCTTAATATCATTGTAGAATTGTCAGATCCGAGTTCTAGTTTATCTGATTTACTTTTCAAAGTGAATTTGTAAGATTTGAAACGTTTTTTTTTCTGATGCTTATATTTAAGTGACAATGCTTACAGGTGTCAACAATCACAAAGTTGGTAATCTTTGTGCAAATTTTTACCTTTTTTTATTTTTTCTGATTCCCCCCTTCATGTTCCGTTCCAGTAAAAGTTATTTTGCAAGAATTGGCAAAACAGATAAACCAACTCAAGAATTGTACGTTTGATATAAACTGCAACGCTTTATCAGAGGTTTTAAAGAAGGAACATGCGATCCATGTAACACCATATCTGTCAGGCTTGGGCAAATGTTCTCTTGCTGGTGTTTGACTCATCTAACTTACCAAAGAAGAAGAAAGCTTTCAAGTGGAAAAAAACATTTCAATAAAAAGCGTGTTTAGTGCAAAAGCTTTCAAACTGTTGTTCAATTTCTGTTGGTTTAAAATCTTTAAATGACATTTAAAGATTTAGCAATTTGGAAATATTTCTTTTCTAAACTTTTGTATTCACAGAGCCATTCTAAAGTGTGCTACAGAGCGACGAGAAGCATTGACAACAGTAACACAACAATTCAGTTACAATATAAATATCAAAATAAAAAGTGTAAAAGACCTAAACACAAACATCTACTTTCCACATGCAAAGCACTTTTCTATCTCTACAGACTCTCTTGTGCTTTACACTGTGGTTTTCCCTCTTAATGCTTTACAGTGCTGCTTGTGCTTGTATTTGTATGTTCATAAGCTTTATGTCCCAACCGTGTGTGGGAGGGGTTACTGTCAAATGTTTTTAGCTTCATCCCTACATGGAGCAGTGTATGTAAATATCTCATCTACAATGCATGGAAGACACAGTTATCCTTTGAACAGCACTAACAGGCTCCTTGTACAGGATTTGGAGGGAATGAAAAAAATGAAACATTTTTACGTTCACTGCATTACTTCTCTTTAGGTGTTGTATACGTTTCTGTTATGACTGTCACCCGCAGCATGCCCATAGAAAAAGATGTGCACGAACATGTTTGCTCTATATGGACAGACTGAGTAGCCTACAGCCTTAAGATTTCATTAGGGCCGCCTGCATGCCTGGTACAAATGTGTAATTTTTTTTGTCTTGCAGACAACCAAATCCAACCTTTGGGGTTAGTTCAGTTCTAACCAAAACAAAATTTGACATTTTTGAGAAAGTTTTCAGTATTGAAAGCTTATCTTTTTAATACTTTCACTAAAAATTATTACAAATGTTCACAAAGGAGACTGCTCTAAACAAAACAGTGAGACTGCCTTGATTCTGTTCACGTCTTAGCAGGAGGGAAAGTAGTTCATGGGCACGAAGCTGTTTATTACTACTGAGAGCTACGCACCTAAAAAGTCTATTCTAATGTTTTCTTTTTTCATGAAAAGAAGTAGAAGTCTGTTTAACGCTTTTTATTTGGTGTTGAAGCCTGCTGGGTAAAGAAAGAGAAGCAGAGTGGGGGAGAGGTGAATGCATGCTGCGGTGTGCACAACGTGGGCGCGCGAGGCAGACATAGAGCGTATAAATGCTGGTAATTTGGCTTGAAGAAAAAAATTGTTGCTTCATCTCAAGCTGTGAAGGAACAAAGATTCAGACACTCCTAAAACGCGTCTCATTACACCCTGGACAGTTTGTACTGTTGATAAAATAACAGATGTGTTCACGGTATTCATCCATAATTCTTTTAGAGACACATTTGAACAAAACCCAGGCCACAAATGACATATTGCAGCAATCATCTTGGGTTTCTTCATGTCTTCATGCATTCTTCCTTTAGGTTTCAGACAGAGGGAATTCTCTGTCACTGAGCAGCTCTAGTGTGACTGGAATATTTTAGTAACCTTATTGGAATCTCTTTTTGCTCTTTGAAAGTTGTGTGATCATGTTTCAACACAGAACATTTCAACTACTAAAGGAAGCAGATCTACACTTTTAAAAGTCCACAGCAGTTTGCACAGAGCCGTTCTTCACTGCTGAGAAAACTAACCGAGGATACTGTTGTGGATAGCCTGCAGGCAGGTTGTTAAGGAACAGATATGCAAATAAGCATGACAGAAGGCATAAAGGGCCCGATATGGAAAAAGTAATTTTGGAAAGAAAGCTCAAATGTGCAAATCCAAGATTAAAAAAAGAGCAAAGTGAAGCCGTTTATGCTCACTTGCATGTCTGCATCTTTCTGAACTTGTTAGTAACCAACGAATCTTGACTAATTTAGTCTTTAGGCAATGAACATGTGACTGTAGGTCAATTAAAGGTAGTTCAGAATGTTATAAAGAATTAGTTTTAAGGAGAAAAATGTTTTTGTTGCTGCCATGAGTAGAAAATTGAATAGAGTAGACTTGGAATCAATTCTTTTGCAACATTAGTCAATCTGTGAGTGTCTAAATGGTTAAAAATCTGTTTTAGTCTCTGCTCTGAGAATGGCACCAAGTCTGGCATAATGGAGGGATCCATTATTACAAGGTGTCATATCTGAAATAAAAAGGAACAAAAAACAAAAAAAAAAACTACCTGACATGCAAAAATGACCACATGTTGATGAAATCTCTTGCTAAAAAGAAAACAAGATATTGACAAAAGTAATCACTTCTGTGACCTGAAGAGGATTGTAGCAACAAGATGATGCTTCTTATCAAGTCTTGTTAAACGGATTATCACCAGGCAAGGTTTAAAAGCTCAAAGTTTTAAGTTCTGAGTTTAAAGTTATTAATGGTTTAATAAAAAGTGCTGCACATTGATATAAAAAGCTTTATTTTTCTTCTGGAGTTAAATAACAGGCACCTGGAAAGTCATTCCTCCCTGGAGGGGTCTATGATGATGGTGTCCTTTTGTGTGGTCGGATCTCTGTAACGTGTTCCGTTTTTAGGCTTTGTGTTTTTCCTGTCACAGTCTCATCTGGGTTCATTTGATAATTCCCCACAGCTGTCTTCAGGTAAGACAACCATCCATCTCTCCCACTGACTGTCCCTTAAAACCGGACCAAGTGAGTGAGTGTGACATCACACACAGAAAAGGACTAACTTCCTTCTCCAACCAAATGAAGTCAATTCAGTCATTTTCTGCAATACAGACTACACAGTGTTGGAGCCAGATGACATCATTAAGCAGTGATTTGTCTGAGTTAATGTTTCTATGGCAACCACTTACACCAATCAGAGACTTTGGCAATTATTACATTTATGTAACCAGGTCAGGAGCTCACTAAAAGTTGTTAATGCGGTGAGGAACCAGTGTGACGCTGTTTTTGCTTTTGTTTTTTTTAGACTTGATGTTCACAAGCCAGTATGTCATCACGGGTGGGATATTATAACAACATGGCAGCCTGACGGTCCTGGCTCAGTACTTGTGCTTCAGTAAAAAATGTTCCAGAGATGGTGACGGGGAACCGGAATAATCCGTACTTTTGGAGTAAAAGATCAGCTAGTGTTCTGCAGGAGTACAGAGCTTTGGGGCAGCGAGAGTTTGCTGGGTTTTTTTTTATTCAAATTTATTTCCAAGTACATTTGTTTGGGGATTGTTCACTTTTATTTAGTTTGTTTGCAGTGTATCATTTTATTACACGTTTTGTGCGGGGTGGGGGTGGGGGTGTGGTGGTGGGGTGTTTGGGGGCGTTTGTCAGGATTGCTCGTGGGTGAGGCCGCACCAGTCGGAGCCAGGCTTTGTCATCATTTTTCTGGGACTTTGAGTTGCTTATTGTTGTGACAAAATGTCTTATCATAATACTGTGAACATGTAAATGATCCGTGGCCTCTATTGTGTGGCCACTTTAGAATCAGACTGCAGCTGGTGTCTTTTTGGGGATTTTTCTTGTTTGTTTCATCCTGCATTTTCTTTTTGCTTCACAACCAAATCAAACCAAAAAAGAATGCTGTTCCCTTTTTTTTGGAATAAAGGTAAAATGCCCACATTATTTTGGAGCTGCTTGTGTCTGACCCATTGTCTGGCTACATTTAGATTGCTTGGTTCATCAAAAGCATGGTAAAGTAGAACATGTTGGTGAAGGTTCTCATTCATCCAGGTGATGTAGAGAGGAGCGGCTGGTCATAAGGTTGAAAGGTTGAAAGGTTGAAAGTGGTGCATGGTTCTGCACCGCTCAGACTGATGTAGCCACTTGGATGAGTGGTGAAACCTTTCAAGGAAGAAGATTTTAAGTCAGTTGCCATGACTCAATTTCAAGAAAAATTGAAAATCTGAATTACCCTGGAGGAAACCCCACAGAGTCAGAGTAGGTCAAATTGCTGAAGTGTGCTGCAGCAGTGGTTCCATTGCAGCATCTAAGCACAGTTCTTTTAGGGCTCTGGGAACAACCACATACCCTCTAATGTCTGTTCCTTTCAGCATCTCGAAGGAACACGACCCTTTCCCCCAATGTGTTAAATCTTTTAAACTACAAGTCAGATGTACCAACTTTATCCAAGCGTCCTGTGTTGTTTTGTGTTTTCATTTTGGTGAGTTAAGTCTTGATCACAACTACCTTTATGATGGATGTCATCTTTCTGTAGGTCAAAAATGGCCACACCTGTAAGGGGTTTGCAGGAGATATCAAGGTTATGGATGGCTTGGTGTGCCCATAGAGAGAAAATATTCATGCATATTTTTCCTATGGGCATGCTGCGGGCAACAGGTCATAGAGAACATCTATACATATGCAAGAGTAAGTAAGGGGAAGATGGGTGAAATGGAGGCACGTTGTATGGAACAGTCCTCCACCCCAATCCCCCTGCCAGCTGTGCAAGAACCCCATTACTGTTGTTCACTTGATAAATGTGCACTCAGTCTAACTGTTAGAAATGAGACAATCAGAGCGTAGTGTGTGTAAAGGTTCTATGGTCATATGCACACACCATCAGATCAGCAACAGGGCAGTATACGCCTTAAACAAATAACAAGAGTGTGGCGTAAGGACATCGTACGACTGCATCACCTACATGTCAAAAGTGGATGTAACTTCCATTAGCTTTACAAATTCTTCATGATACACTTACCGCATGCACAACAAGGGTACCTTTCATTTGAATGATGTCTCATGAGGTGTCTGTTCAAGCCTCAAGGAAACTGCAAGACAGCTGTTTTCCCCTTAAGATGTAGCTGCTCCTTTAACAACCCTCCACGGGCCTGGACAACCTAAAAATCAGTACCATACCTAAACAAGTCAACCCCCATAAAGGTACACGTGACTAAGGCTTTAACAGTTTGTGTGGCATAAACTGCCTTTCAGTCACATAAACTTTTTTAGGTTGGAACAATCCAGGAAATCAGTCCTTCGGGTTTTATGCAAGAGCTCAGTGCAGGGTCAATCACACGGGCAGCCCAGCCATGCTGTGAGAAAAATGTCATCTTTTGCATTCTTTAAAGGACAGTCATGGAACTGGCTTTGCACTGACAGCATGATGGTAGAGCAAAGCTTTTTAGGCAAATACATGTTTGAAACACCGAGACTCCCATCTGTGCATTAAGAGGCTGGCACATGCTGCTCTCAGCTCTGCACACGTCCGAGCAGATGAATACACTGTAAAGCAAACCAAAGCAAATCAGTAGAGCGTTTGGGAACTGGGACCTCCAAGGAAACAGTGTCTAAGCCTGTTTTAAAAGTCAAAACTCTAAAAGCTGAACAAATCAGCAGAGCAAAGCAGATCTGGAACTGTCAACATGCCATGATTTATGTCGACGTGGTCTTTTGCTCCTAGTGACACTGTCACAAAACTATGGAGGTTCAGAAGAGACAAAACTAAATAATCCTGTAATCCTGGATTTCTGTGTAACTTTAGGTTTGTGCGTGCATAATTCTTGATTCGTGCGTCTCCTTTTCACACAAATCTCATGCTAACAGCGCCCAAGACACGGGGCTCTTTCCCGAGCAGGTAACCCTCCCCAAGGGGGGACAACCCCACTCTGGTCTGGTCTCCCTGCAGAGGTTCTCCGTACGCAAACCCACAGAGCGGAGATGGTTGATCAGCGCACTGGCCCGCTCCGATCTGCTACTGTTTAGAATGGTACAGCTCTCTGCCTGTAGGACTCATCGATTAATCACATGCTTCGCGGCAGAAGTGGAGCCTCCCTACAGCGGAGCAGGGTACACCAGTTCCTTCCACACCCAGGAAGCGAAGCAAGACATTAGCTCTGTAACACAGAGTTTCTCCCTAAAAACACACACTGCATACTGCAGTCAGGGATAAATGGCGAGTCTCACTTCAGAGCCAGACAAGCACCAATCCTCCATGAGGAAGTAGGCTGCACCGCGCAGTTCCGGCGGACGTCGACAGAGAAGGAAAAATGTGTCTGAGGTGCAAGACAAAACCTTAAAACTTGAATAAATTCCTAACTTTTATAAGATTAGGAGTCCTGCTTTCACATTTACTCTATGCTGCTAAAAAAGATCACAAAAGTTCGCGTCACTGAAGCCTCCATGATAAGGTTTAGACCAGACCAGAGAAATGAAGTACTGATGATCTGAGTTAGCCAAACCCCACTTAGTTTGATGGGACAGTTGGTGTGACCCGAATCATGAAATTTGTCATTAAATCATGAAATAAATACTTGTTTCTTGATTAATTTAAAAGTGAATTTTAGTGAAGTACTGACACATTTAATGACACTTTAAATGACTTAATGCCAATTTCAAATGATTAATGACATTTTTATTTAATGATTTATTGGCGTATGTAATTATTTTATGTCTCTTCCAGCCCGCACTGGACAATAAAATAACTAAACATGTAATTAAATGTTTAAATATGCTGTTTAATGGCAATTTTAATATTTTAATGCCACATATGTTTAAATATATATGTATTGATTTCCAATTTTACTTATTTAATGCCAATGTCAAATATTTAATTACACTTTTATTTATTTAATTTTTTAATATTTATTTCAATTTGTCTCTTTCAGCCCACATTAAACAGTGAAATAAATAAATATGTCATTAAATATTTAAATGTGCTTTTTAATGGCAATTTTAATATTTTAATGTAATATGTTTAAACATGTATTTATTGTTTTCCCATTTTAAATATTTAATACCAATTTTAAATAATTGATTAAACTTTTATTAAATGATTTTATGGCATATATATTTATTTAATTGTCTCTTCTGGACCTCCATATACACACGTGGACAAAATTGTTGGTACCCCTCAGTTAAAGAAGGAAAAACCCACAATTCTCACTGAAATCACTTGAAACTTACAAAAGTAACAATAAATAAAAATGTATTGAAAATTAAATAATCAAAATCAGCCATCACTTTTGAATTGCTGATGAACATAATTATTTAAAAAAAACAAACTAATGAAACAGGCCTGGACAAAAATGATGGTACCTCTACAAAAGATTGAAAACTATTTGACCAGACTGACATGATTAACTCAGGTGTGTCCTTTAATTGACATCACAGGTGTTACCAAACTCATAATCAGTCAGTCTGCCTATTTAAAGGGAGACAAGTAGTCACTCTGCTGTTTGGTGAAAAGGTGTGTACCACACTGAACATGGACAACAGAAAGCGAAGGAGAGAATTGTCCCAGGACATCTGAAAACAAATGATAGATAAACATCTTAAAGGTAAAGGCTATAAGACCATCTCTAAACAGCTTGAACTTCCTGTGACAACGGTGGCTCATATTATTCAGAAGTTCAAGACCCATGGGACAGTAGCCAACCTCTCTGGACGTGGCCGCAAGAGGAAAATTGATGACAAATTGAAGAGACGGATCGTTCCAATTGTATCCAAAGAGCCCAGAACAACCTCCAAAGAAATTAAAGGTGAACTCCAAGGCCAAGGTACATCAGTGTCAGATCGCACCATTCGTCGTTGTTTGAGCCAAAGTGGACTTCATGGGAGACGACCAAAGAGGACACCACTGCTGAAAAACAATCATAAAAAAGCCAGACTGGAATTTGCAAAAATGCATGTTGACAAGCCCCAAAGCTTCTGGGAGAATTTCCTTTGGACAGATGAGACCAAACTGGAGCTTTTTGGTAAGGCACATCAACTCTATGTTCATAGACTCAAAAACCAAGCATACGAAGAAAAGAACACTGTCCCTACGGTGAAACATGGAGGAGGCTCAGTAATGTTTGGGGCTGCTTTGCTGCATCTGGCACAGGGTGTCTTGAATGTGTGCAAGGTACAATGAAATCTGTAGACTATCAAGGCATTCTGGAGAGAAATGTGCTGCCTTGTGTCAGAAAGCTTGGTCTCAGTCGCAGGTCATGGGTCTTCCAACAGGACAACGATCCAAAACACACAGCCAAAAACACCCAAGAATGGCTGAGAGAAAAGCGTTGGACTATTCTAAAGTGGCCTTCCATGAGCCCAGATCTGAATCCCATTGAACATCTGTGGAAGGAGCTGAAACATGCCATTTGGAGAAGACACCCATCAAACCTGAGACAACTGGAGCAGTTTGCTCATGAGGAGTGGGCCAAAATAATTGCAGTGATTGCCTCAAAAGGTTGTGCAACAAAATATTAAGTTATGGGTACCATCATTTTTGTCCAGGCCTGTTTCATTAGTTTGTTTTTTTTAAATAATTATGTTCATCAGCAATTCAAAAGTGATGGCTGATTTTGATTATTTAATTTTCAATACATTTTTATTTATTGTTACTTTTGTAAGTTTCAAGTGATTTCAGTGAGAATTGTGGGTTTTTCCTTCTTTAACTGAGGGGTACCAACAATTTTGTCCACGTGTGTAAACAGCCTGTTTAGATGAAGTCAGTAAGCAGAAATCTTTTTAAAATTGTTTCAAATTATCGTTTCAGGAGAAGGCAAGGCAAGTTTATTTGTACAGCACATGTCATGTACAAAGACTATTTAAACTGCTTTACATAAAACATGAACGAAAACTATCAAAAACAATCAAAACATCAAATGTGTGATAATTAAAATAAAATTTGAAGAAACTTAAAAAAAGAAGTGAACTTAAAACAAGCATAGATAAACAGTGCGGATGTAAACTTTTGAATCCAAATGAATCAAATGCAGCTGAAAACAGGTGGGTCTTTAACCTGGATTTAAATACAGAGTGTTTCAGCTGATCTAAGGCTTTCTGAAAGTCTAATTCAGATCTGTGGAGCATAGAAGCTGAATGCAGATTCTCCATGTTTAGTTTGGACTCTAGGAACTGACAAAAAGACTGGATCCAGATGAGCGGAGATGTCTGGCTGGTATATACTGGGTCAGGAGGTCAGTCATGTACTTTGGTGATAAACCATTCAAAGCTTTATAAACCAGTAGCATAATCTTAAAGTCTATTCTCTAGCAGACAGGCAGACAGTGTAAAGACCTCAGATCTGGACTGATGTGGTTCTACTTTTTTGGCTCCTGTGAGAACACGAGCAGCTGAGTTCTGAATAAGCTGAAGTTTCCTGATTGATTTTTTTGGTCGTCCTGTGAAAACATTGTTACTGTAGTCAAGTCGACTGAAGATGAAAGCATGAACTAGTTTTTCCAGGTCCTGCTTAGAGATCAGATCTTTAATCCTTGAAATATTTTTGAGATGATAGTAGGCTGATTTTTTCATGCCCGTAAGCTGTTTCACAAAATGTAGATCTGTGTCCATCACTACACCAAACTTTCTGGTCTGGTTGGTGGTGTTTAGATTAATAGATTGAAGCTCTGTAGTGACTTCCAACTGTTTTCTTTAGCCCCAAAGACAATAATCTCAGTTTTGTTTTTGTTTAATTGAAGTAAGTTGTGACACATCCAGTCATCAATGCCCTAAATGCATACACCAAGAGCCTGTACAGGGCCTCGGCCTCCTGGTGTCATTGTAATATATATCTGTGTGTCATCTGCATAGCTATGGTAACTAATGTTGTTGTTGTTTATAACCTAGGCCAGTGGGATCATTCAGATATTTAATAGAAGTGGCCCCAGAATGGAGCCTTGGGGAACTCCACATGTAATTTCTGTTGGCTTTGATGTGAAGTTACCAACTGACACAAAATATTTTCTGTTTTCTAAATATGTTTTGAACCAGTTTAGTACTGGCCCAGTGAGACCTACCCAGTTTTCCAGTTGTTTGAGTAATATAGTATTGTCGACTGAATCAATTGCAGCACTGAAATCCAATAAAACTGGCACTGACATATTTCCACTGTCTGCTTTCAAACGTATATCATTAGTCACTTTGGTCAGAGCCGTTTGAGTGCTGTGGTGCTATCTGAAGCATGACTGGAAGACATCAATTATATTAGTTGTTTCTTATTAAGAATTCATTTAACTGATGGAAAACAGCTTTTTTGATGATCTTACCTAAAAATGTTAGGTTTGATATCGACCTGTAATTGCTCATTTGTGTCTTGTCCAAACTGTCCTTTTTAGGAGGGGTTTGATTCCAGCTGTTTTCAGTGGTTCTGGGAAAACACCAGATGTTAAAGACAAGTTCACAATCTGGAGCAGGGCTGACTCCATGATCTTTGAAACTTGTTTGAAAAAACTTTGGGTAGAATATCCAGACAGCAGGAGGAGGATTTCAGTTGACTTAGAATGTCCTTCAGGTCTTTACTGTTTATGGGTTAAAACTGAGCCATTGGGTTTATATTGGTTTCCAGGGGATGAAGTTCATATTCTGGACTTGTAGTTGATGACGCAATAGTTAGCCTAATATTTTTGATTTGCTCTGTAAAGAATTTAGCAAAGTCGTTACAAGTTTTAGTGCAGTAAAGTTCTGGTGTCACTGACACAGGGGGGTTTGTTAGCCTGTCGACTGTAGCGCAGAAGGCCAGAGAATTATGAGAGTTTTTGGTAATGATGTCAGAATCATAGGACTTATTTACATTGTTGTAAATTGTAAAAGTGAAGTTTCTTTTTATAGATGGTGCAATCAACCTGAAGTTTAGTCTTTCTCCATTTGCATTCGGATTTTTGACACTCTCTTTTTCCATTTTTTACGAGTATAGAATTTCTCCATTGATATTTTTTTTCCCCCATAGATCACCTTCATCTTGTAGGGAGCAATGCTATCCATGATGCTTAACATATTTGCATTGAAGCTCCTGACATGTTCATTGACTGAACCCCCTGAGAGGGGAGAGAAAATCTGGTTGAACACCTTGCTAGCATTTTCAGTAATGTACCATTTAGTGATCTCCTCCCTCAAAACTTTTGTGTGTACTGGAATTGTGCTTTCAAAGAAACCACAGCAGTGATCAGACAGACCTAAATCACATACAGTAATTTTGGAAATGTTCCGACCTTTGGAAATCAATAAATCAAGAATATGCCCTCTGTTGTGCGTGGGCTCTGTTACACGTTGTCATGGGTAGAGTTTAAAACCCCAGATGCAGAGATGGCTTGGACACAGATGGGTGAGTTTGGAGCTTGCTTTAATTACTAAAACACAAGATCACCTAAAGGACACAAAACACTCCAATACAGGGAACAGAAACACACAGGCTTAAATAGACAAACACACAATCAACTAAACAGGATGCAGCTGTGAACACCTCCAGCAGGAGACACAGGTGAGAGGGAGGAGAAAAAGACCACAAAAGACCTGCACAGAACAGGCAGTGAAAAAAACAAAACAAAATCACAACAAGCAGAACGTGTCACATGTTGGGTGACTAAATTCATGGTTAAAATCTGCACAGTATCTGTATTTATAAATACGGTTTTGAATGAGGTATTCAGCTGTAGGGTCACGTATTCAATACATGGAAAGCTTCCAAAAGATTGCTTCTTACACTGAAATAGTTAATTGAACAAAACTGCAACCCCCCCCACCCTTTCTGTGTGTTATTTCCTCACTGTTGGGGGGGGGGGGGGGTTGACTGAATGAGAACAGCTGAACTGTTATTTTCATCTAACCAAGTTTCAGCTAAAAACATACAATCAAGGTTGTACTCAGTAATAAAATCCTTAATTAAAATGTTTTCCCCGCTAAAGACCTGAGATTTAAGAATGCTAACTTAAGAGGTCTAGGATCAATAGCGTTGTCATTTACCTTATGTTTCTGGATAAGCACAGAAGGTATGTGTACCTCAGTTAAAATCCTTTGTCTGTGTTTTGGCCAAACTACATTCCTCCTGTTAGTAACACGCACAGGAAAGGTGTAAGTTTCTAATGAACAGGGTCCCAGGTTTTCCTGGAGAAAGTCATGACTGTTTGTAATTTCACAGCCTGGACCCCCCACACATCAAACAGCTGACTGCGTAGACAGGATATGATGTCGTATAGGAGGGGGGGGGGCTTTATGTTGTCCCTTTGAACGTTCTGGTGACAGGGTTATGGGGACTAAATGGATTGGCCAGAGGCATAAATCTAAGCCCAATACCTACTCGCTCCATCATCTGTTCAGAGAATTCCGGGGTGGGGGGGGTGCTGTCAGGGGTATGGGGGTTTGGTAGTGTTTAGGAGGATGAAGAACATCCGTCGTACTTGTTTGTGCCTTCAGGGGCTAAAGATAAAAAGTCTTTCCCATTTTTGACGTTTTTCTCCAGTGGGGGCGAGTCCATCTCTTGCATGAATCCAGTCTGTGTCTGGCCTTGACATTAAGATAAGTCTTTGTTTATCTCATTCTTGGCATGACGCAGGTCGTAAAAAGTTAGGAGGAGAAAAGTTTAACTCCTGACTTGTTCAAACTGAATCCATTTGTTTTAAAAAAGATGCCTGCGTTCCCAAAAAATGTGAAAGTTGTTAATAAAGTTAACTCTGTTGGCAGAACATGCCAATGCCAATGAGAAGTCATTACTATTTTCAATTAAAAAAACCTGGAAGTCACACATCTCTGCTATTTTATACTGGCAAAAAAACCTTCAGACTTGAACCTCAGAGGTTTAAAGTGGTTCAAAGTGAGGAAAGCATCTCAATGAAGATATTTTATTTGATGTTAGATATCCCAGCTTTGTAGTTATTAAGTGTTTATGAACACAGAAGCACAAAAAAGGAGAAGTGTTTCTCTTTCATTGAAATGAAAGCCTTTGTCAAACAACTGAAAAGGACAAGTCAATAATATTTCATTTCACACACTGCTTGCAGATAATTTTCATATATTTGCTGCCTAAAATGTAATGAAACTGTTGATAATTACTCCTGTTAACAGCAATAAAATTCTCTAAAAGTTTCTCAGTGTCATTGAAATCTGTTTTTGGGAGCATTTATTGTTCTGAATCCTGCTGTGACTCATTCAGTTTTGCTTCAATAAGTTCTTGACTTTTTACCACCTGTGAGTTAGATGATTTTTTTGTCTCAAAGCAAGAAGCAGACAGTTGAGACGTAAAGCTCAGAGAGAACTCAAACACAACCAAACCACTTGCAACTGCTGCGAAGCAAAAACCAAAGTGCTGCTTTGGTTTAGTTTTGCTGCACAAAGATTTAGTCATAGCTGCGTACAACAACATCTCAGAATGAAACACTAAAATGGACTAATATCATTTGGTAACACAGCAACAGGAGCTGCTCAAACACATTTCTGTCACATCACTTCTTGTGTTTGATCATTCAGTTCTTTTTATTCTTTGTGCATTTTTGGTCCAGAAAGACCTTTATTTTCAGAGTTTTTCTTTTTTTACTGATTTCAAATCCTACTGTAAAATTGAATGTGCCCTTGTAACCTCTTTGCATAATATCAGCTCTATACTGTCTCAGATGGACTTGGCTGAGAACACCATTTTATTCTGTTCTGGAATTAAAGCCAAACCTTGTAAAAGGGAAAACGTATGCAAGCCAGATTTTTTTTTTTGTTATGGGTTTGTTTATGACATGTCTACAAAAGAACAACCAGAAGAATGATGTCCTTTCTTCTCTTGACAGGCGTCATAAACAGGAGAGGATCATCAGGGAAAACCTGTGCTACAAAAACAAGTGCAGCCTCTCTGAAATCGAGGCTTTCCTTCAAAACAAAAATTGTATAAATAATGTGTAAAACTGGGATAGTAAAAAAAGAAAAATAGTCTTCCTATTCATTTACTCTTATTGTTATTAATAAAATACCACACATTTAACCACAGACAACAAACAGGTGTTATTTTGGATTGTCACTACCAACATTTAACACTTCTCAATGTATTAAACACCAATCAATGTATAAGTGGACAACATAAAAACTCTATATTCTGAAACTAATTCATCATCATTTCACATTTTTATTGTAGCAATGCTGTATCCTCCCACTTTTGTGTTGCTTAAGGCTGCAGCGTTGGGTTTAGCATTGTCAACAGAAACCATGATGCAACCATGCAATGAATGACCAGCACAGCTCATGACTCCATCTTCCATGTCAGGATCTTACTGAACTGTACCAAAAAATATCCCCAAAAAGGAACAACGGTGCTTGAGCTTAGTTTGTTTTATTATAATAATAACAAAAATAACTAGATATATGGCATTACCTGCGAAAACAGCTAGTGTGAATGCTGTAAGCTGAATGTGGTTGCTGAAGATGCAACAGCTGAAATTGCTGAAGCTGATAGCTGGAAATAATGAAGGTGTAGCTGAAAACACTGTGGCTGAAAATGCTATAGCTTATGGATGAAAATGCTTAATCTAATAGCTAAAAATACTAAAGCAATTAACCAAAAAAAAAATATAAATATATATATATATATATATATATATATATATATATATATAATATATATATATATATATATATATATATATATATATATAATTTACCTAAAATAGTTAGCCTCATGCTAAAATGTTAAGAAAATTCCAAATTAGCTTTAAAATGTTTGGGAAAATGTCTAATTTAGCCAAACTAGCTAGCAAAATGTAACAATATTAGCAGAACTCCCAATTAGCCTAAAAAGACTCAAAAAATGTCTAATTTAGCCAAAAGATAGCATGCTGGTAAAATATTAGCTAAACTCAAAACTAACAAAAATCCCCTGCAGATGCCAATATAGCTAAAAAAAAAAAAAAAACCAGCATGTTAAATACTACCTCAATGCAAAACTAGGTTAAGATGTAGAGTAGATCATAGACATTAATAAAGAGTAGACGCCGCATCGACCGCTGCTGCCTATTGGAGCTGATGAGCCGTCGGGCCGCCATCTTATGAATAATATTTACAATATAATTCATATATATAGTGTCAATATAATTCATATATTTATAGAGAATCAATACAATTAATATATTTATAGATACAGTATCAATATAATTTAGAAAGAGAGAGAGAATGAGAACAACCAAAAATAAATCATAAACCATATTTACATATGTACAAAGTTGCTCATGAAAACTTCACATGAGTTAAAAACCCTGAGGGAGGACTGCTTTGCAGAGCTTTTTTCTTGTGCTCCATTTCTGCAGGTCAAGGGAGGTGAGTTTGGCAATGTGGTGCAGCCCTATCTTCAAAAACACAGACACAAGCAATGACAACAAGTTGGAATGATGGTTGTCAATGCCAAATTGTGTCTCCTCAATGTGTTCCCCAAGCAGAAAAACATCTTCTCTTCCAATCTCCTCACGGACGATGTGCGTAACTGTCGACACCTTCGGAGCTTGCTTTGTTGAAGCCTGGCGGTTCACTCACTCAGCACCTTCACTGTGCTTAGAGATGGAATCACTAGAATCTCACAGAATCCCTGGAAGTCTGTGTTACGGAATATATGATTTATAAAGTCTTATTTAGCCTTCATAGCTGAGTGAACACCGGCACTATAGCTAGCGTTACCTGGCTAAGATTTCGCTGGTGGACATAAATACAGTAAAATAATATTATATTTACAAAATACAACCAAATAAAAATGTCTTACTTGTGAAAAGTAATCCCCTGAGCCCTACTCTCAATAGACCGCCTGTTAGAACAAGAATACGCCACACAGTGCTCAGGCATCGTAACTACTACCGTTGTTGTGGTTTGTGTATGAGGGGAGGACGTCCAAGATGGCGGCCGCATTTCTTACGGCCCAGCAGCCAATGCGGCGTCTATTCTTTATTAATGTCTATGGAGTAGCTGCCAAAAGAGCTAGAATGTTGCTAAAATATTAGCTAAACTCCAAATTACTCTAAAACAATTCTTATAATTCTTATAATTTTTAAAAAACAGTAAAAAGTTCAACACTCTCATACAAACTTAGTTTAGTTCAGACGTGTCACTATGCAGATCTGTTATGGATTTCAAGTAGAAGATAAAGCCCCATTTGTTGTCATGCTCTTAAGTGTGTGAAATTTGTTCTACAAAGAAATGATCATCTTTTGCTGTTATTTTGGGCCACTGTGAGAAAACTGCATTTCTCAGGGGTTTCAAAGTAGTATTGACTTAAAATCAGGAAAAATACATACATTTTTATGTAAATTTAATTCTGAGGAACACTCTGAAGCAAATAAATCCACGAAGAGCGTCTGTGTCTTCCCACTCTGACACAATCTGCTGTGTAGACTTTCTTTCCTAACTGAAAACTCACACAAAATGACATGTAGACTTTGATCTGTGTTATTTAAAAAAACAGAAGGAGTTTTAAAAAGAAAAATACAAGTTCAAGAGCCCAAAGTCTGCTGAGTAGTTTAAAAAGGTGAATGGTTTCTGTAATTGAAAGTCTACTTGAGTTCTAATGTTTTGTAGAGCTGAAAGTTTTAGTTTAGAAGGGGGCATTTGAAGATTCTTAAAGCCATTTTCAATGGAATTGAATTTAATCCACCTGCAATCTGCTTGTATACCAAAGAATAAAGAAATATTCTTCAATTCTTGGAACTACAAGTGTTCCTGTTTTCACTTAATATGAAATCACAAAGTTTTTATATTGTTTGATTAGATTTACATCCAGAAAGAAGAAATGAAACAGCATTATTTTGCCTTCCTCAGAGATTTGTTTTTATTGTGGAAATGAGTTCATATAAATACTGCATTATTTCATAAGTTGCAACACAATATTTTTTGAGGTACTTTTTCTATGAAACTCCTTTTAGGGCATGGCATACTGGGGTGAAGGCAGAGTCTTCCTCAGTGTAATAACAATCATTTGTGACAACACATTTGAAGTTACACAAAGCGTGAGTCCTCCATCCAGAAAAAGCTCAAATGTTTGAGTGAGAAGTTTCCCCTTTTCTGAAGCACAAAGTGTTTTTGTTCTTTGTGACTTCACATACGTCATGTACTTGCAGCTGCAGCATGTGCTCGGTGATGGACAGCTGAGTACAGACTGACTAAACTACAACTCCATTTCCAATTTTTGCTGTCAATACTTCAAGAAATATACTGAGGTTGGGGCTGATTGTTGTTATTGCCATAGAAGCTAATACTTACAAAATGATCAGATTTGACTCAACTAAAAGCTTGTTTAAATCTGTTCAGTCTTGATCATTTTCTGTCAGTGAAACGAACAGCTTTGTAGCGGTCCAGTTAGCATTTGCTTTCAGCTTTGATGGTCCTAATACTTGAGGCCTTGTAAAACATTCTCCTTTAAAGTGTGACACTTCAAACTTTGAGTATTTGTAAAATACATTTTTCTATTCCATACTTATAACTATTGTGTGTTTTTCTGAAATGATCAGAAAAGAAATGAGTAATAATAATTAACCCCCCCCCCCACTGTGCAGATGTGGATGACATAATGAATTTAGTTGAACTTAAACAAGTTCTATTCTGGATGTTTTAAGTAAAACGATGGTAACAAAGTGAGCAGAACATCTGTATTTACTGATGAAACAACCTCATCTCAGCTCCCAATGTTACAACATTACAAATACATAGGAAATCCAAGGAAAGCATTTAAAATTGTGGAGATATTTCCTCAAGACGCCCCGTTGAAACTCCAGAGCTGCTCCTAAATCATCTGGGAAAAGCTGTGTAGGATAAAAACAATTCTGTGTTCCTGACAGTGTTTGGCAGAAAATATCTGACCGTATGCTAATGAGATGTCAGAATTCATGATGGGCACTGGTGCAGGTCTGATAGCCTTTGGAACAGAGACATCTAGTGGTTTCACACTGTGTGTACAACTGCTAAAATCTTTGATTTTTTATTCTTGTGTGTGTGTATGTGTGTGTGGGGGGGGGTAACATGAGAAAACATCAATAACAGAGATCAGCACAGAGTTCCAGCCAAACTCATGTGAAGGATGCAGATATTGTAATTACTGTTGCATGTGTGTTTCATTGAATGTGTTGTGGGTAATGTAGTGGTGACTTTAATGAGTTTAGTTATAAATGAAACAAACCTCCAAGCATAGGATGCAGAGGATACGGGGTTGTGATGTTTGAGCAGCACGACTGCTCGTTCATCAGCTCTGAACCCGGGCTCTCATTCTTTTTTGCAATGCAAAGCAGTTGCTAAATTATTTTTTTTAATATGTTTTTATTCATCTAATAAAAATACTTAACATCAAAACAATGCAAATAACATTTTAACAGATAATAAATGAAAAGGAGCGGAAAGAAGAAAAACATATATTATCTGGCCCCATTACTAAATCAACAAAACTAAATCATAGTATTTTGAGCAAAGAAAATGAAAATTATTTTTACATAAATATGAAGCCCAGCCTACTTTCTAAATCAACACATATAAAGCATAAATACATGCACATTTACAGTAACAGTTATCTACACAAACCCTCATTTAATTATATTTACCTATAAGGTTCAGTGGCATCATCTACTAAAAGTTTTCTGAAAGAATTTTGCTTCACAAATGAATCAACATATTCTCTATATTTGCTCAGCATCTCATTTGAAATAATACTTTTAAAGGCAGCAATTGTTTATGTATTTTTGTTTCTTTGTCCAGTTTATTCCATATGTTAGGACCGTACACTCTAATAGATCTCTCCAGTAGCTTTGTTGTAAACCTTGGTTTTCTGAATATTTCATGTCCTTTTAAGTCATTATGACTTCGTCTTTTGTTTAATTTAACCTGTACGTTGAGGGTTCACCATGTGCCTTGTACATACATTTGAGAATGTTGCAATCAACTGTAGGTCACTACATTTTAGGATTTTCAAATCACTGGATAGTGGTCCTGATGGGTTTGTTTTTACTTCCTGTAATGATTTTTATTGCCTTTTTTTGTAATGTTGAGACTGGAGTTAAGTTATGTTCATGAAGAATGACCTAATATTAAAGTGAAGGAACTATATTCACAGGATTTTTTTGACAGCAACTGTAGATCATGTGATACAACAGCACCACCGTGAGGAATCAAGGCCATTTATATAAAAAAAAAGATTAAAAAAAAGATCTGAGAAAAAATAATAAAGTCCTTTTTGATTTTTCAGAGCCCAAATGCAAACAGCATCACTTGTCTTTTAAACAGTTTTTGTTTTTTTAAAGGGTGTGACAAAAAACATTGGCACAATATCTTTCTGACTAACATCCCTGTAAATGTGTTCACTGTAAAGGGCATTTCTTTCCAGTTATTCCTTTGGGGTTTTGTTCTGCCTAGCAACAGAGGAAGACTTTTTCTAATTGCCTAATCTTTAATGGAATATATATGTATATATGTTAGAAAATAATCTAGACTAACTCAAAAACATGCAACTTTTAAAAGTAAAGAAAGCAGATTAGGTTTTAGAGTAGAGAAAATACAAGATGTGAATCTGATTTTTTATAAGCAATTGATCAAAGTTTATTGTTTAACATAATGTTTTACTATACATTTAATGATCAACTTAGAACAAGAAAATTCACTTACAATTCTAATTTTGATTTACTAAAGTTGAATATCTCCAAACTAATACATTAACTCCTAAAATACATTTGGGCTTTTCAATGATATCAAACATGAAGGGGTGGGAATTTGGGAATTGTGGTTTTTGGTGGGTTAAAAACATTGACTGGATATTTTTTTCTCCAGCAGTCAGGATGTTCTTTAAAAATGATTTTCTAAAATGTTTAGATGATTGTGTCTGAGCAGTTATTAAATGTCCACCCATATATTTATCTGCTTCCCTCAGCAGTCTTTTTCACTAGGGGTGTAACATTTATTTGATTCATATCAGGATTTATGGTTGCCGATCCGATTTATAGTCTATTTTCATTCATTTTGAATGAAGTGATTGGATTGGATTCCTGTCCTTAAAAGGATCCAGGACATCTTTATCCAAAACTTTAACCAGTGTGACTCAGGGATAAATACCTGCTACTGAACAGTGCAGGTGAATTTTTCCAGATTCCTTATATTTCTTGCAAGATAATCAAGTGTAAGTTAAATACGTGTACAAACAAACAAACAAGTCAACAAGAATTCATGTCAAATCCAGTCACATTTGAGTTTGATAAAGTTCAGCCCACTTTTGTTTTTCCACATCAAAATAATCCAAAGGAACATTATTAGAACATTATAGCACACTGTGTGGTCACATGACTTTGCTAAAGAGTTTCCACACATTGAACTGAAATTATTTTTTTGCTGCATCACGGGTGTTGTCCGCTGTGATAGTAGTTGGGTCGTTTATACATTATAGTAAAATGAACCAAGTGGTATTTTTCAACTTCGATTATAATTTAATTATTTTAATTTTGAAAGACTTTTCTTTTTGGTTTAGATTGATTAGATTAGAAACTTGCCTCAGAAAGATCATCTGGTTTGACAAGTCGATTCACTGAGTTATCGTTATACCCCTAGATTTTGGGTTGTCTGTTTGACTGAGTTTAATCTTTTTTTTGACACAAGGAAGGTTTTCCATCCATCACTTTTAATCATCAGCATTTCAGCATTTTGTTTATGTTATAAGTTCTATTGATAATTCCTTCACTTGATTCTTTAATAATCGTTGTTGGCCAAATCACTTTAAAGACCCTTTCTGCTAAAAAAAAAACAAAACATGTTTTTTGTGTTTTTAACATGATCTTGTGCTTGTTTGTTTTTGTTGATGATGATGGAGGACATATATGAAGAAAATTAAGATGAAAATTGGATTTTTGAGTGTTTCTTTATTGTAATCGTGAATCTGCAATGGGGAAGGGAATGGGGGCGAGGTTGCTCTGTGCCAGTGGTTCTGCCCAAAACTCAGAGGGGAATGTTTAATGAACTGCTGCCCCTCTGCAGTAACTATGTCCTAGAAAACTACACAGGTTTTTTGGATTTTGGCAAAAAAAAAAAAAGTCATTATCATAATTAAAAGACCACTGGGAAGACTTTGAAAATAGATCCACAGATGATTGGGGTGGGACTTTAAAGCTTTGCTTATATCATACGGTAGGATTTTTCATTTATATTTTAAAAAAGTGAAATAATTGACCAGGGGAAAGAAAGATACAATAATGTTTTTCTTGTAAAAAAATTTGCAGTTAGCTGACTGCTTAAATGAGAAAATAAAAATGCACATGAAAAAGATTTTCACAATAAAGCCTTTATCTATTTTTTTTTTCTTTACAGATCCTCACTCAATTTGTCAGATAAATTCGCTGTTCTAAAAATGTTTTGATAAGGATTGTTCCAATAAGTCAGCATCCGTCAGTTAAAGTAACATGAAGATGGGTCATGTTTCTTCAGCTTCTTCCATTTCACGGCTCTTGTGCATTTAAACCATAACGCTGCTGTTGTGCCCCCATGCAATGGAGACGTGTGGGGAACCAGCACACTTCAGTATTAGTGTGAGGATGAACAAACACCTGAATGAGCTGCTGCTGCATGCTCACTTACCAGGCTATGTGACTGCGGCCACAGCATCAGGCAGCCCCTTGGTTTTTAGCATAATTTCCTCCCAGGACTTGTCCACTTGAAGAAACATACTGTACTCGGCTGGCAGCTGTCTCTTCATGTCTAAAGCTGTAAAAGTTCTCTGTAGACACAGCCAATCTTTTTGGCATGTGAGCCACTCAGACTTGAAAAGAAAGTCAATGAGACAGAGAAGTAAGAAAGAGGCCGTGAGGTGATGGAGAAAAGGTGACTTGAATAAAAATTAAAAATAAAGCAGATGGAAAATTATTCAGAAGAGAATGTCCGTTAAAGCAATCACTTCAAAAATGTATTTGTTTTTCTTTCTTTCCCTCCAGCAGGGGGCGGTGCTGTTTAAAAGGATTTATTTCAAATCTGAATTTGGATCTGAGGCCATAGAGGGTTTTGCAATTCCAGCACCAAGAGGGCGACTCCAACCTGACAGAGCTATAGAAGGCAGATAAAGCTGCCATATCAGCAGAAGAATCACTGCTTCACATTTGAAGGGCACACACAGATTTTTACCAGCGTCAGAGTAAACAGGCTCAGCAGTCTCTGCAGCTTGTCCACTCTGAGCCTGAAAGCTAACACAGAGCGAGACGACGTCACTGGTTCTATGTCGACAATGCTGTCATTCAAGTGTACCTTCACACAAACACAAAAAAGGATCGCAGAAAGACAAACGCCATGGCGGTTTCTGTGTATGGTAAGTGCAGCACATTGCCACCTGGATCTCATATGTGTCTCCCAGGATAAAAGCGTCCCTTGTGTCATGGTAGGAAAGCACAGTGAAGCTTGTTTTCTTCCACACATCTTCAACCTGCAGGACTCAAGAAGAGGTGTTGAACAGCATTTCCTAAAACCACTCTGTATATTTAATGCAAATGTATGTTAATAATGTCTACGGCTGAACATCAGCCTCCCATCCTGCTTTGGAAAACTTGCACTGCGTTGTCCTTCACTCATTCTGGATGGAAATCATGAGAACATGTTTTTTAAGCAATAAATCCAAAAGGGATTGCCGTAAGTACTTCACGAAACACACTTATGACAGAAGAGTAAACTCACACCTTTAACCCGATGGTTTCCAGCAAAGCCTCCTCTGAAATGTAAAAAAAAAGACCTAACATGATGAGATTTTTCCAGAATCCTGATGGACTTAATTTTTAAACATCATGTCATCCTACTTCAAATGAAACAATACAAGCACGAAATCCAGGCTTTGGATGATTAATGGTTCTCCAAATTCAACATAATTAGCAAGAGTCTTCTATCTGAATGCTAGTGCATAAACTGATGACATTTGCTATAGTTTAACACAAATAAATGTATTTATTTTGCATGGGTGGAAAGAGCAGGGGAGCTGATGCTAGTTGTCCTTTAATCCCCTGCATAGATTAATATGTATTTGGATCACTGCAGCTCCAGAACACAAATGAGTAAAAATAAACCTGAGCAGAAAACAGTGCAGAGGCTGGATTGGCATGTTTGGCAGATTTTGTCAAATATTTGGAGGTAAATAAATTACTTATGCATGGCAGCACATTATTAAATGTCAGCAGTTCTTATTTAACAAGTTTCTTCACTTCATTATATAAACACAGTATCAAAAATGGACACTTTTAATGAACCAAAAAAGGTGAAGGGAAACTCTACAGAAAATGTCACACCTTTTTGGTGCTCTAGATGAATTAAAAGGATGGGATTACAGGCATTCCCAAACGAGTAAACTTTCACTTTCAACTGACTTACATACATTCAGAAGACCTGTCACTGAAACAAGCCCACACAAAGACAACAGAGCTTCCATCAGTGTCAGAGGTGATTCATTTCTTGTATTTTCTGTAATGACATCACCAATCACAAGATGACAGCTGATAGATTTTTTTAGATGAAGCCCAAAGTGGCACATAGAAGATTTAGTGCACTAATGCAAACGTGTCACGCTTCCTTAGGTGGAAAGATCCTGCTGTGTGGAGGTAACTTGACTTAGATTTTTGACATAATTAATCAAGATTGAGATTATTTTTCTTTTTTTTTTGTGTTTCCCACCTGCTTACAAACCTCCTCTTCAATCAACTCATGTCAGCTACTGTACTTTAGCGTACAGTAAAGTTGTTATAATTCTTGGGGTATATGTGATACTGTGAGAGAAGGGGTCTTTGCTTTCTTCATCATGAGCCTTGGTCACATGCGCCTGTATTTGGGTTAATCTATTTGGGTTTTTGGGTTGTTCAGGTCCGTGGTTGGTGGTAGAGCTGTCGCATCTTTAAGTCCCACTCTAACTGTGTGTTTTTCTATTGTAAAATTGTTCCCAGTTTTAATTACGATTATGCAGTTTATAGTCCAAATAAAAAAATGGTGTTGCTTTTTTAAGACATATTTTCTGCAGAGCAGCAATAGTTCATCAGAAATTCTCATCTGGGTTGTGGGGTGGACTGTTGGTGTGGAAGTTAGCTCTGGTAATTTCCCATCAGCCCTGTGTTTACACCCTCTCCTGTTAACTTATAGCACCTCACAAGCCCAAGCCAACATTAGCGTAGCCAAACAAAAACAGCAAGCAATTTTAAAGCTATCCGGCCATACGGTTCTGAGCTGGATGGCAGCTCAGACAAAGAAAATGACGACGTTTACAGATCTATTTGTCTGACAGTGGATGCTTCAGAATTACAGCGGAGAAGGGAGACTTTGGCCTGCCCATGGCAGTTACTGACCATGTGTAAATGCTGTGTGCAAGGATGTGTGCAGGTGCTTTGGAACTGCCTGTAACATACCTGTAGATTTCCCACACAAACTATGCCGTTATTGTCTAATTTACTCATTTCTAACAGGCACGCTGCCACCACAGAGCACACACTTGAACTGCACTCACAGGCCCCTTGGCCAGTGTGCAGGTGGTGGGGCTCGTAAACCAAAAAGAAAAATACAAAAAACACGTCTTCGTCTCACCTACTACACCTTTGCTTACCCATGTGTTGTTTAAGTGTTCACTATGACCTGCTGCCTGCAGCATGCCCATGTAAAAAACACATTTTCTCTCTACAGGTTCACAGAGAGGTCTACCATCATACAGTTTTGAAAGGGCCACCAGTGTGACCTGTACAAGTTTGTCCATTTTTCACTTGCAGTGAGCCCATGTCCACCTGTAAAGGCGGTTGTGACCAAAGTATAAAAAGTTGTTTGATTTCCAAACAGGGCTGCAGAAACAAGGCTAACGGCTCTTCTGGCCAGACTTCACAACAAAAATAAGTGGATTCAGATGGAACATGGCTCTTCAGTTTCTGTCGAGCTGGGAAAGCATTCCTGACATCATACTTTTAAAACTTTATCAAATAGACCAATCGGTTCTGCTCCACCACATCTTGGGTCCACAGAAAGAAAGAATTCTGTTTGAGAACATGCCAGGCGATGATTTGGACCAGAATGTGTCACATTTCTGGCCTTGGGGCTTGGTGTCCTGCTGCTTTTATTCAAATATTCGTATCCTAGCTGAGCAGCAGGGTAAGTAAGGAAAACAAGCAAAATACATCAGACCCAAAGGACTGCAGTTTGACACCTGTGATCTGGACTGTGTAAGTGGGGGCCTTAAGTGGAGCCCAAAGGCTAGCTCATAATCTGTGAGAAGCACGACATTTGTCTTCAGTGCCAGGCTGTGAGGGAGGAAGCAATGGTCTTTCTGCACTGAACATCATATTTATGAGGCACAAGTGCAGAACTCCTGTGACGTCCCCCCAGGGCCCTTCTACTGAAGCACATGTCATGTGCACCAAACATTGTCACAGCTAAGCCTACAGCGACAGCATGACAACAACAGCAGAATTTGCTGTTTTTGAGTAGATTTAGGAGGAAGAGAGCCACACGTTTGAAGCACAGAAAAGAGGGTGTTGTAACTAAAAGTTGCTGAGGAAATCAATAAGGAGCCGCGGATGTCTGCTAGAACCAGATCACATCCGGTTCTCTTGCTAGAGACAATTTGGTAGTGAGGTGACAAAAACAAGGTGAAGTAAGTTTATATTTGGTGCTGTAAGAACAAATGGATATTCATTCCGTCTCATAACCGTTCAAATGTTTTGCTTCTTGATGAGTGAAAACCAACATTACGTCTTCATCTGTATGACCCACAAGTTTCCTGAATCAACATTTCGCATAAATTACTTTTGAATTTTTTTTTCTATTTTTACAGAAATGTAAAGTTTACATTATTGACATTTTTCATCTTCTTCAAACTATGGACACTTACTCCTCATGATATGAGCTCCTGTCCACTCTCGTTTCATATCATTTTACTTATTTAGGATCAAGAATACACACATCCACCCATCCATTTTCCTGCAGATTCACAAGACCCCTTCCAGTGACGTCCAGGCAGGCAGTTTACTGTCATTTTGTTAGTCAAGCACACATTGTTTTCATTCATTTGACGGGTTAAATCATTGACTTTGTTGTGATGAAAAAGCAACCAAATCTCATAATTGTAAACACGTGCGTTGCTGTTGGTTGTTACAATAGAAAGAAATCCAGATTCAAGCATCTCATTTTACTGATTTCCACAAAAGGAAGACAGAAAACAACAATGGATTGATGCAGCCAAAGTGTGGCCCTATGATTACACATTTTATTTGTCTTAAAAGTGATAGATATTTAGACATTGATAACATTTGGGTTTTATCCAGTACCGGTATCTAATCTGTTAATTTTAAAAGTGTGCCAGTACTTAAATGGTGCTGGAACCTTTTTTTTTTGTTTTTAATAATGATTAAGAACTCTCCAAGACCCTTATCCACCATTAACCCTCCAAGATTGTCTTGTCATCACAATCTACATTTTATTAGACAGAAGTGTTTTTATTGCTTATGTTAAAGTTCACATGGAATTGACAGACTTTAATTCTATGTCTTCTATGTTTAAGTTTGAAGACGTTCAGCTCAGTTTTGTTCTTTAAACTCCATTATACTTGATCCAGCAGTAAACAGGATGTGGATGAAAAAATGTCAAGAGAAAACAGGAAAACATGCATGCAGCTTGATCAGTCAGTTCCTCATGTATCTCCTTGTCAAATGAGAAAACACCAAGCTCTACCCAAGCAGCCAACGTAAGCTCCTCAGCATTCAGCGGGGCACAGACAAAGGGCTCCAGTGACTTCTGCTGCTCTGGTCTCATACCTGGGTTGCTCAGATCAGTTATCACAGGCAGCTGCAGGAAACAGAGAGATTTTAATTAGATAACACATCGGAAATAAACCTGTGGTAGCATCTTTCATGATTCCCATCTGCTGAAAAGGAAAATTGATTGCTCCGGATCCCTTCCCTTTGTTTCGTGGACTCCACTTTAACCTTTAAACATGGGGCTGTTTGGGGGCAGCCTCTACAGATGCTTGACATGCTTGCAGATTTTTGAGTAGAGCTGCTCAAGGTCCAGTTGCTTCCGTGTGCTCTAAGAATACATACAAAGGAAGAAATGTTTTAGATTCTGTGTGCATGCTTACATGTAAATTTCACAATAGCATCTCACCTTTCACCATCTTTCATATAAAGTGTGGCACACGTGCAGAGACTCTCCAAGAAGCTCCTTCAGCCCAAACTCTGAGTTCAACTTCTGCAGGGTGTCAAATCTAGTCACCTCCATCTTCATTCATTAGCAAAAGAAATACCATTGGGTTGAGTTGTTTATGGACGACATCATTAGAAGGACTTTTTCTTCACTGCCCCAACAGTTCCAACCCAAAAAAGCTGAAAAGAAACTTTGCATTTCTTTTGGTAGGCATTGCAGGCGTTTGGGAGGTCCTTATTCACAACTTTGGCATAAGCTTCATTGATGTCTAAGAGTTCTTGATTCTATAAGGAATATACATATTTACCATGAAAAAAGTACATTTCCGTTACAATACATGTACATGAACACAAGACAGTGTCATTTAGAAGGTCACAAGTAAAAGTACCTACGTAAATAATGCCCAATGAGGTGTCTATTACCAGAAATGAATAGACGACACCCCTGTGTCTTAATAGACGTCTTGTTGGGCATTTTCCCACTTAGACCATGGTCCCTTACAAAATAAACATATTAAATACAGATATTATTACTTTAAATGAGTTATTTTTGCATTTAAATGATACGTGGTATGACGCATTATACTGATAACAGTTACCAAGCCTGAAATTGACCGTGCTCTGCTCCAACTGCTGTATAAAGACCAACTAGTGGAGGAAAGTGATATCTATGCTAAACATCATGTTATGTTCAATGAAAGCATCATTTCACAGGAAAAGTTCACCTCTTTTTACTTGTTTTTGTTCAAAGAAATAAAGTCCAAATGTAGTTTCCTAGATCACTTTGACTGAAGAAATATCCACCATTCTGATCATTAAATTCTGATCGACAAACAAATTCTTTCACTAACTAATTATAAAATTATTTATAGACTTAGATTAAGTTTTTATTAAGCAATATATAAAATATGAGCAAAAAGACATAAAAAACAGACAAACTATTTGTATGAAGTCAACATTGGTGTTGATGGTGAAATGTGGCAGAGATCCTTTCATGTCCGTCATAGAGACATTTGAAGGACAGAGATCTTTTTAATGGACACTCATCAGCCAATCACAAATGAGTATTCACCCAGACCATGGAATAATTCAAAATGAACTAATGATCAAACTTAAACTAAGAAGAAGTTCTTCAAGTACCTGTGACACAGGATGGGTACGTTTGAAACTGGTTTGGTGTTTTTTCACTTTCCAACTCAGAGAACTGCAAAACATCTCTTTGTTGCACGGCAACTGCACAAGTTGGTCATAGTGTTGCAGTGAGATAGGTAAATGTCAAAGGTTGGCCAAAACCCCAAGGCCCTCAGGTGGAGTGGGAATGGAGTATTTGTTCATGAAATTGTATATTTTACAAACTGTGTCCAGCTTCACACCTGTAGCCACAATCACTGAGACAAAGAGTATAGGATAGGATGTGATAGAACATTTAGAATTTAATTTCCAAAAATAAAAGATAGGTAAAACAAAATGAAAGGAAGGAGAAGAAACTGTTTTGGTTTCATCTGTTTGCAGCAAACATATAATATTGAGAAGACTTATGCATCTCAACGTGTCCCCGATCTCCTCCGGTAGTGTGAAGGCATCAGCCAATATTTAACCTTGTCTGATGTTGAACTTTAGTTTTAAATGAGCTTCTTTAACCTCAGAGAGACCAGCATTAAGCTCCCTTTTGGCCTCCTGGACTAGCATACTCGTGAGGACCTGGAGTAGAAGGAAGGAAAAGCATTTCTACAGCTGGCATTTTGTAGTCCTAACAGATGTTTCCAGACCTTACCGAGGGCGCTTAACAATGCTTTGAAAGACATCAAAAACTCTGTTTAGCACAAGTATTACACATTTATTATGGTTGAAAGTGTTTGTTGTGCAGAGTCTGTGTGAAGCACGGCCAGGAGTCTCCAGGAAAGGTGTGCTCTACAGTTACAGAATATTAATGTTGTTTGTGTTTGTTTTTCCTCTCATTGTACCTAATTTTAGCTGTTTCTGCTTGATTGGTTTAGAATCAAATAGTACATTTTGGGTGGGGTTTTTTTTGGTTTTTGTTTAAATAGAATAAAAATTCTCAAAGACTTTCAAATCACTTAGCCAATGTTTTATTCAGCATTTAACATTCAAGATCATAAAAGAAATGTATTTCACTTTTCTTCTTAAAATGGGTGCATTTTAAAGAGCTGAATAAGGATTTGATTCAGGTGCAGCACAACCTCAATTTTCAACAACTTGAAGTCTTTTGAAAACTGAGATTCTGGAGTTGTGTGTTGCATATTGGTCTCATTTTTACCTGGTAAAAGTTTTCAGTAGCTGAAATGTTTTTTAATGTTTTTAATAATGCTCCAAAGTTTCTCTATTGGTAAAAAGACCTGGAATGGAGGATGACCGACTAAGGACTCAGACTCGTCTGGTTTCAAGTCTTCACCTAAATCTCATACAAGCTACGTTAACACCACCCTAACTATGCCAGTTCAATAGACCACTTTGAAAGAAAAGTCCATGTAAATGCTTCATATGTGCATTTTGGTCTTCTGCATTCAAAACTCTTGTGTTCACACTTCATTATGCAAGTTTTTACGACCATTTTTGGGTTCTATGTACAAATGCTTGGCCATTTAACCCGTGTTGAAAGGTTTCTTTCATTTTTAACATTTCATATTGTTTTTTTTCCCAAAATGTTTAATTTTTCATTTTTTGCAATTGTGTTTTGGTTTCTGGAATTTTGTTTTAATTTTTAAAACTTAATAATGTTTTTTTTTATCATTTGTTTTGCTTTATTAATTGTCAACATTTTTGTGATCTTTAATATGTTTTTGTGTTGAGAGCTTTTTTGGTGTGTTTTGGACTTCAGGGTCACTGTAATTTTCACTAAACACAACATTTAAGCTATTTTAAAAACAGTTACCATAACTTTGATCCTTCAGTGACTCAGCATCCAGATCCAGACTCTTAAAGTCTTTGTATATTTTTATGAAATGATCTGCTTTTTATCCTTGGTGGGTTTTTGAGACAAAGAATAAACAGATTAAATCTTTAAAGAGTATAAACAATCAAAACAAAATCATAAGGGTGATGAATATAAGTTTCAATGTGAAGAGAGTAATAAAAAAATAATGATAATAAATTATTTTATAAGCTGATTACAGCCTCTGCCTCTGTTTAAAGTAAGACTTATACGTGCCTTGGTTTTTTTGGTTGTTGGTTCACCCTTTTCTTAACCAGTGTTGCCACAAACTGTTACTCAAAATGTTCAATTATGTAAAATACTGAGATAAAGCAATAATTTGTAATTCATTAAACCCAAATGTTTTCCATTCAGGAATACTGAGGGATGTTGGATGCTGGAAATCATCAAAGAAACAGGAGAAAAGAACATCTTTACACTTATTTTCCTAACCTGCAGGATTGCTGGAGCCCAATCGAAATACTGTTGGGTGAAAGTGGGGTACACCCTGGACAGTTTGTCAGGCCTTTGCAGGTCTTGCCGTATTTTGCCTTGAAATAAACGGATCCCTATAAAACTGCTTCTGCGCAGTAATACTGTCAGGTTTTGCTTCAGGGACCCAAATTACGACAAACTCAGGAGTGCAAGAAAACCAGGTTTATTAAAGCTTTTGACTTGGATTGAGCTATAGAAATAAAACTGAATTGAATTGAATTGAACACTAAGCCAGATGCTTTTCTTTGAGCTGCAATTCTGAAGTCTTTGTTCAGTTTTGACATAAGGGTAATACTGGGGGAACTGGGTGGGTGGAGGGAGGAACCAGGGGAGCGAAGGTGCAAATATCCACATTGGCTCTGCTGCCCAGGGACCGGCAGCCTGAGCAGTGACCCCACTAGCTCTACCGGCCCCCAGGCACTCGCTTGCTCTACCGGACCGATAGGCTGGCTAGTGTAGCAAGCCAGCCCACTGAGCGCCCACTCAAGCCAAAATGGGCAAACATAGGTGGGGCTTCCCCATAGAAATTGCAGACAAACCCAACTGGGGCCCACATATACTTACTGCCTACTTTTTAACCATACAAGGCTCACTTGCCTTTGCTGGCTGTGAATACAATCGATGTAATTAGATAACTAATACATATCAACAGTAGTCTATTAGTTATCTAATAGACATAGATTTCTACCAAATAACTTCTTTTGTAGATGTCTATTAAATATCTAATAGACATCATGTGTCCGGTGGGAAGAAACTACCGTAAATGACTTGTTTACAATGCACAAGGCATGATGGGACTGCAACTTAATTAGCTGTGGGGAAGTCGTCTACTAGAGATCTGAACTGGGATATGTAGTAGACCTGTAAGAATTATTGTCTACCAAATGCAAAATGCATATCTATACAGTAACTGAGCTCTGAAATAGCTGTGATTTAGATATTTAACAAATGTGTCTGTGACTCCATACCTAGTGGGTTTAGGAGTAATTATAAAACTGCTGTGCTGCCATCTTGAAAGATGCTCAGCATAATCAGATCATCAGATCAAACAGATTATTTCATCATTAATGAAAGAATATCGATATTTGTTTCATGAAAATCTGCGATGTGGTATTTTGAGAGAATATTTACTTTTTTCTACTTAACAGAAAACAAGTATAGATTTGGGTCAGGATGTGTATTTATGTAGTCTAGATGTCAAACAGTGCTTATCTTGGCTCATAGCCCAACCCTATGTGAAAATTGACAACATAATCAAGACCCTACAGGCTACAACGATGTGAGCAAATGTAGAAAGGTGGAGATAATTCAGTCTCCAATTTCCAGACCTTATCAAAGGAAGGCTTGCTGTTCCAAACAGCTTTTTTTTAAACCAATCTCTTTGTGAAACAATGTGATAAGAAGCTATTAGGTCAAGCACTAAATTAGCCTTTTCACTCAGACCTTTTAGAACACCTGTAGCCTCACACCTGCAGAACTCTGTCAGAGTCCAGCATCACTGGGATCAGATGTTCGATGCTATTTTCTCTAAGGACCTTATGTACTTTCATTTATACTTATATCACATTTGATCCACCTTCTTGTTTCTCTTGTGAGTTTTTGAAACTACTGAATAGATGCCAGGTAAACATTAACTTACATTTGTCGGTGAAGGTTTGATTGATTGATTGCTTGGTTTATTTTAAGCATAAATTGGACAGTACACGAAAATAATCACAGAATGATCAAACTCATTACTTAGACAATGTAATGCATTGATTGATAGAAAAGAAGAAAAAACAAACAATGAAAAACAAACAAACAAAAACAACGCACTTAGGTCACATTTGTAACATTCGTTAAGTATAGTGGGAACTTCTAATCCCACCCCTTCATAGTTAGTTCATGTCATAGTCTGGCATAGTTTTCATAATCCGGTTCTGATCAGATCTAGTGCAGATTTTTCTGTGCAGATTTTACTGCCCTAGATTTTTAATTATTCTCAAAAGGACATTATTTCATGATTTCAGTGAACTTTTATGTTTATATTTTCTACAAAAAATCTGAAAAATATAACAAATGAGCTTAATTTAAATGTGGGGCAGTGGGTTCTGCCCTCACAAGGGGCCGGTGTAACGTGGTTTGGGTGGCAGTTGGCAGCCCATGAGGGCAACAACAGTAGCACCTGGAGGGGCGTGATTGGTAGGAACGGCTTCCGTGATCTGAACTCGAGCGGTGTTTTGTTGTTGGACTTCTGTGCTCGTCATAGTTTGTCCATAACGAACACCAACTCTGGCTTCATGAGGTACAAATTTTGGTTTTACGTTTACATATTATCAATATTTGTAATGAATTTTTATGTGTAAATATTAACATTTTAGCTCAATAGCTTCCAAGTCATGTGATCAACTGACTCCAAATCAATGCTGGATCAAAGTCCTCTCCTGGCTTCATGAGGTACGCCTGTTGGTTTTAAATTGAATCTATTTTCATAATTTATACAAATTGTTATATTTAAATAGTAGCTCAATAACAGCTTTAAACACATGTCTCTGGTTGAACTATTCCACAATTTATTTTGAAAAGAGGAAGTCAGTACACGCTTCAGCAGTCCCTGCGCCGTACTTGGAGTCCTGCCGCACCCTGAGCAAGTGAGAGGTTAACCCAGACCGAATGTCTGTCGAATATCCAACGTCAAATTAACTTAATTGCATTAAAGAACCTGGACGTTAACAAAAAAAGTGGTTATTAATTCTATTTTTTTGGTAAATCTCATGTTCACGTATCAAAATTTCCTCTTCACAACTTTTTTTCCTTTAATAATTTACAAATTTTTAACCATTTCTAACAGCGTAAACACAAACTTTATAAATAGATATCTTTGAATGTTTTTTATTTATCGCATCGTACGTTTTGTAATGCATTTCCCATTCACTGGCGCTCTCAGTTTTTGTTCTGTGCTAGTTGTATTTTTGCATTTAAATGTATAATTCACAAAACAAAAAATATTTGCCAAACAACAGAAAGACAACTGATAAAAGCAAGCAACACGACACAAACTTAGTGTGTTGATATGACAAAGTTTATTGTGTAAACTATAATTAGGCCAACAAATGAAAGTATTGTTGTCAAAGTGTTTCTGTTTCTATTCTGGCCGTCTTCTTGCGTTGAGCGGTCAAAATTCCCAGCTGGAAATAAAAAGCCATGAATAGGTTAATGGTGGATCATTGATCAAATTACCTTTAGAAGTCAGTCTATGGAAGTTGCTGGTGGTTTACCTGCTGCACAGCAGTAGCTGCCTTCTGTTCAGCCTGTGCCAGTCTTCTCTGGAGACGACTGGCTTTCTCTTGATGCTCTCCCAGCTGCTTCTCATACTAAGACAGTAAAACAAAAGTTACTGATGATAAAACATTGTTTCCTCTTTTTTTGAGCTCCAAAGTTTATTTGGTTGAAATATAAATCCAACTAGACTGCTGTTACCATAGCTATCCAATGTTTAGTTTGTCATCTCCCAATTTTTATTTTGTTTGCTATATAATCTCAAAATGTGTGTTTCATTTATTGACTGTATATGAAAATTGGACTGAGTGAGCCCTTCCCCCTGCTGTTCCAAACAGGACGTGCCTGCTGGTTCCAAGAAGCTAAAATCCCATAGACTTCTATAGAGAAAAAAACAGCTATTCCTCAGTCATTCTTTTTGTCAGAATAACCATTCTTGCTCTGATTTATTTTAATCTCAAGTTTTTAATGATGCTACTTATTTTTTGCAAGTTACTCAAGTTTTTAACTGGACAATCAGGTACCTCAATAAAAGGCTGTGGTGCCTCGCTGGCCCCCCACCTCCAGCGTTTGAAATGTTTAAGTCACTGATTTTTTGTGTAGCCTGCTTTCAAGTGGTAGGGGTGTGGGCTTCCAACAAGCTCAATGACAATTGCTGAGTTTGGTTGCCATAGAAACGACGTACCACTGCTTACTGATGTTGTCTGGTTCCAACATGGTGGCGTCTGAATCACGAAAAGGCAACCAACTTGATTTCATCTCTCTGGAGTCTGAAGTAAACTATTTTCTTTGGGTGACATCTCTTGGTCCCGTTCGCAGATACAGTCCATTTTGAATCAGTTAAGAGTTGTTTTGAGATGTGTGCTGCACAAACCTCCAAAATTGTATCATGGTCTCTTTCCAGCTGCACCTGGAGATCTCTAGAGCGCTTCTTCTGCCGACTCAGCTCTGTTCTACAAAGGACAGCAGAAAATAATGTTGTCAACACCTTCTGTGTTTTCATGTGGGTTAGCGGTCACTCAGAAAGTCAGATACGTCTTTTTTGGTACCCACTGCAAACATAGGTGAAATTATTTTTATGTAGGATTCATTCACAAGAAAATGGACCCAAGAACATTCCAAGATTCTTTTCTCTTTACAAGGTTACTTTATAGAACGTAATGACAGAATGACAGTTAGGTAAAAGGGATTTTTTCTTTGTTAAAATCTGAGCAGCAGCGGAGGCTCTGCACTGTTGACTAGAGAGAGGAAGTCTGTTCATTAGATTAATATTGCTATCTGCTATCTGCTTTATTGTTGTTTTTATTTTAAAAATAGGCTATTTGTGGTATTTTTAATATCCTCTCTACAACCTGAGGTTTCTTAATTTTGGGTATTCTGGGACTGGGAGTGATATGCAGTGTTCAATGTTCCACCACACATAGCAACACTTTGCATTTAGACAAAATAGTTAAACTTTGGTCTCATCTGACCAGAGCTTCTTCTTCCACTCGTTTGCTGGGTCATTCTCATGGTTTATGTCAAACTGCAAACAGGACTTCTTGTGGTTTTCTTTCAACAATGGTTTTCTTCTTGCCACTCTTCCATAAAGTCCTGATGTGTTCAGTTCATGACTGATGGTGGTTCTATGGACAGATTCCTCCACCTGAGCTGTAGATCTCTGCAGTTCATCCAGAGTCATCATGGACTCCTGGCTACATCTCTGATCAGTGTCTCCTTGTTCAGTCTGTTAGTTTAGGTGGACGACCATGTCTAGGTAGGTTTGCAGTTGTGTCATTCTCTTTCCATTTGTGGATGATGGACTGAACAGTGATTCGTGGGATTTTCAAAGTTTGGGAAATCTTTTTCTAGCCTAACCCTACTTTCAATTTCTCCACAACTTTCTCCCTGACCTGTCTGGTGTGTTCCTTACACTTCATGATGCTGTTTTCTCCACAATAGTCTCTTGACAAACCACAGAGACTGTCACAAAACAGCTGGATTTGTATACTGAGATTAAATGACACACAGGTAGACTCTCTGATGAACTCGGAGAAAAAGGGACTGAATACTTTTGCACACTGCACTTTTTAGTTTTTTATTTATGAAAAAATTGGAACTCTTGTATAATTTTCTTTCCACTTCACAAGTGTGTGTCACTTTGTGTTGGTCTTTCTCATCAAATTCCAATAAAATAGATTTATGTTTGTAGTCATAATGTGAGAAAATATGGAGAAGTTCAAGGGGTATGAATACTTTTGCAAGACACTGTAGATGATTAGCTTTTACAACCCGCCTTAGAAAAGTTAGACTCTACGAGTCCAGCCCTTACTTGAGGCCTGTGATTTTGCCTTCAAAGGCCTGAACTAGATTCTTGGTCTCTTCCTTCCACCGCTGAGTGTTTTTCTGCTGCGCTGCAAGGATCCGGGTCAGGTCGGCGCTGGAGCTTCGGCTGCTTTCCTCCAGCTCCCTCACCCGCGCCTCCAGTCCCTGCTCCTTCATGCTGTACTCGTGCTCCATCTGTGAAACCTGGAGGAGGAAAGGAGGAGGAGGAAGTTCAAGCCTACCCATACAAAGCACTTCTAAACCCATGAAGGGAGCAACCACAGCTGACCAAACAAAAAGAAAAAAAGCATAAAATGTGATACACATTGTTGTACAGTAAATAACAGAGGACTAGTGAATCGCTTTCCCAGAAAAAATAATGACATCACAGTGAGTGAAGTTTTAAAATACAAGAAGAGGGGGTCCCCCACAAGCGTGGTAAACATGGGCCGACCAGGCTCCTACTGTTGGAATTTTGGATTGGCCCAGCGCCTGAGGGCAAGGACCAGAACCAGCATCACAAAGACATGGACACCCCGAGGCTCAGATGTGATGTGATCCCCGGCTCACGGTCTTGCTGGAGGACACAGGGATCGTTCTCTCTGCATGAACCGAGGGCCGCCGAGTCCAGAAAGCCAGCACCTAAGGGAAACGGCCACCACTGTGGACGGCCTGATTCCTCCCAACAGGGATGGGGTATGGGAAAGAAGATCAGAGGTCCAACAGTCCTTCTGTAGATGTGTGTGTGTGCGTGTGCTGAAGTGTACATTGTTGTGGCGTAAAGGGTGCAGTAAAAATTGGTGGGTAGGGCAGTGAGAGGACATCTCCTGATCAGGTGCTCACAATCAGGTACCAAGTACCCTTCACTAAGGGGCCCTAAATGTATAAGGTGCAATTGAAACCGAGAGTAGAGGCGTCCTGTCGCCCATGATTGTCTCAGGGCAGGCCTTATCCCGCCAACCCTCTGTGGTCCTAGCTCGAAAGTGGACCGCCTCCTCCCAAAAAAAGCCCCCACCTCCAATAATCAGGGGATCAACAGTTCATTTTAAATGGTGAAAAAGCATAACTTCCATGGCGGTAAGTGGGTGGCATGACCACACTCACTGATTACAATGAGCTCAGTTAACAGCTACTTAGCCATGCCCCACTAATGCAACACAACTGTAAGTAGTGTACCTGGGCCTTCAGTTTGTTGGTCATTACTCTCTTCTACTGCATTTTTGGTAAACTGTGTGAAAAAACAACATAAAAATCATTTTTGGCTTTAGCGGATTTGAGAACTTTTGTGGGTGTTACTGCTTTGAAAATACCAAATGACTGGCGAACACGAGAAGTTGGTTACTATGGCAACATATCTGTAATAAATACCAAAAAACATGTTTGAGTTTGATGAAAAAAAGTTAAGGAATGTCAAGGTTTCATTTTTGTTTGCAATCAGAAATAATTTACTTTCATAGTTGGTTGACCTTGTAACAAAGACGGCTCATTTCTTTCCACAGGATTTATCAGAACACAGTTAAATGAAGCTCAATTGTTTCCAGGACTTTGCACAAATGTAAGTGGAAAACAAGTTGTGATGTTTGGTGGCTGCCTTGCATATTTTTGTCCAATAGTTGCTTTGGAACTTCTGCAGCTCATTCAGATTTGCCCTCAGACCCGTATGTGTGAAAGCACCTTCAGTGGGTCTCAGTCTCATTTATTACACACACCCTTTAAACCTTAACAAATGCACCCCAACACACACATACATTATGTAGGAAGGTGGGACCTCTGATCTTCTGTCCCCTACCCTATCCCTGGCAGCCCTATCCCCCCGCAGAGGCTCGGGCGCTGAGCCTCTCCAAAATTCCAACATTGGGTGAGCCTGGTCGAGCTTGTTTACAACGCTCTTCAGGGACCCCCACTTTTCTTGGTCGTCCTTGTCCTAGGTGGGGGTGGCTGGCCCCTGCCGTGCTCTCTCCAGGATCTCCCCCCGGGGTGGGTGGGCACTGGACAGTTGCCTGGAGCTTGGGGGAGGGTCTTCCTTGAGGGCCCCTGGCTCGTACCTGGGGTGGTGGGGTGCTCGGATCTTCTTGGTGGTTGTAGGCGGCTTGTCTGTGGTGGGGGGCTCTTGGGGCGGGGGTGTTCTTCTTCTACTCTTTCTGTACTCTTGTGCCTCACTGCTCTCAGGTATTGGGTACACATGTACAGGTACTGGCCCCTTACTGCCTGCGCACAAGGGCTGCATGCACGAAGAGTGCAGCATTTGCGCAAGTGCCTGTAGGATGTCTACACTAACTACACTCTGATTGTCTAACAGTCAAGGCACTGAATATGCACTATGACTTGAACAGCACTAAAAGGCTCCATGCACAGAGTGAAAGATTCAGGAGCCATTTTTGCCTGCAGACAGTCTGTATCCTCCTGTAAGGGCAGTTGACTAAGGTATTACCTCCTGTTTGGCTTTCTTTTCAACCATCATGTTGGCTTTGCGCAGCTCCTTGATTTCTCTGTGCAGCTGCAAGGTCTCTTGCTGCAGTTGCAGTCGTTCTTCGCTGACTGAGACGCTGTCGTCGCGGGCTGCAGCCAGAGAGCTTTGCAGCCGCCGCACCTCCTCTTGGCACCGGGACAGCTCCTCACTGTATCTACAGAGGACGGTAAAGGCGCAACACTTGACTTTCTGGCCAGTTAGCCTTCAAGGAAAGCAGAGCTAAGAATTTCTTACTCCATCTCCATTTTCTTTAACTTGTTCTGGGTGGTTTGGAGAGTGAGCAGTGTGTCATCCTTTAATCTCTCTGCATCTAAACACCTCTGATGAAGGGCATCAATCTTCTGGAGCTCAGGCTCTGCTCTACCCTCCTTATAAACCTGAAACAAAAAACCCACATTTAGCTAAACTGCTAGAATCACAGAAATCTGGAGAAAACCTGGGAGCAGGCTTCAGCATTTTCTCTTTTACCCTTTCGAACTCCTCTTCCACAGCTTTTCTCTCGCGCAGGGACCGCTCAATCTGAGACTGTTTGTCTGCACACTCCTAGAAAAAGGTTCAAACCGAGAGGAACAGGGGTCAAAATGCTAAGAGAAGGCAGAGCAAGCATATGAGACTTCACTAAAATACTGTAGGATTTGATGTGGTTACCAACTGCAGGGCGGACAGCTCCTCCATCATTTGATGAATCCGGACGTTGGACTGCTTGCGTGCATTTTCCACCTCATAAAGACACAATACTCAATACCACCACTCCAATCATCTTCTGATGTCTTTTCAAACTGTTCTCTGTGGTCTTTTAATTGTGATTACTTTGTTTTTAGCCAAAATCCAAAAACCTGTGTTGTTTTCTAGGACATAGTTTCTACAGAGCGGCAGGATTCCATTAGAAATTTCACTTTGAGTTGTGGGCAGGACCACTAAAGCAGAGTAATCCTGTCTTCTGTTCCCATCACCTATAACTGAGAGCTCTCAGTAAACATGTTCCACCATTAGCTTACAGCTCCTCACAATCCCATACCAAGACTATCAGTGCAATAAAAATGGTGAGCGCTATTGTAGCTATCCAGCTGTACAGTTTTGATCCAGATTCCAGCTCAGACAAAAGACGTACATGCATCCTCTACAAGTACAGTGGGGATCAAAAGTTTGGGCCCCCCAGGTAAAATGTTCTGCCAATATGCATAAAGAACCCAAGGAAACATTGAAACATCTCCTAAAGGCATCAGTTTACTGATGAGACATTCTTGTAAAAAGTCCTCAGAAGAAAACCTCTTCTACATCCTCACTACAAAATTCAACCTTTGAAGTTCACAAATGAACATAGAAACAAGCCTGATGTGTTTTAGAAACAAGTTATGTGGACCGACCCGGTTCAGATGGAACTTTTTGGCTGCAATGAGCAAAGTTACGTTTGGAGAAGAAAGGGTCCAGAGTTTCATGAAAAGAACCTCTGTCCAGCTGTTAATCATGGGGGTGGATCAATCATGGTTTGGGCTTGTATTGCAGCCAGCGGCACAGGAAACATTTCACCAGAAGAAGAAGAATGAATTCCACCAAATTTTGGACACTAACTTGATGCCATCTGTGAAAAAGTTGAAGAGAGGATGACTTCTACAAATGATAATGATCTAAACACATATTATTAAAAACATCTGCAAAATAAAGGTCATTTCTTTGTTTGATTGATATGCCCTCTGAAAATGATTATTATGATGCAACCAAAATGTTGAAACAAGATTACAATCCCTGCATGTGGATAAGACCACCCACCATTTCGTTCATGTAGCCCTGCAGTCTGCTGCCCTCAGCTGAGCAGGTTCCAGTGTTCACCTGATCAGAACTTCTTTAATGAACACCTGAAGAGCTTTTTATGAACATAACATGAATACGTTGGATTTTTTGGGGAGTTTAAGAAACTTCCGGTGAATGAAACTCAATGGTCACAAGCATACTAACAAATACAGTAAGGCTCAGATTCTATAGAAATCCTGAGATTTCTGAATAAAACCATTTATACTCTGAGAACTGTTTTGTCTAAAAGAAAATACATCAATCATCACGTTAGTTGTCCTTTCTCCCTAAATATTTACTTTTTTGGATCCATTTAATGTCGTTTAATGGATAACATTAATGTCTGAAAGTTTGCAGACTGAGCAGGAAATGCCCTGCAGCGTCTGAACAGAGAATAAAGCTGGACATGCCATTTAAATTCCATCTTTCGTGCTTAAAAGTCGAAGTGGTTTTTACATCCTCAGGTAAGTCAGTGTTCTCACTAACACTCACAGACACTTTGAGGATTAATTCTTTATTACACATGCTTGGCTTCACACTGAATGCCTTTGAATAGGGATGAGGGGAGGAAAGGAAATTAAGGTTAAAAAAAGTGTCTGGCTTTTGCAGCTATTTTAAACTAAAGTCCATCTCACTGACAAAAGTACCTGGAAGGTAATAAAGTGACTGCACGAGTGTGCATGGCTTGCAGAAAGTCTGAGGCGTGGCTCAGATTCTCTGAAATATCATCATCTTGGTAAAGGCCAGTCAGAGGGTAAGATGGCAGCCAGCGCTTTAGTCACACCACGCTGCTTTAACAGGATTAAGCAGTTGAAGAGCTTGATGAAGAAGACTCAATAATCAAGCATTAATCATCACGTCTTTGGTTGAGGTTGCACAGGATGAAAGTGCGCTGCTTTGCTTTGGGCTAGATGATTCACGTGTTAAAAAAAAAAAACGATTGGACTAAGTCACCTAAGAGGCCGTGGCTCAATGTAAAGCTAATTAAAAATCCAAAAGTCTGTGGTTTCATCGTTTGATCTTTAGGAACGGGATCTTAAAAGGGAAGCACACAGCATTGGCATTTCAGTTCGTGACTAAATCTGGTGCTTGTAAAGAATGCTGTGACTTACTTCTAAGCTCATAAGCAGATTTTAGCTATGCCCTGATATATTCACACAGCCATTGTACAGATCTTCACCTCCTTCCTGGTTTTGACTGCAGCCTCCCGGATGAAGAGTCTGAAGGCTTCCTTGGTCTTTTCCAGTTCGTCTGTCTTCTGTTTTTCTCTTAGAAGAGCCTGTGGGGTGAAACAGCAACAATTCAAAGGTGAAGCTGTGAGAAAGCCTTGCCCACCTCTCAAACACGCTAAACAACCTGGTCCTTCTGCAGTGTGGCCTCCTCAGTAAGCTGAATGTTCTCTCGGACTTTAGACAGAGCTTCATGTTTCTCCTCGTCTAAAGTGGTGCAGCGGGCCTGGAGTTCCCTCACCTTCCTCTCCCACACAGTTTGCTCTCTGTGAACCGCCTCTGCCTCCTGGGAGGCAGCTTTTAGCCTGTTAACAGTGAGGACAAGTGGAAATCAAAGAACTCTTGGCTTTTTGACACTAAAACCAGCAAAGAACTCCATGAGTTTATCTAAGAACAGCAGTGTTAGGGTTTTCAGAAATCTAAAACGGATTCCGGTTTCACAGCAGTTAAGACTCATATAGACAAAGCAGCCGGCTAAAATGTACCCGGACCACCTCACTTTCATTTAGTTGCTCTTGTCTGAACAGATGTTCATTGAGTCCAAGGAAATCTGTGATTGGAGGCTGTCTTCTATTTCCATCCAAAACGTAAGGAATGATGTTGTATTGTTCTCTCTCTCTTTCGCTTGCATGCACACACATACACACTTTAAAGAAGGAAATATTCTCACCTGGTTTCTAGTTGGTTCAAGGTTCCCTGAAGCTGCTGGAGTCGCCTGTCTGCCGCACTCTCACGGCTCTGAGCTTCTAACAAATCTTCCTCCTGGACAATTGATTCAAGGTTGAATGCATGTTGGACAAAATAAGAATCATTTGATAGAGACTTCATGGATTTGTGGGTACAAAACCCAACAGCTTTGATCATATTTTAATGTGAAGCAGAGCAGAAAGCTGTTTTTTTTCCATGTGACTTTGTTCAGCTTTTTCAGGTCATTGAATGTTTGTTTCAACCCTAAAATGTAATAATTACAGATTTTCCTCCTTTACCTGCCAGCCTGACACTTTCATTAGGAAGTCTAAAATGTTGCGCTGAGCAGCTGAAAACACCAGTGCTGCACAGTTTTTACATGTTTACACTAATCTATAGATCTGGCAAATTGAACTACATGTTTATATATTAAACTCCTTTGTTATTCTCCTGTTGTTTAGTGGTAAATGAAATGGTGAATGCGTTTAAGACTTTGATTAAAAACAAGTAGAACATTTTTACTGAGCATGGAATGTGAATAGTTTCACATTACTTAAAGCCTTTTAATATGCAAAACCTGGATGTTTTAGAAAAAGTCAATGCATGATTCCATTTTTTTTTTTCCCAATCACCTACCCGTCTCTGAATTTGTTCCTGTAGATTCTGCAGCAGTTTGGTCATCTCCTCCACTTTGGCCGTGGCTGTCTTCAATTCTGCTTTAGCTTTTCTATGACAGTGAAAAGGGGGTAAAAGTTTAGGCAAACTGACGGGATCTTCACTGCTGTCTTCAGGACAGATATCCACACTGACAAAACTCTCACTCGTCACACAGGTTTATTTTAAAATTCACCTTTCTTTTGGGAGTTTCTAAAACTGCTGCTCTGTAATATTCTTTTTATTGACTTAATTAAATGCATTGACATCTATGTTGGTGCAATGATGGAACCAACAGGAGAGGACTCACCGAACGATGTGGCGTCTAGACTAGCTGATATAAGAACTTGCACCAGCTACCTCTGGTAACAATAGTCCAGCTGGAGCTGAGCTGAGTTTGGGAAAATGGGGTCTTCACAGACCATGAATGTGCTGCAGTTTAATGCAGATTCCAGTTCAGCAGGTTTTTATCAGTCATTTCTGCTTGATGATACCACACATGGATAGAAGAAACCAGAGTTTTAAAGAACACCTGAAACTATACTTGGAGTAAAAGTACAGATACCTTACAGTAAAAATTACTCCATTACAAGTTACAAGTTACCAATCACGAAAAGACTTGAGTAAAAGTATAAAGTATGCAATTTTTAAAGAACTTAAATATTTTACTCATACTAAATGGCCCAGAGAACACCAAGAAATGTGAAAAACAATAAACTGTTTCTTTATGAAGTTTTATTTCCTAATATTTATAGAAATGAAATTTTTAATATTTCAAAATGACAGAACAAACTAGATTAAAAAAATAGAACAAAAAGTCTCATATGTTCATATAAGGCACAAACTATTTTTTCATTCATTCATTCGTTCAATTTTTCAAACAATTTTTAAAAAAACAAAAAAGGAAAGTAGTAAAATGTAGTCAAGAGTACCTAGCTACAGGTAAAATAGCGGATAAACCCGATGGCTGTGATTTTTTATTTGAACCAATAAGGCGGAACATGAACGTCGATCACTGACGGCAACACAGAGAAGAGTTCCCGCTGTGGGGGCAGAGCTGAACAGAGCTGTCTGTTACTAGAAATCCAACAACGAGGAAATCTTTTTATTTTATTTTGTGATGGGGGTTGACATGAATTTTCTAGAACAACGAGCATTGGTGTTGACTAAAACTTGCAGAACCTCTGCGGTTCACCCCGAAAGTCCCGCCTGCCACCGTTACGGCAGCAGCTCAGAGTAGACGGACACGCCTCCACCTGAGAGCCGAGCAGCCCACCTGAAATCCAGCTGGATCCAAAACTCCAGGAACATCTCTTATATCATTCTTTACAAACACAAGTAAAACTTGATTAAAAAAAACAGAATTAATTAGTAAAATTAATAGTTTTTGCGGTGAAACAGACTCATTCTTTAGCTAAGATAAGCTAACGTCAACACAGATTTTAAAATAATTCAGATAGCCTTAAAGTAAAATACAACTTCCATTTTTGCCATCCATCGGCTCTATCAGGTCTATCCGCCATTTTGATGCGATGGCTTCATCACTGGCTGAAGCCACGTCACTACACCTGGAACCAAGCAAGCTGGTTGCTAATTCACGTTCACGTGATTTAGCTCATTAATAGCATCCAGTACCTTCAGCGCCCTGCCGACGGCGATATCGTCTAATCTGCCCAACAAACCAGCCATGTTAACGTAGATAAAGATGCAGACTTCTTGTGCACAATCACAATGTAATGAGTAATGGTAAGTGTCCATTCAATTGTAGTGGAGTAAAGAGTACAAATATTTAATCAAAAATGTAGTCAAGCAGAGAGTAAAAGTTGCTAATATTTTTGATACTGAATACAAATACAAAGTAGCCAGAAAAAAATACTTAAGCAAAGTAACAAAGTACTTTACACCACTAGAATAAACATCAACTGATGCTTCCATCCTAAATGGCAAAAAAGTGGGCTATCAAAGCAGAAAAAAGCTTCAAGTCAACAAACTTCAGGTTGGGCATCATAGAAAAAGGTCTCAGCCGTCAGAGATCTCAAGGACAGAAAACCTCAGAATAGAAAGCTTTGGAAAACGTAGTTGTTAGCATTTTTGGTTTATAATGACACCTGAGACTGGAAGGTGAAGGACCCTCCCGTCAGTGTTTGTTGAAGGGTAGGCTTGTGGAGATCAGATATGAAGGTGTTGCGTACTCGCCTAAAGCGTCACAGCCTGTAATCTGACACAGCAGCCCCAGGAAGATGGAGCAGAGACTTGAACAGCGATGCGTTTGGCTAACTGAAAATAACACTTGCTGCAGCACTTTGGATTATCTGTGCAGGTCAGAGTCCTATGGCAGATCACTGCAGAATGTAGGAGAGGTCAAGTACCCAGGATTCATGTTGGGTCTGATCTTTCTGAAGATGTAAAGGAAGACCAGAACAGAGAAAGAGACTTTTAGAAAAACACATTCTTTCTGAGGGAGAACTACCAGACCTCCAATGGTTCCCGGCTGCATTTGTGACTCCAGCTTCCTGCTTCCTCAGCAGATCAGTTAAATGCAGTACAAAAACCTCACCAATTAAATTCCACTTTGACTTTAGCAGCTTTGAATCATTCAAGTCACGAAGAAGTTGATTCTTTGAAGTTTGATTCCGTTTTTTGAACACTGTAACCGTGACTCCCCCCCTCAGCCCTGAAAACAGTTCAGGACTGCTAATTGGAGTGGGAGCTCCAATACCACACAAGCATCACTTAGTCTGTGGTGCAGTGGAAAGGGCAGTCGGCCTCTGATCTGAGGATCGCAGGTTCGATTCCTCCCTTGCCCTCCGATGTGTCGAAGTGTCCTTGGACAAGACACTGAACCCCACAATGCCCCTAATGGCGCCAGTGTTTGGCAGCACAGCTGCCATCAGTGTCTGAATGTGTGTGTATGAATGAATAAGACTGTAACTGTAAAGCGCTTTGGGCCTTCAATAAAGGTAGAATTTACCATTTACCATCTGTTTAAGAGAAACAGCAGTGGAAAAGCAACAACGGATTTACAGAAATAAATGGGGAAAAAAGGCTGCGCCTTACTAACCTTTGGAAGAAATGCATGAACAAAAAACGTTAATGCGCACTCAAAAACAGATGTGCTTTGAATTTTTTTTTAACATAATCATTGAGCTACCACTGCTATGTCCTGAATGCGCAACACCAGCGAATCATAACTCAGTAAGTTTCCACACTTTCCCAAAAGATGGTGAGTTAAAGAAGAAGTCATTAATAATCGGCGAGATTGCTTTTATTGTCATTTTCTTCTGATCACCCGAACGAGCCGTCAAATCCTGTTGAGAGCAGGAGTTTAAAAACCCACTCCAATGAAAACTGTGTTTTTAGTGTTGTTAACATATTCTTGTAGCTCCACTACAATTCGGAATCATCCACTTACAGACAAATAGATCCATGTACAGTCTTCATTTTTCTTGTCTGAGCTGGTATCTGGCTCAAACTGCACAGCTGGATAGCTCTGATTTTGCTCGCTGTTATTTTTGTTGCATCACTAAAGTTATCTTGGGCTTGTGAGGGGCTAGAGGCTAGCAGGAGAAATTGAAGACAAAGTGTTTACAATCTACTGATGGGAAATTAGCGCAGCCAACTTTCGCATCAACAGTCCCACCCACAACTCAGAGGTGAATTTCTAATGAGTTCCTGCTGCTCCGCAGAAACTATGTCTTAAAAAAACGATACAGGTTTTGGATTTTGCCTAAAAACAGCCTAGTCATGATTAAAAGACCACAGAGAAGGACTTTACGATACATAAAATGTAGTTGGAGTGGGACTTTTAGAGGAGCTTTTTTCTATAATTATAAAAGACCCTCTGCAGTGCTGTTTCATGCTTTCAGCTTCTTTCATATTTGAAATTAAAGGTAGTGAAATTAAGTTGACAGAAAGTGTAAAGGTGAATAAATCTTAAACCGGCGTTGAGCTAAGTTGAGCAGTTCTTCTTCCATGTACCAGCGTGTGCCATAACTCTACCAGACAAATGCTTTTGATTCATCTCCAGTTGAAAACCTGGCTGGTAAATGGAAGGGCAGAGGGTGCAGTAGAAAGGGTGTCATGGAGCGGCTCTATTGCTATGCATTAACTATGAAACGAGGCTGCTTCAAAGCTCTGCGATATTAGTTACCTGAACTGGGTGTGGAGCTCCTCCATTTTCGAGCTTTGCTCTGCCACTGTCTTCAGGAGCTGCTGGCTCGTCTGTGTGTGGCAAGAAAGACACGACTTCCATTTGTGTTGCATAATGTCAAACACTCTACTATGTCAAAATCAATTTTCACTCTAGAAAAGTATATGAAAACTTTCAATCTTCCTCCAGTGAAAAGCCACAGGAGCTCCTGTCAGTCAGCCCGTCTCACCGTCGAATAAGACTGTTTGCATGAACAGCCAGTCAGGGGAAGCCCGAGGCTTACCCAGTCATTAAAAATGCATTAGAGAGATATAATATTACTATACTATCTGCTCACACGCTGTAATGGGACCAGAGTTAGCAGCACATTAAGTCAGGTATTGCTAAACAGATCCTGATCCAAAGCAATCAAAGACAGCAGGTGACACAAAGTACTGTGCACTGAGAAGAGGAAAAATACTTTGAGGATTACAGAAGAAGCGGACAGACATTTATGCAAGAGGACAGTTCTGGTCTGAGGGATTTAGAAACCAATTCACTTAGTAACGAGACTAATTATTAGAGGAGGGTTCATTTCGGAAAGTGCATAGCATTTCGATCCTGTGGCTAATTGGAAGGCAGTAATATTACACGCTTTTAATTAAGCTCTACTTACTGATTCCAGCTTCTGATTGGCCACTTGCAGTTTATAAGAGTGCTGCTGGAACTGAACAAGCTGATCCTGTGATGGCAGAGAAAAAAATGGGGAATTCAATAGTATTTAAGAGCTGGTAATTACCTCCTGCTTATAGGGAGTATTGACTGAGGCAAATTAACTGTAATTAACATTGCTGCTAGAATGTGTCTCCAGCTAGTGGTGGAAGAGTCCAGTCCCAATCAGTGTTGCCAGATTGGACGGTTTCCCACAAGTTGGGTGGTTTTGATTCTGAATTTGCGGGCAAAAACTGCTTTAAGTGGGTGAGCATAATTTTGGCGAATTTGGGGTCAGTTTGGCGGTTTTTCATTCCTAATTGAAATATGTTTCAACCAGGGATATGCGATCACGGGAGGCAGCTCAGCCTGTGCCTCACCTGTTATCATTACACCTGCCATTTATTTTATCATTGCATTTTGTAATGTTTCCACTGATCTGACCTTTAAATATAATTTTTAAGTTGAATTCTAATAATTATAATCCTAAAATTCTCTGTATTTTACATTTTCCCTGTTCAATTACAGTATAGGTAGTGAGGTGATGCAATACCAAGCCCTGCCTCCCGACAGATTGCACAACCTCATGCAAGCGTGGTTGAATCCGTGCCTTTGATTTATTCAGTTAAATGCAATACTTTTTTAGATACATTCTAGACATTTTTATTATGTGTCCTCAGTTTTTAAAAATTAAATCACTGTAAGACTTGTCACATAGACATTTGCCTATTTAAAACCAGGAAAAGCAATGATGCAAAAACAATTTGCACTTTTAATATAATTTGTGTTTTTTTCCCATTCCTTCTTCTTTTTTATTGTTCTTGATGTTTGAGAAAGAAGGTGGGCTTAAGCACTTGTTTGTTCTTCAGTGGTTGCTAATAAAGTTTGACAGGAGTCTGTTTTTTTGTTTTGCTATGACTGACTGAAAATGACGGATGTAATACCAGTAAAAGAAGTCTCAAAGTTGGGTTTTCAATCAAACAGGAAGTAATAAATAATGTACGGATAATTACTGCTAATTACAGCTATTTAATCACTGATTAACTCTTTTTTTTAGAGGACTTTTGTGCTGGAAAACCGTGACTACCTGGCAACACTGGCCCAGATGTATAGCGGCATGAATCCAAAAGATATATCAGCTCAAACGGAAATTAGAGCTTGAAATCACTGACAAAATCCTGAATTTATTCCATTTGATTTTGAAATGTCAACATTCAATTTAGTATATGACTCCAAACAAAATCCATTAAATACCTTAAAATAATCTTAAAAATGTTCCTTTCAAATAAAAAAAAAATTATCACATTGGTCATACAGTGGGCATTTGAAAGTTTGGGCACCCCAGGTAAAATGTTCTATTATTGTGCTTTAAGAACCCAAGGAAAGACTGAAAAATCTCGTAAAAGCATCAGTTTACAGATCAGAGAAAGTACTAATGACATCTTTTTAATATCTAAAAAAACTGGCTTTATTTCCATCATTTGCCCTTTCAAAATAACACAGAACAAAATCATAGTGTGTGCAAAACTTTGGGCACCCTGCAGAGTTAGTACCTTGTACTGCCACCCTTGGCAAGTATCACAGCTTGTGAACACTTTCTGTAGCCAGTCAAGAATCTATAGCAAGTCTCAAGCCTGATGTATTTTAGAAACAAGTTCTGTGGACCGACCCGGTTCAGATGGAACTTTTTGGCTGCAATGAGCAAAGCTACGTTTGGAGAAGAAATGGTCCAGAGTTTCATGAAAAGAACCTCTGTCCAACTGTTAATCATGGGGGTGGATCAATCATGATTTGGGCTTGTATTGCAGCCAGCGACACAGGAAACATTTCACCAGAAGAAGAATGGATTCCACCAAATTTTGGACACTAACTTGATACCATCTGTGACAAAGTTGAAGAGAGGATGGCTTCTACAAATGATAATGATCCTAAACACACCTCCAAATCCACACTGTCTTACATTAAGAGGCAGAAACCGAAGGCTTTGCTGTGACCTTCCCAATCACTTGACCTCAACATCATTGAAAACCAATGGATACACCTGAAAAGAGCAGTGAGGAACACACATCCCAGAAATCTGAAAGAACTGGAAGACTTTTGGTAAGAAGAACGGCTGAAGAAACCTCAAAAAAGAATTGAGAAAAGAATTAACTCTTGGCTGCTACAAAAAGCCTTTACAAGCTGTGATACTTACCGAGGGGGCAGTATAAGGAACTAACTCTGCAAACTCTCCAAACATTTGCACAGGCCATTATGTTGTTTTCTGTTATTTTAAAAGGGTAAATGACGGAAATGAAGCCTCATTCTTTGGCATGTTAAGAGAATATCTCATCTGTAAACTGATGCCTTTAGGAGATTTTTCAATCTTTCCTTGGGTTTTTTATGATATTTATTTATGATATTTATTTATTATAGATATATATTTATCTATAATAGATCATTTAAACTGGGGTGCCCAAAACTTTTGATCCCCACTGCATAAACTGACCAAAGTTTTGATTAAAAACTAGTTCTAGTCTGAATGATCAGCTTTCTGAACCCAGCGCTATATCGATAGGTGTGTGCTGAACCTTCAGCTGCTGGCTCTCAGCCTCCTGGGCTTCCTTCTCAGAGATGGTCTGCTGGTGGACCTGCTGCAGGCGGTCCAGCTCCTGGTCAGCTGTCTGCCAGAGTTCCATGGCCTTTATCCGCTCCTGGACTCAAACACAGACCACCTACAGTCAGTCCATTTACTGAACCACCATGTTCTGCTGTGTGCACACCAGACATCTGTTAAAAGTACTCCTGAAAGCAAAGACATTTCCAACATTTTCTCAAAGGGAGAAATCAAACTCATATTTTCTGATCCAGCATCCAGGCTTAGTGACAGTTCCAAACATGCAACTGTACCACGATGTGTGAAAGTGGTCTGTTCTGACCAATTTTTTATTTTAGTTCATGTTTGACGGAGAGCAGTTTCTTCCTCCTAAAAGTTACAGCTTGTTGTTTTTGTCTTTATTACTAATGTGGACTATTTTATAAATTACCATAATTGTAGATCAGATTTCCAAACAGTGGTGGTAAATTTAAACGAGAAAATACAATATTGTGATGGAGACAAAACACATTTCAGCTGAGCGACTAATCTGTAAAAGTGAGAGCCACTTGCTGCTTTTCTTCTAATCTGTGCTCACACCCACCAGTTCTTATCACTCATCTGGCCCACAGACACATAGGACAGGAACACAGATATCAGATTCAATAAAGCGGAGTGTAATATATCCCTCCAGCCATCGCACATCCACGCGTGGCGCTCCAGCCTCACACGGAAACCAAGCACATTTGCACATGAAGCAGAACAGCTGTGACCTTGTTACTCGGCTCGTTTTTGCCAAAATGAGAGCTGAGGCAAACGAAAAGTGCTCTGCAGCAGTCTCTAGGCCAACACTGATTTTTTGTTTTAATATTTAGCCTCCACTCAGCTCCTTCCTAGAGATTAGTGGATTGAGTCCTCCAGACTTTCAGAAAGCCATTTGGAGCTTTTCTTTGGCCACTAGCTGCTGTCTAACTCATTTTTGATTTTCGTCCTTGGAACCGATCATGTTCAGTCTGGCTTTTTGCTTGTCAGGCTCTTAAAAGTGTCTTCCAGGGCTTAATAAACCACAATTAAATTAATAAACCTGATTATTTTTCAGTTAATTTGGTTTGAACGTTTCTTAACACATTTCCATCAACCTGTGGGCCGTTGGAAATGGACGAACAAGCTGCTGAAGATGCCCAGCTGGAGAACCCAAACCAAAGCCTCTCTGAGGCTCGCATTGTTACCCAATTGGAGCTGCAGATGCACAAACCTGCTCAGACAGCTGAACTTGTTCTTGGAGGTTCCTGATGATGGCATCCTCCTCCATTGTGCTGCCGCTCATCCCTGAAGCTACAGGCAAAGAATGGAGCTGCTTCTCAACGGATTCTCTGAGCTCTGCATGCAACCTGGTAGAGATGGGACGTGTCAGCAGATGTTTTTTTTAAGAAATAACTTAAAAACTGCAAATAGTTTAAAGCAAGTCTAAAAAGCTTTCATATTTTCTGACATTTCTGTTTGCCATATTGTTGCACACTGCTGAGCCCCCAGCAGGAGTCTGTCAGAGCTTTTATCTCGTTTTGTCTGATATTTGTCTCCATTGTCCATCCCTTCAACAGCCATCCTCTACTCTATATTTAGTTGCCTCCCATCAAACAGGGCCCAGGAGGTGTTGAAGCTCACCGTGTCATGTTTTTTTTTTTCCAAATGTAAAAGTGTGTTGAGCTGCACCATCACAGTGGGGTAAAATACAAAACAAAAAAACCCCACAAACTTGCATCTCTTGGGCAGTGGTAAATAACGAATAACGAAAGATTTTACAAAACTTTTAAATCACCTGATATACAACTCATTTTTGATCACTGGTGGAAGTTTTACGAACCTAAAAAATGTGAGAACTAGAAGCAATAAAATGAGATGAATGCTCTGGAATGTTTAACGTGAAGTTCAGCAGATAGACAGAAGAAGAGTCGAATCATTAATTCAGAAATAAAACTCCTCAACAAACAAACTCCTGGCAGCTTCTGCAAATTTTTAGAGGAGAGAAGACAAACTCAGTTCGCTGAAGAAATCCTGCCATTGAGCAAGTTAGGTTTGATAGCTAGAAACCCACTCTAATGAAAATTGTGTTTTGATGTTTGGGATTCTGACCCGGAACCTTCTAACTACCTTCTGCTTCTTGTCACATCCTAGGTGACAACAGTAACCACAGCACCACCACCAACAACCATCCCAAAATAAATTCTAACAAGCAAAAAGGGCTCTGCTTGGTAGAAATCCTGCTTCTTTCTCCAGGGAAACTGTTTTTCACATTTGTGAAACTTGTTTACCTTTCGTTTTCTTTCACCACCCTCTCCAGCTGCACTTTGAGATTTGTTAGCTGCTCCTGTTAAACAAGACCAGAAATTATGGCTTTAAATAACTTGGACTTCCTTTTTTTTGGTTGTTTTTGTCCAGAAATCTTGAACCTGGTATTTCTGCAGCCGCTCAGTCATGTCAGCAATGTGTTGATCATACTCTGCTATCAGAGGAGCCATTAGACTGTGAACCAGAGAAATGTTAGGTGTTAATTTCATTTATTTCAGAAGAAGCCTCCTGGTATTTCTTACTTGTTTTTTACATAAAGCTGCAGACTGCAGGGTTTTCAGTTTTATTAATACAAGTAAAAAAAAAAAAAGCTGCTTAACAGACCTTCTGTCTGTGAGCCAAGGTGCAGAACTCTCAGGCCGCCGAGCATCTTCAACCTGCTTGACATGAGACACACGACAATATAGATTACGGTTTCCAATTCTCTACTTAATACTATCAAATCTTCAGTCAAACCAAAATACATGATAACACAAAGGAGGATCATTGAGAATTACTGCCATTCATCTCCTCGTTTCCAAGTCCATTTTTTTGAATACATTTTGCTTTTTGTAATGTTGCTAGGAAACACTGGGACAAACACCTCAGTCGGTTCCTCTGAAATTTTTCCACTTTTCTCAACCATTTTTCTCATTCATCCATTCAAAGTGACATTTCCAGCTCCTATTGAACTATTCTTAAACCAAAATAGCTGTTCATCGCCACAGAGCCACTCTGATGAAAATTGTGTTTTTTGGTGTTGTTACCATGTTCTTGTGGCATTTTTCCCAGAAAGGAGGACATATATAAAGAAAATTAAGATTAAACCTGCATTTCTGAGCTGCAAGCTCCTTTCATTAAAAATCCATAAGATGCTGTCCGCAGAATTTTTGATAAAAAAAAAACCTATGTGTAAAATGTCTTGGCTGTCGTTGGTTGAATTACGTTTTAAGCCGTTGCAAACCTGTGGCAACACTGTCGTGTCACCCTTCTGTGCTGCTAGGTCATTTCTATTTGTAAATAAATAAACAAGCAAACAAATAAATAAATAAGTTGACAGTGAGGGTCACCACTTCCAGAAAAAGTGGAAATTGACGTATTTTTTCAGTGAAATATAAAACAGTGGTGTTTGCTAAAAAGGCCAAGATACTGTGTCTGTCTTAAACCTTTCAATATCAAGGACTACCAGACAAGACAAGCTAACTACAACTAGATAAACAGGAAAGAACGGTGCAAAAATGGATAGTAAGTTTGGTAAAGATGTACTCAGATGCAGTTGTCTTTTATGTGAAGAAATAAAAATTACGCCTTTGTAATTAAATGTTTATTAAATACAACAAAGAATGTCCGACCAAATGGTAGGGCTTCAAACAAACCAAATCTGGCCCTCTGCAGAAAGTTTGGACACCCCTTGGTGTGAACAGATGAGTGTCGGGAAGTGTGGCCGGGCTTACTGCGTGCAAACAATCCTGCTCAAAACTCAGAGGTGAATTTCTAATAAATTCCTGCCACTTTGTTCTAGAAAACAACACATATTTTGGATAAAAACAGCATAATGATATTTAAAAGACCAATGAGAATATGGGAATGACAATAGATCAGAAGATTATCCGAGTGAGACTCTAATGTTTTACCTGAGAGGATGTAGACTGAGGATGGCGTCCATCCTGATACTGCCGGAGAGAAGAATTTAACCTGCGCACTGGAAGTCAAACATCATCAATGCTCTATAACCTTTATAGATTGACAGCTATCATTTGAAGAAACAAAAATCATAAAGTAGTTCTGAAAAACAATGAAGATTTATTTTAAAAATAGCCAGTCAATGGGAATGTAAAAAAAATGCTCCAAAACAAAGTAAATGTGAAAGTTTGTTGTAGTGAGCTTCAGTTTTTGTTCTTACCTTGATCTCGCAGGAACCCAAGTTCTGCCTCCATGCTGGTGAGGGACTCTAAATCACAGCAGACTTTCTGTCTGATAGTTAGGTGGTAGAATGATGATCTGGGCGTCAAGTAGACACACACACCGCCTGTAAACAGTTACGGTTTCACAGCAGCCTGCTGGTGGTGCGATGCATTCCACAACGTAACCAACTGACTTCATTAGGAACCTTTCAGAAACTCATGACGAGTAAAACTCTCCGTTGAGGACACGTCCTGACTGCTCTGCTGACGTCTGTATCTGAACTTGCACAGAGGCAGACCGGTGACAGCATTTGCTAGCTACAGCTGCCGTTACGACCCATTAAAAGACAACCGCATTGTATAGTAATATAACAATACACAACTCACAAAACTAGTTACATAACTGTTTTAAATACATAAAAGAAGAAAGTTTACTTTTCTCACTTTGATAGGCGTTTCCACAGCTTGTTTTGAAACAGACAACAGCCAATGGTGACAACTGTGTGCACCGCCAAATTACTTCCGTCTGGACATCAGCAAAGCCCAGTGAGTAGTTCCGGTCAAAGACGGGAAGCAGCCCAGAATGCACCAAATAAAGTCAGTAATGTCTTTAATTTATAAAACTTTGTTTAAAAAGCATTTTGACTACTTTATTAGTGAAAAGCTGTGGTCTTTCACTGTTGTTAAAACACTTATCAGAGTCAATGTGATTATACTTTTAACTGGAAACAGTGTATTTGTTAGAAACTCTAAATTGAGTGGGTTTGCTGAAGAATGTGTAATTATGGTTGAAGCTCTACTTTCATATCAGCCTCATTTAGTGGTTGGACTAATACATTTACAAGCAAATAAATTCCTGTAGTTACTGAATGACAGAGTTTTGATGGAAGTAGATAACGAAAAGCTTAAAGGTAGAGATTTCCGTGTGACACAGAAGAGCAGCAGCATTGTTGTGTGCACAAACAAGCTTTGAGACCATGGCGTTGACTCATGGACTTGAGTTTTTAACGCTGCTTCACCTTCTGGTGTGCTGTGAATCTCTGTAAGTGTTGGCGCTGCATGTCCTCGCAACACACTGCCTGCCTGGCTGACCTCTGACCTTTCTGCTCTCAGATCTTTACCACAAATGGAGTTCTTCATCAAGCACACCTGGGACAGCAACCCTGTGGACCACAACCCCATCGGGGTGGTCTTCTCCCCTGGACTGGGTGGGTTGAAGATGTACGTGTATGGTCCATTCTTCAATGACCCTGCAGCTCCTGCTGGACCCCCCAGTCAGGCCTTCCCTGGACTCTGGGACTATGAGGGTATGTTAACCAATGGTGCAGCCTAACTGTTCATTGTTTTTTGTCCGTTCTACCTGGTATTAAAAATAAAAGCTTCATGTTCATATTAATTGCTAAGCATACTAGTACTTGAGTGTTAAATAAAATCAGAAAAATTGCAACAGAAAATTTTTTTAGACGTTTTTTTTTTAATCCTAAATCTAGGATAAAAGGTGTTTTAACTTAAGCAGCCTGGAGACAGAAAAGGCAACACAATCCTCTGAAGTTCAATAAGTACTGCCTAATACTTTTAATAAATAGTCTGTTCTTTATTGGAAGCAACCATCTTAATAAATGTATGTTCTTCATCAAAATGTCAAACTTCTTCCCAAAACAGAAAATGTTGTTTGTCAGATTCTTTTGACACCTCTGGGATGATAATGATGATGATGAGGATTAAAACTGAACCTTTAAAGCTTCAGAGGTCGCTTTTATGGCCGGGTGAAATCAGTTGCGATTTATTGCAAGCATGTTGCTCTGTGGCCTGTAATATTACATCTTTAATTAGTCCAAATGAAAGATTCCGATCTCGGTTCCTCCCTTTGACATGCTGTGTCTGCATGAGGCAACGTTTAGTGTTTAAACAAGCTGAAATTAAACTGCATTGGGTTCAAGACAGATCGACTGTGTTCACGACACATTGTGATTATAGTTACTGCATTATCGTAATGTTGCTGCATCTATTAAACCCAGTAATGAGGTTAAGTATTAACAATCCTTTCTAATTGACCTTAAGGAAGTTGGACTTCCGGTTAATGAGACATACCCACATATTTGGCCTCATTAATATTTCCTAATAGATGTAAAACTAACCCCATCATAGAGGAGGGAGATAATGAGCTTGTTGCTAGGGTTAATGAGTATGATGTTGCATTATCCTATTAAAACTTTTTCTTCTGTTTTTCTTGCATATTTTAATATAGTTCTTGGACCGTAATTAAAAGAATCGTCTGAAATGATTTAATTATTGTCTGTTTTTTTCTGACATAGTTGCAGCTGAGGTTAATAAGACCTCTTAAGCAGTTTGCCATTGTGAGATTGGAGGTCTTATCTTACTTTTGCTCTCTTTATCTCGTCAGTTGTGGAGTCTTTCTTCCTTGATAGCACTAAAGAAAATTACCTGGAGGTGGAGCTTTGCCCGTGAGTAGCATGCTAAGCGCGTGTTCCCTTCACTTCTGTCATTTGTTTGTGGCGGGGGTCAGGAAATGTTTTACATCACATCTTTTCTGTGCTTCAAATGTAGGCACGGACAGCATCTGATCTTGCTGCTGTCAGGAGTGGGTCAAGCATTCTTGGTAAGCCTAGGTCAGGTTTCCGGTTTCAGGAGCCATTCTTGGGTTTGCTGATGAACAACATCTGTTTTGCTCCTCACTTCTTTTAGCAACAGCTGCCCATGGTGTTCAGCACCACCATCACAGGAGACCGGTGGTTCGGGGAGGCTCTAATCCCCTGGTCCTATTTTCCTCCCAACGTCAACAAAATGAACTCCTATGCTATTCATGGGTCTGGAGAAAACCGGACATATGAGGCCCTTTACCCCATCCCCAAAGAAGAAATAGTGGAGGGCCAAACGCCCAACTTGTGAGTATGCAGACTCCTACAGCTCAGGGGAGGTGCCTCTGTGCAGACCATTTTACTCCTATGTTTAAACTCCTAAAACACACAATGAATGTGTGCTTCTAACTTCAAATTGATATTTTCATGCTTTCCACCAGTAAAGCTATAAATTATTTTTTAAAGATACTGTAAAGATACTGATTCTGTAGGCCGGACAGAGCTTCATATGACTTCTTTTTACAGGAAAGACGCATTTTAAGTAAATATTCAGTTTTTATTTGTAAATAACTGTTCTGACTTCAAAATGTTTCCTGTAAAGTCCCACTCTGATCATCTTTTGATCTATTAAGCGTTCCTGGTGTTCTTTTATATATAATGATGTCATTTTAAAATAAAAAAAAAATCAGTGTCGAACATAGTTTCTGCAGAGTGGCAGGAGTTCAATATAACTTCACCTCTGATTTGTGGGTGGAACCGTTGGAGTGGAACAAGCTCGCCCCCCTTCCACTTCCTGTTGCTGAGCGGAGCAGAGCAGGAAGCCACACCCACCAGCGTACTTTCTACGTCACAAATACGATCTTTAGAAAATTACATATTTTGTCTGCTTCTGATTCACAACAATTTGAATAAAAAATATTTACTTGAGTATCAGTTACCTTAATTAGCCACAGATTTTTAAAAACATTTTTTTTTACTTTTTAGATCTTGCTTTCAATAATAAATAAATCAAATCACAAACTTTCCTGCAGATCTTGGGAAAGTTTATACTAACAGCTTAGATTTGCAGAAATGAGTTCCCTGGCTCATGTGTAACAGTTTTCTGTCTTTCCCTTTAGCCACCGTCTGGAATATTTCCAAGACTTCCGCCTGCAGAGCATTATGGGAGAGGATTGGATCCAGCCAGAATCCGATCTGTGGCTGGGAAAGGCATGAGTTTTCCAAAAAAAAAAAAAAAAAACCTGCTGCTTCTTTTTTCTATTCATGTTGTCTTTTCACTTTCTTTGCACATAAATGCAAACTCACCACAACAGCAGCAGGGCAAAGCCTTTTTGACAGGAAGCAGAGCGCCGGCTGTCTTCAAGAATCAGTCATGCTAAACAAGATGACAGGAAAGGTGTCATCTGTCTGTCACTCACATCAGATACACACATCACATTTTGCTGGACATCAGCTCCGGCGGCCCGAGCAAAGTGTGGCCTGCAGCACTGACGGGTTCATAGTCTTCCAAAGCTCAGCTTGACATTCAGCTCCCCTCCTGCTTAGTTCATCCATTTCTTTACAGATAGATTCTTTAGCTCCATTCAGCAATGATACTCTCATAAAGTAAAATCGTTTTTTCAATAAGTAATGTTGTGCAAATGTCTTGGACACCTCCCTTTCTCGTATATCCAGACTATGACGTAATCTGTCTAAAGCTCCTTTCTCCATTTATGATTTCACTCATTTTCAGTCCAGCCTTCGAGCTGATTGTCATAAGAGTCTTTGCATGGGGATTTCATTCCTACGACATTCACATGAAACAATTCATTTCCCATTCACTTTCCAGCAAGTTTTTCTGCTTTTTACATGCTTGAACATTTATTTAGATTTTCATTTTTCCGTTTGTATTAAATTGAATTTAAAAGGAAAGTTGTATGTGAATTACATTTTACTGTTGGTTTACCTTGTGAGTTTTAATGTGATTATAATGAATTAAAGATGAATACAGGTTGACTGCAGATCCTATAAAAGTCTTAAAAGGTCTTCGATTTAATTGAACTTAAATAAGGTCTCACAAAACAATAAATTGTCTTAAATTCGGGTGAATGTTTTCTTGTTGATGTAATGTGAATCCCTGTCACAAAAAAAAAAAAAAAACATTTCAAAGATATGCAGTTTCATAACTGGAGCTTAATAGTTTAACCTCAGCTAGCGGTTAGCTCATGTTTGTAAAGGTGCATTCACACCGAACGCCATTCGCGTGGCCAATTCGCATGGTCCGCCCCTCCTTCGCCTTGCAGAGAATTTGCTGATCGCTGCGTGGCCAAAAATGTGCTCCCTAACATGCTGCTTCGACCGCGCATGGGAGGAGCTACCAGCTAATGTTTGTAGCCTGATTGCTAAATGGAGCTACCAGCTCTGTTGGGGTTGTGAAGGGCTGTAAGCTAGTGGGAGAGCATGTAAACAGAGATTTCTCAGAAATTGGGATGTGAAGGGGGGGCGGGGTTTGCTTCGTGCCTATGGTCCTTCCCACAACTCAGAGAGGAATTTCTGATGAATTACTGAAGCTCTGTAGAAACTGCGTCCTGGAAAATGTACCAAGGTTGTACCTCACAGCAAGGAGGTTCCCGGTTCAAGTCCCAGCTGGGGGCGGCCTTTCTGTGTGGAGTTTGTATGTTCTCTCTGTGCATGCGTGGGTTTTCTCCAGGGACTCCAGCTTCCTCCCACCATCCCAAAACATACATCATAGGTCACTCTAAATCGTGTGCATGGGTGCATGACTGTGGCCCCTGTGATAGACTGGCAAGCTGCCCAGGGGTGTCCCCAGCCTTCACCCATGAGTGGCCAGGTTAGGCTCCAGCAACCCCATGACCCCAAAAGGGACAACATAATAACAATTAAAAGACCACTGGGAACATTTTGAAAAGAGATCAGAAGAACAGAGAGGAACTTCAAGCAAACTGATAAATGTATGCAGCTTTCACAAGCCGCTTAATCATAATTTCCATATTTCCAGCACTGTAAGGAACACTGGATAACATCAATCAGTGGTCTATTTTTTAACGTTTGTCAGAACGCACATTAAACTTTAAAGGTGTACTCACACCAGCCGGATGTGGTGCGTTTAAGAACGTGGGATACCCGAGTTTATTAACGCGCAGTCAGCAGGTGGCATCCACACCGGCCCAGCGCGGTCTCGCAAGTAACGGCGAGAAGAGGATTCTTATTCTTTTGTGTTTTTGCTGTTTACCTGCACTCATCCGCCCCCTACAATAGGTAGAGGCTTAGAGTGTATAACCCACAAATCTTTGTCCAGGCTATTTGTTTCTACAGCTCTGTTCCTTTAAATGTCCATCTTGGAATCATGTTAACCCAACTGGGCACAAAGCGCAAATATTAATTTCTCTTTTGTAATCATGTTCACAACAGTTGGCACTTCCACGTCTTGAAGCAGACCTTACACACACACCACTCCCAAATCGCTGATTGTCCCAGAAAGGGAGAAAATCATATAGAGGATAAATGAACGAATGAGCAACGCGCGCACGTGCGTTCCAGACGGGGTGGCCAAGAATTCTGGTGTGTGCACATTTGCATTGACATTTCATTGAAAGTGGTTGCTTGCACACGTGTGTCAGCACCTTTACATTGAAACTGGCCGCCTCCGCTGCACGAATCGCGTTTCGTGTAAATGCACCTTTAGATGAGACAAAAGAGTCAGAGATAAGTCGTCAGTAACTCTAGAACTTGTTTGTGACATGTTACATGTTAGTCAAGTTAGCACACCTGTAACTCTCAACCTTCTTTGGAACAAGTAAAAAAAAAAAAAAAAACTGACTAATTATGGTTAAATAAACATTACTGTGACTATGCTTTTAACCATGTTAGTAACGTGGAAAAAAAAAACTACAGGGATGTTAGCCACGTTAGCATACTTACAATAACACCAAACCAAATATCTTGACAGAGCGCCTTTTACGCCTCAAAATCTTTACAGAATTTAAGGAACACATTTGTTTTTTGAAAGAGCCTTGTTAAATGCTTAATAAGGCTTTTATTTGCACGTTATCCTACTGAAAATATAGTAAAAGACTCCTGGAAACGCTTTTAAAACAGTGCAAAAGAAGATCAGAGTGGGTCTTTAAAAATCCCTAAATCAACTTCTGCAAATCTTAGGGATGTAACAATTAATCACTGAATCGATTTCTATTCCTATGATCCATCCAGATCAATCTGGCTGAGGCAAGCTAATCAATCTGAATCAAATCAACCCACACCATTAAAAATCATTTTAAAATGAGATAAAGCGATCATAGATACTGGAAAATACCATTTGGATTGACTCACAATAGGTTTATTTTACTTATTGCCATCACAGCGGACAACACACATTCGATGCAGCAAAAACTGATCACCCATCATTCCAGTCCAGAGCCCGCATCCTCCTGCACAGGTCAGACGGCGTTTTCTGCTGCTTCGCAGCCCGCTTTGGTGGACCATGATTGGGATGTGCTTCTTCTTGGAGCGGTATCTCCACTGGAGGCCACCTCTGTTCCACCTGTGCCTGTCATGAGAGGGACACGGGGCCCCCTGCTGCATGAGGCTGTAGCCTGACGCTCAGGCAAGCTGTCCCGCAGATATACACAGCTTTACATTGCTATTTTTAGTCGGTTAGATTATTATAATGCCCTGCTCTCCGTTTTACCCAAAAAGTCTTGGTGGCTTTGGATCAGCAACAATTAATGAAGAAATGAATCAAATTGTGTTAAAATGGATCGTTACACCGTTAGTAAATCTGTAGACAACCTGAAATAGTTGAAAATTTGGATCACATTTCAGTTTGAAACGCAAACTTATTGTTTCCACTTTGATGTTAAAATAATTATTTATTTTTGATCATTAAAGATGTGAAAAGTTGGGTTTGAAATTGAGTGATGAGTTCATTCTCCCCTCACAGAACGATAAAGTTAGTTGGCTTGCTTTCCCCCCTCCCTGTGGAGATCACAGCCCAGTGGACTCTCAACACACCAAGCAGAGACCGTGGCTTTGGGGGGGGGACTCAAATCGGTGTCTTCTGTCGGTGGCCCTGTGAGCCTCCCCTTTACTGCGCTACATATCCTAATGGAGCCAGCGTATTTATCTGAAGCTCCACCGGTATCACCGAGCAGCAAACTGCTTCTCCAGACCAGGAGGCGGTTGGGGGGGTGATTGATTTTTACGTTGGCTGTGTTGCTCTCCGCTGTGGCAGCCTGAAAGCTCATATTGAGCCCTATCAGCTTTAATTGGCATTCTCGCCTTTGAAATAGGTGCTGTGATTAGGTCTAGAGAGCTGGCCGCTTAAGCCCCATCCTTATCATTGCCTGAGGTGCCTTGCCACCACAGTCTGCAGAATTCACCTACACACACGCACACACACACGCACACACGCACACACACACACCCACACACACACACACACACACACCCACACACACACACACACACACACACACGCACACACACACACACACACACGCATGCAGGGGGTGACACGCTGTATTCCAGCAGCATGTCGCCTTCTGATAAAATGTGACCTAAACTTGTGTTTCTGGTCACATTCAGACAAAAAAACAGGATCTTGATGAAATGCTTTGATGAATGATGACTACACACACCCACCCGAGCACAGCCTGAGGATGCCCCCCCCCCCATCTCCCTGCTTAAAGCCAGCTCTCTCTAATTAGTGTGAAGGGATGGGAGCAGACGAGATGCTTCTCCTCTACCTCCAAAGCCTCGGCAGACATGCAAGCACGAGCGCCACTCCCCCACCCCCCCTTGAAAAGAAGACCAGCTCGCTTTAAAACATTCAACATGAGCTCAGGGCTTGATTTGCAGAATGTCAGAAAGTTTCTGGTGATAACCGCAGACCTTGTTCCTTCATTTCTTTTCTCTCACAGAGACGTAGATCTCATTTCCGCAAGCTTCAGTGTTTGAGGCTGCGAATGAGGATAAAGCTGTGATGAAAAATAGAAAGTGAGGGATAAAAGGTTGATTACACAACCTAAAGAGGACAAGAGGCTGAAAAAAGACAAGCGCAATTACTTTGTTTTAAAGATTCTGGATATGAGCCCCAAATAAAAAAATCATAATGAAAACTGAAACAACACTGTAACTATTTTCAACCAAAGCAAGCTATCAGCAAGAGCAGAATTAGATTGTGTGGTGATTGTGCAATACACAATGCCTGTTTGACTGACCTCCATTACACAACATCTCACAACACATGAGCCTTAGACCAAAGCTGCAGCCACAGTACCAATTAACTTTGAACAGGAGCACATCATATCAGTCTTATACAACAACACTGATATAACTGCATTCATACAAAATCAAGATCATACAATTGCACAATAAAGGCCCAGAAAAAGGATTTTTGTTTCTCTCAGCTAGATAGATGCATTTTCTTCAGATACTGGGATCAGAAAAAACAAGGAAGACTAAAGAAGCAGGAATTACCTGCTTTTAGAAAAGGGGGAAGAGTGAGAACAGGATGGCTGCAAGAAACGAATGTCTCCTGGCCTCCAGAATGACCGAAAGAAGTCCAGGCCTGTGATAGCATAACCAAAGGCATGGCCCAGGGTCATTAAACTAACTTAAATTTCAAGTGTTATCAAAAAAGTCAGACCTGAGAGAGGAAGTCTGCCTCCCTCAACCATGAGAGCACTGTGAGAAATGAAGGTTTGCTCCCAAACTGCAACGGAGCCTGCAGTTTGAGAGCAAAGTGAACTCTTAGGAAAATAACAACTTGTGAGATCTTCACGATATGCTGGAGGTCGGATTTTTAGAACCTTTTCTGTGAGCTGGCGTGCTGACTTCAACAGGCAGCCAATGAGAAGAAGCTAAACTTGGAAACATATGAGCTTTCTCTTGAGAGTTCTCATTAAAACTCTGGCTAAGGCACTTCAGATCAGCTGGAGATTTTTCAGAGACATTTTCAGTGAACCTGATACAAAGACCTGCTGTAAAATATGGATGGAATGGTTTTCTGTGAAAAACAATGGTAATGATTTTAACAAAGCCACAAAGATTACAAGTCAATGCCGACTGGAATCTGTTGCTTTCATGTGTTTGAAAGGTGTTTCTTACATTTATAGCAAAATGAAAGTTTTTTTTTTTTCTTTTCTGCAGAGTCCCAGAAAACATGTATTAATTATGTCTAATTATCATCCAGCAAGTCCATCACCAATAAAGCTGCACAGCGAGTGATGGGCTGTGTGGTATGAGGTACAGAGAAGGGTCTGAACACAAATGCTTCTTAAGAGTATGTGTGCATTTGTGTGCGTTCGCAAATGCCTGACGAGTTAAGTACTAATTGTGGTTGAAGCCTGGTGGAGTTGTGCATACAAGAATTGCATGGTCAGAATGTGAGATGAATCTGTGAGCGGCCGGGGAGGAGGAGAGAGTTGCAGAGCTGAGTGAATGCCAAGGACCTTAATGAGGGCCAGACGAGATCTTCTGCTCAAGAACACTGCAGCGAGCGAGCAGGAGGGGAGAAGGAGAGAATGAGGGAAAATAGATAAGAGAGAAATGCAGAGTTAATTACAGGAAAACGCTTCAGATCCATTTGAGGGACATTTTCTACCCATCTTACATACAAAAATATGTTAAAAAACACCTTCAGGACATGAAAAAGACTGGATTTTCATCTGTCAATACAAAGACCAATACAGACACATAAAGACACTGTATGTATCAAAGCAAGAGAAACAAATAATATCAACATGGAAAGTGAAAAAACAAAACAAAACAAAATAAATCTTTCTTTGTTATCAGTACAGAATATAAATCACAAAGGTTTGCCTAATTGATTCTATTACATTCCCACCTACCTGCTTGACTCTCTCATCCATCCACACATTGTTTATCTTCATTTTAAACGAGATGGATGAAAAAGGTTGTTATTGGATGTGAAGGTGGCTGAATTTTATCCGTTTTAACAAGCACATTAATTGCCAATTAGTGGCAGCAAACAGTTATCAGAAAAAAACGGTTTGTGTGCGAGAAACAAACACAGAACTAAACTTTGAAAATTGAAGCTTTCTTGTTTGGGATATTAGTGACAGTTATATTTGTTTTTTAAATCAACTGCATTAGGTTTTAAGGTAGTTTATGTGCAGCTTGATGTCACTGGCTATAAGTGAGAGAGTTGACTAACTCTTAATTGGGAAATAAATCAAAGCGTCTCCATGGTAACAGAACTTCAAATTGGCCATGGCGAAATGAGAGCATGCTGATGGTGTTTTAGTGTACAGAGGTGGTGTTTGTGGATTTGTGTGCATGAGGGGTGTCCACTCATGCATATGTGTTAACACCTCCTCCTGCTCATTACCACAGAGCCTTGTTAGGTAAGCAGCTGCTGTGTGCTGTACACTGCACGTTGCATCAATCTATTAGTCTTGTTTTTGATTGCTCTTACAGAAGCCGCCATCGCTCACACATCTGACATAGTATTTGCTAAAAAAAATAGTGTTAACTGAAAATAAAAACAATCTACTTTCTGGTGGTTCTTTTTTCTTTACAAGTAATAATTCAAATCAATATGTTGTCTTTTCTGAAAGCTCTAGATTCTGTCGTGCTTCAGCTCCTGAGCCTTTTCCTCCTCGTTCCAGTCGGCTTCATTAAATGAATGAAGGCTGCAAAGCATTAGCACAGACGAATGGATAGACTGGCCTAACACAATCTGGCCCACTTCGGTAGACAATTTAATATAGAGTCACCCACAGCGCAGTTACCTCACCAGGGTCCTCCACTAAATCTCACTTTGACTCACTGTGATGGATATAGATTTGACGTATCAGAACACCTTGTGTGCGCATGTGTGTTTGTTGTGTGGATGATGGATACGCCAGGCGATCGGCAGACGAGTGAGCTGTGAAAGGCAGCAATGATAATTACAGTATTTATCTTGGTTTGGTGTCATGGCTGCCTATGCTGCATTATGAACAGATAAAACTGAACCATCTTTCAGCACCTGCTCTTCACTTATTAAAGGAAATGCACCAAACGGGAGAGAGATGACATGGATAATTGATGTGAGCGTCTTCAAAGCTAGAAGCTTGACAGTGGAGGTTTTCATTCTTTTAATTTCATCTGCCACTTCAACTTCTCTCAACGTTTCAACCGCAGACGTCTGGAATGCATCATAAATCAGCTGCAGTCATCTTCAGGAGCATTTGAGAAAATCTGCTTTTTGCAGCCTTTTTTACAATTTAGGCGTACCATGAATGCGCTGCAGAGGGGATGGGAAGCAGACAGACATTTTATACTAACTCAGGGTTAGAGAAAGATATTTATAGTGCCTCTTTGAAACATATCAACGAACAGTGATAACAAATTAGTTTAACGTCTGCGCTAGGAAATAATAAAAATGTGGTTCAATGAAGAGTAAAAAAAACAAAGAAAACGGTGGGTCTTTATTTGCTTGAGTTTGCTGGAAGACGATGGAATCAGATGGAATCTGGAATAAAAGCAGGAGCACATCCACAAGATGACTTTACAACTCCATTCTTAAGGAGTGAGCTGTAATTTTAATAGAGATAACAATTTACTTTATTTTCCTCTGAAGCTGAATGTTTAGACGTCCTTTTGTGCTGAGGTAGCAGAGTTGCCAGTGGAAACAGTTTCTGCTTTAAGGGGAGAGAAGCCAGAGATTTCATCTGAACCTTTTACAAGTCTACTTAGGTTTAACACAACTGGATGCATGTTTTGATTAAAAAGGTCAGGCCCACTAAAACCTCAAACAGATATGGCAGCTTATTTTGCATTTTAGCAAACCATCCCTGGAAAATGTAGAGACACGTGCAGAAAAAAATGCATGTTTTTAGGATAGTCTCAACCCCCTCATTTCCTATAGTTTTCCACCAAGTATAGTTGACTTTCTTATAACCTTTTTAAAAGATCAATAGTTCCGGTCAATAGTTTTCCAGCTTTTTACAAGAAAGTTTGAAAGCTTTTTTAAACTCACTTTCAAATATCTTTGTATCTGACTATCTTAAGAAGAATACTAATAAAGTTTTTAACTTTGTGCGGAAGACACTAGGGGCTCCTATTCTACATGTTAATGACGTTGTTGATCCATTTAAAATTGAGCAGATTAAGGTTTTTGTTGCAAAATGGATCAACATTTAAAGACATTTAAATAGATTTCACATTTTATGCATTTTTTTTTCCTTATTTTAATTCACACCAAGGTATTTGCTACTCATTCTTAATCATAAACCAAGTGTTCCCCGTGACACGTTTTTCAAATGTTAATTACATTTAGAAATTAAGCTGTTATTGCTTTTCCAGGCTGCAGTCGCAGGAACAGGTAAAACCAAATGTTTTAAGCCTGAGGAAGTAGAGCTGCTTTTTTCCTCCCAACAGCATCCTATTAACCAAGATAAGAGACAAATCAGTGGTTTGAAAGGTACTGGATGATTAGAGTGCATCCATTTATCTCCTCCAATTCAATTAATTGTGCCTACTATCATTAAGCACATCAATCAACATAAGAGAAGGCCTTTATAGGTGACAATTTTACTAAGATGCTCTAATTGGGCCTCAATGGAACTCTGTTGAGAATCACTGGTGTTATTCTGAGTTAGTAACCAAAAAAAAAACACTTTGTAAAACAAGCTAGCTGATTTGCAACAAAGCATTTCAATGGTTTGGTCCTTTTCATTTCGTTTGAATTCCACTTTATTAATCAAAGCTTTTCCAAAACCATTCCCTGGAAAAAACTGGGCTTCAAGTTTTTCAGTTAAGCCTTACGCTGTATTCACATGGACACTGGTGCTGCCGGTTTTTGGTTTGTTCTGGGCCATAGAGGGCTGGAGATAGGAGGAGCTGCATCTTCAGAGGAGCGCAGATGTGTCTGGCAGTTTCCTTAAGGGAAGTCTTGAAATTGGAATGTACCATTGCCCTGGGTGTGTGTGGACCGGACCATTGACATAGAACACTGGACAGCTCAACCTCTCCCCTCTCATGTTCAAAACAGGAAGCTGGTTCCAAGAAGTCAAAATCCTTCTATTGAGATATAGACAGTCATTACTCAGCCATATTATTTGTCAGAATACATTACATTTTTTGATATATTTTTCTTAAAACTTTTTTTTAGAATATTTTTTTTTTCCTTTTTTCTTAATTGCAAGTTATTGAAATTATATAGTGACCAATCAAATGATGCCTCAGTAAATGCATGTACAAGCAGGCCCCATCTCGAATGTTTGATTGACAGATTCTCCCGAGCCCGCTTTCTGTGGAAGGGGTGTGGACTTTCAACAAGCTCACTCATGACTGGCGACTGTAGTTCCCCTAAAAACGTGACTCAGACCGACTCGGACCAATCACTGTCGACTGGATTCAAAATGGTGGCGCATATATCAGGAAGGAATGGTGACAGATTTGGCTTCATTTCCCATGAGCCGGAGGTAAGGCATTTTCTATGGGAGATGTCAACACCTTGGTCTGTTCAGCGATAATGTACGGACACACTGTGCGTGGACACAGGGAGAGCTGAGAAGCTAAATGCTTATTCAGTTGTTTCAGCCCCTCCCTCAATACCTGCAGCTCTCATCAGCTAGCCCCCACCTCCCCTGATCATTACCATCAACCTCTTACTCCTCAGACTCCACTTGTCCTCTGCAGCAGGCTGTTTTGTCTCCAACACGGTTAAACCTTCCCAAGCCCAGTCCTTTAGTGTGGACCAGGTGAGGACGGAACTACAGGGACTGCATGCAGGGAAGGCCTTTGGTCATGGCCAAATGTGACCAAGGCTACTCAAAACATGTGGCTGAACTTAGTCGTCCACTATTTTAGGGCTGTCACTGACGATTATTTTAAAAGTCAATTAGTCACCAATTATTGTTTACATAATATGTTGTGCAATTTTTTTTCCCCAAAAGGTGATAGTGTGGGTCCAACTATGGAGGTTTGCGTCATGTTGTGGGGTTATGGACCCAGGACATTGGTTGTTGTTGTGTTGGGTTTCATTTCCTGTTTTATTTTGTTGTTGGTTGTACTTCCTGTGTTTCACCTCTGCTTTTTCATGGCTCTTGACACTTCCGTCCTGGTGTGTGTTCCCTCCCTCCTTAATTGGCACACCTGTTTTCAATTACCTCATCCTCTCCTCCTGGTTATAAGTCTTCGTCTCCCCTGCACTGGTGGTCGGGTGGTTTTTTTTGTTCCTTCAAGGAAATGTCTACTGGGGTTTTCGAGTACTAGTTTGAATAAAAGACTTTTCATTTATAATTGCCGTCTGCATTTGTGTCCGCACGCCAACCCTGACACATGTATGGTACCACTAGTGCTCAGCATTTGCTGTGTTCGCAGAAGTTGAAAATGTACATGTATAGTTCATGAATTTCAATTTGATTTTATGAAATATAAAAAGCCAAAGGTCCAAGGTAAGTACATACTAGAACAAAAAAAGCCATAATTGACTCGCAAGTGAAAAGGTTCCTGATCTCTGCTCTAAATCATTGTCTAAACTTCCCATAGAAACAGTAAGCAAGAAATATTTTATGAAAATGGTTTTTAATTTATTTCAATGAGTAAACACAAAACTATTCAAAGATAATTTTTCCTTCATTAGTTTCAAAAAGTGACTTCAGTGGTAGACAGGTTGCAGCTCCCCAACCATGTCTTTAAACCTTCAACCATTGACAGAGGTCTCATTTCTTTAAAAACACATTTAGGATGTTCTGTGTTTGTGTTGCAGCCTCTAAAAGAACCTTTTGGTCCAGTTTCTTACTGTCAAAAGAGAAACGCAAAATCTCACTAAACAGTCATTAAAAAAATACGTTCACTTTTGCGGCCAGTAGGTCATTTATTTATAACATGTAACTTTCAAAAGAAATTACTCTAACAGGTTTCAATAGGCTTTATAATAATTTTGATGTATTTTAATCTGACAGCAGCACCTACAAGTTCCTTTCAAAATAAAATTCAGTGTCAAAAAAAGATCCTCCTAAAGCAGTGAATTTATTTCCCATTATAATGCAATTCTCTCACTTAATAAATTTGCTTCTGAACAGAAAATATAGGTACTGCTGTGCAGCAGAATATAGGAACATGTACTTTAAACTTCATCCAATAATAAACAGTTCTAACAATAGATTATAATCATTTTACTCAGTCATCTGACATGTGTGCATTCTGGAGGATTGATAAAACATATAAGGCCTCCAATGTAGTGTCATGTCAGGAGTGGTTAAAAACACATTTGTTTCTATTCTAAGATCACCTCATTAAGAAAAAGAAAATTAAATACGATAACAAAATGTAACCAAGAAACCCATTATTGATCCACAACAAGAAACCAATCAGTCTTCTATGAAGCTCCATGTAGAAGCTTCTGGTGAAACATCTGAACAAATGAACAATTTAACAATCAGAACAAGTCAAACTTTATAAACTGCTGAGCGACTGAGCACCTCTCTCCTGCCCCCCGTGTCATGCTCTCCTTTTCTCCGCCATCCCCGCCCCTCCGCTCACTGCACGCCTGATTCTTCTCCTCTGTCCTTCTTTCATGGAGGTTTAAAGCTGTTTTCAGACAAAGTAGTTCATTCAACCAAGAACAAAGTTTACAAGTGTTCGGAATTCTGTACCTTATTTCAAAGCGTTCAAATAGAGGTGTCTTACATTTTTTGCTGATGTCTCCCATGAAAACACGAGTTGTTTTGAAAGCCACTCATAAAAGATTTGCATTTTTCTTTTTCATTCTTCTTAAATCGAGGGTATTCTCTTTTCCCTCTGGTTATGAAGAACTGAAAGATGAGACACCTAAGTTGTAGTTCCTAAATTGTTGTGTGTAAAGTCTCCTGCATTTCCTCTAAATCGGGATACTGATTTGGGCATCATGACATTTTTGTAAAATTTCAAAGCAGCAGAGATAAAATTAGACTATTCCTGACCTTCCTACTGAATCCACACGCAGCTCTGACTTAAACAAACTGTTGCAATGACTCAGTCATTTCTTTGTCTTAGGTTTATAAAATACTGATTTTTTTCATTCTTGACTTCTTAGTTCTACAACATTTGCTTGCATTCATTATTTCTACAACAAATACACAAGTTCAAGTCACAATTACAAGAAACGAAATGATAAGGAAATAGAAATATCGAAATATAGGAATTGGGAAAATCAAGTTTTTCTTCTATTATTCATGATTTCTGTAAAGAGCAATCCTTGAGTTTTAGAAGAAAGGTGGTCGCCTTCAGCTCTTCTGCGCTCAACACCTCATTCAGTGCGGGGATGACTCAAGAAATTAAAAACTGCAAAAGTAAATTTACCATAAATTGATCTGAACAAACAAATCTTAAAAAGGTTGCAATATTGTAGGATTTTTACCTTGTAAAACTGTGCAGATTTGGAGCTGAATGACTTTTGCTCAACAGTTGGCTGTTCATCAGCAAGGTGAGTATTTTTTGAGTGAGGAAACTGTCAAAGGAGCATTGTAGAAGCAGAAGGTCAATCATGTGGAGTGTTAACATTCAGCCTTGGCTTCTCAGCTTTGAAAAGATTCTAAGCAAGTTTCTTCAAATGAGAGAAGTGCTTCCTGGAGGGCTGGCATCTTTGATTTAAAAACGTGTTCTGAATTTAACTGAAGTGCTACAATAAAGTGGATAAAAGGCAGGCACGCTTACAAAGAAGCGGTGTGGAAGAATAGTACAAACTGAGACAGCTGAGAAGCACAATCACCAGAGAGATGGGAAATAAATAAAAGCAGCAGAAAACTCATCAAAGACAAAAGCTGTTAAGAGAGCAAAAAGGAAAACTAGTTTAAGCTAAACAGGGCCGTTAAAGATGCTAGGCTGGAATCATTGAATGAGACACATTTCTGTTTGTTCGATTCAACCTCTCCTGTTTACTTTTTTGTACCCTTTCTTCATCTTGAGCTCTCCTCCCTTCATCCTGTTTCCACAGTCTCATTTCATTTTTTATCTCACAGATAGGATTTTTCTCTTGCTGCCAGTCAACCCTGATGCTGAGGAGACACTGATAATGCTCTGACACCCACTGAAACTAAATTAACCAGCTCCCTGCCTTCATTCTTATCCATTTTTTCTTCTTCACCCTGACAGCAGCAAATGTGTAATTAAAGTGTGATGCGTCAAGCTTTTAACCTAACAGGAGAAAACAGAAGAAAGCGGATTTAACCATCTGCTATGAGTTTGTTTGTTCTGAGCAGTTTGGAGAATCTCATTTCCAAGAGCAGGGTGTTCCAGAAGCGCTCCATGCAAGACGCTCAGTGAGTGAGCCAAAGAGGATGAACTGTCTTGGATGTTTCTGACAAGGTTCACACCGCTAACGTGTCCACACCAGTTAATGGCTTACTCGCAGCTTCAAATTAAAAAACAATCACCTAATAAGGGTACAGGAAGGGAGGCGGGAACCATCTGGGTTTATGAGAGAAGGAAACGTGATTGGATGTGAAGTTTGAATTAAGGGAAAGCAATCTGGTGTCAGACTCTGTGAGAGTGACTGACTGAGCTGATGAGCGGCACTCTCTCAGTGGACCAAATCCCATCCAAAAGCTGTCAGTCACATTAACGGAACAGGTAGGTTCCTCCCTGCAGTTAGACTCTCTAAAAACTCGGCAGCTTTTAATTATGTTGTAGTTTTACTAATCTTCCATGTCCTTTCATGTCAGCACAAGTCGTCTGTTCAACGGCATAAAGGAGTTTTTCCTTGATAAAAAGGGTCAACCTTGCTTATTCATCCTCCTGCAAATGTTATCAGGAGACAGATGTCTTTATGTGTCATTACAACTTCCTTTACAGGTGGGTATGGACGGTCTGCAAGGAGAAATTGTCCAAACCTGTGCAAGACACGAAGATGACCTGCCCAAAATATCAAGGTCATTGACGACTCGGTCATGGGACATGGACAACCCCAAAACCTGAAGCACCAGTGAACCCCTGACTTTAGTGATTTCTCTTCACTTGTTCGGAAGTCACTGTAAACTGTTTTTTTGGGGTCGTTCTAAAGTATTCAAAGGAAGAAAGTGGAACTGGCATCTCTTGCAGAAACTAGCTTGGACTCTGAACTTTTACCACACAGTAATTTTCTATTGAGATGTGAGGACATCATTTATAGAGTGATTGGAGTAATCTCCCTGCAGCTTTTTTTTTTCTAAAAAACCTGAATTTGGTGTAAAGTCCCGATGTGCAAACTAGAGGAGCCAAATCAAATGCAGGATAAGACATGAATAATGGAGGAAGAAGAGGAAAGAAGGTAATGTCCTAAAAGACAGCATACCTGCTCTTCTGCTCACTGTCTGAAGGAAAGTATGTTTGCTGCTATGGAGTGACTTATAGAATTATGAAATGGAAATCTTGATAAATAGGAGCATTCAGTAGGAGCTTCTCCCCTAAATAGTATTTTGAATTATTTCATTTAGAAGTTTGTCTATGGAGGTCAAGGTCAAAAAGTTACAAAAATGAAAGAATTAAATCATAACCAAATGCAATCAAACAGATTTATGCAAATAAAATACAATCAGCTGTGCAGAGACCTCCTTCCTCCTAGAGGAAAGCAGAACTGCAGTTCATAGTTATTTTGTTCCCACTGAAAAGATGCCATGTATAAGTCACCAAAGCATCACATAGTTCCATGAAGATAAGCACCAGATCCCGCCCAAGTCAAGGAGGGTTCAGCCTCACAAATAAATGGAAATAAAAAGCTTGGAGCTTTGACACTGAACTTTCTTTTTTTTTTTTAGGAACTTAACAAAAACACGTTTCTGTCCTTTTCTGTCTTGTCTTTCACTTTCCTCTTTTGTAAAACTGTTTTTTAAAAAGATGAACATGCTGTGGATAAGGTCAGAGTTCACTGAAGTTTGATTCATTAAAAGAAAAAAAAAGAGTCAGTTCATAGCAATTCATTCAAGATGTCGCAAAGGAAAAAGTCTAAACAGGGCTTATAAGGATAGTGAGGCTGATGAGAAGCCTAGACACAGCTGTCGGGGACGTGGGGAATCAATATTCAGAAGAATTCAGACTCCCTCTGATGGTCGGAGGTGGAGCTGAACAGCCGAGGCATGAGATCATTTTTGTCTTCTCCTGGTATAAGAAGCCCATGTTTATGATTAGTACTTTCTGAAACATCATTAGGATGTGCCTGTGGTATTTCAGTTTTGCTTCATGTCAGGACGTCATTTCCGGGTGAGCGTAAACCAGTGTTTGGTCTTTGTCGTTGCTACTCGTGTCATTGAGAATCCGTTCTGTTAATATCTAACTTAGCGTTATCTTGTTTGGTGTTCAAACATTATGAGTGTCTTATTTTTAGCATTCTAGTGACTAACCACTGTGTTAACCACTGCTGTCTAAGCAGTTTGCGACATAGTTTCTTCCCCTTAGCCAAAGACCGCTAGCCTTTGCTAAGTGCTAGCATGGCCTCCACCTCGTCTGCTTTAACTTCTCTGTCGTGCTCCATGTGCCAAATGTTCAGTGATGATCCTGCCTCCTTTAGTGATGATAGTGGCAGATGTGTTAAGTGTAACCTTATTTGAGACTTGGGGGCCAGGTTAGAGCAGCTAGAAGCGCGGCTACGCACAGCTAAGCCTGTTAGCCAAACTGTAAACCAGATTATTACCCGCAGTGCAGCTCGCAATACCGGAACGAAACTGCCGAACACTCAAGCCCCTCCCGGGCAGCAGCTGGGGAAAACCCAGGATGGGTTTGTACCGGTGGGAAGGAAGCATAGTGCCAAATGTAAACACATAGAGCTGCCGAAGCTCCGGCTACATAATAAGTTTTCTCCCCTCGGCAACACGCCAGATGAACCGTCAACTCTAGTTATCGGCTCCTCTGAAGTTAGACACGTTAAGCTCCCGATGGCTACAGTCAGGTGTTATCCGGTAGCCAGAGTTGGTGACATAGAAGGAAACCTTAAAATGTTAGCTCAGAGTAAACCCAGGTTCCGTCGAGTTGTGATTCACGCAGGCGGTAATGACGCCCGACGGAGACAATCAGAAGTTCTTAAATTAAACGTTGAATCTGTGTGTAAACTTGCTAAGTCGATGTCGGACACTGTTATTTTCTCTGGTCCCCTCCCAAATCTAGTCAGTGATGAAATGTACAGCCGCTTTTCATCATTTAACCGCTGGTTAGCCAAATGGTGCCCACAAAACGGCGTTGGCTTTATTGACAATTGGAGCACGTTTTGGGGAAAGCCCGGTCTCATGCGTAGAGACGGCATCCATCCCACTTTTGACGGCGCCGCTCTTCTCTCTAAGAACATTTCTGCTAGCATTAACCGTACAAACCTGACAACCCAGGGACAGGTTCTGGGCACAGAGCAGCAGTTTAAAACTCTCCTCTGAGTTCCCTTTAGCGTCAGAGCAAACCCCAGAACAACACAGAGTTAGTCCAGCAGCTGCTAGCTTTAGCTTATGTACTGAAAGGCGAGTGAAAGGAGTGAAATACAGAAACCTAAAAGTAAAAGCTACTAATACTCTCAATAACAACAAGCAAAATCACGATGTCATTAAATGTGGCTTACTAAACATTAGATCCATTTCCTCTAAGTCCCTTTTAGTCAATGAGTTAATGAATGATAACAAACTTAGCCTACTAGCCCTAACAGAAACCTGGGTCCAACAGGATGACTATGTTAGGTTAAATGAAGCAACCCCCCCTAATTATAATAACTATCAGAAATCCAGAATTTCTGGGAAAGGTGGTGGGTTAGCAGTAATATCACAGTCTAGCTTACTTCCTAAAACTAAAGACAAACACATTTATAGTTCCTTTGAAAACATAATTTTGTCTATAAATTACTCAAACAGGAAAACTCCAAAATCTGTTTCATTCACAATTATTTATCGTCCTCCTGGCCCGTTCTCTGAATTTCTAACTGAGTTTGCAGACTTTCTATCAACTATTGTTTTAGATTCTGATAACATAATAATAGTAGGAGATTTTAATATTCATGTTGATGACTCTAGTGACTGTCTAGGAAATGCTTTCTCAGCTTTACTAGATCATGTTGGTTTCACACAAAATGTAAAGGAACCCACTCACTGTCACAAGCACACCCTGGACCTTGTTTTAACTCATGGTATAGAGATCAGCCAGCTGAGTGTGCTCCCTCTTAACCCCATACTCTCAGATCACTTTCTAATCACCTTTCAGTTTGTTCTAGAGAACTCCACCGCTCCAATAAATAAAGAACAGCTCAGAAGAACATTGACTGACCGTTCTGTATCTAAATTTAAACCAATATTTAGTAACATGCTGAGCAAACACTCTGAGAGCAGCCCCCATAGTTTCAGTCCCAGAAAAAATGATCAGTTTGTTGATGACTCCATGGAGGCCCTCAGGAGAACACTTGATGTTGTTGCTCTTTTGAAACCAAAACTATTTAGACAAAACCGAGTATCACCGTGGTACAACGCTGAAACACGTTCTCTTAAACAAATAACCCGTAAGTTAGAAAGAGAATGGCGCCAATCCGGCTCAGAGCAGTCCCTGAATAACTGGAAATATAGCCTTTTAAATTATAAAAAATCTCTGCATAAAGCCAGAACCCAATGCTATTCAGCTTTAATATCACAGAATGGAAATAAGCAGAGATTTCTTTTTAGCACTATAGCCAGACTGACTAGCAGTCACAGCTCAGTGGAACCACATATTCCTGCTACTCTCAGCTCTGAGGAATTTCTTTCATTCTTCAATTGTAAAATCCTAAATATTAGACAAAAGCTGAACAAAGTTCTCCCTACTATCAGCCCAGAGCAGGCTAAAACAGTAACATTAGACTGCTTCACTGCTGTAGATCTAGCAGAATTAACATCACTTATTACTTCCTCCAAAAGCTCAACTTGTCTTTTAGACCCAATCCCCACTAAGCTTTTTAAAGAAACCTTTCCCTTAATTAATGAATCAATTTTAACTATTATAAGTACTCCATAGAAATAGGTTATGTGCCACAGTCTTTTAAATATGCAGTTGTTAAACCTCTTCTGAAAAAGCCCAGTTTAGATCCTGGCATTCTGGCCAATTATAGACCAATATCAAATCTCCCCTTTATCTTAAAGATATTAGAAAGAGTGGTAGTTAAACAGCTATACTGCCACCTACAGGACAATAGCCTCTTTGAAGATTTCCAGTCAGGGTTCAGACCTCACCATAGCACTGAAACTGCACTAGTTAGAGTCACTTATGTCATGTTACTGGCCACAGAAAAGGGATTAATCTCTATTCTGGTCCTGTTAGATCTTAGCGCAGCCTTCGACACTATAGACCACAGCATCTTACTCCAGAGACCAGAGCATGACATCGGGATCAGAGGATCTGCCCTTCAGTGGTTTAAATCCTATTTATCTGATAGGTACCAGTTTGTTCATGTAAATGGACATTCCTCCCATTATAGTCGAGTTAGCTACGGAGTCCCACAGGGCTCAGTTCTAGGACCCATCCTGTTTATGCTTTACATGCTGCCTCTAGGGAACATAATCATCAAACACTGGATTAATTTTCACTGTTATGCAGATGATACACAGTTGTATCTATCCCTTAAACCTGACCAGAATGACCGCTTAGAGAAACTTAGTGCCTGCATTAGTGACATCAAGATTTGGATGGCAGTTAATTACCTCCTCCTAAACCCAGAAAAAATTGAGGTCATTATACTAGGTCCAAAATACCTCAGAGATGCCCTACCTGTTCAAATGGTCTCCCTGGATGGTGTAAATATAGCCTCCAATTCCACAGTTAGAAACCTGGGAGTTTTATTTGACCAGAATTTATCATTTAAGGCTCACATATCACAGGCTTGTAAAACTGCATTTTTTCATCTACGCAATATCTCCAGGATCAGAAACACATTATCTTGAAGCGATGCTGAAAAACTCATCCATGCATTTGTTACGTCTAGGCTGGATTACTGTAACTCTTTGCTAGCAGCTTGTCCTAAAAGTTCATTAAAAAGTCTTCAGCTTGTTCAAAATGCAGCAGCTAGACTGTTAACAGGAACCAACAGAAAAAAACACATTACTCCAGTATTAGCTTCACTTCACTGGCTCCCAGTTGAATCTAAAAAACAAGTTCAACATCCTTCTGCTAACATATAAGGCCTTGAATGGTTTGGCCCCATCCTATATTAAAGATCTCATAGAGCCTTACCAACCAAACAGAACACTTCGTTCACAAAATGCAGGACTGCTTGTGGTTCCTAGAATTTCTAAAAGCACAGTTGGAGGTAGAGCCTTTAGCAACCAAGCTCCTGTTTTATGGAATAAACTCCCAGCTCATGTAAAAGAGGCTTACACAGTTTCTACATTCAAAGTTAGTCTTAAAACATTCCTCTTTGGACAGGTTTATTGCCAGGCTAGCTAGCAATTAGAGAATATTTAACTTACTGCTCCTCTGCCTCTACTCTACTCTACTCACTCCCACTCACACATCGTCTGCCTCCTACACCCTCCCCCTTCCTCTCTCCCCTACCCTAACCCAGGTCTGTATCCCCCCCCCCCACCCCCCCCACCCCTACTCTAGCCCGGGTCTGCATCCTTCTCCCACCCCTAATCCCCCCTCATCTCCCCCCTACTCGAACCAGGGTCTGCATCCTTCTCCCACCCCCCCTCTCTCCCCTACCCTAACCAGGGTCTGTATCCTTCTCCCTGCCCCACTCCACCAACCTGCAATCCTCATCGCATCACTTGCCATCTGCCATTGCTTTATTTTATTTGGTTTATCATGCCTCTGTTTGGTGCAGTGCGATTCACATGCCGTCCCTCTTTCCCACCCCCCTACGGGGAAGCTGGAGAGATTTCTGATTCCAGGTGGATCGTCTGTGCTCCTGTCTTTGGCCGTGACCTCACCTTTGGCTCTTCCTGCTCCTGTCTTTGGCCGTGACCTCGCCTGTGCTCCTGTCTTTGGCTGTGACCTCGCCTCGCCTCGCCTGTGCTCCTGTCTTTGGCCGTGACCTCGCCTCGCCTGTGCTCCTGTCTTTGGCCGTGACCTCGCCTCGCCTGTTTTTTTAATGAGTTTTTCCTCACCGTGAAGGAGGGTGTAAGGACAGAGATGCTTGTTCAGCTTAGTCTGTTTAACAACCAGGTATTGTTTACTTTTACGTGATTGATTTTTTGGTTGTTTCTTACAATATTCTGATATCAGTCCAATGAGACGGCTGTGGCTGTGATATTGGGCTATATAAATAAAATTGAATTGAATTGAATTTGGACCACTCATCTTCAGGTAGTCCTTCTGCCTCTAATTTTCCAGTCTCCCTTGCTTCATTTATCACCACATTTGCTCTTTAAAGTTTTTGGAAAGAATAAACTGTGTAAGCTGCACCTGTGGTTTGGATCCAACGTTTGACCAACCAGATTTAAAATCAACAACAAATTAATGAAGAGTGGCTGGCCAAAACATTGAAATATATTTGTGTGTGTGTGTAGAAGTGTATGTGTTCGCCATCCCTCCTTCACCAATGTTTTGTCATTGTTTTGTTTTGTCAATGTTTTGTCTGGCCTCTAACAACTCTCAGAGTTTGGGCTCTGAGTTTATCCCAGACATGCAACACGTCATCTGCCCAGAACCTATTCACCAATGGTAGATGGACATATTCCATATTCCTGCAAATCTTTCTGTACCAAACATAAATCATTACTTGTATTTCTAAGATCTGTACTTTTTAAGGAACAGCTGGAGAACCTAAATATGAAAAACAAGAAGCTATAACAAAATTTATCCTTTGAACCAAACCAGAAAAAAGTTTCTGCAAAAGCTCAAAGAAAAGTATAAAACTATTTCAAGCTGTCACCAACTAACAACAAACTGAAAAAGAGTTAAAAACCAGACTGTACTTTCATTGAAGAGATGAAAGAAATCGCACAACAAAAGACAGAACTTAGTGAAATAAAACCAGAAGTCAATGGAGAAGTTAAACTAATACGCAAGCTTCTTTCAATAGACAGAAAAGATGTAAACTCACAGAAACACAGATAAAGAGGAAGACTTTAGAAAGATGAAAATCACTGACCATGACTATTTAAACCTGGGTGAAAGGGTGCATCACTGTTTTTTTGCATCTTTCATGGTCTCAACTCTAATCACTCAGCTCTCCTTGTTCAGATAATAATGTCTCTGGATTTGGAGCACTTCATATAATCAGTGCGGCAGCAAGCCCAGCTTTATTGTTCTTACAAGACTTTCCACTCCACCTTACACCGTTATTATGCCCCCCCCCCTCCCTTTGGAAGCTGTTATTAAAAATCTTCCATGGTGACGCGGTTGTCACTGGTAACATGTTATATCAGGTTGCTTGATAAAGAGTAGACTTAACTGCTTTTTTGTAGTTCCCTTCAGTGTAATTACTTTGATAGATACAGTCGGCTACTGAAGGTGGGAGGACATATTTTACCAAAAGTAGAGGGGGGGAGGAAGCGAGCAGCAGAAGGAGGGAAGAGGCAGCAGAGCGTGGGAGAGATAAGGAGGCGTAAGGGGGAAGAGGAGTAGAGAAGAGAGGAATGAGGGGTAAAACGGTGGGAAGCGTGGTAATATATCACCCACCACAGTGAATAAAATGTCAAAACGGTGTGGCTTTAGACAGGAGGGAAAGGTTAACTGCTGCTTCATATAAAGGTATTTCAACAATTGCTTATTGAGGATGTTGGGGCTGCATACATGTTTATATTCTCTGAGCTTGGGCCTTTTAACAAAGCAGACAAGTAGGGTCATAAAAATCGAAAAGTACTACAGAAGAGTTTGTGCACACTGAGACGTGCATGCAGCAGCTGAGCACACATATCACAGCCTTGGGTGCACATACATTACTTTACATTACTGTTACGCTCAAACAGTTAAGGGAAGCCTCATTTTTATTACCAATTCTTCTCTCTTTTATTTATTCCTGTTTTTTTTTTCATTTTGTCCTCCCTGTCCTCTCCTCTATCACTCTCTTTCTTTTAAGTCTCTGCTCTTCATTTTCCACCTCCCTGTTGCCCTCACCCTCCACCTCCTCCCTTTCCTATGGTCGGCTCATCCCTTTCTCCTACTCCTTATTTTGCCCCAAGGATATCTTCCCTCCTACATGGCCTCGCCTCAACCCTCTCTCTCCATTTATTTATATCATTGAGCAAATGTCATCCTTTCATCTTCCTCCAGATGAACAGACTCTGCTGGTAGAAGAGGACGGGAGAAAAGAGAAGCGGAACACAATAGAACACGCTTTCTCCTTCTCCATAAATTCAACTTTAGCAAGCATTAGGGGTGTTATATAAACTCACCCTGCAACAAGGAAATAATTCACTGTGATTTGGTTGCATGGCAAAATCTACTGTTTTACAGCAAACTCTTCAAAGATATTAATGCTGAGAAGTCAAAAGTTTATTTGCACAATGGAAAAACATATTCTGTTCCAATATTTTGACTTGTGTTGACACACAGTAAATCTGTTTGCAAACAGACAGACATGATTATTTAATATGTTCTTGGCCATTTCTGTTCGAAGCTCAGTGTTTTCTGTAAATGTTAAGCTTTCTGGTACAATTTGAAGACCAGAGTGTAAAAAAACAAAAAGTTCGAGAAAACTTTCTGCATGTTAACTGTTTATTTTCCTTTTTATAGTTGTGGTGGATTTGCCTCTGTGAGTTGCAAATAAAGCATAATGAAGAAACTTTCCATGTAAAAAAATGCTTATTTATGCTTCACCAATCAGACTGGAACTTAACTTGTAGGTTAAATATGTAAAAAAAAAAACACTTGTCTCATCCATAAATAATATCAGGCCTACCTACCTACGTACCTTCAATCATCATCAGCAGCAATGAACCAGCTTAAATGTAACTGGACTCACAAAAGAGGAGTGGTTTCAAACAGTACAAACGTACAAAACGTTTTAACTGTCTGATACAATCTTCTGTAACAGGGCTCCAATGCATCTGGTATTTATGTCTAACACTGACATCACACACACCACCATATGTTCACACATTGTTTTTAGTTGCTGGCTGTGCAGGTGATAATATGCCATTATAGGATTTTTCACACCAGGATTATGTATAGAAGAAGAAAAAAAACCCAGAAATCATGTTTATGTTTTTTAGAAGTAGAATTATTGCAGATTTTGACATTCATATAAAAAATTCTGTTAATTATAATTAGTACACTGAAAGAAAAGGCAGGCAGACTTCAGACTGAAAGGAGAACATGAAACCCACCAAAACACTCAGCAGCATAGCTCAGGCAGAGAACAGATCACTGGAATGTCAGCCAGGTAACCGTTGTTTTCATCTGAAGGCAACAATTTGTTCATTTGCAACTGAATGGTTTTGGAAGCTGCATCCCTCACACCGTGCAACCAGCAGAGTGTTTGGTGTTTGTGCCTCTGTACTCAGGAACTCCACATGTGGGGTGTAATGGTGAAACTGGGAATGTGCCTACTCAAAAACATTTAGTCTGAGCCCATCTTACAATTGGTTGATACAAGCCAGGTGCATTAAGAGCAGCAGTGAGTTGAGGTACTTCAGGAGAGAAGGAGAACACACTTCACCCTGCCACATGAAGGAGATATGGGAAACAAGCTGTAGATTATTTGACCTCAGGAAATCAGGAATGCAGGAAATCAGGCTTGGTGACAAAAGCAAAAAAATCTAATAAATAAACTGAAACATGACAAAACCCATGGTGAAACAAAAAGGTATCAAAGCAGAAGAGATGACCTGACAATGAAAAACTGAGAACCAGAGACAAATGAGACACTGAAGGCAGTTAACTGAAATGAAGACCGCTGTTGATCACAATTAAACTGAAACCGGTGTGACTGACAAAGAGCAACTCAGAACATGACCAAAAATAACAATAGCCAAACTGAACCACAGAACCCTTACACTATGTCAGTTTAGGGGCTCCATGTGATTCAAATTTTAATAGGAAAAAGTTACAGTTTTTGAAATCCTTTTTCCACCACTTCTATATTCCCAAAATATATACAACACAGAATGCAGAACAATCTGAAGAAGACTGCAGGCCGGAGGTTGAAAAATGTCAGAGTTAACAACAGTTTTCTCCTTATCATTGTCTGGCAAAAGAAAAATAAAACACAATTACAACTTAAACTTTAGCATGAACTTTAGCTCTTTTCTTGGACAAAAATCCATGTCTCATCATCAAACGCTTGACTTGTTTGTGTGGCAGAATCTTTATATTAGAATGTGTTTCAATATTTAGATTTTTGCAAAATTGTTATGCTGTTTCCAGGTTTGTTACTCCATGGTTTTGTCATGTTTCTGTTAATTCATTAAATGCTTTACTTTTCAGCCACCAAGCCCAGTCTCCTGGATTTTGGGTCCTACACCGCCACTCTGACAGTAAAAGGTGTTTCCTATCAAACCAATCCGTCAATTTATAGATTCTAGTAGCGTTTTTGGACTAGGGTTATGACTTAGTCACAACTGCCCTTATGGCTAGATACATACTGTCTGTGAGCAAACAACGACCAAACCTGTATGATGCATGGAGATGACCCACACAAAACAGCAGTAAATATGTTAGACCGCTTGATGAGCTCGAAAATGGTAATGTTCATTTTTTTCTACATGCCTGCTGCGAGTGACAAGCTAAAGAACACCTGAACAAAATGAAAACTTAAAGTCCTGAGATCAAAACCAAGCTAAAGTATCTGAAAACATAGATCGGTATACCATTGCAATCTAAAACCTGTATAGCTGGGGTTCTACTAGCTTTCAGAAATGTGCCAAGTAAAAACAAAATTGTTTTAGGGGGTTTAGGGGATATACCGACTCATTATTAGTCATGTTAAAATGTTTAAACTTTGTTCACAACATTTATCCTTAAATATACAAATTCGTTGTGAGGGATTCCAACAATGATTTCTTAAGAAATATGTTAAAATATATTGAAAAAAGAAAAAAACAAAAAACCTCTGGACTTGGAGAAATAGCTTTAACAAGAGATGGGGTTGTGTTTTTCATTTAAGACGAAGGGTTCTACAGTTTTTTGATTTTTCTAACTAAATCTAACAGAATCTTATATTTCCGCTGCATTAAACTTTGAACATAAACCTTAAGCTAAAACTCATCAGTTACTGTCTTTATAAACAATCAAACTGATGTCATGTGGATACTTCACTTCTCAGGACAATGTTAATGCTTTGTTATATTAATTTATTTGCCTGCAAGTTGACCAGAGATTTAAATAAATTCACAAATACTGTAGCATGCATTCTTCCTATGTGGAATTAGTGAGCCGTGACTTTGTTTTCACTTATCAAGAAAGATTTAGAAAATAAAAACAACTTCAAAAACTGAACCTTAAGAAGCAAGTGGGTTTTGTTTAAGCCAAGCATTTCAGTGAGCAGAAGTAAAATACACCTTACAATAAAGGCAGTGTAAAACCTTGTTATCAAGTGCAGAATAAGTTCATGATCTCTAGTTGTGATATTTATTAGGTTTTCTGTTTGACTTCAAGAGTAGAAAGTGTGATTTTGGTTTGACAGAGTGATGATTACAACAGGAAAACTCTCCAGCTTTAGCCTAGTGGTTCATTGAATTTGACAGCAGATGACTTTTTTATGCTGTGAATTAGTTGTCATATTTTCCTTGTCATTTCGGCCAAGGGCGGTGTTTTAATTGGACCAAGTTCTACTCTGCATGATGGCATTGTTCATGTTTTTGGATGTAAGTAACTGAAACCTCCCCAAGTCATAAAAGCAGTTTTACAATCACAACTTTCAGGATGATTTTGCTTTTTGTGAATGTTTGCAATGTATTCTGAGCATTTATTCTTGCTGACAATGTGCTTTTCAAAAGCATATAAATAACATAATAATATTAATTACAAAAAAATTAGATGGTCTCATAGCAACAACCCTTGATGCAATCTTTTTCTATTTGAAATAATAATTAATCAATAGATAAACTAAATGTTGATCGATATACATTTTCACCCGAGTGGAAATTATTTCTTCTCAATACACCCACTTATACATCATATTTGAATTTTTATCCATTTGTGCTTTTCTTTGTAGAAACACCGAGTGCTTCAAGCACTGAATACTTCTTCATGCGCATGCAAGAATTTAATCACAACAAAGTCACCTTTGACCTACTGGTGACCCCACGTGAGACCATGAACCAGAAGAACGGTCCTAACACTTCTAACAAGAACGCAAAGAACCTAAGGGGCCGGGAACTCTGGCGGTCATCCGGGATTCATAGAACTGTAGTTACATAACCATAGTTACATAAGTTACAGTAACTTTTGTTCTATGACATTCATTCAACCTAACATAGTCATCCTGTTGAAGCCAGGTTTCTGTTAGGGCTAGCAGGCTAAGTTTGTTATCATTGATTAACTCATTGACTAAAAGGGACTTAGAGGAAATTGATCTAATGTTTAGTAACCCACATTTGATGACATCATGACTTTGCTTGTTGTGCTTGAGAGTACTTGTAGCTTTTACTTTTAGGTTTCTCTGTTTCACTCGCCTTTCAGTACATAAGCAAAAGCTAGGAGCTTTAGCTGAAGCTAAAGCAAACAAATAGGCAATCGGTAGAGCAAAACCCAGCAGTCACCTAAACGTACCGCTGGAGGGCCCGCACTGGACAAAGGCACTCCTCAGGGCCACCCGCGTCGAATGGCGCAGAGGTCAGTCATCAGTCCTGATGGCAGGAAGGCGAGGCGGCCACCTTAGGGATGAAGGAAGCGTCCGGCCAAAGAGAGAACACTGAACTATCAGGGGACCACCGCAAACAGGTACTGACGGACAGTGCCCGGAGTTCACTAACATGTTTGGCAGAAGCCATAGCCAACAAAGAAAGCAGACTTGAAGGACAGCTACTTAAGGTCAGCCGCCGGTAGAAGCACAAATGGCGGCAAGCGGAACGCAGCCAAGATGAGTGACAGATCCCACAGAGGAGCCACCAGGTGCCAGGGGGGTGCAGACAACAAGGACCTTGGAGGAACTGGGAGACCAGGCGACAGCAGCCAACAGAGACACCAGAGACTGGTGCATTCAGGGCCTACATGGAATTTCAGCACTTATGCGCTTTTATTAAGTGCTCACTACTGCTACATTTAGGTGCGCTGGTAATTTGTAGCATTTGCTCACTCTGATCTCAGCCAACACAAACACACACTCACTTGTATATCATGTCATTGTTACTTTTTGAAGTGACTAAGATTCAAAGCTACAACACACCGATCAGTGAGAACACACACACACAAAAATGCAAAATGTTGCACCTTTTTTGATATATCCATGCTTTTTCTATGTATGACATGAAAAACAGTAATTATTTTAGTGTTTATCACTAGTTTTAATCTTTATGGAAGCATTTTGTATTCAATTAAAAAAAGGGTGATCTTCTTTTTTCAAATGAATGCAAAATACTTCCATAAAAAATGAAAGAAAAAATCATTTAAAAAAAAAAATCAGACTGGAAGCGTCAAAGTGGACCAGTACCCACAACGTGAGCGCCCATCAAGTCACCCATGCCCTTGTGTCTAATATTGTCTTAAGGAATGACATATTAAAAAAAAAAAGATAAAATGAAAGCCGTGAGCATCGTTGGATGGCCCGCAGGCGCTACCCGCCCTCGCCGCCCACCACTACACACCACCGCCGCCCTCGCTGCCCGCCTCTACATGCCACTGCCGCCCTCACAGCCCACTATTGAACCCTATCACACACCATGCCGTGTGTGCTTGAACGCAGAGGATGTTAGTAACTGCAGTACTGAGGAGACGTTGGCTATGAATGTAGGATGATAAGTGTTAATGATAGATTGTTGGGAAAGCAGTGAAAAACAATGTATATCATGTTAAAAGTTGTTTTACCCAGCCTGCCTTCACCCGACCGTAATTCAATAAGTTGCTGTGTCTCATTGTTGAACTACAAGCTGCAAGCTAGCTTTTAGCATGATGTCACTGCGACGTAACAATGTGACATAACGCATGACAAAAAAATGAAGTTTTTTTTCATTGATCAAATTTTACATTCAAGAATCTCTGCATTTTACGTTTTGACTTCCATGGAAACCGGGTCAAAATGGCTCTTTGAGTGTTAAAGGTTGCCGAACCCCTGTTGTAGAAAGTCAACCATCACTGCAGCCCTCCACCGGTCTCGGTTTTATGGCAGAGTGGCCCGACGGAAGCCTCTCCTCACTGCAAGACATTTGAAACCCCGAATGGAGTTTGCTAAAAACCACCTAAAGGACTCCAAGATGGTGACAAAAAAGATTATCTGGTCTGATGAGACCAAAATAGCACTTTTTGGCCTTAATTCTAAGCGGTATGTGTGGAGAAAAGCAGGCACAGCTCATCACTTGTCCAGTACAGTCCCAACAGTGAAGCTTGGTGATGGCAGCATCATGCTGTGAGGGTGTTTTTCAGCTGCAGGGACAGGATGACTGGTTGCAATGGAGGGAATGATGAATGCGGCCAAGTACAGGGATATATTGGAGAAAAACCTTCTCCAGCGCATCATCAGAGAGACCTGAAAATGGCTGTCTACCAACGTTTACCATCCAACCTGACAGAACTGGAGAGGATCTGATCGATGAGTAAGCCGTTTTTTTTTTGTTTTTTTTTTTTACGACAGTTTTTTGCTTACTCTGGCCACAATTTTAAACATTGTAGTTTCAAATATTATATTGTCACGTTCAGCTTGATGTACCAAATGCGTGGATACACACTTTTTGACATTCCGATAAAACATGTGCGAGCTAGCTAAGACCATAGCAGTTGTGAGCTCGCCACGCGCACGCCATTCATGTTCCACATTTTCTAATTCCAATATTTTGTCCACAGTTCCTGGCCAAGGATGCATGAGAAGTTACAAGACGATTCATGAAAATCCCTTGGATGAGTTTTTGTTTGAAGCTTGTACTAAACGTGCTTTTTTAAAAAAAAAATCAAGATGGCGGTCTCTTTCGGAGGTCAAAGGTCTATGTAACCTCTGGGTTGGTTGTAGACTCCGGCTAGTGGCATGTGTGTGAAGTTTCATAAAAATCGGAAGAACCAAAGTGTTGTTTTCTCATATTGTGGAAAAGCGCGAAAATGGCTAAATCTCGCACTTTGCTACAAAATGTCCGCCAAGGCGTGGGTTGTGTGGCCTCTCCATAATGTTTTCAAAAGCTCTCCTGGATATCCCCGACACATGTGTTTTGGTTTCGTTTGCGTATTTCGAAATACGTGAATAATAGAGAAACAATCCAGAAAAAATATAGAAGTTTTTGAGCTTAGGATTTAGTGTGTCCTTTTGTTTATTTTGCCTTGTACTACACACTGGTCAGGTCTGTTTGGGCTTAGGCCTTTCCTTTGAGGCCTTTTAAAGGGCCTAGGAAAACAATATGGTCTTTGCAGACAGGACCCTGCTGCTGCAGGCCATAATAAAAAGTACATACTGGTACACATACATACAGAACATACTAATATTTGGTACTTCCCCAACGGCTTGGTGTGTAATGTTTGTAGATCAAGTTGATGCTTTAAAGAGAAGTATTTGTTCATAGAAAAGTTCAGAGATCAGAACAGTGATTTTTATTTATATAACATCATTTTCTGTAATGTTTTAAAATCTTATATAAGATTAGACTTTGAATTATTATTAGTGTTTTGTTTTCGCGAGAGATTAATACTTTTTTGAAGCTTTATAAATGAAGGGAATAACTGTTTTAACTTACACACACAAATTATTTTTCTTGAGAAATGTCTCGAGTCCAGATTTGGCTGATGGACTTTGGATGTTACTGGCCACCATAGAAATGTTGAACTTCTATTAGTAACCAAAATGTTAATTTAGAGCCCTGCACACATATGTGTAAAAAAGTTTCTTTTTTTGTGTGTATGTCTCTCACAGACAGGATAATTTTTGTGTTGTTTAGGGTTGAAAGTGTGAGTTCCTGAGAGATGGTTTCTGCCAGGAGAGTTGACATCTCTCAAGTGTTTTCCAATCAGCTCTTTTGTTGTGACTTTCTTTTTTGTGACTTGTGCTAAAAGTTCAACACGTCGACACCCCACGGCTCTATTCTCACTTATTAGGGACTTGTGGAACTTCTAAGAATCACACAAACACGCGCACACCAGTGGTAATAGACTAACAAGCTCTTTTCGCAGTAACACTGACAGACTCAAATGAACACAGAGTGAGCCAGAACACCTTCAGTTTTTCCTCTTAAAGGGGGGGTCTATGAGGGAAAGAAAACTGTCTGAACTCAATGGTCTGTGTCTCGGGAAAACGACAGAGCTTTAGTGAGGAAAGAAAAATGCATTGGGTGAGCAAGGCTGTAATGATGGCACTGGTTATTTCCTGGGTGTGTGATAGAGCCTTTAGCTTGAAAAGTTTATTTTTTGACTGACATCTTGAAGGTGTATTGATCAGCTCAGTACAAGTGATTTTTTTTCAATGACTTTATGTTAAAATAAATGTGTAAATGTGTAAAATAAATTCCTTGTAGGAAAACTGCATTTAAAGACATAGTGGTAACTATATTTGTTCTGATTGATCAAAGGGTAGAATGTCACTTGGCTGAAAATCTTGGTTGAAATAATGAAGGAATTCTAAAACTTGTATTTGAGGGATTTATCAATAGTGCCATTATTTTGTGGACCATTTCCATAGATGAACCACAATTTGAGAAATTTTAAAGACCGACAAATTGTGTTATGGATTTGTTTAAAAAAGCACAGAATTATTATAAATGTTTCAAACTTGTTCTTACTTAATGCCCAAAAGTGCATGAATATGGGACATGTGAGAGGTGACCTGCCTACAGAACTTATTTGTCTGGAGCCAGTTGTGTACTGAGTTTTGAACTGCTACTTTTGAAAAACTGATCAGAAAAAGATGCAATGGTTCACTGTCATGTTTTTGTCAAGGTTTTAAAATACCAAGTCCTTTTATCCCACTGCTGTTCCCTATAAGTATTCAAGTTATGGATAAACCTAATATGACACGCTCCCAGGAGTGCAGAAAAAGCTTATTAGATGTCAGATAAAAAGATGGAAAGGTACTTAAAGCCAGACACAGAAGGAAACCCCCAGGAGACCTTCAGACCAGAAGAGGAGGCCAAAGCCGAATCAGGCTGAAGGTATATTAGTTTCCCAACAAAACTTTTCTGTCTTGTGTGAATAGAGCACAGCTCATTTAAACAGGTTGTTTTTTGTATAAATATTATAGAATAAAACAAACAAAAAAGGTCAAATGAAAGACAGTGGTTAGCGGAAAGAAACGTCAAATCAGGAAGAAGTGGGCTACTGGGTCAGGAGCAGCCAGAGCATTGTTGCAGACACTACAGGCCAGTTCCCAGCATGCACCTTGATGTCGGCTTGATGTCAAAATTGGGTCGATATTTGATCCAATTAGTGGACAGCATTATTTTAACTTTTGTTTTCATACCATTGTGGTAGTGTGGGGAATACATGAAAAATAGAAATTCAATCTCACATGAAAAAACTAAATTGAGAATGCTGGGTAATTTACTTAATGTTCAGTTGATATCAATTCAATGGCTACATGTTAAACATCAAGCTGACATCAGTTTAATATCCAATTGACTTTCAGGCTTCTCTGTTTTTGAAGGATTTAGGCTTAATCAAATTAATTTAGGCTTAATTAAATCTCAGCATGGGCTTAAAATTATATTTGATGTTTTCTTTTCAATTCAAACTGAATTAGAACGGATCCTATGATTCAAAGCTGCTGCATATGCTAGCAGTCGCAGCAGTGAGTCTAGAAATACTCTTGGGCAATTGATGTTGAAATGGCGTCAAATCAACATCTAAGCTTGACATCAAATTGAGGTCAAAAACAAGTTGAATGTACAAATCAAACTGACGTCAAAACATTGATTTCAATTTGGCATCATGATATTTACCCCTTTTTGATGTCATGGGAATTTTAAATTTGGACCAATAAATTAATAAAACTAATAATAGAGGTATAAAACATACAATGAATGGTTTATCGGAATATATATACTTGAAAAAATCACTTTATATATACTTTATAAAAATCATTTGCTGGGTGAACATTTGGACAAAAGAACATTTTTTCCTGCAAGATAAGATTTTTTTTAGTGTTTCCTCATGGAGAAGGAGGGTCTGATAGTTTATATTTTATGACTGGCTTTATGTTCTTTGCATAAATACTGATGTGAATCCCATTGAGATGACTACAGTTGTGGTAATGTGTTATAGAATAAAATTGAATTGATACAGCAAGAATTTAACCTTAATCTTGTGATCACAATGCTGGGAGCGGGGCGGGTCACCAGGTATTTTAAAATGAGCATCACCAGCTCTGAGATATTTACATTTTCTTTATTTCAGCACTTTTTTTAAGTACAACTCCTGTAATTGAAATTAATAAACAACAAATAACATCAGGATTACAATTGTTTAAGAGCACAGTTGTGAGGGTTCTGTAGTTTAGTTTGGGCTTTGTTATATGTGGTCATGTTCTAAGTTTTTCTTGTCAGTCACAACATTTTCAGGTTAAACATCCAGAGCTGTCCTCGTTTAGTTAATCAACCTCAGAGTGTTTAAGTGTCTGGTTTTCATTTCATCATTGTCAGGTCATCTGCTCTTCCTTGCCAACTTTTTGGTTCTCCATGGTTTTGTCATGTAGAAGGTTTTCAAATACATGTCTTAGTTTCTGCCACCAAACCTGGTCTCTTTCAGTTTGGGTCCTTCTCCACTCTTTCCTGACCATAGCAACAGGGTCAGGTCATCTGCCCCAATCATCATGTTACAGCAACATGAATAAATTCTGTTGCACCAACATACTTGCATTCAGATTTTCCGAAACAAATGCTTATTGCTACATTCGATTTAGATGGAAATAATTTCCAAAATGTTCTTATGTTCACCCAACAAGTATTTCCTACAAAAACATTTATTGTATGTTTTATTCCTCTGTTTTAGTTTTATTAATTTACTGGTCAACATTTACAATTTATATGATATCAAAAAGTAACAAGTGTCATAGTGAGAAACTGATAGGAAAGTTTTGACGTTAATTTTATTTGCACATTACTTTTATATATGACCTCAATTTGATGTCGAGCTTTGATTTTCATTTCAAGGTCAATTGTCCACTGGGAAATGCCAGAAAAGACTTCTCTATGGGATGCTTTTTTTTTTTTTACATTGACTGCAAAAAGAAATTAATATATATATATATATAAATATATATTATATATAAAATGTTAGATGCATATTGGCTGTGTTGTCACCCTGGAAGTACAGAAAACAAAACTTTAGTAAAACTTAGTTTAGTTAGACACAAACACATTTGTGAAGATTAGATCACCTGTAAAAAATGTTTGGTAAATGTTTTTAGTACTGGGATAAATGAATTGACCAAATAACAGGATGCTTCAAAAGGAACAAAAAAGTTAAATGACCTTCTTATTGTCACTTAGCATGGATTAAATGGTTGGAAATACAGATAACTCTTCCAGAACTGTTCTGGTGTTTTTTAGGAAATGATGATCTGCCTAATAATATAGGCTGGCTTTAAGTCTTCCTATGAGTGATGTTATGATTTATCTGTTTTTTAAACAGGCTATGTTTCCACTAATGGTGGTCTTATGAGAAGGTGAGACTGAAAAGTAGAAATCTGGAGTGTGGGCGGGTCATCTTTAAGAACAGTCAAAAATATAAAAAGAGAGAAGAAAAGGAAACATTTTCACACTTTGTGCATGAACCTTTCATGACATCACAACTTAAAAAAAATCAGCATTATGAGACTCTTCCAACATTGGTGAACATAGTGAGGCTGATGTAGAGAGGAAAAGGAGAAGGAATTGAGGGAAAAAAACTGAAACAAAGATCGAAACATAAATGTTTTCCTTGAATTTTTCATCAACTTCTGATTTACATTTGTTTTAATTTTTCTGTTTTACTTGCAATATAAAGCTTTTTCATCTGGTTAAAAAACATGATGTAAAAGTAAATACTTACATTCCCCTAAAAACCTTTTGTAAATTAGATCAAATGGATTAAAATCTCTTTGAAATGTGAACTCACAACAAAAGCAAAGTGAATAAATGTTATTGATATGTGACAGATGAAAGCCATTTCAAGAGGCTGCACAGTTTTGTCCAGCAGACTGTCACCTCAACACAGCAGAGCCGAAACACAGCAGACATGATGTCATTGGGGGCAGTACACAACAACATGGGCTCTTAAGAATGACAAACCTAAGGTGGAGATGAGGTAAAGTTATCGGATAAAAAAAAAAGTATTTTACCAGTGAATAGGAGTAGCCTATCATTCCTTCCACTAACTGCCACATAAAGCCCTCTTCAGTAGACATTGGAAAGGAGAGGACCAAGGCGTTGAAATGTCAGTTTGAAGAGGGACGTGCTCAGATTGAGATCCACTGCCAACCTTTTAATCATGGAGTCCTGCAGAGCTGCGTGGAAGTCTGCCGAGGGTTGTACAAACCAGCATGAGCGTGTACTTGTGTGTTTATCAAGAGGAGAGAGACACCTTTAATGGAACCCCACATCCATCTCTGCGCCGCTACAAATTTAAATGAGACATTTTCCCTTCGTGCCTTTTAGCAATGACGAATATTAATAAGCTGGGAAACTGCAGAAAGGTTACACAACTTTTTTCACATCAAGAAGAAACTGTACTGACTAAAGTGCCATGGGGCTTCAAATGTGTGGAGTGTGTGGAAGTGAGTGAACAGTTGTGTGAATGAAGAAGAGAAAAAGGTTGATCAAATGACAGCTGGAGGTCCATTTCAACAGTGAAACTCTGCAGATGCTTTCTCTTGGAAATTTCCATCTCCTGTTTTCTTCCCTCTTTTTCCTTGTCCTTTCATACCTGCACCTCCTTCATTTATTGTTTTCCCTTCATTTCCTTCCTTCTCTGTGTCCCTTTGTTGCTCCCAGTCCTTATCACAGGTTAACAGACTGATTTTGCCGCTGTGGTCCGAATCACTCATCAAAAGGCCACAAGCACCTCTCTGCCTTCTGAGGAAGCAATTGTCATCTCCTAATGCATTTCATTTCATTCTTTCGTTTGCAGCATAGGAAAGCAGCACCATTCACTGCTGTTGACTAGCTGCAGATCTTGTGAGCTTGTCTTTTGTGTGGACTGTGCTGTGGAGTGAATTTTAAAACCATCCAATGAATTTGTTTTGTAGATTTGTGGAATGATCGCACAGGATGTACCTCACCTACACCTGACAGGGTTGGCTCGAGCAACCCCATGAACCAAATGGGATTGGGTTAAAAAAATGGATGGATGGATTTGTCAAATGGTATCATTCTCATCGATTAAGTTCCAGTTTCATTTAGTACCAAAATTACTTTTAAAACAATAAAGATTAGATTAGATGTATCCAGGTGACAGTAGAGGAAGTTCATTTGGGCCGTTTGTATTCAGGACCATGTTCTTTTGGTCATGACCCAGAGCTCATGACCATAGGTGAGTTTTGGAGCGAAGATCGACCAGTAAATGGAGAGTTTCACTTTTGACTCAGCTCATACTGCACCATAACGGACTGGCACAGCACGGCTGACATCACTTCAATCCACCTGTCAAGCTCTGATCTTCTCTCATTCAAGAAAAGTCTCCAAGATACTTAAACTCCCCCACCAGGGTCAGGAGCACTCGACCCACCCAGATAGAAGAAACCACCTTAACCATAACGAACATCATTCTGGAGCCTTTTGAATGTAAAAGACAACAGAAAAAGATGTGTAAGTAAATGCAAATTCAATAGACTCTAAAACTGTAAGCCACTACAAATTTGCTTGTATCTGATATCTTATGAATTACCCAAAGAAAGCACTGTACTGCACCTTTGTTTTCATTATTCAAAAATTAACAAATAAATTAATAAACAAAAAATGGTCAGACTTGGCCATGACCAAATTACTGTCTATTGTATTACTGTGCTGTCTTGTAGCCCAGCCCTTTCTAGCGATTGGTAGGAATTCTTGATATCAGCCACTTCAGTTATGGTTCGGTGGTACATCCCATGCAAGGACTTGTCCTCCCATGAGGATCTGTCCTCCAGCACTGCATTCTCTGTTGTCCATTGTCTGAGACAATCACTAATCACACTGTCAGTTGGGGCCTTGAGCTTGATGTATTCATACAACTTGGATGTTTCATCCTGAATAATGGCTTCCACGCTCACTCGTCCTCGGCCTCCTTCCTTGCGACTAGCATACAGTCTCAGGTGGAAGTGCGTAGCTGTCTATTGCCTGGGTCTTGTTCTTGCCATTGAGCTGGCTTCTCAGGACTTGCCTTACTCGGAGGTTTTTGGTTGTTGTGGCTTTCCTTGGTGCCTGTTCCAGGTTTTTCGGGGGTTTCCAGTCATTTACCTGTCGAATTCCATGGTGCTTGTAACTGTCCTCAATGTCTGCTATTGTTCCTTCTGGGTGTGAGACCCCTTCAGTGTGGACCACCTTGCCTCTGTTTGTCACTATCCAATTGCATTTCATTAGTCCGAATGACATCCAATAGTAAGTAATGTAGATCCTGGTGGTGTGGATCAGGGAGTCAATGTCACGCTCGCTCTTAGCGTATAGCTTGATGTCATCTATGTAGAGGAGGAGACTGATGGTTGCCCCATTCCTGAGTCGGTATCCATAGCCAGTCTTGTTGATTATTTGGTTAAGGGGGTTCAGACCTATGCAGAACCGCAGTGGGGTCAGAGCGTGTCCTTGGTAAATGCCACATTTCAGGGGTCTCAAATTCAATTTACCTAGCTTTACTCTGGCTGAGGCTGAGCTGAAAACCTCAGAGTACACGCACGCGCACGCAGCTTGTGAGTGTCTGGGAGCCAATGCCAATTTGATTTAGAACTTAAAAAAAATCTAATCTTCCCAGGTTTTTAAATTTTATTTTATGAAACAAAACAAGACGAAGAAGGACCCTAGTGTAAACAATTCTAAAACTTGTTAGATCCCTTCTTTGCTTGTAAATCTGTATGGACCATGTTCTGTATTATTAAATGTTTTGTGCACAAAATTATTAATAACATCAATGAACAAATACATATACAAATCTAAAATCAATAAGTCAATAAATCAGTAATAAATGTCAATTTTCTGTTTATTCAGTCTTTTTACCTGTTGTATTCAGATTTAAACATTCTTATTAACACAGTTCAATTAACACTGTTACCAGTTCTTTAACCGCCATCAATGGATTCTTGTGAACATGGCCTCTCTTGCTCCTATCTACTGGACACTTGGCAGAGCTTTTTGCAGACCTAGTTTATGTGTTCGCAATTTTGAACCTGTGTTGAATGTTTTTTTAGTGTTCTCTTTAATTGCCAAATCAGTGAGGGAGAAACAAAATTCACTAACCATTTTTTGTTGTTGTCTATCTTCTTACTTTTTAAACATTTTAACTCTGGTCACAAGTTATTGAGAGTGTAGCCAGTCACCCACTCATATCATTTATAGTAAAATTCAAACTGTGGTCAGTAAAAGAATGGCGCTCTTCATTGGAGGTCAAGAAAAGCATCACAAACACCTAAGATCAAAGGAAAGCTTATGTCATTCACACATATTTACGTATGACCAGCTCAAAAACTGATGGAAATTCATCTTCGGCAAGATACACACTGCTGCATTCCCGGCATGTATTTTAAGAGCTGGTTTATACTTCCAGGTGACTTATTGCTGACGTCGCAGTGGTCGCACGGATATAAGAGCGGAATCGCCCCAGTCACAGCAGAATGTGACTGTGGGGTTATGGACCCTGGATATTTGTTGGATTTGTTTTTGGTGTCCACTTCCTGTTTTATTATGTTGGTGGTTGTACTTCCTGTGTTTCACCTCTGCTTTTTCATGTCTCTTGACACTTCCCTCCTGGTGTGTGTTCCCTCCACACCTGTTTTCAATTACCTCATCCTCTCCTCCTGGTTATAAGTCCTCGTCTCCCTTGCACTGGTTGTCGGGTGGTTTTTGTTCCTTCAAGGATTTGTCTGCTGGTTTTTCGAGAACTTATTTTGAATAAATGAAAGACTTTTAATTTAAATTTGCCGTCTGCATTTGTGTCTGCACGTCAACCCTGACATTACCACCCGACCAGTAACATGGACACAGCAGACGCGGAGACGTTACGGGCACTACTCCGCCAGAAAGAGGAGCAGATGTCCTGCCTTCGTTAAGTTTTTCTAGAGATGTCAAATCGTCACGAGCGACAACTTGCCGCGTTGGGTGAGCGGTTTGAGCAGTTGGCGGAGCGGATCCAACATCCACTATCCATCGCCTTCTACGCCAGTCCAGGGGATCTTGGATGGGATTCCTGTCGCCCCTGCTGCTCAGCTGGGCCGCCCGGAGAGGTTTTCCGGGGACTCCGGGGACTGCCAAGCCAGTGTGAACTGCACTTCCAGCTACCTCACTACCCCACGGAGCAAGCCATGATCGCCTTCATGATCTCCCACCTCACCGGCAGAGCCGCAGCCTGGGCTACCGCCGAGTGGCAACGTGGAGCCTCCACCTGCGCATCTCTCTCAGCGTTCCTGGAGTTGTTCTAGCAGGTGTTTCATCATACTAAGCCAGGCAGAGAGGCGACTCGGGTGCTTATGAGATTAATACAGCGGGACCGACGGGTGGCTGATTACGCCATCGAGTTCCGGACCCTGGCTTCTATGAGTGGTTGGGACGCTACTGCGCTCACGGACGCTTTCGTGGAGGGACTTTCCGAGGAATAAAAAGGACAGACTCATTCCACTGGAGATGCCGTCTTCCTTGGAACCCCTCATCGCCCTGGTCATCAGGATCGACAATAGCCTTCAAGACCACAAGCAGGAGCATGGCAGGGTGGCACCCCGCCCCCGATGCAGTGCTGTTGAGCACAGGATCATGGACTCACCTGACTTAACTGCTTTTTCCGCAGAACCCCCCGTCTTTAGTCTCAGAGGAACCTATGCAGCTCGGCAGGGGCAGACTGACAGTTTCCGAGCGACGGCGGCGGATGGCGGCGGGTGAGTGCCTTTACTGTGGCGGCCGGGGTCATTTCTGCAGGGATTGCCCCAACTCGTCAATAAGAGTGGGCGCGCTTACGAGCCGTGGCCCAGCTCCCACTATCCCGAAACCTGCTTCCTGTGTTTTGGATGTTTGGGTTATGTTCCAGAAAGTGGGAATTTCTGTTAGAGCATTGGTGGATTCAGGAGCAGAGCAGAACCTCATGGACGCTGAGCTAGCCAAACAGGTCGGTCTTACGTCTGAGTTTTTCACCACGAGCACACCCGTTTTTTTCCTCCCCACAGAACCCACTGGTATTAGGTTGCCCTTGGCTAATGGCTCACAACCCAGTCATCGACTGGCCATCCAGCCGTGTCTCCGGCTGGAGTGAGAAATGTCACACCACCTATTTGCGTTCAGCTCTGCCTTCTGGGGGAGATCCCGCCGTCCCAGTAGGGCGGCCGCCCTCACCTGACCCATTCAGGGTTCCGCCTGAATGTCATGACCTGACTGAAGTGTTTTCAGAGTCATGAGCCCTGTTGTGTTCAGGGGTTGCCCACAATAGGTTGGCAGATCGTCGGTGGACGCCAGCACCTCGCACATCAGACTCCGGACAGAGTTGAAGAAGCGTTCCCCCAAGTACATCGGTCCTTTCAAGATCCTGAAAGTCATCAATCCTGTGGAGGTCAGGCTGCGCGTGCCCAGGTCCTTGCGCATCCACCCAGTCTTTCATGTATCTCAGCTGAAGCCGCATATTACGAGTCCCCTACAGCGGACCTGCACGCAAGTGTGTGTGAGAAAGATGTCCTTCATGTTAATAACAAACACTGGAGTTGATTGCGTTGCTTGAAAAATGTAAACACCACTCAGAAGTTCATCGCAGTTATAGCAGAAAGTCCAGTCAAAATCAGCCAACATTAGCATGAACTAATTGTGGATACTACTGATGTGATGACCGCAAATAATCATTTTGGGGGCGGGAATTTGCCCACAGTCTGCCAGTTTGAGACCCCTGCCACAAACTTCCAGTTCCAATCACAAGAGGATGTGTGTACAGCTCTACTGATATAAGCGACTTTAATCTTGAATCATCACATAATTACTTCAAAAAAAGCAGCATTTCTGCAATATAGAGAGCTGAACATGGCACTGGAGAAAAACCAAGAAACATCAGATCTTGCAGAGCTCAGAACTGGGTAAGCTAACATCCAAGCTAAACTAAACCCACTTATGGCACTGGAAGCTAAGCTAACTCCACTCTTGGATCTTGATGCTAAGCTAACACCTTTGCTGGAACTGCAGAACTGAAGAATCAAAAGGCTTTCCATGCTAATAAGATATGAATTTGCAAACTTTTATAATCTGCTTTGATGAGACAATGAGAAAACAGACAGTTATGATATCAATGGACAAAGAAAAATTGTTCATACTTCAAAGTTATAGTGATGCAGTACGGCAAACAATTAGGACCAATTTTTTTTCACAATTGTGCATAAAACTTGCCTAACGTTTTTTTTATGGAACTGCATGGGATGTGTGTAATTTACAGGGTTTTTTTCTCTTCAAACACATAAAAACAGCAGTGTTACTGAACCCTAAACCTCAGCCTTACATGCCATATTTTCCGTCGTTTTTGGCCCTTATCGCTATGCATTGATGCAGAGAGGAGGAACCTTTAAATACATTTTTGCTGAAACGTGCACCTCAGCTTCAGAAGTAAAAAAACAATGGTGAGACCTAAAAATCGAGGCAAAATAAAAAATATCTGCACAACACAAAGTGTGTGTGTGTGAGGTAATGGGGTACCTTTATTCACCGATAAGAGGATTCCAACAAATCCTGGAAATTTTTTCTTGTCAGGAATTCCTCCAGAAACCAAAGGTGAAACCAGTGTCCCCCATTAAGCTCATGGCAGCAGCTGCCAACAGTTAGGGGATGTGTGTGGGTGTGTGTGTGTGTGTGTGTGTGACTTTGCAAATGACCAAAGCACTTCCTCTGTAGCTGCAGAAGCGGAACACTCCGTGTGACACGATACTAGCATTGTAGGCACACGTCATTAACAATTTAACAGAATGTACATGAGAACTGGGATGGAGTCAGCCGGAACCACTAAAGAAAAAACTCAAATCCAGGAAAATGGGTCAAAAGAACATTTTGAAAACATGAGAATTCTTCCATGCTCTTATACCCACATTACACCTGTTTTTGAAACATGAAGTGAGACTGTTTATCTCGCATTGTTGTTTGAATTCACTTTTAATGTTGTAATTCTAAACCTGTCTAAATTCAAATTCCTCTTCTCAGACTAGCTTGCTCATGCTCTTTATTACAGACTTCTTTTCATGGACCTTTATTTAATTTAAGCTCGACAGCTTTCAGTCTTAAATGAATAACAACTGGTTCACCCTCTTGATTTTTATTTACTGCTGCTTGGTCAGATATATCAAAGCTGTAAGACATCATATTTGGTTCACTGCAAAAACTGATTTTTAAAAATTAGAAAGAGCTAGTTTAAAAAGCTAGTTCTATTTTTTTGTGCAGCAAAATAAACAAATAATAATAATACTAACAAGAACATTTCTGAATTGCAAAATTATCTTAGTTTGAGAAAACTTGTCTTAGTGACAAATTCTTTTTTCTTAAAATAATAATTCTTGATAAATTCTTGGTGTCACATTGCCACTACAAACATTTTGCCCACATTGCTTATTGGTTGCCCAAAATTGGTTATACGTAGAGAAAGTGACTAAAGTTATTGTCTTTTGCATGACATTTTCAAAGGTTCATCACCAATGAACTACGTTCAAACCATGGAAGAATTACGAATAAACCAACCAAGAAAAACACCTGAGCTTCACTGACTTTCTTCACTTTGACTTTCAGAACACTGGGCAGAAATCCCATCATGTCTGTAGCCTGGTCAGGATGGTGAGCGGGAGACTCCCACTTGGTATAGACTGCTAGAAGGATGAAAGATCTGACGATTTACATACCCCTCACACAATGCACGAATTGAACCGTGCGTAATTATTGTGTTGTTTGTATGAAATTCATTAGTGGTTTGTGCATCAATTACGTAGTTTTAATGTGACATGTCTGTCATAAATGCCACACAAAAATTACACATCGGTAGTGCATGTATGAAAAGTCCTTTAGACACAGTGGACATAAGAGGAATGGTTGTGGAAAGCCAGAAATCTGTGTATGCATCTTGCAAATATCATGCACGTAAGATTTATGTAATAAGTACGTAAATAATGCATAAACTGCATAATTCTCAATGGATCAAAAAATCTGAATGACTAAAACAGATATTTCTTACAAAGAACTATCGGTCGAGACTCTTAAAAATATGCTTACTTCCACCCACGCCCACCTATGTAGACATCTGCTCATATCGACAAATGACGAACTCAAGAAAAATGTATGAATGACATATATCACAACTGCATAACGACAGACCGAAATTGTATGTAACGGAAGTGTTACACGGCCTCATTTCTTTTACCCCATTTGCAGATTTTCTTGCTTATCCAAAGAAAATCTGCCATTGGAATAAGGATTTTTGACTTACTACTTGGAGACCTGTTTTTGCAGTGTAGTAATTGGGTCATGTGATTGCTAAGAATTATTTTTTTGCATAAAAGATGGGACTAAAGCATTAATATTTTCCTGATTATTCTCCTGTAAATGCTGAGGGTATTTTATTCTTGAGCAGAAATGTGGGGACAACACTGGGTTGAGCAAATCAAACTTGCAACTCATTGCATACATTCACCAAGAGTCTCCAAAATGTTTCACAGCATTTTGAGGAGTTCTCAGGTCCCATAATTGTCACACCACCTTACTTCTTAAATATGTAAAAAAAAAAAAAGATTATTCCCTCCTAAAACATGAGCTGATGCTCTAATCCTTGTTACATTGTTTGTTTACCTTGTTACTAAGTTTGTGAATGATCAAATGAAATCACAGATTTTGTTGTGTTTTTAGCAAGTCAAAACTTGCCAAATAATACCAGCCTTTAAGTCATGGAGTTCTGTCACTCTAAGATCTGCAGTTTGAATGTGTGGCATAAAACAATCGATTAAAAAGAACTGTAATTATTTTCAATTAAAGACTTAAAGTTGAATTTTATAAAAAGAGGAACAAATACAATATTTATTTTATTGTGTCTACATATGCCGTAATAATCCATTTTATTTTTTTTTTACATTATATTTAACAAGAAAGAACTTTACAAATGTTAAAAAAAATTCATTCTGCTGGTTTAGCCATTGATCACAAGCCCTCCTACAGAAACACAAAGCCTCAGATGATCATCTTTAACTAACTTGCGAAAAAAAGAACTACTCATTACAAATATTTAGGATTTTAGTCCTCAGCGATTTCTGAGAATGGTATTTTTTTAGATGAACAGTTTCACCAATGTAACTCTCCTGCCTGCACACTAACTACTTAGAAAAAGTGAGTGTGCACTGTGGGAGCAGGAGAACAGTGTGAATGGTGTCATTTTCATGCTCAGTGTGTGAGATTTACAAATTCAAATTCTAATGCAGTGAACCTTTTGAACCTGTTGAAAATGACGGGGTAATAGAGCTGATTGGAGCTTAGCAGCAGAAAGTCTAAATATTGCAGATTCATGAAAGTATTGCTTTTCTCTGCTTGTCAAGCTTAATAGCAGTTGTACCAACTTCTAGGGCTGTAAAACTATTTAATGTTTGACTTTTTTCTTTTGATTGGATTTTAGCCCAATTTTAAAGTCAGTTACAGTACACATGAGCAGCAGTTGTGCTGCCTGCAATTTATTCTATCATTTAATTAGTTTTTTCAAAGCTCTACTGGCCTTTCCAATGACATAAATTACAAAATGTAACCTCTCTCCAACGATTAAGTGGTTTTTGGAGAGTGGGTATACAATATTTTTCACCCAATGTTATAAAGTAGTAAAGAATCAAGCTGCTGAACTCATTAGACCACTCTGCCATATTGATTTAAAATGTATTTAAAGCCTTGCCTGTTATACTTTCACTTGGTCACTTGAATTTTGCAGTTTGACTTTAAGAAGTAGGTCTCATCATAAATTCAAATTAGTTGAACAGATTTTACAGTTAAAACCTGTTTCCCAAACATGCCAAGCATGAGATGTTACCAGCATAAAAAAAAAAAAAAAAACAACAACAACACAAACACACACACTAAAAACTGTGCTGTTCTGAGGTAATGTTATCCACTCTTTTCCACACTGTTTTCCACAGGTTCTACAGGCAGTTCTAGCAGGCCACTTGGGGGTCTGATCATCCAGTCTCTGCTTCAGCTGGTTCCAAGTATGCTTTATGGGGTTCAGGTCAGGAGTCAGAGCTCTGTGTCCCCCTCTGGTCACTGGCGGTAGCCGTCTCCAGAGCTCTAAACTCAGTACACCTCCCAGCAGCACCAGCTCGCAGTCCCCCATAAATCAAAACACTCACCAAACCTTTGCTTCTCTGTTTGGGACAGACGTCACGTTTGCCAGGTGACAGGAAATTCTCTGATGTAAAGTCCGGAATTATCTGGAGGCTAGACCGTCCACATTCACAGCAGTTAACATCCGGTCTAACAGCTTTACGAAGGAGCCGGCCACCGTCACCCCGATGGATGCAGCACCCGAATTTGGACACACCTTTAGAAGCTGATACAAAGAGGCTTTTTTTCTACCTGAGCTTCAGTCTATGCTTTTGAACAGTTTCCTGAGGTTGGCTTTGTTCTGGGTTGCAGTTGTCACACACTCTGGTGGAGCGGCAGACATCTTAAACAAATCAAGAACAAACCCGTCACAATTACCTCCCTATCCCGAAAATCTGTTCATGTATAAAACCCTTAATGGGAACCTACATAGGTGAGCGTGGGTGGAAGTAAGCTTATTTGTAAGCGGTCAGCTTTTGACCATACCATCTGGCAGGGAGTTTTTCACATTCATTAATTTTCTTTCACTCATAGTGGACTGGGTCACAGGGGTACCGATAAGCAAAGACTTCCCTCTTCCCAGCCAAGTGCTCTGGGGCTTTGATGTTCAACCTTTTTAGAAGTAAGGTACATTTTTTTCTTGACAAAAAGGCATACCAACAACCAAAAATAAAAAAAAAAAAAAGGACAAAAAGGCGTCAGGAAACTACTCAGTGTAAAACGTATGCCTTTTTTGATGAACACAGCTGACATTCTGCTGATGTTAAATGTTTTTAGATCAGAGAAAATTAATTATTTCTTATTGCACACTAGTGTTCTGCGGCACATTGGTTTAAAAACACTGCTCTAGGGGGGACTCTGAAGTATTCCTAGGCCAGTCAATAAACATATTCTCTCCAGGGCATCTTGTTTCTTTGAGGGAATCAAGTTCATCCAGCTGAAAGTTATGCTTTATAGCCAACTCTTGGATGTCCTTCTGCTGCTGTCTAAGATAATCTTCCACCTTCCTCACAAGATCTTCAAGACAGGATTTTCATCGTTTCCAAAAAAAATCTGAGAAAATGCTCACAGGTTGGCCAGCTCTTCCTGGAGACCTCCAGCGTGTTTCCGAGGGGATGAGATCACCATGCAGTTTGCACCAGCAGATCCCTCTAAAAATGCTTCAACGATTCAGTTTCTTGCTTTATAACTTGGTATTCTGACTCAAGTGTCTCTTTGTGTTGCAACTGATCTGCCATTCTCATCCTTTCACTTTTGAGCTTTTTTCTCTCTAAATCCTGCTGAGAATTGCATTTGACAGTCAACTCTTTGGTTGTTTCCCACTGCAGCTTCAGATTGAAGATCTCTTCTTTCAGGTCCTTGTTCAGATCTTCTAGCTGGGACCTTTCTTTTTTAATTGTGGGATACTTTTTATTCTTTTCCATTACTTGAGAATCAGATCTTGCTAGCTCTGGCCCCGGTGCAGCAGCGTTCTCTAGGGCCTCTGCTGGCCCCTGTGCAGGGGCGCTCTCTAGGGCCTCTGCTGGCCCCTGTGCAGGGGCGCTCTCTAGGGCCTCTGCTGGCCCCTGTGCAGGGGCGCTCTCTAGGGCCTCTGTTGGCCCCGGTGCAGCAGCGTTCTCTAGGGCCTCTGCTGGCCCCTTTGCAGGGGCGCTCTCTAGGGCCTCTGCTGACCCCTGTGCAGGGGCGCTCTCTAGTGCCTCTGCTGGCCCCTGTGCAGCAGCGCTTTCTAGGGCCTCTGCTGGCCCCTGTGCAGGGGCGCTCTCTAGGGCCTCTGCTGGCCCCTGTGCAGGGGCGCTCTCTAGGGCCTCTGCTGGCCCCTGTGCAGCAGCGCTCTCTAGGGCCTCTGCTGGCCCCTGTGCAGTGGCGCTTGCTGTGCTGGCCCGTGGGTGGCTGGCTGCCATCGCAAGCTTGATTGTGACAGCTCCATGAGTTCTGTGGACGTGTCCAGGGTGTACAGTATCTCCCCAACAGTAACCAGGACAGTCTTCGGCAAACCTACGGCCACAGCTTGACCACACTGCGCCTGACACCCAAATCGTCGCACGATTTGGTTTTAAGTCTTTACAATGACTTAACATTAAAACTTGATGCCCCTGTCGAGCTGGCCATGTCTGGTGTGCATGCACCTTTAGACATAAGTTTTATTGGAGACGGGCCACTATTGGAAGATATATGGTAATCATAATTAAAAGACCACTGGGAACGGCTTGAAAACTGGTCAAAATATGTTTGCAGTGGGACTTTGAACCTATCAAACTTCAGTCTTGTATAGGTGAGAAATACCTCACTGTTTTTCCTTCAAGGTGTAATTGTTTTAAAAATTCATGTTTTCATGCTTTAACTACAGACTTACACTGTTGTCTGTCAAATCTGACACACCGATCTGACTACCGTTTGATGCCGCTTCCTTTGTCAGATTGTCTGTCAGTCATTACACTACACCTTGATTCCTTGTATTTGCTGCTTTCCTTCACCGCTTACCAGAGGTAGCATTCACGCTGCTTTTTATTGTGCAGTTTGTTGACATTACAAACATTCTGTTAGTGTAAATGTCACACCTACACAGCCGTGTCTTGTCAGATGCAAAAGCATCTGCACTGATTTTCTGCTGTCTTCTTGAGGTGAGGAGCCGCTGAACAATGACAGTTTCCTCGCATATTGATGATATACACAGAATTCATACATAAGTACTGAACTCAACAGGGGTACAAGCAACTCTCTGTAATGGTAATAATGCAGGCGGGATGGGACATAATCTGCTCACAAAACCCAGCAGTGTGACAAAAACATGCTCTCGCTGCCGCCTAATGAACACAACTTTTGGAAAGTGGAGAATCTAGACAAGCAGGCTGGGCTTCATCCATGTCATCCACTGCCTCGCTACACAAAAAGGCAATGAGGTGTGCCACTCTATTTTGCTTCTTCACCTCAAGAGTTGGAAGCAATGAACATCTTCATTAACTGCACAGTTACGTCAATTTGAGGATTATAAAAAGTGAAACAGTTTCTGCTCAGTATTGATTAAGCACCACAGTGAAAATCACCAAACTCCCCGTTAAATGTTTAATCACCAGCTAAGAGGCTTTTGAGCTCATTCTAAGTCAGAGTTGCAGCTGATTTGTGAATGAAGACATGTAAATGTTCATTTAAACCTGATTTTTAATGTAGATTCTCAGTCTTTGATTTCATTTTTGCCTGAATATTTTTTAATTCAACATCTAATTTAGACATCTTTCATTTCTTCACAACAGATTACAATGTATCAAACATCACAGTTGTGTTACTTTAGCATAAAAAGCAATGAGAGTTTACTCGGGGTGAATTAAATATGTTTTCAGTGTGGTTGAATGTCTTTTTTCCTTAGCTGAGTGGGTCTCCATGGATCATAATTGGGTAAATCTATGCTTGAATATTCACTTTTCTATAATGATAAAAGACAAAACAGAATTCCTAAGAAAGTGAGCCAAGATTTGATGAAGATTTGATCAGGAAGTCTAAGTGAAACGTCAAAGTGACTGGGATACAGAGATCTTAATAAGATCTTTGAACTCTGCACTTGGTTGCATTAAGTATTTATTAGCAGTTAAGGTTTTTGGTGCTGTATTGAAGCTGACACTAAAAATAAGTGTTGTGTAAATTAGAGCATATTATGTAAAGAGCTGTAAAGGATGACAAAGTTTGCTGACATACGTGAGTGGGCTGAGTTTCTCAACATCTTCCAGGGCTCTAGAGTGCCACCTGATTTTTCAATGGTGCGCCTCCATAGAGGCGAAATGGAGAAAAACTCCACATTCGCACCAGTGCCTCCAGCCCTTCTGAAAGAAAAAAAACAAAACAAAACATAATTTCAGCAACTTTGAAAGTCTCATTCACACCTCAAATAAAAATGATTGTTTTTGTTCATGAGAATGTAAATCGAACAGGAATGTAAATAAAGGCAGCAGCTGGAGCTGGTGAAAAAACTTAGCTAAAACTCTTTAATCAGGGTTTTAGCTCCAGTTTTTACGTTATTTCGTGTACTGTAACTTTTCAACCTTTATTTCCAGCGAAATCTGTGGTGGAGAAAAACAGCCTCGCAGCTGAAAACCAGAAAGGGAAGCTGCTTTTTTCAACGTCAGAATCCGGTGATTCAATGTTTTTTTTGGTTTGGAGATTTATGGAATGCCAAAAAGTCTGTGTTATTTAGGTGTCACTGGGACATTTTTGGCATCAAAAGGTGAACTATGGTGGCCCTGAAGTTCAAACCACATCACCAATTCACTCAATAACATCATCAAGATCACAACAACAATTAATAAAAACAAAACAAATAATTGAAAAAACATAAAATTTTGGAAATCAAACCAAATATTTCACAAACCAAAACAATTCAAAAACAATAAAAGAATTAAAAATTAAACTGAAACATTTCAGAAATCAAATGCAATTTCCAAAAACTAAATTACATTTTAAAACAAAAAAGCAAAAAGAAACTGGAAAAGGTAGATATTATGGGATATTGCTGATTGGATGATGACTTGTTTATCACTTTAACAGATAGTCATTTGACATAAAGTGTCTTAAACTAAAAACATTAAAGTTAGACTTAAACACAGCTGCTGCTATCAAAGAATATTTTCATCCAGAACCTATGAAGTGATGCTGGGTATGCTCTGTGATCATCACAAAAGCTTTTCTAAGTTTCTCTTTTTTAGTTCAAACTTCAGCTCAGTGAAGTTCTTTAAAGTCCCACTTTAATCATCTATTTTCAGTGTTCCAGTGGTCTTTTTAATTATGATTCTGCTGTTTTTAGCCAAACTGTAAAAAAAAACGCAGTCTTTTTCTAGGACATAGTTTCTGCAGAGCATCAGCATTAGAAAATCACCTCTGAGTTGTGGGTGGCACTGTTGGTGTAGAAGTGACCCTCCACTGATATCTAATAAATCTTTGTTTACATTCTCTCCCTCTAACTCACAGCCCCTCAAAACTCCAACCTAAAATTGGCAGTGCAACAAAAATGGCAGTATGATTGTATCAATCCAGCTTCAGTATTGGCCGATCACAGATCTATTGTCTCATATAGGGTAAAAACAATGGACTTCTCAACCCCTCCCCTCTCATGTTCCCAAATAGGAAGTTCCTGCTGGTTCCAAGAAGTCAAAATCTCATAGAGTTTTATTTAGAAATAGACACTTATTACTCAGTCATTTTATTTGTCAGAAAAAATCGTTCTTGATCTGATACATTCTTCTTAACATGTTCCTTCTAATCCTAAATTTTTAAGTGATATTTTTTGTCTTTTTCACAAATCATAAACTGGCTAATCAGAAGCTTCATAAAAAGCATGTGGTGCCCCCTGGTCCCACCTCAAGCGTTTGATTGACAGATTCAGTGGAAGGGCTGTGGATTTCAGTGACTATACATGTAGTGACTCAGACCAGTCGCTTTTGTCTGGTTTGAAAATGGCGGTGCACATATCAGGAAGCAGTGGTGACGGATTTAGCTTCATTTCACAAGAGCTGGAGGTCAGGCGTTTTCCATGGGTGACGTCACACCTCAGATATATCGCTCATCCCTAACTACAATGTCTGGTTTGCCATTACCATCCTGTTCGTCTGTATCTGGAAGTACCAGATACAAGTCTCTCATTCTCAACCACTTTTGTAGGTGTTTCCCATTTTGACTTTGAAGATTCCAGTCCATATTCTGCACACATGTTCCTGTACACCATCCCAGCCACTTGGTTGTGGTGCTCCATGTATGCTTTCCTGGCCAGAATCTTACACCCTACAGTTATGTGCTGGATTGTTTTAGACGCCTCTTTGCACAGCCTACACCTTGGGTCTTGACTGGTGTGGTAGATCTGAGCCTCTATCACTTTGGTGTTCACAGCTTGTTCCTGAGCTGCCAGGATGAGTGCTTCTGTGATGTCCTGTAGGCCAGCCCTTTCTAGCCATTGGTAAGGCTTCTTGATATCAGCCACTTCAGTTATGGTTCGGTGGTACATCCCATGCAGGGCCTTGACCTCCCATGAGGATCTGTTCTCCAGAACCACATCGTCTGTTGTCCATTGCCCGAGACATTCACTGATCACACTGTTAGTTGGGGCCTTATTCTCGATGTATTCATGCAACTAGGATAGTCACCCTGGATAGTGGCTTCTACGTTCACCGGTCCTCTGTCTCCTTCCTTGCGGCTAGCATACAGTCTTAGGGTATGCTAGCCGCATGTATGGTGAGGAGCTTTCGTATATTAATATCCATGGTCTGTATCTCTTCCCTCAGCCATCTTATAATTCCTGTAGGGTATTCGATGTCTGGCAGTGCGTTATTGTTTTTCCTGGTCTTGTTCTTCCCATTGAGCTGGCTTCTCAGGACTTGCCTTACTCATTGGAGGTATTTGGCTGTTGTGACTTTCCTTATTGCCTGTTCCAGGTTGCCATTTGCCTGTGGAACTCCATGGTGCTTGTAACCGTCCTCAATGTCTGCTATTGTTCCTTTTGGAAGTGAGACACTTTCAGTGTGGACTACCTTGCCTCTCTTTGTCACCATCCGACTGCATCCCTCAACCTTGAATGACATCCCAATGTCAGTACTGTAGATCCTGGTGGTGTGGATCAGGCAGTCCATGTTGCGCTCACTCTTAGCGTATAGCTTGATGTCATCCATGTAGAGGGGGTGATTGATGGTTGCCCCATTCCTCAGTCGGTATCCATAGCCAGTCTTGTTCATTATTTGGCTGTGGGTGTTCAGAACTATGCAGAACAGCAGTGGGGACAGAGTGTCTCCTAGGTATATGCCACAGTTGATGGACACTTGTGCAAGTGTCTTTCCATTGGTTTCAAGGGTGATTTTCCACAACTTCATTCCGTTTCCTATAAAGTCTCTTAGAGTCCTGTTGATGTTGTACAACTCCAAGCATCCAGTGATCCTTGTGTGTGACATTGAGTCATAGGCTTTCTTGTAATCTTGTAGAGATGAGTAATTAAATACTGATTTGGACTTAACCAACTAGACTGGTACGCAGGAAACCAAGGTTCGATTCCCAGTCGATAGCCAGAGAGTGCATTGAGCAATTGATGGGGCAACTAACCTAATCCAGTGCGAGTCCTTGGACAAGACCCTTAACTACTTGCCTCTTTACCTGACCCTTACTGCCTACCTCATATCCTCATAAACCATAAGAAACACAAAGCACGGACTCAGAGGTCAGAAGGTCTAAACTTTTGTTAAAAAGCTTTGACTTCCAGAATTGCTGATGACTCTTTTGCACTGGAGTTAATTATTTCGCTGCTGTTTCTCAGCCACATATCATCTGTTCTCCTCCCTGTCATTGCAGCTCTCCACGGCCTGTCAGTCATTACTGTTTGACTGCAGGATATGTCGCAGAACTGCAAGTTAATAAATTATTTTTTTCCCTGTTTAGCAGGTTTTCAAAATAAATGTGTGTTTTGAAATATGTTGGAATCATACATTAATTTAAAATTATCTCTAACCAAGATGTCAAGCTTGAGGTTTGACAGTTCTCTCTTTTTTAGCTCCCGCTCTAGGTGGCTATTAGCCTCCCATTTTGACAGGAATTTTCTGATGTCTTTCTACTATAGTTTGAATTCTGACAATCCATGACAACTTAACACAGCCTCACTTAAGGAAAAAAATCTATATTTTGCTGCTAGAGTACACCTCCATACCATTTCTGTTGTTATTTTTTTCTCTTTAAACTTAGTATAAGTAATTGCCTGCTTCCACACAAATAAATGCTCACAAACGGGTAAATATGTGCAGCAAGAACATCCATAACCTCAGTTTGTGCTTTGAGATGTAGCAGATCAGAAAAGAGTTTTTCTCAATCTTAATTTATACATTGCACATTAATCTGGAGGTACCAATTATTGATATTTCATACTATTCTGCTCACCTCCTTGAAACTTAGCTGAACATTAGTCTAAACTCACTGACTAAATGCACTGTAAGCGGAGGTTTTATTTTCACATATTTTGACATTCAAATTAAAAACACTATGAGACATCATTATGGTGTGTAGGATCCAGAATTTGTTTGCAAAGATTCTTCAGTTTTTGGCTGATCATTGGAGAACTCAGGTCTACTTTGAGATTAAAGACTTAGTTTGGCTGAAAAAGATCTCTGGTGTTCAGTGCAGTGGGAACAGACACATCATTCATAAAGAGCATGGCATTTCAGTACAAGAAATATTTGCACAAAGAATCCCAGTGTGGATCTGAAGTGATACAAATCATGAAAAGGCTTGAAAATGTCTCCTCAGGTAGTGTTGTGTAGCACAGATGGAAACAGGCTAATCAAAATATGTGGTCGTCAGAGGACTACTAAGACAGGTCATTTTTTATGCAATTCGTGATTTAGACAACAGCAACATGAGAAGAAGAAGCAGCTGTTGTTGACTTTACCATCTCTGCTTCAAAACAACATCAGAGACAGCATGCAGAGGTTCGTTTGATGCAAGTGGTAAGTAGACAACTGATAATACAGTGGTCTCTTGTTAATCGCTGGAGCTAAATTTTAGAAACAAGGTGAAGTCCACAAAGAAGTGATCTGTTTTTTTCAATTAGAGATGTTTTAAGGCTGAACCCCCCCCCCCCCCTTTTTTTTTTTTTTTTTACAATTTAGGCATACATGAAAATGTTCACACTTTTCTCTCTTGTTAAAACAAGAGAGAAAAAATCAATCATAGATTTATGTGTATTTGGCTAACTGAATACAGCGTGCACTGAAAACTACAGTCAATCAGTACGCAGAACACAATATGCTGTTAAAAAGAGGGGGAATAACATGCAAACTTGCTCTAAAAATTGCAAAACATTGAGAATGGGAAAGGTGAACACTGTTATTGCGCATGACCACTGAATTTAATGCATTTGATTTTGTATAAGTGAAATAAATTCTTAATCAAATCAAGTCTATGGTGATTTCAAGTTTTTTTGGGGGGTACAAAGTACAAAAAGGTCACAGAGTTTTGACTTCCAATCGCAACTGGAAATCTTGGAAATCTTAGTACATCAGCTCTGAGCCCCTTCCTGTTTGCAATGGTGATGGACAGGCTGACAGATCAGGTTAGACAGGAATCTCCATGGACATATTTGTAGTGAGAGCAGGGAACAGGTGGAGGAGAAGCTAGAGAGGTGAAGGTTTTCCCTGGAAAGGAGAGGAATGAAGGTTATCTAGGGTCAACAGTCCAGAGCAATGGAGCGTGTGGAAAAGACATGAAGAAGCAAGTGCTTTCATTTGAACTGAAGAGTTTCAGTTCAAATGAAAGGAAATGTGTGCAAAATTGTGCTGAGAGCAGCCATGTTGTTCAGTCTAGAGACAGAGGTACTGAGGAAAAGACAGGAAGCAGAACTGGAGGTAGCAGACATGAAGAGGCTGATGTTCTCTCTGAGAGTGACCATGATGGACAAGATCAGGAATGAGTCCATCAGAGAGACAGCACATGGTAGAGGTTTTGGAGATAAAAACAGAGAGGCCAGACTGAGATGGTTCAGTCATGTCCAGAGGAGAGACAATGAATATATTGGTAGAAGGATGCTGAGTCTAGAGCTGCAGGAAAGCGGTCTAGAAGAAGACCAAAGAGGAGGTTTATGCATGCAGTGAACAAAGACAGGAAGGTAGCTGTTATTAGAGTAGAGGATGCAGAAGATGGAGTTAGATGGAGGAAGCTGATCCGCTGTGGCTACCCCTGAAGGGAAAAGCCGAAGGGGAAAGAAGAAGTTTAAGCTGTGTCACAGAAGTGTTCCTGTAAAGTGTTAAATGAAAAAAGAGTAGATGAATAAATAAAGTTGTGGACAACCTGGATTTGTTTATTGAATTAGTTAACTTTTTCAATGTGATACAAACGTATTGCATCCAAACTCTGTATCACCAGATACTCAAAATCAAATGACCTGAATTGAGACCAGGGCCAAAAAAATCTGATTGAGAAATCCCTACAAAACATCTAACTTATTTTGCTTGCTCTTCTACAAATCAGATTATAATTGTTGAGGACTGTGAGACCAGGCAGAAAAAAAGACAGTAGCGAAACACAGCGACTCCAAAATTCCAAAAAAACGGTCCACCCTGAGGCGTTAAGCAAGCAAACTGTGAAGAGATCAGCTTGGGTGGACATCAGCATAAAACTGATAAGCATCTGACAGAGATCAACAGGTGAGCACAGCAACAAACATGCAGGAGCACAGGTAAATGTCATGAGCTTGTTAATCAGGCAGCCACAGGGGAAGGAACCTTACTGTGACCGAAGTTTTTACAGTAATATATGAATTTCATAAGTGTTGTGTTTATGGCTTAAGTACATTTGATGTTACTGCTATGCGTTTCTTTAGCTCATTTAGAAAGGGACCTTATGTTTTTAATCTGGGAATAATTGCATGAACAGATGGCTGAAGATACATGAGAACTGCCTAAAGGAGGTTTGTTTAACAAACAGAAAAAAAGACACACACAAACACAGAAATTCCAAATATGAATAAAGGAAAGAGAAATATGAAGTTAGGGATTGGCACAAGCATACATAGAGAGCAGAGGGAAATGGTGGCAAAAGGGATGCACCTGTGAAAATGGCTTAGGATCTCCAGAACAATAACGGTATCAGAGAAAGTTTATTTCCATACATGTTCTGTTTTTAGGCTTTGAATATGTGATGACATATTTATTATATATTTTTAAATAAGAGAATGGGTCTTTGCCATTTTGAGATGGTATTGAGGTCAACGCTTAGCTTGGGAAGTTTAGCGGTGAAACAATCTTCACAGAACAAAAGTCAGATGGTGATGATGCAAAAATTCAATTATTCACTCAACTTAACTGCCACTTTTCCTTACAAAACCACAAACGGCTGTTAATGCAAAGATAAAAAGTGCATTTCAAAACGGTTCCCACCTAATGGAATAGGTTGAGCACTCTCTGACAGACCCACAGTAAACAGATCATAGTTCAATGAAAAGACCTTTAGAGGACTCTGAGAGAAACACAAGCTCAGTCCAGCAAGATTGTTTCCACTGCATTTAGAAAACAAAATTCATGACAGATGTTGATGTACAAATGCAGCCATGATGTAGCGGTAGGGCGGTAGGGCGGTATGGCGGTAGCGCTTTGGGCCTTCAAGGAATCCTGAAAAGCGGCATACAAGTATATGCCCTATGCAGACTGGTCAGTGGATAATAATTCTATTTTCTCCATGAACTAGTTTGAAAGAAAACGCAGCTGTTTACCTCTCAAATATTTCTGATGAGGTTTGTTTCATTGGCTTTGATGTACCAGCACACCAGGTGTCTTTATGATTAGACACAATGCAAATATCCCCCACATCTGATTGAGAGGTTAATGAATATGAACTTTCTTATGTTACAGTCATTTGATAAGAGTGAGTTTTGCAAGTGAATACTGCAAATGCTAATTTGGTTCACTGATGAAATAATTCTGTCAACTTGTTTGCAAACGAAAAGTGTGACATTGAGTTTTTAAAAGACTGTACAACTGGAAGAAGAAAAAAAAAACACCTTAGCTGCCTGCCTATGACTAGCCCTCACTGGCTGAGCAGATGCTATATGTAACTTACTCTCCCTCGCTTCTGCCCCCCTGCCGCCCGGTCAAAGCTGATGTCACAAATTTCCAACAACAAAGAAAAAAAATCAAAATAGCAGCTCATCTGTTGGTTTTAGCTCTACAACAACCATTTCATGGTTAACAGAGTGACAGGGTGACAGACACATTTTCAGAGGAATCAGCAAAAGTACATTTTTGGATTTTGTTGGCAGCAGAAGTTTTTTGTTAACCACACCTAAATTCCGAATATCTTTATATTGTATGTTAATTGTTTTTTTTTCAACCTTAGCCAACGATTCATGTCTTATATTTTGACAATATACCAGTGAAAAATATGTGAGCAACAAGGGAAAACTGCTTTTGCTAGTGCATTTAAAATCGACAACCTTTAATTCCAACGATATCCAATGAGCTTCCCAATGAGGCTCAAGCAGTAAGGAGATCGATATATATAGATCAAAACTCCTACGAGGAGTTTAAATTAGTTTAAATTTTTTAGGGAAAACTAAGTCTGGTTGGCTCTTCCTGAGGTCAAAGGTCAATGAAATTTTGTTTGTAGTTATAGACTTTATTCATTTATTTTACCAGTGGGAACGAGGCAGCCCTGCCATGGTAGGCTTCTCCTACAAAGAAAGACAAAGATATAAGAAAGCAGGACAGGAGCGGGATTAACTTGATTGGGAGTCAGATTACGGAGAGAAAGACGGGACAGGATTTTTTTTTTTTATTTTGGTCTGGGAGCGTGACGGGACAAGTGAAAATCCACTACTGTGTCATCCTCTACTTTCTCATTCGTTCTGATCCCTTTAGATTTGTGTTCTCTAACAGAAACTTGGGAATTTAACTGTCCTGCACAGTATTTTTGCTGTTCACAGGACTGGACTCTTCTGGACAGAAAGTCTGTCTAATCAGTTGGGGCTTTTCTCCCAGTTTGGGGGTCACAGTCCTGAGTGTTCAAGTTACCAGGGACACCTGTTGTCTTTCCCTACTACACTTTTTCCAGCTCTTCTTCCAGCCCCTGGTAGTTCTCAGTCATTTCATGTTCCTTCTTCTTGATGTTGCCATTGCTTGGTACTGCCACATCCACCATAACAGTTTTCCTCTGTTCTTTATCCACCACTAGAATGTCTGGTTGGTTTGCCATTACCATCCTGTCCGTCTGTATCTGGAAGTTCCACAGGATCTTTGCTCTCTTACTCTCTACCACTTTCTGAGGTGTTTCTCACTTTGACCTTGGAGTTTCCAGTCCAAGTTCTGTACAGATTTCTTTCTGTATACCATCTTAGCCACTTGGTTGTGGTGCTCCATGCATGCATGGACACTTTCATAGGTTGAATTGCAGACAGCCTTCTTATCTGTCATTCTTTAATGTCTTTTGTGTACTTCTTAAGGCAGCTGATCAAAGCCTGATCTCTGGATAGGCACAAGACATCTCAGTCTAGAAAAGTGTTGTGCTAGGAACAGCAAAGATGTTGCACATGACCCTTAAACTCCCCCTTTGGTGGAGTATGCAAGCTGGGTATGAAACCCCCTGTGGAAAATGGGAAGAAAATAAAAAAAAAAACACAAGAAAGGTTTATCTTGAATTTCCAGTATTCATTGAGATTTGTTTCTCTTCTCATTCCCCTTTTCTCACGTAAATCACTTGCTCAAGATTGATTCATTTATTGATCATCCATTTACTACTTAGTATGTCACTCAGTCTTTGGTTTACCTCGGTTTTGCTCCTCGTCTTCCTCCCCATCACTGTTTTGCTTCTTGTATTTTTCTTCGCTGTTTTTTTCTCTATGGGGTTCAGTGAGCACAGATGCCATATCCCAAATAATTGATCACTGGCCTCAAAATCACCAGGTTCTCTTCACTTGTTTCTTGCACAGCTCTGTTTGTCTTTTACTCTGCAGTGTGAAGACAGTGGTAACCTGACAGATTACACAGCAAGAATTTCTCCAAATGTGATACGAATTGTGCATACTTGTTTTCTTCAAGTTTTGTCTTGTTTTTTTGAGATAACTGTGCATATTGGTATAATAAGTGACAGCATGTCTGTGGGAGGCTTTCTGAGTGAATTTTAATTCTGGCTTGAATCCTTCCAAGCAATTAAAGGCTGCATACACAGCCAAAAGGTGTGAATAATAACAACACACAACATTCTCAGAACTTGTGTGCTTCCACACACTCCACTCTGGAGGTGGCAAAAAGCTTTCATATCACAGTATGAGTGTGTGTCTTTTCATGTATCAATGAACACACCAGGCCAGACAGAAATACTGTGGCTGCTTGACTCACAGCAGGAAAACACAAACACACAAGTACTTATCAAACTAAAACTCCAGCTGCATTCACTCAGAGGCTGTAAAAACAGCAGGTAAAATGCATTTGACATCTTTGGTTTTGTGTCACGGCTTCCTTTACAAAGAAAATCGTTTTGATGATGTTTTAGAGTGGCTTTAATAAGTCTAAGAAAAAGTACTTGTATTCTAACTTGTTGATATTTCATGAAAACGTACAGAAGTTCAACTAGCTGCCATTGAAGGCTAAATTCTGAATCAGAAAGGATCAATAGTGAGATGCTTCAGACTGCTGATATAAAACAAATCCAAATCTTAATTGGTCAAAATGTTGTCACTGGTTGGTTAACAGTTAATAATTCAGCTAATTTATAAAGCAGCCAGTATCAACCAAGGTTGTCTCTAGTCACTACTCAAGATGTAAGAACTACTGTATCAAAGCAAGCAAGCTTTGTTACAAGCAGATGTTATTCTGTCTCGATCATCTCAACAAGACCTGTTATTATGATATCTTCTCTACTTTCTTCTTCTTTAAAATATTCTGGTGCTTTAAGAACACTCTTTGCTCTGTTTTCCTCTCCCAATTTCAATTCCAGATAACCACGGCAAGGCGGATGCACTACCCCGCCTGCACAGGATGTAAGGTGGAGATCTGAGTTCTGAACCTGCTGGTGAACCTGCTGGTGAACCTGTGGTGCCTCCCTCACTAATCCTGGCTCCGATTCAGTAGAATGTCATCACGGAATTGACAAAGATTAACCAGTATGGTCTTCCACCACCGTCTTGTCCTGACAACGAACCCTCCTGTCATTGCCAGCGCGTTCTTCGTCATGGACCTGCCTTACTCCAGCTGTAACGCCACCATACTCAGTTTCGTTGACCATTTTTTTAAGGCCTGTTGTCTGCTCATGTTGCCCAAGCTGCTCACGGCTATGGAAACCGCCGAACAACTCGTCACTCATGTCTTCCGACACTATGGCCTCCCTGAAGACATCGTGTTGCATTGCGGGCCTCAATTTACCTCACATGTGTGGTGGTAGCTCTTCATGGGGCTAAGCATTAGCCTCAGCTTAACATCTGGAAACCACCCCCAATCCAACGGACAAGTAGAACGGCTCAACCAGGAGATCAGTCGGTTCCTGAGAACTTATTGCTCCCAACATCAGCAGGACTGGAGCCAGTTCCTGGTTTGGGCTAAATACTCCCAAAACTCCCTAAAGAAGGCGTCCACTGGCTTAACTCTGTTCCAGTGTGCCCTAGAGGTCCAGAGGTCCAGGCCTCTGCCAGGCCTCAGACATCCAGCTCCACCTCCAACCACCAGAGGGAGTGCTCTCCTGAATATTGAACCCCCACGTCTCCACCAGCTGTGTCTCATCAGCCTCACCATATTTATATGCTCTGTCTACCCTTTGCTGTTTTGCTGAATTATTGTTTTGCCCAGCATACAATTCTAAGCATTCTCCTGTCTATTGCCTTCCACTGTTTTTTACCCTTGCCTGTTTCCTCGATGTCCAGTCTTGCTCCTTGATTTTTGATTCCTGCCCTATAAAATCACAACATTTATTTTCAAAGAGACCAAATGCATTGCAGATTGTTCTGTACACATAGAGATCTATAATCCACTAGGATCCTTCACAACAAAAAACATGTTCTTGATGGTATACAGTATGTGTATGTGGTTTGAATCTAAACACTGTTTTTCAAACTCTGGGCTTCAAAGCTAAATTTTAAGAATATTTGCAGTTCTTTGAATAATAAAAAAAAATATATGAAAGCTGCCAAAATGCTGATCCTTCAATGCATCCAATCTTTTCAATTGAACGGTAGATGGGATCTGTATGTGAGGTTAAAGATTTACATTGTTTACAAAAAAAACTGAGAGGCTTGCTGGGTGAAGATGAAGTTAACCATGCTGCATCAGTCAAAAGGCTTGTGAGAAATGGCAATAAATACATAATTCAGAAAACAATAATCCTTACCAAAGTAATAAATGGTGATTTGCCAGAATTTGGACTGATCGAAAATATTTTTGCTGTGGATTCATTACTGTAATGTTTGGAATGCCAGCCATTTCAAACTATATACTTTGATAGAAATGTCATGGCAGGTTGAGGTCCCACACCTTGCACAAGCTACCAAGTTAGTAGAAGTAAATAAACTGGTGGATTTTACCTCTTATTACACTATCAGCTGCCATAGCCAAGCTTTTGTACAGGTGAAACACTACTACTTGTAGTAGCTGCACAGACGTCATTACTTGACTCCCTGAAGACATAATGTCAGATCGCGGGCCTCAGTTTACCTCACGTGTGTGGTGGGAGCTCTTCAGGGGGCTAGGCATCAACGTCAGCCTAACATTTGACAATGGAAGATCATAGAAATCATCAAGGATCTGAATGTATAATGAAAAACTTTTTCTCTTTAAATTTGTTTCAAATGTTAAACGTCAATTAACAGCACTATGTCAACTGTACTATGATACAAACACATATTTTGCTTTGTTGACAATAAAACAATGGAATCTATTAGACAGTTGTTTGTTTGTAATACATTTTGTAAGAGACAGTTATGTCAATGCCAAAATTGCCTTTTTTTCCTAGAAACAAGAAACTACCACTTTGAAAATACAGTTTTGTACCATCATGTTACTTGGTACCTTTTGAGATTCTAGTTTCAAGTGTGTTTACTCATTATAGGTAATGCAATCTTAGTAACAAGCTTCAATATCTTATTGAGAAAATTAAGTACCACAACTCTAAAAATAACAAAGTGAAAAGAATTATCTTACCATTAAAAAATATGCATGTTTATGCTTGTTTGAAGATATTTCATCTCACTTAGATTTCGGTTTTTGCAGGGAAAACTCCCCCCAAGGGGTTTAGTTAAAAAAAAAGGATCAGAAAACATTACATTTTCCTTTTTTTCCAATAAAGACACAGATGCTATTTTAAACATGTTCTTGTGGGATTTTTGATGATGGACGAGATATATTGAGAATCCAATACAAACCCAAAGCACACAAAAAGCGTGAGTAAACCATTTTGTTGAGAATGCTGGCGTCTGCTCAGTTCAGACAGTTCCTTCACACAGCAACAGTGAGAAAAAGCCATGTGGGGGTGAAAGTTGTCTCTCAGAATGTTGCCTGGAGGACCTGTCATTGTTTTTCAGGGATGGTGGGGAGTCCAAAGATGTTTGCGCAGTACCATGTTGTTATACAGCACACCTGTACAAGGCCCAATGATCAATGGCAGCCGTCCTGCAGGGAGCCACAGCGAGTCTCCAGTCAACCCAAAGTTTTCACTGTTGTGAGGACATCAACGCTTCACCTCCTCTCCCAAGAGGAGTTCCTCATGGTGTCATCTTAAATCTTTGATTGACTTATTTGCCTTCTAATCTTCTAAAGAAACTTGTTTTTGACGTACTACACAGTCTTTGTTCCTTTGTTCATCAGTTATTATATAATGGACACACATGAAAAATGCATATTTTCACTACAAAAAAGGTTAAATTGTTTTTTAACCTTAAACTCTGATACTTTAGTTGTGTTTTTGTTGCGTAGAAGTCGCTGGATGTTACCCAAATACAACGATAAAAATGATTAATTCATCCATTTTATTTATGCATTAAATCCAATTCAGGGTCACAAACCTGTCTCAGCTGTCCGGTGAGACATTTTTTTTAATTTATTTTTAACAAAAGTGCATGAATAATAAATGCAGCCTTTTTAGTTTTGACACCTAATCTCTAAATATGCAGTGCATTTAAAAGGCCTGTTAACAGGAGCTGCAGAAACATTTGACAATGCTGGAGAGTGGGCGAAACACTCAGTGAGTCAGACTCAGAAAGTAAACAGGTAAATGAGTGAGTGAGCAAGCAGCTGACTAATCAAGTGAGTGAATGAGCAGGTAAGTAGCTATGCATCTGACTGATTAAGTCTCACAGCACTTAAGCCCATGAAGCAGCTGAGGCATTTTATATGTTAATGTGCTAGAGAGAGGAAAGCAAGGGAAGAAAGCAGTTTGAAAACGAAATGAGAGGGCAAGAGCTGGAAGAAAATTTGAAAACTGGGAAGATGGAAGGAGGGATGGCGATGGGGAGAGGGGTTAGTGTGGGGGGAAGCAGAGAGAGACGGAGGAGCAGTGAAGTGTGTACGAGGTATGAAGGGAAGGGTGGCTGTGGATGCTGGTGGTAATCAGAGGGCAGCGATGGGTGGTCAAGAAATATGTGTGTGTGTTTGTGTGCATATGTGTGTGAGCCCCACTGAGGTCAGCGGTCTGTGACAGGCCGACACCAAGCTCCTGTGCTCTCAGAGTGTGTCTGTCTGTGCACAGCTGTGTGGGTTAGCTGTATTTGAAGCTGGCTGAATGGATTTTCAGAAGCTTTTTTATCTCCCCCACTGATTTGCCAGATGCCTCAGCGGAGCCGGCTTCTGCACCTACCACCGAGCATTCAGGCACTGAAGTTTTGCACAGAGCCTCAAGTTATATTTTCATTGGGATATTTTAGGTTTTCAAATATAATACACTTGCAAATGCTCAAGAGGCCAGTAGGCAAACCCCTGTCTGCTTTTTGCTGTGATCATTGGTGCGGTGCAATGAACCATAGCAGGTATAGCAATACAGTAATTAGCTGTTGATGCTCACCTGACTGCTCCAAATGTTTGACTGCTGTTGGGTTCAACAGTCTTAAACAAACACGGGGGGGATCACATGTCTTCCAAAGAGAGGGAAAACATGTGGTCATGTTTGGGTCTCAGTGGCATCATTATCCCAAACATGGCTGACATTTCTACTGGTGTGTAAAACATGGACTATTATAGAAGAATGTAGAAAATCAGAACAATTCGGTCTGTGCGGAATTTTATTATTTTTTATACTTGTTATACTTGTTGCTTAATATAAAAAGAGCTTATTTACTCAATGTATTTATATTTTAAAATACTAATATGGCATAGAAGGCGAAACCCTGAATTAGTAGATCATAAGGCTTCCCTTCATTCACATCACTACTGTTGGTAGATCATCAAAAAAGACAAAATTGTCTAAATGGTTGTACTGTACAGATCAGTTTTTTTTCTGAAGTCTTTGAAAATAGAAAAACCAAACATATCTAAACTGAGCCAGAGGGACTTCTACATTATTCATACAGATTTGTATTTCCATGAAGACATTCTTTTAACCATTATTAAAACAGCCCAAGCGTTCACCATCAGTCCTAACTTCATCATACTGGTTGGCAGTAAATCCCATAACCAAGAAGAGTACATGAGTATGCTTTTGCTGTACATGCATGTTTGACTTTTTACCTTTTAACTTAGAAAGTACAGATCACGGATGGAGTTCTTTTTTCAAAACCCACAGAAAGCAGGGTTGGTGGCAGAAACTAAAGTTATAATCAATATATTGCAACATGATTAAAAAGAAAAGGCAAAGTGTAAGCTTACATGTCAGATTGAACCATGAGGAAAATGTGATGAAGACAGAATCTGACTCTGACAAACAAAAACATGCATCTATTTAAAGACCTACTTCAATGAAGATTGAGTTTTGGTGTTTTTAACATGTTTTTGTAGCATTATTTTGATGATGGGGGACACATAAATAAATAGTTATATGAAATAAGTCTCAACTTCAATATTTTAGTATTTTTTATTTAAGTTGTGAATCAGGAGCAGACAGAAAAACTGCTGTTTGAAAAAGAGCTTATTTGTCACATCAGTAAACCTCAAGCTCCCAAATCTGCTCTGTTCTGATGTATCCACTTGTAGACAAATAGATCCATGTATGTCATTGTTTTCATTGTCTGAGCTGAAATCTGGTTTAAAACTGTATGGCTGGATAGCTCTGATACTGCTTGTTATTTTTGTGGCACAGCTAAATGTTTGGTTGGTGGTGCGAGGGTCTGTAATCTAGCCAGAGGGCTTGAAAACAATCTGTATATTTTCTGTGAGATAACTTCTGCAGTTTCTTTTTATTTTGGCTGAAAATCACACAATCGTAACTAAAACACCACTGGGAACACTTACACTTACAATAGTTTAAAAGATTATCTTAGTGGGTCTTTAAGGTTACAAATAGAAATAATAGCAACTAAGTCATTAAACACTCAAAAATTGTGTGCTCTGACAGGAAAACAGAGGGGGAAACCAAACCCAAAAGATGACTACTGAAAACCTCACTAGGGGTGTAACGAATTGATTCATATCATAATTTATGGTTGCTGATCCAATTATAGTGGGTATTGCTTCATTTTGAATGACCTGATCCGATTCACTGAGCTAAAACGGATCCAGGACATCTTTATCCCTTAACTTCAACCAGTGTGACTCAGAGATAAATACCTGCAACTGAAGTGTAAAGTAAATATGTGCACAAACAAAAAAGTAAACAAGAATGAATGTCAAATCCATTCACATTTTAGTTTGATAAGGTTCAGCCCACTGTTGTTTTTCCATATAAAATAATCATCATTAGAATATTCTACTGTTTGGTGACATGACTTTGCTAAACTCTTAAGTGTTTCCACACACTGGACTGGAATCGGAATGATTGTTGATAATTTTTTGCTGCATCATATGTGTGATGTCTGATGTGATGGTATTTGGTTGTTTTTACATTCTAGTAAAATAAATCTATTGTGACTTAATCCAAATGTATTTTGCAAAATCAATTATGATAATTTATTTTTATTTTTAATAACATTTCATAATTATTTTTTGAAATAATTGTATAATAGTTTAAGTCAATTTGATTCAATTCAATCAGAACTTGCCTAGGACAGATGGATCTGGTTGGATAAAAGGCACCGATCCACACAGAACAGAGAAAAAATATATCAGGAGTCTCATATTTAAATAAAGACAAATAAAAAGCTGTAAAAGTGTAAAAATCTTGGCGGATCGGGGCTGTTATGGATTTAGCCCCACTCTGATCACCTTATAATATATTGAAAAAGCCTTCCCTGTTGTCTTCAGAATACGATTTTGTTGTTTTAGGACAAAACATTCCGCAGAGCGGCAGAAGTTCATTAGAAATTCTCCTCTGTAGTGTGGCCTTTCCATCATCTGTTTTTTTACACTCTCCCACTAGCTTACAGACCCTCACAACTGCAAGTTGGCATTTCAGCAGAAATGGTGAGGAATCTTTGAGCTTTCCAGCTGTACAGTTTTGATCCAGATTCCAGCTCAGACAAGGAAAACAAGGACGTACATGGATCTATTTGTCATCAGGTGAATGCATCAGAAGAGAGAGGAAATCAACTACAAGCTTTTTTTCATCTGTTCCTAGTTTATAATGATTTGAATAAACAAATAGTCAGAAACACTGTTTAAATCTTCATTTTTTTTTTTTTTTTACATATCCCCTCTATCATAAAAAATGGCAGAAAAACATGTTAGAAACATCAAAAACTCAATTTCCATTAGCGTTGGTCTTTAAAAGGCTTTAAATATTTTAGTTTCAACTTCAAAAGTCTTGTATTCACTTCTACATGAATATAAAAAAAAGTTTTGGATTCTGGGAAAGATGCTTCCTTTTTTTCCTGAAACCTTCCTGGGGGAAACTGTAATATTCTCTGACCCTGAATGGAATGACAGCAGCTGGAAGTGCTGTGAAAGCAGTTCACTTGCTGCAGAGACAGAAAACTCCTGTCATAACTGCACAAATTACAAGTGTCTTTCAACACAGTAAATTATATGTAATTTGTTCAAGCACTACTGTTTCCATTTATGTGTTGTAGTCATGTATTAATTATCATGCTCTCATTAAAAACTGCGCAGTTATATGAACAGAGAGAAGTGAACCGTGCTTGTGCAGAGCTGTTTGTGTTCTCTCTGATGCAGCTACGTCGGCTCGCTAACTTCTGACTGGCTAAGGTCTGTCATCACCTTTCTGTGATCATTGTACTTACAACTGCGTGGGTGAGCGAGCAAAGGATAGAGACAAAGACAGACAAAGATAACACATTGTTTTTTTGTGTCTGTGTCATTCTCTCCTTTTTGTTGCTGCATTGCTTTGATTTCTCCTCCTCTGTCTTCTCTTTCTTCCAAAAGCTTCCACAGATACGAAAACACAGAGACACAGATTAGCAGTGCCACAAACTGTGTGCGCATACATGTGTTGGTAGGATGGGACACCGAGGCAAAGACTCACCAGTGTGAACTCTACCACGAGTGGCTGGTTATCCCTGCAGTGGATCAGTAAGCTGGTGCGTGCTTGTGGAGACAAACGGGTGGGAGAGCAATTTTGAGTGTTTTTATGTGCTGAACTTACTTTTTTCCATCACAACTCAAAGCACAAATAAACACTCTCTCCTCTTCCAACTTTCCTATTACGATTTGCTATACCAACACAAACATATCTATTAACCTTAATTGTCCCAATCTATTTTCACTCACACACTGACAACCAATCTCTCCGCTGCTTTACATTCAGATTTTACTTTGGCTTGTGTAATGATTAAGTTTTCTTGTCACCAAGACTGCAGATGCCGTTGTTTCCCATTTGGGTGACCTGAAAGGAATCAGACTTGAGCTTTTCTCCATGCCTGCAGCCTCAAAGTTTCAAAGCATCTATGAGCTTCAATGTGCACTGGGATAAAACTGCAAAGTAATTCATGGTTGTCATTATCCTAAGCTTTTAAGCTTAACCTCTTGCACAGATCTCTCACACCAATCTCCTCTACATAGGGTGGAGAATGAAAGATTAATGTCTTGAATTTTGTAAGCATTCAGGCAATGCAGGACTCCAACTCTTAAATCATGTTTTATTTTCATATGTATAAAGACATAGAAGTGATCTGTCTAGTTTAGGAGTTCCAATATGCTTTTCCTCAGTCCTTCATGTGATGCTGGCCAACAGGTGGCACTGCAGCTCTTTGTTGTTCCTCCTTGTTGTAAAGGAGCTGTCCATGGTGCTGCATTTAAATTTTTGTGATCTGATGCTGCACAGGGAGAGTGCTAGAGAATGGAAACGACTGAAAGGGACTCAGATAATATAAAAACAAACAAAAAAGAAAAACAAATAAAATAGAACCAATAAGGAACAAAAAAATTAAAAGCAAGAAAAAGAAAGGTTGTTGAAGAAGATAAAGAAAAGATAAATGGTTTAAATTTAGAAGGATCAGTAACAATGAATATAACACTAAAATGTATAAATGAAGAGGTGACAAACACATAAATCAAGAGAAAAATAAAACAAACAAACAATAAAAGAAAACAAAAACAGAGAGAAGAAAAACAGCAGAGGTCTGTAAGGTGAAAAGGGTTTGCCACCTGCCACCAATAAACTGACAGTGGATTTGATACAAATGAAGTTTACCCTGTAGGCTTTTAGTGCAGCATAGTGACTAAATAGATGGACAGTTGTAATTTTAAATAGATGGCAACAAAAAAGAACATTTTAGAAGGAAAATGTTGGTTGTGATTCTAAAATATGAGATAATGTAAAACAATGGCTGATATGAATAGGAGGAAAAAGGGAAAAATGTGTGGATTTGTCCTTGTGTGTGTTGGGGGGTAAGGGTGTGTGTGCATGTGTGTATGTTTGTGCTGGTGTGCCTTTCTGTTTGCTTGTGTATGTCACTGTGACAACCATGGTTATCAGCGCATGAGAGTGAAGAACAGAGGAGCAGACGTAGACAGATGGGGCTAAGAGGGGTGGAAGACATTAAGTGTGCCATGTCCATCTGTGAGTGTGTGTGCACATGCTCATTTGTGTGTGTGTGTGTGTGTGTATGAGCACAGATGATCTCTGTTGCAGTGGCTGGAGCAGTACAGTATGCATGACACAGATAGCAGGATTTATGCTCTGCACAAGACTACAGATGGTGACAGGGGAAGCCTCTGTTTCCCTCCATTTCCCCAGTATGATGCTCTTTCTGAATTTGCTCCCATCCACTCTCCCTCTTACCTCTTCTAGCCCCTCTGTGCATATTTGCTTGGGTTTGCCATAGACTCACATTGATCAAATAATGAAGTCAGAAGTCTCTGTCATCTGCGACCTTTCTGTTTCTGTAGACTGTGAAATTGTGGGGAAAAGGCTTATTCCTGATGGATAACATGGTTGCACAGAAAAAAGCTGCAGACTGAATCTCCACCCATGTCGCAGGGACAGAGGCAAATAACTTTACTTGTGGGTTTGTGGAAGTGCTAATGAATGTGACCAGGTGGTGGAATTTCATTGAATGTCTCCACTTGCATTAACTTTCATAATGATACACATTAAGGTTTAGCATTCAGACAAACACAAAACATACACACTTAATGCTAGACAATGTAGAAGCTGAAGGTAAAGCAGTAACAACTGAGGCCTAAATTCAAACCACATCTGTGTTGGATTTGCAGTATTTTTATCACGGTTCCATTTGCCCTTAATTAGTTGCAGATTAAACCTATAGAATAATTTTACTCTTGGTAATTTATGAAATTATTCGTAACTGTCTTATTTATTTATTTAGCCATGATGTCTTGTAAATTCAGTCAAACAGATTAAAAGTGACACCCTCTGTAGCTGTAGTGGAATTACAGCCATGGTATCATGGAACCACATCAACAAACTGGATATTTAACTCCACACTGGCACACAGATGAGCTGCACAGAATGTATTCTAAAGCTTATTTGTGGTTTTTAGTTGTGACGGAGAAGCTCCGTCCCTCTGTCTGAGCGGAGTGCAGGGAGCACATCCACATAAACGCACACCTACATGCTACAGCGCATCCAGTCCATAAATAAATTCTGCCGTTTTTAAACCCTGATTCTGAGTCGGTGAGCTGGTGAGTCGGTGAGCTGGTGAGTCGGTGAGCTGGTGAGTCGGTGAGCTGGTGAGTCGGTGAGCTGGTGAGTCGGTGAGCTGGTGAGTCGGTGAGCTGGTGAGTCGGTGAGCTGGTGAGTCGGTGAGCTGGTGAGTCGGTGAGCTGGTGAGCCGGTGAGCTGGTGAGCCGGTGAGCTGGTGAGCCGGTGAGCTGGTGAGCCGGTGAGCAGCTGAGCCGGTGAGCAGCTGAGCAGCTGAGCCGGTGAGCAGCTGAGCCGGTGAGCAGCTGAGCCGGTGAGCAGCTGAGCCGGTGAGCAGGTGAGGAGCTGAGCTTCCTTTTGTAAACCCCAAAGACTTCATTAAATGAAAAACTCAATGGAACCTCTCCTGGCTTGCCATCTTTCTGATTACTCATTCTGGACTACCTACACGAACCCGCGACATAGTGTTGATGGAAGGATCCATGTTTTTAGAAGTTCATTTACATTGTAGTAGAAGAAGAAAAGAAGTAAAGAAGTAACAAAAGACTGGCTCTGTGTGAGATGCTGCTCCGGAGTCCCAAAAAGTGGGAGGAAATTGCTATGCAACCTGCTGAACATAATGACTTTCCCTTCACTCCTCACAAAATTACACACAATTGAGTGTCTTCAGTCACAGTCTTTTTGATGTGTCACTGATGCTTCGGAACCCAAAGAAGTAGGTATCACGACTGGACCAATTCAACAAAATAATACTTGATTTGGATTTTTTTTATATTAAGTTTGATATCAGCAAATATCAGTGACACTTCTTTTTCTTGTAAAGCACTTTCAGTTTTTCTTTAAAGACCCACTCCAATGAAAATTGCATTTTTGGTGTTTTTGACATGTTCTGGCATTTTCTCACGATGGAGAACAGAGATAAAATAATTTAAGATTTATTAAATTTAAAACTGATTTATTTAAACATTATTTATTCAAATCTTGATGGATCAGGAGCAGACAAAAACCTGCGTTTTTGAAAAAGCTCAGGTTTGTGACGCAGCAACAACAGGCAAAGGTCTCCCTTCTCTGCTCGGCTTTGCACCAGTTCTAAATCCTTCACTTGCAGGCAAATAGTTCCATTAACATCTTAATTTTCCTCGTCTGAGCTGTCATCCAGCTCAAAACTGCTGGATAGCTTAAATATTACTCACTGTTATTTTGCTACGCTAATGCTTGCTCAGGGTTATGAGGAGATGGTAGCTAGTGGGAGAGAGTGTAAACGGAGGAATGCCGGGATATGAACTGAGGGTTACTTCCACGCCAACAGTCCTGCCCAAAACTGAGTCAATTTTATAATGAGTTACTGCTGCTCTACAAAAAATGCAAAAAAAGGGCAAAAAAATGCAAAACTTGAGCAGATCCACTGACGGTTCCTAATGTGTGAATGTTCTTGGGAAACATAGGTTTCGGATTTCTTTCTGCATTCATTTATTAATGTTCTGTAAAAGAAATACCTTCATAATTTACAGCCTTACTCTGTTAGCAGAATCCTCAAGGTAATTCCAAGCAGGATGTAAAGTAAAGATGGGACGAACTCTTTCTGTGGAAGCTTAAAGATTGATTATAGAAGCAAATAACAATCATAAGACAGTCATCTTGTTGAGCACTTTTATTTGGCTGTAAGGCTGATTTTTCAACAACTAACAACATAAAAAAAAAATCCTCTCAATATTTTTGGAACCAGTATCGTGTGGACTGGTAATTATTTTTGTACTTAAATTTAGTAACATCCTTCTTGCTTGTGTTCTGACTTTACGTCTGTTGCTCCCTGATTTATTTTGTTCTTTTGTGTCTTTTTCGTTGACCTCTTTAAAGTTCTTACTCTAGTTTAGACTCTGTTTTTTTACCTTTTCAGTTTCTCTTTTTGCCATTTTTTTTGCTCACACACATACAGACAGATTTGTTCTTTCTCTCTCAACCTCTTGCTGTGAGATCAATGCCTCCCCCAGGTAGCATGAGTCTGAGTTATTCAGCCACATAAAGTGGGGGAGTTTAAAAGCAGATCGGTGGCTCTTTCTGCCCAATTGTATGTGCATCTCTGTGGTGTCTGCTTGTTTCCCCTTCTTAAAACTCTCTAAATGGGAGTCTTTTTAGATGATTTGTGGTTTTCTTCCAGCAAACACGTCAGAGGAAACTGGGTTGTAAAATGAACAGTTGCCGTTTAAACTGATGTTTAAATGTTCATACAACAAATGGTTGTTGCGTGTTTAAGAGCTTCATAATTTGGACAACTTTGACATTTTCTCGATTACTTACTGATTTGCAGTTTTGTATTTTGAGACACAATCTGACTTCAGAGTTATAGTTTGAAGAGCTAAACCAATTCCTAACAAACTGAGTTTTAAATGTTGTTTCTCTATTCAGATCATTTTCATCGCAACATCATTGGAGCCATAGCTTGGCATTAGCAGTAGTAGCTTGATAATAGGCAGGGATTAATTTTAAGTGTTTCTATGTGTGAGCAAGTACAAATAAAAACACAAAGTGTTCATTTTGTTCTGTTGATTAATACTACAGAAACAAGGATTGTAAACCCACCCAGATTTACTAAACCAAAAGTCAGGATAATTTTTGATTTTCAATTTTTGAATAAAGCTGTCCCTCTGAGACCTTGATCTTCTGATCATCTGCTCAAAGTAAAGTTAAACACATTTCTTGTGGAAAGGTGGTATAATATTGCATATAATTTTAGTCATTTGCTTCAATACGTACTGTTGTTATCAAAATGAAACATATTGTACAAATATGGATGTAGTGATAGTGAAGCAGTTTGCAATAAAAATGGTGTTTGATGTTTTTAACATTTTCTTGTGATATTTTTCTGGTGATGGACGACATACATGGCCACTTTATTAGGAACACCTGTTCAACTGCTTGTTAACATTGATTTCCAATCAGTCAGTCACATGGCAGCAACTGAATACATGTATGCATGTAGACATGGTCAAGATGGTCTGCTGCAGTTCCAACTGAGCATCAGAACAGGGAAGAAAGGGGATTGAAGTGACTTTGAACTTGATGGTTGGTGGTTATTGGTGCCAGATGGGCTGGTCTGAGTATTTCAGAAACTGCTGATCTATTGGGATTTTCCCCTACAACCATCATTAGGGTTTACAGAGAATGGTCCAAAAAATACAAAAGAGCACCTTTGGGATGTGGTGGGAAAGGAGATTGGCATCATGGATGCAGCTGACAAATCTGCAGCAACTGTGTGACGGTATTATGTCAATTTGGACCAAGTTCTCTGAGGAATGTTTCCAGAACCGAATCTATGCCGAGGATTAAGGTAGTTCTGAAGGCAAAAGGGGGTCCAAACAAGTACTGGTAAGGTGGACCTAATAAAGTGGCTGGTGAGTGTATGTACATGTTAATTTACCAAAAACAAGGCTACCGCGCCACTTGGAGAACAGGAAACAAAAGTCAAAGTTGGAAATGACCAATGTCAGACCTTCTTTTGATTTTATATCCCTGGATAAATTAAGCTGGCCTCACAGCTTGCCCCACAGGAAGACGGCCCTGATTCAAGTCCTGGCTGGGACCTTTTTTTTTGTGGAGTTTCTATGTTCTCCTCGTGCATGGGAATTCCTCCCACAGTCCAAAAACATGCTTCATAGGTGAATTGGTTACTCTAAATTGTCCCTAGAAGTAAATGTGAGTGTGTATAGGTGTGTGACTGTGGCCCTGCCCTGGGTGAAGTCCAGGATGTACCCTGCCTTCACCCAACAGTAGCTGCGTAAGGCTCCGCAGCCCTGCGACCCTGTCAGGGATAAAACAGGTTTAGAAAATGAATGGATGGATAAATTAAGCTCTGGTTTACCACCTAGCTGTTTTATTGTGCTGAAATACTTTGCTTCTCTGTTTGCATTAGAGATGAAGGCCGACTTGATTTTGATCAGAGCACACAGTTGGTATCAATGTATGTCACACAGAGAGAGAGGGCACCGCTGCTTTTCTGCCGAACACCAATTGCACACTATCAGACCAACAAAAACCTGGAGACAAGACCCAGCGCCAGTCATGTTCAGGAACCCGGATGACTCAGCAAAATGCAATGTTTCTCAAATGGTGGGGGGTGGGGAGGTGCAATGCCAAGGGGGGTGCGGGACAACCCGGGATCATGTAGTTATGAGTTGATGTCAGTTAAACAGTTGGCCGGAAGAGACCATCAGCTATTTAAGCCTAAATAATCAGTCACTGAAAAGGACAAACCCCGGGCTGCCGAGCGTCTCTGCCTGGTGATCAGATCAAGTCTTGGCGTCTCAGTGCAGGAAAGGGAGAGAGAGAGACGCAGAAACGTGATTATCTCAATATCATGAAAAAAAAGTCAAAAAAAAGATATGCCGTTTCCGGCCTCCGTAGTCAGCGACCACGATACTCACATACATGAAACCTCTAGAATCACATAGAAAATATTTTGTTCATGAGTTAATCTTAATGATGAAAAATGTTCAGCATTTACTGCAATTTTAATGTATTTACATTAATCTTTCATGTTAGTATTAAATAATTCAATTAGTCAGCCAAAAATGCTCTGAGTTTAAATAGACATTACAATTCATTCATGGAAATTAGAAGCAAAATTTGTCTTTTTGTTCTTTTATATTCTGAAAAGTTAAAATAAAGTAAAATAAAGTTATAGATTTTTTATAAATTCATCCATGTACTTTTTTTTTCCTTTTTGTATTCTTTAATGATAGTAAGGATACAATATTGTATCTTGACTAATGATAGTTGCAGCAGAAAGTTGTGTGTGTGGGGGGATAAGTTCCTCAAAGGGGGGTCGTAAGAGAAAATAACTGAGAAGTGCTGGTATAATGGAACAGATTCTAATCAGTTCCATTACAGCAGCACTTCTCTGAAGCAAGAGGAGCACGTTTTTCTCTTGTCATTGTTGGAAAAAAAAGGTTAAAAAAGAAGATGGTAGCTGACACCAGGTAAAGTATGTTGAGTTATCTAAGTTTTGCACAGATAGAAAGAAACACACAAAGGCTTGTGTCTCCAGCTAATAGAGTTGCATCTGCTGTAGATGGAGTCCAGACCGGAGCTGGCTTTGCTTGGCCTTTTAACCTTGAAGGGCTGGTAATTGCCATGTTATATTAAGCAGGACTTCTTGGAAGAGAGAGGCATGAGCTCTGACAGACTGAAACAGTTAACCGGCTCTCTAGAAACAAGTTCAAACCATTTTCATAAAACCTTAATGTAATTAATTCATACACAGTGTGAAATATAAGTATTTTCAAGCAGCAAAATGACTTGAAATCAGCTGATTATGTGAAAGGTTTGTGCTCAGTGGGATACCTTAATGCTCATGTTTTTCTTATAGTCAGAGGTTATTCAAATCCTATTTTCTGCATTTGAATACTGTAAAAGCTTTTGATTACAGGCAGTACTGCTAAAAGTGATGCACTGAGCTGTGGAAAGAGAGAAGGCAACATCAAAAGAGATTATGTGCAGCAGGCCTTTTGTGTGTTTTTCTGTGTTGTTTTGTGATTGATTATGCTTTTATGCTAATTCTGTCAGAAAACTGTGCACTAATTTACACATCGAACATGTGGGAGAGCAGCCGTTTTTGAAAAAAATAAAATGACTCAATTAATTCAAACCAAAAAACCTACAAATGTTTTAAAGCTCTTATCAGCTGGTGAACAGCAGAGTAGAATGGTAATAACTGAAGAAATGAGCTCAAATGTGATGGACCCTTGTCTATTCTATTGTGTGTAGAGTCTTCCAACCTGTAGGTCAGTTTGGTTAAATGACAATGATTTTATATTAAAAAATAATTCAAAAAAAGCATTTTCTGCTTCTTGATTTTTTTGGTTGTGGTTTAAGCAGATGGGAAGCTTTGGAATCTTTTTCAGACGTTAAGTGTAAAACAAGGGTAAAAGTTTGGCGATTGCATTAAGAAATAAAGCATTAAATAGTTTGAAATCTAGAGCTTTGATTGCACCAATTCTTAATAGGCAAACTTAAAATGCAATTGCTGTTCAAACAATTATAAACAAAGACCAGCAGTCCACTTTTTAATTGACTATTAGGAGAAAAGTTTGGTCTTAATGTTGCGCTCAGTTTAGAATAAGTGTACTTTCATTTTTCCTGCAAGCAATCTCACTTGTTTGTTGTTTTTACTTTGCACTGATATTCTCCCACCTCTTCACACTCTTTGACATTTTCTTTTCAACATTCACCTTTTGTCCCAATCAAAATCCAGATACTTTAACTGTTCCTACACGGAAAACACAAAGAACACCTCTCAGTCCTCAATCTCCTGACCCCCACTAATTCTCTGATCATCAGCAGTTTTTGAATCATTCGTTGAAAGAAAAATAACTTCTGTGCTGCTGACCTCCTTTTTTTCAGGCGCACAACTCTTTTGTTGTAGCTAATTGTTGGTGCATGCAGCAGATTAATATTTATGCAGTTAACAAGTGTTTTCCATATATTTTCTTTAAGCAATGCAGGCTGAAATGTGTTCAAAAACAAGGTTACATAATAAAAACTGAGCTAGAATAAAGATATAAGGGTCAAAAACTCATTTCATGTGCTAAATGAGAAGAACTTACAATTAATTGCAGAGCTCAAGTCAGCAAAAAGCCCCTGCGACAGACTGGCGACCAGTCCAGGGGTGTCCCCTGCCTTCGCCCATGAGTTGCCGGGTTAGGCTCCGGCAGCCCCGTGACCCTGAAAGGGATAAAGCGGTTCAGAAAATGAATGAATGAATGAATGAAGTCAGCAAAAAGTCAGTGATGGCCAGATGACAATCAGCTGAGGAAAACAGGAACTGGATGCAGTGCATGCAGGAAACTGGATGGCGATCAGAAGTCAGGTGAGAGCTCCCTCTGGCGGCCGGAGGGGGATGTGGCTGAGTGAGTCCTGACACAACTATGTGACACTAGTTTTATGGAGTAATTTTTCCAGGTTGTATTCACACAGTAGACATAGAATCTTACCAAAACTGAAAATAATGTCTGGAAAAAGTGATTAATTTTTCTGTGGAAACCCCAAACAAATGTTCAGCAAACCCTTTTAAACAACATATGATAGTATTTTTGATTTCAGGTGTTTTTGGCTGGAATTCAATTCAATTCAAGTTTTATTTATATAGCCCAAAATCATAACCACATCAATCTTAACAGGCTTACACTGGAACAGAATGTATGTGTATTTATACAAAGAACATAAATACTTTCATAAAACATAAACAGTAGTTGGTTGTTATACTAAACTAAACTAAATTAAACAGACTAAGCTAAACAGTCATCCCTGCTTTTGGACATCCTTCTCCATGAGGAAAAACTAACAAAAATCCTTTCTTGGGGGAAAAAAATAAGTAACCTCAGGGATGCCTACATGAAGCAGGGATCCTTTCACAGAACAGACAGGCGATGTGCTGTTAAAGAAGAATTAGCTTATCTAACTTTACAACTACGTTTAACTGAAATCTACATATTTAAATAACAACTACATGTTTGAATAACAACTACTGTATGAATAGTGTAGCAGATGGGTTTCATCCAGATGAAACTGTGGGACAGCTGAGGGTGCGAGACGAGCCAGAGGCGAAGTCCACAGCCAAAGACAGGAGCACAGACCATCCACCTGGAATCGGGAATCGAGCGGGAAGGAGAGACTACAGCAAACACAGACATGATTATGGGGTAAGGAAACTGTCAAAAGGAAACGTATTCATAAAGAAAAAGTTGTATCTATACAGACAAACTTTGCAGAAAAAATATGAACACAACCTTTAGTTTTACGTTTCAAATGTCTTTGTTTTGAATACGACTTTCTCCTGTAAAAGCACTATCAAAAATACGTCATGGGGTCACAGGCAAAAACGTCGAGCATCGATTCTTCCAACTGCACGTGTCATAAAGTTTGTTTATTAAAATAAAATGAAATTTTAGGAATTTTATTGATCCCATAATGAGAAAATTATCTTGATAGCCACAGCTCTATAGAAAAGTACATAAAAATAGATTAGATAAAATATTGCTCTTTGTTGCCAAATCCAGAGCAATATTGGAGAAAAACCTGTTGAAGTCAGACTTGCAACTGGAATTGCAGCAAAAGGGGGTTCCACAAAGTATTGACACAGGGGGCTGAATACTTTTGCACTTTTCAGTTTAAAAAAAAAAAAAAAAGAACTCGTATAATTTTCTGTTCACTTCACAAGTGTGTGTAACTTTGTGTTGGTCTTTCACATAAAATTCCAATAAATATATTTGTTTGTTGTCATAGTGTGAGAAAATGTGGAGAAGTTCAAGGGGTATGAATACTTTTTCAAACCACTGTACATATCACAGGTTGCCCATTTTTCTTGTTAAACTATTGTAATTGTAAAAAAACCTTTGTAGTGTATGACTTTTTCTGTATTATAAATGATCTAGTTCAGTAAAGCTTTGTGATCGAGCATCAGATTTAATATTAAGTTGCACCTTTCATCCTTTGAAACAAGAACATTTTCTCGTTTTAAAGAAAGTTTCTGTTTAGGATAGTTGATGAAGGACAACTCCTGAATAAAACTTTGAGTGAAGCTGGATTTCTTACATAGGTGTTGCTATAAAACGTGCGTTGAGTGTTTTAAGACTGTATTTGTGTATCCGTAACAGATACAGACCCCCCACCCGGGAAAAAAACAGCAACAGTTAACCATCCTCCATCAATCTTTCAAACATGCTTTCGGGCTCCAGGAGAAAGGTGTAGAACCCAAAATAAACCAGAACAAACATGAAAGGCCTGAAATAAGCTTTAAATCAGAACTTACTTGGTTTCAAGCAGTGTTGCTAACTCCTTCAGATGTTACCGTCTTACTCTACCTGCCGCTAGATATCTTCAGCAGACAGTCCCACACAACTTCAATTTTTCCTTTTTTCCATTTTTGGTATTCTTTATTTTGTAGAATTGATTTTAATTTTCCTTTAATAACTCAAGCATAGCTGGATTTAGCCTTTAGCTACATAGCAGCAATACTTTTCCAATATTTGTTTGTTCAGTTTTAGATCCCTTAGGCAAGCCGTAATGATTGATGCTTCAATCTTTAGCCATCATCTCTGATTAGAAGATTGTAGGTCTGACATGAAAAGAATTGCAGTTTTACGGCTCATGGAAACTTTTTCAATGTTAAAAAGTAATTAATCTGAATAATAACACTTAACACAAAAAAGTCAACATCTTACATTGTTTTCAGAAGTTTTTGTTGACACTTTGACATTGTAAAAAAATTAAGCTGACATTAAAGTCAAAGCACATTTTTTTGCTTGGCTGGTACTTCAAGCCATTTGGGGCGGCCGTGATGCAGCCGTAGGGCGGTCGACCTTTCATTAGAAGATTGCAGGTTCAACTCCCACCTTGCCTCCCATGTGTCAAAGTGTCGTTGGACAAAGCACTGAACCCCACATTGCCTCTGGTGGTCATAGGTTGGGGCCAATGTTCGGCAGTGAAACCGCCATCAGTGTGTGAATGTGTGTGAATGGGTGAATGGGACTGTGACTTTAAAGCACCTTGGGCCTTTGAGGAAGGCAGAAAGCTTTACAAATACTGTATGCACCTTTTTTTTTTAACCATTAATATAAGGGCAAAAACATTTTTTATTAATTGATTTTGGATACTCTGCCAATGTGTCTGCAGAGAGCACACTACCAAACTACATGCTTCAAAGATAATTCTACAAAATGTAATTTTGACACCAACTTCAGTCTAAACACTTACTTTTGTGAGTTTGGTAGAAAAACAAACTACTGTGAGCTTCAATGAGCCCTCATCTATGTATGACCAGCCTATTCTATCCACAAATAGCATTTCTCTCATTGTGGAAAAGCAAAAATAAAAACTTATCTTGCGTGACTTGGCAATGATACCTTGGTGGGAAGAAAAGGAAAGTAAATGAACAGAACACGAGGGGAAATATGGATTTATTGGTATTGGGCAACATACTGCTGTCTTCTATGGCCACGTTGTCTTTGAGTGTAATTTATTACAGAGCATAGGCAGGGCCACTTCTACATGCAGTATCAATCACAGGTTCTGTCATTTGGACTGTAACACACTTGTACACATACATAAAAACACACAACCAAACTGATAAACACAGCTTCACACAAATACGGCTTTTAGAGGGAAAGTGGGGACTAAAAAAATGAATGCTGCAAACAAAGATCCATCAAGCCCGCACAATAACTGAGGCGACACCAAACAGATATGTATAAACTCCTGCAATATCTACAATCCCCCTGAGTACACAGACAATCAGCAATCACTGGTGAAAGTGCAGCCTCTCTGCCTGCAGTCAAGCTTTACAGACGGTCTGTTCCGCTGCTGCACTGAGCTTATCAGTCCCATTCTGTTCCAAGTTTACCTTTGTGCTAAGTATCATCCCAGGTAGTTGACAACTTTGTGTGTATTCAATTCATGTTCAAATCAGGCAATTGGCAACATATTTTCTCAAATAAAAAAAAATAATGATAAATGTACAATTATAAAGACAATGATAAAGCGCAAATGGAAATTAAGTAAATTAGGTTTAAAAAATGTGCACTTTCACAAAGAAGTGACACCAACAAGGATACTGTCAGGCCTCAAACTTCCATCTCTCCCTCCGACCACCAGAGGAAGCCATCTCCAGAGTTTTGACATTCTCCTGAGCACCTTCCTTTCTACATCTATCAGCCATTGCTCCCTGCTCCCAGGTCTCACCAGCTGGTCAGGTGTGCATCATGCAATCACCACAAAAAGTATTTAGTCTGTCACCGAGCTGACTCGGTCCAAAGTCTTGTTTGTTTTCACATACAGTTTGAGTGTTTCTGCTGCTGTTTCTCCTTGTATCCTGACCCTTGGCTGTCTTGATTCTGTCCTGCCTATCTCCATGTATTTTGACTCCTGCCTGGTTTTTGACTTCGTCCTGCCTTGCCCTTGTCTGTTTGCTTTCTGTACCTTGATTAAATATAAAGCAAAGTCCTAGAAAGGCAGTAGTTTTTTTTAATTTATTTTAATATAGTTTTTCTTTCAATGATTCTTAAAAAGTTCAGGAAAAATATAAGTTACCTAATGAGTGGAACATCTCTAACATTATATTACTACCACACCATGCTTTTACGTTCGTAGAGTTGCATGTCTGTGCAAAGACGCATCAGAATCAGCTGTTTACATGGATTGCATAAACACTTTACTACTTTGAATTCTGCATACCAGCACCAGGTTGCTTTTCTCCACTTCAAAATCCACTGGAATTATGTTGATTATGTCAATAATTGAAGATTTACCGCAGTCAAAAGAATGTAAACGCTGAAGCTGAAGGTCAGCTGCAAAAGGATTAAAACAACTCAAGTTTAGACTCAAAACAATTTGTAAAAAATACTTTTGTACTTTACTTTTTTTTCTTTTTTTCCCAATTTAAAACTAAGTTGTTTTTCTTTGCTATTTTAGAACAGTAAGAACACATAGTAACAAATATCTCAAGGTGTGTTTTTTCTTCAATTATTAGCACTTCTTAATTTTTTATTGTATTAGTTTTGTTTGTTTGTTTACATTTTCCAGAAAATAAAAAGTCACAATTTGTTACCAAACGTCCTGCAGACTATTGACTCTGACCTCAACTGTAGAGGGTTGATGAAATCAGGACAAGTAATAAAACTGAAAACATTTTTTAAATTTGGACCACCTCAACACAAACACAGCGAAAAAGTGCTATTTTATTCTCCACTGAAAGAGCTATTGTGCACAGTGTTTCCAGGGAGGGTTGTCACTTCAAACTGACTTTCTTTGTGTGTCAGCCGTGGCTCTGTAGTTTTATCATCTAATTTTATGTCTAAGCTCAAGTTTGGATTCACAGTGAAGGCTTTTGGCTTCTTTTTTTTGAAAATGGTTGTGTCATTATGCAAAAAGAAAACTGTTTTACCTCTGCTGGTGGTGTGTGCAGCACTCTTTATCTGCTTGCCTCTTTCATCTGTCAGCTTTTAAGTGAAAGCCCACTGAGTGTCATTTGATGGCAAGCTTTATTCTGCTTTGGTTCTTGCTGGTTCCTTCTTTTGTGCACCAAAATTGTCAGAATTTTTTCTTGAGAATTGTACTGAACCTTCAGCCTGTCCTAAAATCACACTGAAATGCTTTGCCTTCATTAAGAAGCGACAGTTAAAGCAAAGGCTCGGATAACACATTTAAGTACTTTATTAAATGTTTTACTTCACATTTTGGACAAGTTGTGCTCTTTAAACCGACCATAGGCAATGGCTTTTTACCACCACTGAAAATGACCAGGGCATGTCTTGAAAAGTTTGTCCATGATTTGGTTTGGGACTCCTGCTGAGCAAAACCAAACTTTTAATGACTTGACAGAGACGCATAACTGCCACACAAGATGACAGATATTTTGGCAACTGTTTTTCTGTAAACCTGCTTAAAGGGTTTCCTACACAAACACACATGAAAGCTTTCATATCTACATGCGCCTAGACAGAAGCATGCGGATAAAGCCAAAGCTTAGCTTGAAAGCTAAGACCCCACAAACACACTCAGACGCATCCAAAATGACATCGTAAATATGCATACATGCTCTTGTTAGAGGGTTAGATTCCGCAGTAAGTGAAATGGCTTCTTGTGAGCAGAAACACACAAATACTTCTAGACATATGCAGTGATCTGTTGTACTTGTTGTTTTTCTGCTTTTTCCTTTCATGTTCTGAGCTCAGTGTGTGATTCCTGCCTCTCCACTGGGAATAGAGAGAGGGTGAGCATAATCTGTGTGACGGGGTGGAGGTGAAGGAAGAAAAAAAAAGAGGCGGCAGAACGAATGAAAGGCAGGGGAGAATGTATAATTGAGCAACCTTGGCAATCCCACATCTTCATAACATGATTAGGACTAACCTGGAATCAAAATATGGAAGAGAAAAATATTCCTGTTGGTTGCTATTGCCACAGGGCTCCATATTTAACATATTTTTTATTAAAAAAAATACTGCTTTTTTTCCCTCTGGGCAGATGCAAGCAAGGTGTTTCTGTGTGACTGTTGTTTAGGCTATTATAACATATTTTTTAAGTATGAAGAAAAATAATTCACCGAAACTCAAGAGTGTGAGCCGATTAACGTTGGCAGTGCTTGGATGACAGCAGAATGTAGAGTCATGCCTTTATCAAAATGAGCATCAGCAGAAATGGTGGGTCAATAGTCCCTGGGTGTTTTTGCAGTTCCCATGATAAACAGAGTCATCTGACGGTAGAGATAATGCCCGACATGTCCAAAGAATGCTCGAGACTCATCTTTGCTCACACAAAGACTCAGGGATGCTTGGTGCACCTCAGGCACCAGGCCAAGCACAGAAAAGATGGGGAGGAGTGACAGAAGCAGCAGTTGGCAGACTATCAGCAAAAGACAGATCGGATATGGAATATTATGGTGCTTCTTCTGTGTGTTTATAAGTGTGAGAGTGTGTGTCTATTAACAGTTTTGTTTAACACCAGGGCGGGCTGTTGGGTAAATCAAGGAGGCATAAGGATGGCCACTGCTTCCCTTGCAACTGAACAGAGAAGACCACAGTTAATGTTCTTTGTGTGTCTGTGTGTATGTAACTGTATTGGAGGAGTAGAGTGTGTGTTTATAAGGTAATTCTTGGCAAATATAGGTACTTATGATGTGGCTCCATAAAAGTCTGGCTGATTTTTTTTTATTTATTTATTTTTTTATCAAATAGAAGTTTGACGAGTCAAAGTTTTACAGTCAGGTTATAGGAATTGGTTAAAAGTGTGCTGGTGACTGGAATTTCAAAGGTGAAGTTTACTTTGTTGTTTTGCAAGGCTTTTATCCCTCTCTATTTATTGCTTTTGTTTTGTTTTATTTAGTTTTTTCCTCTAAACATTTACCATCTACAGTGTTCTGATATTTCCATAGCTATAAAACTCACTCCTACGCCAACAATTGATGTCTGTATTAATGACTTGATGTTTGCCCTCTGAGCTTCATGGTGATCTGGTGGTTTTCAAAGTCGCCTCACAGCAAGAAGGTTCCTGCTTAAAATGCCTCCTGGGGCCTTCCTGTGAGGTCTTTGCATGTTCCACCATATTGGCGTGGGCTTTCTCTTATGGCGTGGGTATCTTGATAATTAGTCTTCTGTTCCAAAAACGTACTTAAATGCAGAAGAGTTTGTATTTTGTATATGTTTTAATAGTTGTTGGTTTAGGATTGTGACTGACAGGCGACACATTGACACTGTCTGCTAATTTTCACCACAAGAAACAGGAATAGAGCATTAATTGAGATGACATACTTGAAGCAGAATTTAATTTGAAAAAACATTTATGTAGGGACGAGTAGTATGACCAATGCCAAAGATTACATAGACCTAATGTCACAAACCGGCAGACAGCTGGTTCCACGTGCAGCAGGTTTTATTGACTCAGACAGACAGGAGTAAAGCTCAGCTAAAAGTCCACAAAGCTAAATCAGGGTCAGAGTCCGGGCAAAGACGTGGACAGTGGGCAAAGAGGCAGAGTCAAATACGAAGCAGTCAGGTAACCAGGTGACTAGATCAGGATTAAATGCTCAGTATGCAGGCTGAATGGCACAAGCAACACTTAACACTGAGCATGGCTCTGAGCAGTGCTTACGTGTCCTGAGGCTGATTAGCAGATGAGTGTCAGGTGGGAGGCATCCAGACACTGTGTGCTGGGGTTGATGGGTGATGACGTGTCAGTATTTGGGATATGGCTCGCGGCGGTTACGAGAGGGGAGATGGAACTCAGAGTCCAGACAACTTGGCTTATCCAGCGTTGCAATCTCAGAGCTTTTGGATGAGTTGATGGCTGATATTAAACTGTTCATGGTAATTAAAAATGTCTGTAGCCCATTTTTACCTGGAATGTTTCTTTGGCATAGTCCACTCCTTTCCTCAATCACTTGTTCACACCTTTTTTTCCACAAGCCCTGGCTTTTGCACTCGGGGGCAGCTGAGGACAGCCTTCATTCCCACTTGTAACCCATCTTCAATCCCTATTTCTAGGGAATTGTTGGTTATCATGACAGAGGTGTAGGGGGTTAACTGCACACTGCAATAGCCAGAACATCCTGTCTCAATGTTCTTGTAACAGAGAACAATCCAAATCTTCTTTGTACGAGATGTCAGATCATATTTAGGATCTGCAATCTTTTTTATTTGTTACTGAAGCACTCTACTCCCTACATTAATTTTCCACTCTCCATAGTGTCTCTGAAGATTCATTGTCATCCAAATGAAATTATCTCAGGATTTTGTTTTTCAGAGTAACTGGACTCTCCATTACACTTATTTTACATGCACAATCCACAGTGCATACAAATTCCTTATTTCATGTTGTTTCAGTCTTGTACATGTTTTGTTCTTTATTTTAGATCTTATTTAATCAGGCCCATAGTGAGGGATAAAGAAAGAGTGCAGTGTTCATAACCTGCACATAAAATTAACCCAAGTTTAATATATGACATTTGAAAAGGAGGAAAATAGAAAAGCATTGGTATGGTCAACTATGATTACCATTCCTGGTTATATGTCAATCCTTGAATCATAAAAATAACCCTTGTAACCCTGAAAAGACAACATCTCCAGATCATTTTTGACTTTGACTTTTGACATTTTTTTGTTATCCATGCATGAATATGTAGGGTTTTTTCATGTGTCAGACAAATAGAAATGTAAAGGTGTAGTTTACCCTGCCTTTTTTTTCATCTTGTGGCTACTTCATTTGTTTGACCAAAAATAAAAACACATTTAAGAATGTTCTTCTTGTTATTATGGCAGCAGTCCCTGACTGCAAGGACTATATTGCTTTCGCAATTGTGAAACCCTAACTCTAAACCCTAACCCTGTGAGTCAAAATTGTATCCCTTGACACATTTATGAAAAGTCACCAAAATTTGCACACGTCTAAGGAAAATTGAAAATGAATCTGAGTGAATGACAACCCCCCCCCCCCCCCCCAAAAAAAAAAAAAAAAAAAAAAAAAAGACGATGACATCACGATGACAAGGGGACAAAAATGAATGTGCTGAAAATCTCTTAATGACTCAAAATTAAATGGTCAAAAGACACAAACAAAACCAAAACATACGTGTTGAGTATATCCAGGAGAACTTTTGAAATATTATGGGATGGCCACACAACCTACGGCTTGGTGGCCATTTTGTAGCAAAGTGAGAGATTTGGCGATTTTCAAGTCTTGCCACAATAGGAGAAAACAACACTTTGGTTCTTCAGTTTTTCACAAAACTTCACAAACATGCCGCCAGCCGGAGTCTACAACCACCACAGAAGTTTAATTGATCTTTGACCTTGGGAAGAGGCCACCATTTTGAATAAAAAAAAAAAGCACTTCTTTAGCATCATTGGTACTGTGGAAAAAAATGCTGGAATTAGAAGTTGTAGATTTGTAATGGTGTGCTCATGGCGAGGTCGCGACTGGCCAGTAGAGCTGGGCAGCGGTGGTGAGTAGAGGCGGGCGATGTCGCAACAAGGGTGTGAGCAGCTAGGGGTGGTGTCGTGGGCAGGTAGCGGCAAGGGTGAGGACGGAAGAGAGTAATAAAATACACCTTTCGTCAAACTCATTTTGACAGGTGACCTTTGACCCCATAGTCATAAATCATAATTTTTGACTGACACATTAAGCATAATCGAATAAATATAAATTTGATATTAAAATGATATATTCATAAATGATAGTTTATGTAAAATGACCCATAACAAGAAATAATAATTTTGATAGATAAATGAAGCATAACGTAATTAATGTTAATTTGATATTAAAATGATAAATGACGTTGTAGGTATAAAGTAAAATAAAAGAATGCAATGTTTATAAAAAATGTTTATTTGCGGCCGGCAAAGGAAAACAAGAGCTCGAGCTTCCGTGTGGACTTACCCAGCCACCTGGATTTTGATCAAGAATGGGAGGTGGCTCTGACAGAAATAACTTATCCGCACACTTTTTACAACGTACCGCACGAGGACGCCTATTTTGAATGGCGTCAGAAACCTGAACCTTCGTTGAAGATCACAGAGTTTCTGCATTAAGGGTCCCCGTTTACGGCATAAAGTCTGAGGACGCAGAATCATCCGTGCACGTTCAGCGGATCAGAGAGGGTTGCTATCGTACCGTCGGTATGATCAGGAAGGAGCTGAATGGATTTTTTAGAAAAATTAAATCCGATATCTTTTTGGGTTATAACGACATTCAGATGCGTTTTGATTTTGAAACCTCAGGAAGGACTCAATTACGTTTTCACTCATCTTTAGCGCGCATTATGGGGATGAAACCGGGGGAGTGGTTTCCATTTGAGCAAAAAACAGCTCCTTTTCCGGCGGATGTGAGAGCTGGATTTTATCATTTATTCTGCTACACGGATATTGTAGCGCCTCAGATGGTTGGAGACGTGTATGCGCCCCTGTTAAGAACCGTCGACGTTCAAGGGGAATACGGGGAATTGGATCTCTTCTCAGCACCCATGACGCAGCTGTCCCTGGAAGATAAAACCTACTCCGAAGTAGCTCCGGTGACCGCCATCACTGAAACTGGACCCTTGGAATTCTTCATTCCTGGGGACGGCCCTGTCGGCTGTCTCCTCCGGTTCTCTGAGGCTAAAAAATGCACTTTCGCGAACCGCTCCCACACACGTCCACCCTTATAGTGTACGCCTGTTTCGATTCTGTGCTGGAAATCAACTCCAAAAGACAGGTTCTCGTGGATTATTATTTAAAAAAAAAATTGATTCTTATCAGCTGGAAAACATTTTGCACCATCTGCTGGGCGATGACGTTTTTTGCGGAGTGTGGGCCAGCGATCAGCTCCCACATTTGACTCGCTCTTTTGACCTCCCTGCTTTTTTTGTCGTCAATACAGACCCCGCTAATCGGCCCGGTCAGCATTGGTTGGGTTTGACCTTGGAGAAGGGAGGGGTCGCCACGTTTTTTGATTCTTACAGATGCTCACCGGAGTTTTACCCTAAACCCATTCTCGAGTTTTTGGAGAAGCGCTCAAACAAAATTTTGTACCATAGGCGTCAGCTTCAACACGTCCTATCGACCGTTTGCGGGCATCACTGCGTTTTTTATCTGCATCAGCGCGGGTGCGGGTTGAGTTTTAATCAAGTCTTAAATCAATACGTAGGCGATGATGTGATAAAACATGATTTTATGGTGTTTGACTATGTGAAAAAATATAAACATTGTCGTAGAAATAGAATCTGTTCCGCTCTTAAACAGGGGTGTTGTAGACTGGAATATTAAAAGTTTTTATCTCTCATTAAGACGGATTGTGTGTTAAAGAATAGACTGTACACATAAAATGGTTGAATAAACAATTTATTGATGCAAAAAAAGACAGACTCGGAGCATTTTTCAATCACATATGGAGCCAGCGCGGAGACATAATGATTTTTTTTTTAAGACGTTTGGCTTTTGGCCTCAGTTGTTCCGTACCCCGATCCGATGAGAAGAGCTCGGCTTGGGATGGGAAGTAATCCTCTCCCCCCGTTTTCACTCAGTTGTAATGAGCTCGAACGTGAGGGTTGGTCACCATAGAGGCTAGGATGTTCAGTTCAGAGAGCGTGCTTAAAAATTCACGCCAACCCGTAGGCGGAGAGGATGTAGATTTTTTGTAAGGTCGGGATAAGTATTTCAATAAATCTATCATATGCGATCCATTCATGGGTTTACCTCCGTAAACAAACTCGCCTTTTGAATTCCAACCATCACTACCCGGTGATATTTTACTCAAAATGTACTTTGCGTTCTTCCGATCGCGTGGGTGTAGACTAATTAAAATGTGTTCAACCTCCGAACCGTCCTTTTGCCGTTTATCATCAAAGGATGAAGCCGACGTAGTGTCACCCCCCGCATGACCCATCGTGACTCCTGGCAGCCCCGCTCAGGGGGATGTAATGTGTTTTTTTACACTTTTTGCACCTCTTGTAGGAGTCGCAGATGCTGGGAGAATTTGGGCCGGCTCTAGGCTGTTTGTGTCTCTCAAAGCAGCTCTGCAAGCGACAGCTTTTATGACAATCCGTACATTCGATAAAGGCTTCATTTACAGTCAAACACAGAGGGTCATTACAGGTTGAGCAATGACCCGCGCAGCGATGAAAGTGGGGATTTGTGTATGGTTTGTAGCAAAAGTTGCAGACGTAGGACCAACCCATTAAGCCTTTCAGATTTTTTACACCGTAGTAATGATTTTTGATCAGAAATAAAAACAACGGAGCGGATCTGTCCGGAAACGCCGTCTCAAAGTGAGAAATTGGCTTCTGCCCTGGGTTTTTGTAGAAGATCACGATTTTGCGTTTTAAAAAGCTCTCAAATTTGTGCACGTCGCTAAAAGTGACGGGCGTCTGCTCATTCAAACCGGCTAAAAGCTGCAATTCATGCGCTTTGATTTCAATCTGAGCATCCGTGCACTGAGGATGCAGCAGGTGAGCCAGGCCGATGGCAAAACACAATTTATCGTTTCTAACGCCCGGGTCATAAAGATGCCTTTTCTTCTTAGCCAATATCTCAACGTCCAAAGATTCTTCAATTTTACGTTTAGCCCCCCCTCTCGGATTGTGAACAATTTGTACAATCAATTCCAATTCTGCGTCTGAGGCTATGCTGGCGTTAGACTGAATGGCTCTTTCCAGCAACTCCTCAAAGGCCTGCTGTATGGCTTGCGTGTCTACAGATTCACCTATTCTCAAGCTGGTGTGAGAACGAACATCTCGGCCAACGAGCTCCAACTGAACAGTGTCCCTGCGTTCTGCGTCCGCGCCGACCGTCTCTGCTAACTCGGCTAGAACGCAGACAACATCCGTGTAAAACTGGGCTAAGTCGGGCGTGCCGTCGAGAGCGGGCACGTTAAAAACCCTCCTTATTTCAACGTTGTTAAAGCGATCGCGTGGCACGCGCCGCACCTGACCTGAGGGTGTGTCCCGCGCTGATGAGGCGTTCTCCGCAGCTTGAGACCTCGCAGGGGGCGTGGCGGGATCCTCCGACGCTTGTGACGTTGACGGTGCGTGTGACGTTGACGCAGCCGACGTCGGGGTGGTGACGTTGTCGCTCTCCTCCTCCTCCTCCTCATCCCCCTCCCCAGCCGCGTCAGCTGGAGGTTCTTCCGGCATTCCGTGACCATCCTGCGGTTCTGTGGGTGGTGAAACAGGCTGGTGTAGCCGATCCAGAGCCCTTCTTAAGGGGGTGAAAACACTTTCTGTCCGAGAGGGTTGTGTTTCACCACGATCCGCTGACGTTTGCGGTGAGCGCTGCGGCGTCAAACAACCGCTGTGTGGAGGTTCTAAACCCTCACAACAATTCTGCAGCATTTCCAAAAGATCTGACAGGATTGAATGCATGGAGGAATCTGGAGAATTTGGATCCTCTTCCTGCAGCCGTCGTAAAGCATTTTCTATAGGTGTTAGAGCAAATTCCGGTTCCTGCAGCCGGCGTAAAGCATTTTCTATAGGCGTCAGAGCAAATTCCGGTTCCTCATTTTCTGTCGGAACCGTCTGAGCGGGGGGAGACATTTCAAAGTTCACAGGGGTGGGCGTTTGTAAAGACCGCCGCTCACGCCTTTTTGAAATAGTGTTTTCTAAATCGGGGAAAAAATTCAACCCATCGGTCTGACTCAAACATCACATCTTCTAAAACATCACCAGGAGCCGATGAATGCGCATCTTCATTCAGATCAGAACTTAATAATTCATTCAGAACCCTCAAGCTTTGCTCACTCGTTGAATCACTCATTTTCAAAAGTCACACCCTGAACGTTTTAAAGGCATAAAAAACTGGTCTGTGTGTTTTTTCCAACCATATTTATGAAATCAACACAAATTCATAACAGTCACACTTTTTCCAGAAAGGACTCTGTGTGCTGGATCAGTCGACAGATGAGGTAGAAACGTCTTCCTTCCGGCTCAATGTCCCTCTGATCCTGTAAATCTAACAGAGAGGGAGAAAAACGACGGTCAAATTCAAAACGGCAGCGCCTCGTAACCGCGTGTTACCTCTGACTCCTGATCCTTGTTCTTGTCTTTCTCTCGGGGCTGTGATGGGGGTTGGGCGACTTCTTGGCACGCGCCGGTAATGCACGCCGCGGCCCGTTCCCCGACGTTGAAAGACGCTCCTCCGCGTCGGTTCGGTGGGCCTAACTGTTTGCGGGTTGATTCGGTTCGGTGGTGAATTTGACGGGCTGAAAATCCAGTGCTGGCCGGCCGGACTGTGTGAAAATGTATGCTGGGCAGTCTGGGAAGATGCTTCGATGCACGGTCCTGTCGGAACTGGCTCGGGTTGCTCCAATCCTAATTTTTGAAGTTCCGTCGCTGAACGTGATGCGTCCGTAGAGCCGTCAATCACAACCTGATTGTTTTCCGCTCGAGCCTCACCTTCCAGGGGGTGGGGGCAGGTGTGTGTGTGTGTGTGTGTGTGGGGGGGTTTGCTGGGGTCGGTGTGGAGGGGTGCGGGGGTGGGGGTGGGGTGGGGGGGGGTAGCCGGCCGCAAATAAACATTTTTTATAAACATTGCATTCTTTTATTTTACTTTATACCTACAACGTCATTTATCATTTTAATATCAAATTCACATGAATTAAGTTATACTTCATCTATCTATCAAAATTATGATTTATTGTTATGGGTCATTTTACATAAACTATCATTTATGAATATATCATTTTAACATCAAATTTATATTTATTCGATTATGCTTAATGTGTCAGTCAAAAATAATGATTTATGACTATGGGGTCAAAGGTCACCTGTCAAAATGAGTTTGACGAAAGGTGCATTTTATTACTCTCTGGCGGATAGTGCCTGCGGGCCATCCAACGCCGTTTGCGGCTTTAATTTTCTAAAGAGCACACTTTCTGAAACGGCAAGAAAAGATTCAAAGCACCTGGCTAAGGGATTGCAGAATCTACGGTAAACTTAACGGTTCTCCTGAGCAATCCAAGGTCATCGTTATCAGGAGCCTGGAGGAGCTGGACAAGTTTCTACCCACCACAGTCTAAATAAGAGATAAGTGAAGATGCTGGACTCTTGAGTTGAGGAGTCAAACTCTACAAACATGGCTTCTAAAAACAACACATTTTCTTCAACAGTCAACTGTCACCACAACTTTCAGAAAGATCTGAACTGTGAGCAACCTGACCTTAACATATTCAGTGATAATGATAACCTGCAAGATGACATCGACCCTGATCAGTTCTTTTCCACTGTTAATCTGGAATGCAAATATTACAGCATAGATGACTTTAAAAACACTGTTAACCCTGAAGGAAGACTGTCAATCATCCACTTTTAACAGCAGGAGCATGTACACTAACTTTGGAGACATCAAGGACTATCCACAGAATCTGGGATGTTCCTTTAACATCATAACCATATCAGAAACCTGGTTCAGCGGCAACAAAGACACTGATTTTGAATTGGAAAACTATGAGCTTCATTATGTGAACAGAGTAAATAAAAAAGGAGGAGGAGTTGCAATCTATGTGCAGACAAATATGACGTTTACAGTAATTGATCAAATGTCAGTTGCAGTGGATGGAATACTGGAATGTATCACAATCGAAATCTGTAATGAATCAGGGAAGAATGTCATAAGCTGTATATACAGGTCACCAGGGTCAAGCCTAGAAGTGTTCAGTGACTGGATGGAAAAAATGTTTCACTCTCAACATAACAAAACTTTCTTTATTTGTGGAGATCTGAATATAGATCTGATAAACCCCAGCAAAAATAAAGCAATAGATGACTGTATCAGCAGAATGTACAGTATGAGTTTCTATCCAACCGTAACAAGACCCAGCAGAATTATTACTCACAGTGCTGCTCTTATTGATAATATATTTACTAATAATATAGAAAACACTCATATGAGTGGACTCATGATGTGCGACATAACTGATCATTTACCAGTTTTCACACTATTTGATATCAACGTGGCAACAAAGAAAATAATAAAAGAACCAGTTTACAAAAGGTTAAGAAATGAAAAAACAATGACCTCCCTTAATAATGACTTATCCAGACAGAACTGGATCTCTGTGTACAGAGAGAAAGATGTGGACACCACTTATGAATGTTTTTTAGAAATATTTAGCTCACTCTACAACAAAAACTGTCCTAATTCATCAATTCAAGAACAAATTTACAAAAATGTCCTTGGTTAACAACTGGTCTACAAAATGCTTGTATAAAGCAAAATAACCTCTATAAAAATTCTTAAAACAAAGGTCAAGAGAAAGTGAACAGAGATACAAGTCTTACAAAAATAAACTAACTGAAATAACGTAGCACAGTATAAAAGTGTACTACAATAATCTACTGAATGAAAATAAAAACAGCGGGAAGAGAGTTTGGGAAATATTAAACAGTATCATTAAAAAAGGGACAAAAAAGCAAACATATCCAGATTACTTTATAGATGAGAAGGGTCAAAGTTATATTATTAATGAAGCAGCAAACAGTTTTAACAACTATTTTGTAAACGTGGGTCCAAAGTTGGCAACAGAAATTCCAAAGTGCAAAACCAGCATAGTAAATATTCCACCATCACAAGGATCCAAAACTCAATCTTTCTCTCTGAAGTGAACGAAAATGATCTGATGTCGATTGTTAACAAATTCAAGAGTAAAAACTCAGCAGATTGTGATGATATTGATATGACGATAGTGAAGAAGGTAATTAACAACATCGCTAAGCCTCTAACATACATATGTAACTTATCACTACAAACCGGGAAATTCCCAAACAAAATGAAAATTGCAAAAGTGATTCGTATTTATAAGAGCGGAGACAAACACCTTTTTACAAACTATAGACCAGTTTCTCTCCTTCCACAATTCTTCTAAATTTTAGAAAATATATTTAAGGATAAAATAGCTAAATTTATAGATAAACATAACATTATAAATGAAAACCAATATGGTTTTAGAGAAAACAGATCAACCTCAATGGCTATCATTGATGCTGTTGAGGAAATCACAAATGCTCTGGACAAAAAGAAATTTGCAGCTGGAATTTTCATTGATTTAAAAAAAGCATTTGACTCTCAATCATGACATCCTACTTGATAAACTGGAAGGGTATGAGATAAGAGGACTAGCGCTAAGTTGGGTCAAAAGCTATTTAACGGGAAGAAAATAATTTGTCCAGATTAATGAATTTACATCAGAGACCAAGGAGATAAGTTGTGGTGTCCCCCAGGGATCAATTCTAGGCCCTCTGCTATTGAATATTTACATAAATGATTTAATCAATGTTTCAAAACTTTTAAAACTAATTCTATTTGCTGATGACACAAATATATTTTACTCAACAGACAATCAAAGGGATCTTATCCATGTGGTAAACACTGAGTTAAACAAAATAAAATCATGGATGGATTACAATAAACTATCTTTGAACCTTGAAAAAACCAAAGTGATGTTTTTTAGTAATTATAAGGCCAATACAGACCTCTCAGTTACAATAAATAATGTCTTATAAGAAAAAAAGAAAATCAAATTCTTAGGGATTGTAATTGATGACAAGTTAAGTTGGAAGCTACACATCAGACACATACAAACTAAAGTTTCAAAAAGTATTTCAATCATAAATAAATCTAAATACATGTTAGAATACAACTGTAAATACCTATTATACTGCTCCTTAATATTACCAGATTTCACCTATTGTATAGAAGTTTGGGGTAATAATTTTAAAAGTTCACTACATCCTCTCTTTTTTCTTCAAAAACTAACCATCGGAATTGTACATAAAGCCTGCTTTCTTGATCACACAAACAATTTATTTTATCAATCCAGACTCTTAAAACTGTATGATCTTGTTGATTTTTGCACCGCCCAAATTCTATATAGAGCCAGTGGAAAAACATTACCATTGAATATCCAAAAACAGTTCTTAGAAAACGAAGGAGGCTACAAACTGAGGGGATGTAGGAAATTCAAGATGAAATTGATAAGAATAAAAAGGTTTCTGTGTGTCTGTGTGCGGCTCTAAACTTTGGAACGGGTAAGCTCAAACAATGTTCAAACATCCAAAAATTCAAGAAAATGTTTAAAGAAACTCTACTCTCACAATTTGAAGATAAGAAGAGTTAAAGATCAACTGGTGTTTGAAGAATTTTAAATATGTGGACATGTGAACTTGAATGTGCTGAAATAATTTCCTTTTTTCTTTTTTTTTTTTTAAATCACTATCTATGAATAATAAATTGTGTAATGTGCAATAATGATCACTAAAATGTTACTTGAAAGGTAATTACAATCTACTGATGAACTACCGATTTTCTTTACTTGATCTGGAAATATGTAGCAATGATTACTAGATCAATGTAATTAGTGTTCTAATGATAATCAATGTTGATTACATATTGATTACCTAAAGTGTGAATCAATAATGTTTCTGATTGGAACCGGATTATGAAAACTATGCAAGACCATGAAATTAAGTAACTATGTAGGGGTGGGATTATAGAAGTTCCCTTCTTCCCACTCCTTTTCAAGCAATTAATCAAGCTCTACTAGACTTCAGTTATTAATCACTATACTTAACATATGTTACAAATGTGACTTAAGTGCGTTGTTTTTGTTTGTTCATTTTTCATTGGTTTCTTTTTTGTTCTTTGTTTTTTTTTTCCTTTTCTTTCTTTCCTCTCAATCAATGCATTCCATTGTCTTAATAATGAGGTTGATAATTTTGTGGAATTATTTTCGTGTATTGTCCAACTTATGCTTGAAATAAACAAATCAATCAATCAATCAATCAATCAATCAATCAATCAATCAATCAATTTCCTTTGTTGCCTTCCAGAGTATTAGTTATCTAGCAGAGTTATCACCTGCTTTCAGACATTTATAGCAAAAACAGCTTCCATTACTTCTCCTGTGCATTTGGTTATCAGATTATCTGCTCTTTAAAAAAAATAAAATAACATAATTATAATAGCAGTAATAATAATAATAATTTATATTGAATTTTGTAAAGTTTAACCATCTTAAATTGGTTGTAAATAAAATCAAGATCTTTATGTTAAAAAAGCAAGTATTGTAAAACACAGATCATTGCAAACTTTTTGGAGTAAAGAAATACCTCCTACTGAGAAGAATTAACATTAAAGCCACTGATGTCACTCTGTCCATGTATATTCTTTTAAATTGCTGATCAAACAAATGTTAGCTGTTAAAATTAGCATTCTTAGACACAAACTTGTGGCCATTGTAACAAAAATATTGAATATATACTTCACTGTCCTCCCAACCAGCATTCATTTGCATTTCTTTAAAATCGAGCACAAAATTAAAAGCTAAATGTAAAAAAACAGACTCAAGGAGAAACTTGTAAATTGAACTGATGCTTGGTGCTGGTGAGGCCATTTCATTTTAGTGAAAGAACAAAAAAGAGACCATAAAAACAGTCTGATACTATACAGTTCATGTTGTTTGTTTGCTTTTTTATCTACTCAAAGTTTCATGTTACCGTTTTTTGCTTTCAGTTTGTAGTCAAAGAAGTGCCAGTAATTTCCAAACCCATATTTACTGATGGTTCCTCTTTTCATTAAATCTTCATTCTGATTAAATCCCTGCTTTCTCTTTGTTTCAGTGCTTCACACTTCCGACCATTTTCCCCTGACAAGCAGTACAGTGTTTATTCTTATTAAGCATCTCTCTCACTTTTTGTTATGAGTCATGCATGTAGCCAAGGACAGGCAAATGCAGCACAAGTGTCCACAAGTGTTGTTCAGGCAAAAAACATCCTTGATAGCCTGCATGCCAACTTCTAAATATTTTTTGGGCCTTGTACAAAAACCTCTTCCAGCTTAAAAGGTGGCCATGAGGTTGACAGAAACAATCATTACTGATTTGCTTATACATTTTTTATTTGGGTCTCTCTCCAACTATGTAAAAAAAAGAAATCTTTAGACTTATAATTGAAAAAAAAAACTTTTAGAAATACTTAGATACATTTGAAATACATTTGAAATTAGTTTTTTTTCCCCCCATTTTCAATGAAAAAAGTATTTGTCAAGTTTCAATTTATCAAAATGTTCAAATTTCAATTAAACAATTACAAAAAAATATCATTTTGTTGGCATTCATCCTCTTAAACTAGTTTGGGTTTGCATTCAGATTGACATAAATTGATTCTACTCTTGGTAAAGGTTAGATCTAATGCTGGCTTAACTGTCTGACCATTAGCTTTTCTTTGACTTTACCCTCATACTGGTTTAAAATCACAAGGTTGCTGGAGCCTACCTAACTACTGTTGGGCAAAGGCGGAGTACACCCAGGACAATTCCTGCTTTGACTTTGAAGTGACAATTTATTTGAATTTACAGAGATAATTTCAAACTGTCCAAGCTAATTGATCCACTTTTTGAGATTGGTGTTCAAGTCTTCAAAGGGTCTGCTTAGGCACTCTGTTGCGGACTTAAATATGATTGATGTTAAGCTCCAGTTCATTTAGCTGTTGTAACCACTGTAACCATGGCTTAGCGCCGTAGGAAGCGTTGATTGTTGCGCATGAAGTGCGACCGCGTACACCTGGTCATCACACTTGCCGATCAAGACATTCAACAGTGCACTCTGTTTGCTCTCGTTTTTGGGATGAAGACCAGGAAGAAGAGTTGCCATGCCAAGCAGAGGCAGACAAAGCCCGAAGCCCAAGCTAAGGATGAGGCTCCCCAAGACTCCCATGCCCAGGTGAAAGTCCAGGTACAGGGAGAGGTCAGTGCTTCTTCTGTTGGTGCTGCCCGTCCAGACCCTCAGGCTGATGCTGGTCCTGTTGCTCCTGGAGAAGCTGAGGCTACTGCTTATGGTCAGTACAATTATTATTTTTTACTTCGTTTGATTGGTATTTATTAGCCACAAATCAGAAGTGATACAGCAGTGATAAGGATGTGATCAATCACATTTAGAACTTGTTCGACACATCTTTTCACGGGCTTAGGTAGAGCTTTGTACGAGGAAAAATCAATTTGTTAGTGATGTGCCACTAAACACAAGCTACTTTATGTAATTCCAATGCGTATCACCCTTCTAATGACAGTGCTCTGCCATTGACAGACCGCTAAACTTTTGCATCTTTCCACATCTCCCGCAGTTTTGATCCCTGCCAAAACACAGATTATCGAGTGTATTTCCCGTGTGTTGCACATCTGTAACAAGTGTGCTGCCCTTGGTTTCCTGCTGAATGACATTTTGAGCAGTTCAAAACGTTTTGTCTTAAACCCACCATCCACCATCCGCATAATTAACTGGATCAATTTGCAATAGATATTTATTTATTTTAATTCCCAAAATGTAAACTCTAACCTATTATGATTAGTATTTTAAAAAAGGGAAAATTCCAAAGTATTTTCAGTCCTTGTCATGCGCCCACATTCTTTGTATGTTCAGAACTGCTCTGATGCATCTTGTCAATGTTGTTGCAGTTTTTCCAGTCATTAAAACTCTCACTGTTTGTTAACTTCAATGATTTTTGGAAGAGGAACTTGCAGCACAAGCAGTAACTGTCTTTTTGGGGGAATACATTATCCATGTTCTTGTAATCATCTCCCCATTAGCTAACTTTCTAAATAATTAATGCTGATGGTAATTCTTTCCATCCTGGTTTTTGGCAGTGTAAAAACTACCACACGATACCGGTGTAGAGCTGCTTTTCTCTCCAGATCAGCTGATTCATGTTGATTGCGTCAGCAGGAATGTCAAAAAAAAAAAAAAAAACAGATCGCCAGATAATTTAGTGTTTTTCAACCAAAAAATTGACATTTTATGACCAAATTGTGTGATGGGGTAGTAATGTAAATAAAACAGACAAACCTCTTTTTTCATAATTTTTTTCTCTTTTTCCTCCCTTCCTTCCCTTAATGCTGCCCCTGAGGGCTTGTTTTGGGGCATTTTCCTTCTTAAAGTTTTAAAGAAGCACTAACAGCTGCAAGGCTGTCGACCACCCTCCATCCAGCTTAGACACCGGCAGCGTCAGGTCAGGAGGGGCGCTGCAGAGGTACTGATTAGGTCAACAAAACAATAATAATAATTGAGATTTTAGTGCCCCCTCCAGCAGATGGTGCTCTAGGCAGCTGCTTAGGTCGCCTATGCCCAGGGCTGGCCCTGTTCTCAAGAGAACAGCAGTTGAGCTTTTTCTAAAATAAAACGCCCCCAGTTAGAAAGATTGCATTTTTTTTAATAAAGCTTAATGATAAACAAATCTTTAAACATTCATCAGTCTGCTCATTTCCAGGGCAAACATGGAGAGAATCAGACACCATCCCTGAAGCACCTCCTTTTGTACTCCTATATCACATGTTGCACACATGACTGCTGTTTTTTAGCCCTGAAACATCCTCATGCTTCACACTTACTTCCTTGTACAATTTCTTTGGTGCCACTCTCCAAACTCCAGGCAGCTCCCTCCCCTTTAACCATTTCTGTATTCAAATCAGTATTTCTAAAGAAACCACTGCAATTAAACTAAACTGCTGCTTACAAATACTCATTTCTGTCCATAGCCCAACATCTATTGTTTTCCATTGCTTCATTTTGTGCGCTATTTCCTTTTAGGTTCCTGTAATCTTAAAAGTTCTCTGTCTGCTAGTTTGACAAAAATGTCATATAGAGATGAGAAGTGGGAAAGACAGCAAGACAGTGCCGAGTAGTGCAGGTACCACAGTAGTTCATTTAGTAGTTCAAAGCAGTTCAGAGCAGCTTAGCATGTCCTGTTAAGGCTGCTATGCTGCTGCTGTTGTGACACGACTGAAGTCATGCTTGTTAAATGGGTTCATTTTTAGTATTTGTTTGAGTGTTAGAAGGATTTGTGGTTTCATTAGTTTCAATGCTGCATATTTGTGTTTTGTCAATGCAAGCTTACCTATTTAGCCCAAAGTTTTTAATTTTAACAATGTTCAAATAAATCTACCATTGGGATGACAGACTGTCATTTTTTTTAAGTAGAGACAAATCTACAAAATCAGCAAGGGATAGAATACGTATTACCTCCACTTTAAATGTCCTTTTTTGGATGCATATAACTGCCAATCACAATGGTTCCTAACAGCACTGGATAGGGGTGGGGGTGTGGATACCAGAAGCTTCAAATGTTATGTCTAGCTGGACGGAGAGTGGCTGGGTGAAAGGGGAACCAGAGACCAAAGCAGAAAAGTAGGTAAAATTTAAAAAAACAAAATGTTGTGACAAAAAACGTGTTGTGACAGATGTGGGAAAGGAAGCCAGAAGACAAAACAACAAAAAGTTGTTAATGAACCTGCACAAAAACAAAGAACCAAATAAAAAAGAACCAAGACTCAATCATGACACAGAATCTTTCATGGCCATCACTAACTGTATAAATGTTTTTGTTGAATTAACGAGGAGCAACACCTGCTTTACCTGTTTGGTATTTGTTAAGATTCATCAGGCGCAGCATTACCATGACCCACAATGCTGTAAACATGCACACATACTCATTAACAGGTATTGCTGGAGGATAAACAAAAACCAAAGTGATCTGTCTGTTTGTTTGGAGATATGTAAACCTTTGACACATCTATAAACCTAACTGATCACTTGCTAAAATACCTGCATTAAGATGAAAGAAATCACAGTTAACTGTTTAAGATGTTTTAAAGAAGAAAATAACATATTTTCACTCATTTCCTTTTTGTGAAAAGTAGTTTAACTGTAGGACCTAGATTTGAAAAAACAAAATATATGTTTAATTTAAAATACAATTTGAATGTTGTTGTCTGATAATTGCTTTTTTCCCCATTTTTTATATTCTTCAGGTTTTTGGTTTTTTTTGCTCCCTAAGCTACTAACACTTTAAGGTTGTATTTCTTACTGCCATGTTATGGAGTATTTGCTTCACCAAGATAAAGTAGCTTATTGTGTTTTTTGTAAAGCAAACAATGCAAGTCTCGTAATACATTGAACTTGTAGATTAAAAGGAATTGAGCAGAACATTTTGTTTCTTTGCATAAAAGCTTTAGTATGAATGTGCCTCAAAAGGTTGTTATGCTATCAAGTCATAAAACATTACGTCAGAGCTTCTGAATAATGCACTGTAGCAAACGCACACACAGAAACACCCAGTCAAAGGGACCGTTGTCATCAAAATGGTACATACACACAAAACTCCGCACATCTCTTGAGAAATGTTTATTTTCAGGCACTGTCTCTTTCAGTTCCTTCCACTCCTCTTCAAAGATTCTTGCCTCATCGAAGCGCTGTGTGCCTCCGCCATCACACCATGGAGAGTTTGAAAGTTAAAAGATGGTGTTTGTTTCCAAAGGAATATGAGAATACAAAGACATTTTCTTGCCACTGCTGTCCTTTTGAAGTGCAATTTTTGTTTATTTTTCAGCTGTATTTTAGTTTGCATTGGAGAATACTCAAATAGAATGCTATTACATTTTTGTATGAAATAAACATCAAATGCAATACCCCACGCTTTCATCATAATTGACTGTGCAGCAGGTCTTGTCTTTTTCAAAGATGATATTAGTGGATAGAAATTGAACATGAGACACAGTAATAAACAGCAGTTTACACAGGTATGGACTGTAATTCCACTGATCAAAACACACAGCAGTATGTAATTGATGAAAATGTCTTGAGGAGCCCTTTAGTAATCTCAGGAAAAGGTTGCCAAAAATGAATTAGGATGTTTTTCGTCTGAGAAATGTGGGAAAGATTCTTTCAGACGGTGTTAGAAGTAGTTGTTTCTTTTCATGTTTTTTTTTTTTTTTTCTATTCCTTAATAGCTCTCGGCATTGCACAGAACTTTTCTAAAATGGAAATGGCACTGGTTTTGGTTGACTTTCCATTGATGGTGTTTTCTTCCAGTCATATTCTACATGCACCCACTGGTACGCTTTTTATTGTGCTTAACCTCCATGTTAGGGATTTATCTTTCAAACATTTCTAAAATGTTTTTTTTTCCTACAGCTTTGCTTTTGTAATAGCACGTCAAATAAAGAACTGCTGCTTTAACAAAAACAGCAATAATACCACTGTTTTAAAAATGTATTTTTGATTCTTTCATTTGTAATTGCTTTCCACTCTGCTGTTCTTATTTGCCACTCTTCCAAAGTCTTCTACCCCCTCCTGCTCCCCATATATAATGTTCTAGCTCCACCACTGGTACCACATACAGTAAATATCCAGTAAGTACAGCATTGTAAGAGGAAGCACTGTACCCCGTCATCTGTTGCCACCCTTTTTGTTTATCTAAAGTTTTATAGTTTTGTTATATTTGAGTTTAGAAATAACATTATTTTGCATGTTTGAATTAACACTCATACTTTGATTTCTTGATGTCACATGTAATTGTCTTGGTTAGGTCACTAACAGTATAGTAGAGTTTTTATTCAGTCATACTTCAGTAGGTTTGTGAAATAGGCTACCATCTCACATTATGACCACAAACATACATATATTTTATTGGAATTTTATGTGAAAGACCAACACAAAGTTAAACACACTTTTGAAGTGAAAAGAAAATTATACAAGTTCAATTTTTGTTTAGAAATAAAAAACTGAAAAGTGCAGTGTGCAAAAGTATTCAGCCCCGCTGCATCAATACTTTTGCTGCAATTTGAGCTGCAAGTCTTTTGGGGAATGTCTCTACCGGTTTTGCACATCTACAGACTGAAATCTTTGTCCATTCTTCCTCACAACACAATTGAAACCGAGTCAGATTAGATGGAAAGCATTTGTGAATAGCAGTTTTCCGATATCTGTGTTAGTCTTTCACAAAAAATTCCAAAAATATATATGTATGTTTGTGGTCATATTGTGAGAAAATGTGGAGAAGTTCAGGAGGTATGAACACTTTTGCTAGCCACAGTAAACGCCATTAACCATTTTACCCACTCCTAAGATTGAATAAAATTGGTAATAGAGGATAATCCCTTCTAACCTGACACACTGTTTATCTTTTAATAGTAGCCCCAGCGTTTATTTAAAAAAAAAGGGCAGTTGGCCTGGTGTTTATTGGAGACAGGCACCTATTGGAGACCGACATCTATTCCATCGCAGAAAGAATTGTGACGGCTTTGGATTTCTTTCGCGGTGAAACTTGGTCACAAAATGCAGACAACAACTCCAGATAAACATTTCATGATTTTTTAAAATGAGAACATTGTATTACCTTCTGATTAGCACTGGTATTTAAAATTTATTTTCTCTTTGAAGCATCATCAATCTCCGTAAGAAAAATCCCCTTTGCTTTTTTCCTGGAGACACGAGCACCTTTCCGTCTTTACTCAATATTCCATGTTCAAACCAGTTCTAGTTAGTTGTTCATTTTCTCTGTATCTCCCCAAGGGAAATGTTTGCTCCTTTGTCTGCAGTTGTCTTCTCAATATTACCCATCTGGTTGCACCATTCTCAGATACATTTAAGATCCACTCCAAAATGTGGTGCACATTCCTCTCCAGAATTGTCTTTGGCTTATGCCACCACATGAAGTTTAAATGCAATATCAAATAAACGTTTCTTGGCCATTGCTACACTGGCTAACAACGTAATTACCACAGTCTGGCGTTTGCACGACTGATTAGATTAGATTAAAGATACTTTATTCCAGGTTTCCTCCGACTCAAGCTGTAACTCGCACCAAGTTGGTTTCCATTCTTCCCAGTGAGACATCTATGCGATACATACAGGCAAGCGATGCATCCACTTTGGATTCCAACCCCTGCAGTTTATCAGTTTGAGTCTTTACGGCCCCAAGTATCCCATCACAAAACACTCCCAGCCCGCCTTTCACTGTAAGTCGCTTTGCCAGGTTCTGATACATCCAGATTCCGCCAGTTCCAAACAACAGAAAGCCGGTGATCAGTAATCCAATGATGTAGACATCTTCAACGTCTTCCAGGGAGAGTTGCGACAGGCAGAAAATTCTCCATTTGCCCCATGGGTGATTAGCATATCCAGCCGCAAACGTACCTCCTGGGTAAGTGGGGTTAGCTGTCCCACTTTTCATGGTGGAAAAGATTTTGTTGATCACATTTGCAGCCCAATCGATCAGATCCATTTTCTTTGAAAGTGAGAAAAACAGAGAGTGGTACCAGGATATGGGGTGAGACGAGACAAGAGCCTTGGTTGAGAGAGATAAGGGAGCTCAAAGAAAAGCTTCTGCTCTTTGTGAGTGCCGGAAGAAGATTGTGTGCGCAGTGCACGGTGGGGTGTTCTTAAAGGAGCCCGGCCACTATTAAAGACCGGCATCTAAAATTAGAGACCAGCCACTATAGGAAGATAAACAGTTACTTAGCATCTGTGTCAGGGATACCAACATAAGTGGGTGTTTGTAAGGTGCTCTGATTTAAACCCCATAGAAGTACTAGTTTATGCAGAGTAGAGCAAACTATGAGAAACTGTATGTTAGGTTTACGCCACCAAACATTCACATTTACATAAGAGATAACAGACAGAACCATTTTCAGTTACTTGCAAGTTCTGAACCCCTTTCTGAACTTTTGCCATTTATAAAAAAACTGGGTGTTCCCTCATTAAAATGCTAATGTAGCTCTAATGGTGGGGGTGGGGGGTTGAGCTACATCTGAAGCTAGGAGTTATATAGAGTTTTCAGCTCAGCCTGTTTTTCATACCAGACTTCTTGATTTTTATTATGACTTCTTCCAGGCAACAGGCCTCCAGGATCAGCAAAACAGCACACTGCATTATTTCAGAGCAAGCCAGATTATGTGTTATTCTAACACAATAAAAGTAGAAAAAGAACTAGAAATCCAAAAACAAGCCTTTTCTTTTGCGTGCAAAGCATTACGTCATTGTGTTTTGCATGAGCAACGTAGCATTTACGTCTTTGCGAAAGTAAAGCAGATATTTTATCGCAAAAAACTACTTGCAAAGGATTCTGTGTTGCATTAGGCACAGCGTTGCAATAACACATTCTCAGACGCTGATTGTTGGTGCTGGAAATGGATGACGCAAGATTTTAGATAATGTACAGTTACCTCTAACAATATTTGATCCAACAAAGGTGAGAGCTGCACAACTTCCTAAAAATAACAGAGAAAACAGTGTTTATGTGGTGCTTAATATGTTGATGGTGATGTTAGGTGATGTTAGCTTGAATTTGAGTTATAGACTCTGTGCTGCTAAGATGTATATTTTGTAAATCCTCAGAAATGTCTTGGAGATGCTCAACTTCTGTGAGTGTTGATGCTTTCTGATCTTTTTGCTCTTTCCTTTTGAAATAATCTTTGCTGAAAACAATCATCCTGTACTTAGTAGCCTTCAAGGTTTTGTTTTCTCACACTGCTATCGTCTCATGTGCTATAATCATATCTTTTTATTTTGTGTCTAATGACAAAACAGGCTGCATCAACACCTCTACATCGAGATATTGGAATGCACACATTACTGCACAATTTTGAAATTTTGTCTTATTGAGTGAACACACAACATGCTCACCTAGATGTTGACTTAGAAAAATGATTTAGCATGATCCAGGGGACCAGCCTCGACTTCTACTGACTGAGGATTTAAAGATGTAATTAAAAATGTTCAACCACTTTAAACTCACATGCACACAAACCTACGCATGCACACACATATGCCCACAGAGCCACCAGTGCTCATTCAGTTTAATTTCAGTGACAATTTATAGGAAGGTGTTATTTAGAAGGTACTGCGTCAGTTGGGTTCTGGTCAATAATTACCTTAGTACTAGGCAACACAGAAAAAAAACCCCGCAACTTACATTATTTCATTTGAATTTATAATATGATTCTGCCTCCTGTTTAAACCATGAGATTCTCTCCACCAAATTTGTCTGAGACTCACTCTTGATGAAGGTCAAGCCACTTGCTTTGTCCAATGACAGACTTGAATCCATTACCTTCTTAAAGGGGCTGGTATCATTCCCGGTAAATTCAAACCCCCAATATTGTGACAAAGAGGCTTTGGATCCATGTGCAACTGGGTTTAATGATTATCAAAACAGACAAGGCCAAGGCAAGGCGTAGTCAAAAACAAGGCTAGAGTCAAAACATGGAGCAAGACAGGGAGACGAAGAAACTGGCCAAGGTCAGGCAAACAGAAGAATAAACACTCAGTAATGTCTACTAGGCAAAACAAGACTTTGCACTGAGGTGGAGCCAGGAGTGGGTTTATATGCAGTGTGATATAATGATGATAAAGAGAATCACCAATGCAGGAAGGAGTCAGTACTCCTTCGAGCCATCTATCTGGTGGCCGGAAGTGTGAGCTGAAGGCAGAACCGGAAGGCAAACAGGAGAATAAACGCTCAGTAATGTCTGCTAGGCAGACAAAACAAGACCTTGCACTGAGGTGGAGGCTGGAGTGGATTTCTATGCCTGGTGACATAATAATGATGATCAGCGTTGCAGAAAGGAGTCAGTACTCTGGTGAGACATCCCTCTGGTGGTCTGAGCTGTGAGCTGATGGCAAAACTGTGACAAACATATTTAAGTTAAAATTTAAATGCTTTTTTTTAAGTTTCTTTGCACAGAAGAGTCATCAACAAATAAGTTCCTTAACATTCAGTAGGGCAGCTGTGGTGTAGAGGTAGAGCGGTCAACAGCGTTGGGGGAAACGGATTACAAAGTAACAAATGACTGTAATTTAACTACTTTGTCAGTAACAGAATAAAATAACAAAGGAAATTTTGGTAATTATTTACAATTACTGGACTATATAAACCCTCGTTACTTCGTTACTTAGGCATTGTGGGCTCTGACATTTTCTCTCTCGATAATATGAAACGAAAACGCATATTAATATGATAAAAAACAGAGTAATTGGCACATACTTGCACGTGTGGGGGCAGGGTGGGGTGGTGGGGTTGCATAGTTATGGAAGACTAGCAGCCGTGCATAACTCAGATGTGCATAAGGCAGATGTGGAAAGAGAGACTGTTGCATTGGGCCTGGTGACCCCCATTGTTGTTCTGTCACCATATGTGTTCATGGATGAATGGTAATTGTTACCATAAAGCACCATGGGCTTTAAAGACCTATACTAACTGGGTAAGAGTGTGGATTTAAAAGCCTCACCGGGACTCTTCCGCTCTTAACTACAGCAAGCGTCCTAGCCACACCAATAGTTGGCATTTCAGGCCCTGCTTCTACAAGAGCACAATAGTCTGTCCACCCTGGGCCCATCGGAGCATGTCCCTGCACTAACAATTCGCTTTTTGGGGGGATTTTGATGTAGCGCCGGCTGGCTGACCGCACAAACCCCAAAAATCCATCCACTGCCATGGTGGCCCCGACTCTCCGGCATGTGACAAAAGCATCTCTCCAGACTTTTTGCTTCTGTAATCCTGGTGGGGGAGCAGTATCCCTGGCTGGCCAGTTAAAAAGAGTATCCCAGCAGGCAGTCACAACATTCATCCCAACGATAAGGGGGTGTGGGCAATTTTTATCTTCTACAATCACGACCCCACGTCCAGGTATCTCAATACCTTCTATCGCAAAGTCCAACAATGCATAGCTCGTGTAGGGGATTTCGAGACCATTGGCTGCCCGCAACTGAAAAACTACAGGGACCTTCCCTAGCTTAGCTGGGGTAAAATGCTGCTCAAAGAGACTCTGCTGCATTAATGTCACCTGGGACCCGGTATCAAGTAGTCCAGTCAACTTAACTCCCTCAATACTCACACAGATGTTGGGACAATCACCAATGACAGCTTCTGTGGCCCCCTTTTCCACCAAGGGTCCAATCCCTGCCGCTTGGACCTCAGCAGCAGGGATGTCTAGTTTAACTGTGTCTGTGATGTGGTTGGCGTCCTACAAAACCTCGAAATATGACCAGATTGTTTGCATATGCGACAAATGGGTCTACCTTGTTCATCCATTGATTTATTGCTGGTGCCGGTTGTCGTCGTCCCCTCCTGGTTTGTGAGGGGGATGATCTTTCTGTGACTCGTGGCTGCAGAAGGGGTTTAATTTCCCGGAGCAATTCCTGTGTAAGGCCTGACATTTGCATCTTCACATCTTCCATAATTTCTCGTTTCAGTGTCTCTCTCCAGCTGGTATCCTGTGAAGACAGAGATGCACACGGGCGGCCCGTTACCTCTGATTACCTCTGATTGTGCACTCCCTCGGTCAGCGTCCAACAGCAGAGCTTCTTTTCGAATTGAGGAAAAGTCTTGATCTGGATTATGCCGTACGTAGGTCTTCAGGGACTGGGCCAATGGACCCTCCTGTAGCCCCAACAGCAGCTGATCTTTTAAGGCTGCATCAGAGGGGGCCTCGTCAGGGTTGTGTCGCCGCAACCTGCCGTACAGCTCTTTTAACCACAGTATATATAAGGATACTGATTCATCAGGCCTTTTAATGCATCTGAAAAACTGCGATCTTAACACAGGGATGGGGGTTATGTCCCCATATAATGAGTCAAGGTATAAAACAATCTTCCGAGCTGTATCTTTCTCATTGTCTTCCAGCACGCTAATCTGTCGTTTTGCCTCCCCAGCTAATGCACCCAATATAATGTCAACTTTCCGACTTTCCGACAGGTCCTGTGAAGCCAGCAAACCTAACATTTGTTCTTTCCATTCACAGTACTTTACATCATCATCAACTCTTTTAAATTTTGGGAGCCAAGGGGCCCCAGGGTACACCGGCATCATCATGATCTATTCCGTAGTTAATTGTGGGCACTCTTTAAACCTGGATCCTGCCGACAACGCCAAATATTGATGTCAGGCCCCACCCTTGCCAAACGGGAGGGGTCCCTCTAAATTGTTTCTAAAAGAAGATTCAGGACCAGGGGAAGAGCACCGCATAATGAACTAAAGAAAAAGGATCGGTTTCCTAATCTGGATTTAATAAAACAAACCCACAGCAAACACAGCCAACACTGTTAAAAATCAAAACAATTAAAATCCCAATTTTAAAAAAAGGTAATAAAAACAGTTAAAAAGTCCGAGGGGAACCCTATAAAAATATTCTAAAAAAAAGTAAAACTGTCCATAAAAGTGTTGGGAATCAAATCCTGCAGGTGGGCAAAAATCCCATCTCTCCCTTCCAGCCACGCCTTTTATCCAGTCCTCACAAATGTAGCGGGCTGCTCCTCCCAATGTCCACCTGCAACATGAAAGATTCTGCCAGTACCCAGGTTTTTCAAGAAAATACAGGCTACCTCTTTTGCAAAGAGAGAGGGCCACTGGGTAGGACAAGGGTACTCACACACGGGCAGGGCTCCTCACCCTGCCTCTGAGTGTATGTCAGGTCACAGCCCCTTGTCCTGGAGAAGACTCTTTCTGCTCCAACCCCACCGGCCACTGCACCCCTTTGACTGCTGTCTCTTGTAATCAGTTCCAGCTCTCCTCTCACACTGCCGGTGCCAGCTTTATGGGCAGGCTGTCACCTTACTGATTGGACACCAGGTGTGTGTCCAATCTGGGAGTCCGTCTCAGAGGTGAAACAAACACAAAACCCAAACATAAAAGCATGCAAATAAAACCACACAAAAAAAAGAAGGAGTTTCACCTCATAACATGAACGGCTTGGTGCATCTCAGTGTTACTGTTTGATTTTGCAGAGATCTATTTTGGTCCCCTTTAAGAATTGCTTCATATGATGATTCAGGTCAGGAGTTATTCATTTCAGGTATTTACATTTATTGTAAACACATGACTATACTATACTTATAAATCTGTGTAAGATGAGGACAATGATTCACCTTACAGCTGTAAAACAAAACATTTCTTTATTGTCAGTGATGTGCTTTCCTCAGGACATGTATCAAGAGGAAAAAATACCAGCTTCTGAACAATAAAGCTGTGACTTAAAACAATGACAGGCCAAAATAAAAAGAACCATCAGGCTTTTCCTCATCTTTAGATGTTGTTGAACTACTCCAGACTTACCGGACAATTCAACAATACCATCACAAACAAACCACCACCTCTACTTCAATAGCAGCACATACAAAAATTAAATACACATAGATGTAGCACACAACGACTATCAGCATTTGCACAAAAACACACAGGTACACACATGGACAAAATTGTTGGCACCCCCCAGTTAAAGAAGGAAAAACCCACAATTCTCACTGAAATCACTTGAAACTTACAAAAGTAACAATAAATATTTTTTTTTTTGAAAATTAAATAATCAAAATCAACCATCACTTTTGAATTGCTGATTAACATAATTATAAAAAAAAAACAAACTAATGAAACAGGCCTGGACAAAAATGATGGTACCTCTATAAAAGATTGAAAACTATTTGACCAGACTGACATGATTAACTCAGGTGTGTCCTTTAATTGACATCACAGGTGTTACCAAACTCATAATCAGTCAGTCTGCCTATTTAAAGGGAGACAAGTAGTCACTCTGCTGTTTGGTGAAAATGTGTGTACCACACTGAACACGGACAACAGAAAGCGAAGGAGAGAATTGTCCCAGGACATCCGAAAACAATTATAGATAAACATCTTAAAGGTAAAGGCTATAAGACCATCTCTAAACAGCTTGAACTTCCTGTGACAACAGTGGCTCATATTATTCAGAAGTTCAAGACCCACGGGACAGTAGCCAACCTCTCTGGACGTGGCCGCAAGAGGAAAATTGATGACAAATTGAAGAGACGGATCGTTCAAATTGTATCCAAAGAGCCCAGAACAACCTCCAAAGAAATTAAAGGTGAACTCCAAGGCCAAGGTACATCAGTGTCAGATCGCACCATTCGTCGTTGTTTGAGCCAAAGTGGACTTCATGGGAGACGACCAAGGAGGACACCACTGCTGAAAAACAATCATGAAAAAGCCAGACTGGAATTTGCAAAAATGCATGTTGACAAGCCCCAAAGCTTCTGGGAGAATGTCCTTTGGACAGATGAGACCAAACTGGAGCTTTTTGGTAAGGCACATCAACTCTATGTTCATAGACTCAAAAACCAAGCATACGAAGAAAAAGAGCACTGTCCCTACGGTGAAACATGGAGGAGGCTCAGTCATGTTTTGGGGCTGCTTTGCTGCATCTGGCACAGGGTGTCTTGAATGTGTGCAAGGTACAATGAAATCTGTAGACTATCAAGGCATTCTGGAGAGAAATGTGCTGCCTTGTGTCAGAAAGCTTGGTCTCAGTCGCAGGTCATGGGTCTTCCAACAGGACAACGATCCAAAACACACAGCCAAAAACACCCAAGAATGGCTGAGAGAAAAGCGTTGGACTATTCTAAAGTGACCTTCCATGAGCCCAGATCTGAATCCCATTGAACATCTGTGGAAGGAGCTGAAACATGCCATTTGGAGAAGACACCCATCAAACCTGAGACAACTGGAGCAGTTTGCTCATGAGGAGTGGGCCAAAATACCTGTTGACAGCTGCAGAACGCTCATTGACAAACACAGAAATCGCTTCATTGCAGTGATTGCCTCAAAAGGTTGTGCAACAAAATATTAAGTTATGGGTACCATAATTTTTGTCCAGGCCTGTTTCATTATTTTTTTTTTTTTAATAATTATGTTAATCAGCAATTCAAAAGTGATGGCTGATTTTGATTATTTAATTTTCAATACATTTTTATTTATTGTTACTTATGTAAGTTTCAAGTGATTTCAGTGAGAATTGTGGGTTTTTCCTTCTTTAACTGAGGGGTACCAACTATTTTTCCACGTGTGAATTACAATGGTCATTAGCACAATATATGATTTAGCTTTAGCTGAGAAAATTGCCTGGTTCTACCATAAAACCTTATATAGAAGAAAACTTGGGCAGTTGTGGATGTGGTGAAGATCTATCCTGCAGCTGTCTGAGCTGGCACCCATCTAAAACTGGCAGGTCAGTTACAACTGCAGGTAATTAGACATTCATTTCCAACAGGTCCTCTGCAGTGAGGCTGACATCTGACTGTTCGTGCTCTGCTGGAACCTTCCTTGCTCCCTTGCTATAAGACAGTTCACCTTTCACAGCCCACTTTGCAGATTTTTTTTGCGTGCAAATTTTACATTTTTGCAAGTTTTTTTTTTTTTTTTTTTTTTTCCTGTGTGATGTGTTCTGTGTCTTGACTGTCAATCGATCTCCACCATGCCCCATTTCCTGTACAGAACCTGTGATTACGGTTTGATCTTTGTTTTTATTCTATAATACTGGACTTACTTTTCTATAAAGGTTTTAACTTTGAGAGTTAAAACAAGAGAGAAAAGCGTTCATATTGAGTTAATATTACAACATGTTTTATCATTTGTATTTTTTTATTTTTACAAAATGCTGGTAAATATTTCTGTTTTAATGTTATATATAACGTTTTTTTTTACTAACTTAGTGGTTGTTTGTGGTAAAAAATATCCCACACTCAATAAACTGTTAACAAAGTTAGTTAATACATTTGTTAAGCTTATAAGCAGTTTACTAACATGGCCTTTGAAGACAATGATCTGACTTTAGAAATTAATGAATCTTATTAACACTATTAGGTGTTTGAAAGACATCTATGATGCTAATAAAGCTAGCATCTAACACATGAATAATGCTCATTAATGTGTTAACAAAGTTTGTTCATTAATCTTGTTAAGCTTACTAACACATTGGTCTGTGTGAGACATCTATAATGCTATTAAATGTCTTACTGGAACCGTTTACACATTGATAATGCGTGTTTATCTATGAACAAGGTTTCTTCATTTGTCTTTTTAAGAGTATTAACAATTTTTTAGACATATAAAATGTAAAAGAAAATGTATCAAAAGCATAATATAGACATATTAATAATGCTTGTGAATGTGTTAACTAAGCTATCTTGTAAACCTTCTTAGGCGTATTGTACTAATAACTGTCTTACTAACACCCTATAAGCGCAATAATAATGCTTGTTCATCTGTTAACACAGCTTGATAAGGAATCTTAATATAAAGTGTTACCCTTACTTCGAGGCCGTTTCCCTCCCAGTCCAGCAGATATTGAAGCCAACCACCCCGGCGCTGAGAATCCAGGATCACGTTAACAAGATAAGCCTCCTCACCATCCACCGGTCGGCCTAACTTGGGAGCAATGGACAGCGTGCCGCAGCTGTACATGTGCAGCCTCCCACGTCTCCTCACAACGCCGAAACCAGTCGTCCACCACTGGCAACTCGGTGGGTTCCCCCGACCAGGGAAAGAACGTTGGCTGAAAGTTCCAAGTGGATTCATTGTGTGAGCACACAACAAACAGATCCAGTGTTCTTTAAGGTCAGAGAATGTGACATGGACAAGGTTTTCAAACGACACACTGACCAACTGCAACCCAGAGATCAGAAAGAGACTGTGACATCTGAAGAACAAACAAAACTTCAAGGACTGGCATTGAAGTTGTTAATCAGCAACAGGATTCTGACATGTCAAAAAAACTTTAGAGACTGGAAATTGTCTTCTTCCCGATGGGCGGTTCAAGCTTCCACGTCGTGCGTTAATTTCCGAAAATGCAGACTTTGTCGGAACTATTCCGCTTATTACATGATCACTTACAAAAGAAATACATATTTAATAGATTTTTATTACTTTACTATTGTTATTTGTTTCAGTATAGACTGCTTCTCACAAAATGCAGACTATTTGATTGGTAATGCGGCCCATTGTCACGGTCAGAATGCATCGCTGAGCCAGCAGACCTCAACTACAGTGGTAGAGGAAAGCGATATATATATATATATATATATATATATACATATATATATATATATATTCTGATCGTCATGAGAGGTATAATAAAGCAAAGGTTCAGAGAAAAAGTTCACCTCTTACCTATGTTTTGAATAGAAAGTAAAAAAAAAAAACGTTTTAAAGAAACCTGTGCAGTGATATAAAACATTTGGGCTATGTGACCGGAACTACTTTTTTTGATGCGCATCAACATCCAGCAACCAATCAGATCTGAGTATTCAACCGGACCATTTAAAGTGCAGAAACACTGTTAGTTTCTTATGGCTGTATATCAGCATATTTGTTTTCTTGGAGTAATACTGCAGACATAAAAGTCTTCAGAGTTCTTTAGAGTTCTGCTTATCTTAGTGTTGATGTGTTTTTGTCCACATAAATTACATTTTTGGGATATCTGAGTTAACACTTTACAAACAAAACATTTCAGACATTAAAAATTAAAGAAAAATCTTCTCTGTTTTTTTTTTCCTCTTTTTTTGGTTCAAAGCTGCATTTTATTGTATAACATTAACCCGGTAAAATATTGTGATTGATCATGATTTTTTTTTTTGTGATTGACGGCACTAGTTTTTTTTCCTCTGTCATCTCACGGTCCATCAGCAGTCTCTATCCGTTGCACCGGACACACTCACGTTTCACGTGCACGCACACAAACAAACCATTCAAATTTCACCACACCATCATACTCACTTATTTTGATTTTAATGGTGCACGCTTGGTTTTAAATAGAATTGTACTCACCATTCTGGCTTCAAACGTTCAAACTGCAGCACATCTTTTTTTTTCAGTGGCCAGAAGAATTCCGTCACAAAACCACCTGGACATTCTATTAATACGAATTAAATTCAACTTTAAATAAGTGTTGAATAACACTTAATAGGTTGAATCTGTGCTGTCATTTTCAAAATTCAGTTGGATGTCAAATGGATATAACATTACACAGTCAACTAAGCTTACAGGGCTGTAGTGTCACCTTTTTACAGTGAAATATTAACTATCCTTTTTGTAGCTTTGTGCTGAGATGGAAAAACATGTTTTTATAAAAGATAATATTGAATAGCTTGTTGTTTTTCTGTGTTGAATAGGATGATTGGTAGATGAGTGTCTCCCAGAAGAACACTCACCAATACGTGATAGGTTTACTCTCACAAGCTTTAACAGTTCTTCCTCACTGTTGAGTTGTGTGTGCGAGTGTGTGTGTTGGGGGTCATTTTCCTCACTCAAAGGTATTGGTTGAGTCCACAGCAGGGAAACAAGATATCCCATAACCAGCAGTGGGTGTGGATTGTGTCATATCCCTCTCCTGCTCCCCTCTAAATCTAAACGATGGGTTCCATCAACTAAAGAGAACAAATTTTTCTGCAGAAACGTCATAAAAGATCACCATACGAAGGGATTATTTTGACAGTTTTTGTGTCAAACTTCATTTTGCTGTAGCATGGCTAGATAGATAGGCACAAAAGTCACAGCTGTTGTGCAGCTAAGAACACTTGGCTATTTTTTAAGTGACTCTGAGGAAATTATTATGTCACGTGAGTCCGAGCTCATGGAATTCTATGTTACACAGTGAACCTGTCATGCAAAGCCGAATAAATTTTATTTCATCCCAAGGAAAATGAATGGCCGCAACCATTCATGCTACAATTAGCTGTAATCTGGTGCAAGAACATGAATGGATATCCCTTCATGCCCTTTTGACAGAATAATGAGAGGGAGTGTGCAACATCCCGACAGCATACTGGCACTGTCTGCAACTCCAGGAACAACGCAAACTTTGTGTCCCTGCATGCATCTACCAGCAGTAAAAAATGTGTTGACAACATTCATTTCAATTTCTGTGTTTCTGTTGGTTGTGGACTTACTGCTGGCCTTAGATTCAGGAAGAGCTTAAACACGAGTTAATGACAGCACTTAAACTAACCTTAACATATTTTATAATTACATTTTTCGCTTGAACTAACTGCAGAAACAAGCTTTAGTTAAAACAACTCAAAAAGTCCCACTCGAATCATCTTTTGAGCTGCACTAAAAATGTTCCCAATTGTCTTTTGATTATAATTACACCAGAAATCAGGGTTAGATTCCGAGTGGGTTCAATGACCTTCATCCAGTGGGTTCTCGAGCAAGACCCTTTGCGATACTACCAAACTACTTAGCCACAAGGGGGCCCAAACCTGGGTCTCTCTGGGATCGTCCCCAACCTGAAAAACACAGGGTTGTGTCATCCGGCATAAAACTCCTTGCCAAACCACATGTGTGAATCAGTGACAGCTTAATCGCTGTGGTGACCAGTGAAGGGATAAGCCGAAAGGTAAAGAAGAAATAAAAAAAAAAACTCTCATTTTCCAGGACACAGTTTCTGCAGAGCTGCAGGACTTCATTACCAGCTGAGAGGAGGAAAACCTAGACGTACATTGATCTAGTCATCTGTAAGTTGATGCATTGAAGTAGAATGCAGTAGGGAGCCTGTGACAAGCACAGCGTATTTTCTACGTCACAAACACAATATTTTTCAAACTGCATTTTTTTCATCTGCTTCTGATTCACAATGATTTGAATAAAAAAATGCAGAAATGCAATTGTATGCTTAATTTTCTTTATATATGCCCTCCATTATCAGAAATGTGCCATGGCTTCATGTTTGTTTCTTCTTAAAAAGGTTTTTACACTTTCACTAAAATAATCTTTAAGCTCTAAAAAAATAATTCTAGACAAAGATAAGGTCACCATTTTCTTTAAACTTTGAAGAAAAGAACCATTCAAAAGCAGTCTTTTCCAGTCTGTATGTCCCATAATGTGTGTTCAACAGAACCAAGGACTCTAAATTCTGCAGTACCATTCAAATTGACAAATCCACACCTAATGTTTTATTTAAAATTAAAGGAAATGTTCCATTCTCCTTTACCACTGTCTCTTTATGTCAGACTTAAACACTTCCTGTTGCTTGATCCCATTGATTTAAATCGACTTGACTGCAAATAAAGTCCACCCACAACTGAGTGCGGTCAGGGGTGTTACACTAATGTGCAGTAAATCAGTTAATGCTACAGAACACCCTGTTGATCACTTAACACATTGGTGAGGGCAGAAAATTGACAACAATGTCAAATATGGTATATGGCTTTTTCTTTTTTAATGAATTTAATTTCACAATTTCTTTATCTACGAAATCTTTCAACAAGTATTCAATCTGAAAAATTCCAGTTGTGGAGTTTTGTTTTAAAAAGTACAACTATGGTGCCAACATTCTCATGAGTATGCATATTTTGGTGCAACATTAATTAAAAAAAATATTAAATGTATCTGCTTTATGTAGTTGTAGGGTTTTGAGAAGTCAGTAGTGACTGAAACAGTGAAACCAGTGCACCACCTGCAAATGCACAAGCTTAACCACTGAGCAGATTACAAAGAAAGATCCAAGAGTGACAAAAACCTTTGTTCCAGGAAACCCTCTTTTCTTTCTTTGCACTGCATGCTGGGAGGTTGAAGGTGTAAGATGGAGAGTCGAATGTTTTTATTTTCTTTTCCAGTTTCTTTTTCTCAGTTTGGTGTGCTGATCTTTTTGCTTTACTATTGTTTTTCTTGTGTGTTTTGACTGATTTCCATCAATGAAGTGTTGTTCACTGAACATGGCTCTCATGTCTTTGAGACTCTACTTTCTGTGGAGTCCTATCTGGCTGTTGAGGAGATAGTGGATCATGTTAACCTCGCACGTGGAGTATAAGCAATGCTTCAATTTAACTTCTGTATTAATTAGAAAGTTTGAAATAAAAAAATTGTCAGATCCTATAAAATAAATACAAACATTTCCACCACATATTTTAAACAAATATAAAAAATATATTTCAAAGTAGTTTGCCTGGAAACACCACTTTAAGTATGTTTATAAGTTATTTTTGACGTGCTGAAAATGCTGGGATCATCAATAGATAACACCAGCAATGGTTGCTCCACTCAGTGTATGGTTCAGGTTGCATCATAGGTGAAGTGTCCACATGTCCACTCCTCTTTTTGTCGCTGGAGTAAACATTTACTGTCAACATACTGTTGTCAAGGCACAACACATGGAAACTGTTTGCAGCGTCTTTTAATTCAGTGGTCCACAACCTTTTTGTGGCTACGGACTGGTCAATCCATAAGGATTTTACTGCGGCCCTGTTGAAAGGGGCTGGAGTCCCCCGCCCCCTCGCTGCAGCACTGCTCCTCTTTTCTTTTTTCATGGAGGATCTTGCATGAATTGGGTGTTCACAACTTCTGTGAAATGTGCATCTGAATGGATGCAAACAGGAACGCTGTGTGGGAATCACCTGTTGGATAATCCATATTTTAATCAGGACTCCTGGTAGTCTTATGTTTTTATTTATTTTTTTGTCTTGCAGTTATATCCTTTTCTTCTGTGTGTTCCTGCACTTATCCTATTAACAAAGAAAGGTTCCACATACAACTGTTCTTGTGTTCCTGCCCCCAGACTGCTTGTAGCCTCAAGAGACTGAAATGTAATCCAGAGAATCCGGCCGATTTTCAAAACTAAAAGATTTTTCAGAATAAAAGATCGTTCGAACATTGTCATTTTGCTCCCAGACCAAACTTTACAGCTCAAGCAATCAAAGGTTTAGCTGATAGAATCCAGTTAATTTTCAAAACAAAAGATTTTTTAAAAAATACAAGATTTTCAGGATTCAAAACAAAATAATTTATTATTTCTTCTGCGACCCGGTGGCTGGGGACCACTGCTCGAATTGGATCTTTTTGTATTTCCTCCCACCTTCCACTATTAACAACGTTTGATAGGATGGATGACGCAAGCGGCTCCAACATCAGAGGCTGTGTTGGGGCAGAAATGATTTTACCATAACCACTGTCACCCAATGGCAGTCATGTCCCCAGTAGCCAATCTGCTCAAAGACACACTCACACATTAAATCAGGCTCAAATCCGAAAGCAAAATGTCTGAACTGAAACTGAGCGTGTATTCACACTGGAAAAATGATTTGTTCTGGACAAAGTCTGCTTAATTTGATCCGAATTGAGTCCTAAACCTTGCGTTTGGTTTGTATTCAGACTGGAGACTACTGGAGATTTCTGTTCCTGACCAACGCTTGTAGACAAAACCATGTGACTAAAAAAATCTTCAGTCATTGGCCAGCAGTTACAGGGGCGGGTCAAAACAAAAAAAGAAAGATGCAAGTGCTGCAGTTTGCAAATCCTTGACAGGATAGTTAATCTATTCAGACATTTTATTTCGCTGACCAATTTTTACCGCCTGTAGTTTCGGTCCCAGCATGGACCGCATTCAGACTGAGGAATTTCAGTGGACCAAAGATTAGATTGGAAACTTTGTTCCAGATTATTGGGAAAAAGGTCACACGACTAACACTAAAATAAATTCTATTTTTGAGTCACAGTTAACATTGCATGAGACTTTTTTTTCTTTTCTTTAACGAAACAAACAAACAAAAAAAAAACACACACACAATTCCTTAGGGGGCTCTTCTGGGGGTGTAGGGAAAGAGAAATGCTTCTTTTAGCCACTATGATATTGTTTAACTCATCAGAGTTATGGTGATATGATTTTTTAGTGCAAGAAGCAACCCTCGCATTTCCCTCTTTGTGAAAGGATTAATTGTTCTTTGGTCAGAGCTTGGTTTTCCAGCATCACATACATGGGCGCTTCTACATCTTTCCTTTTTACCCTGGAGAGATCTTTCTCTCAGAGAGAACAAATAGCGTGTCCTAATCTTGCTAATGTTAAAAACTCACATCTGATTCATCTATCATCATTCCACAAAAAGTGGGCTTTTACAGCACATTTATTTTCAAAGTAGACTGACATTGACTATTTGGAAAAGAGTTTAAATGTTGTAAAAGGAAAATATACTTGACGTTATTGTAAAAATGTGGGCTTGAAAAGAGTTGCACTATAGTTTCACAAAATACAATAAAAATGTAAAAACTGCACAAACAAGCACAAAAATGACTTGAAAGCTAATTGCTTTGATTTTATTTCCATCGAATCTGTTATTGGAAATAATTTTGAATATTTAAGTCAAAAGTGATAACAGTGCCAAAACAGATGTCAAATACTGTCGGGTTTTTTTTGCAGGAAAGCTGCAGCTTTTTTCAGTAAATAATTAATGATAATGTGCAGGCTTGAGGAAATTGAAAAAGGCTGGATTTTATTAAGCTGTCCGAACTTTTAAACAGAACTAAATCCATCCTGATTATAAGACATTTAAAAGAACTCATGTGATTCACACTTGTGTTTGCTCAGTTGTTCTACTTCTCTACTGTCTGTAACTAGTGTTGAAGCAGTAAAACTAAACACAACATGCTGGATGGCGTGGGTGGTGAAAGTGAAGTAGTAATTATAGGATCAAGTAAAAGGTGTTTCAAGTCAACCATCTGGCTCCCATCCAGAGATTACTCCATTGTTTGGTTGCAGAAGGTAAATCACTGAAGCTATCTCCATTTATGTCCAACTTTCCTTAAAAAGTGAATCATAAAAAAAATGGAAGGTTAACTACATCCATCTGTTGAAGAGTATAGTTGGAAGAGCTGCAAAAAAGGCAAGTGCAAAAAAGCCTCAAAGAAATGCAATGAAAGAACAGAACAATGAAAGAAAAGAAAAACAAGAAAAACAACACAAGTCACAATTACCTTCGTACTGCATGAAAATGTAGACGTTTGTAGCTACAAAGATGCCATACAAGGCAGTAGCCACACCACTAGGAGCAACGTCAGGACACATAGGCAGGAAAAGCAGGAACCAAACCTGCTATCTTCTGATCAGAAGTCAGCAGCTCAGTAGCTTCAAGTACTTTTGCCCAAATATGTAGTGCGACTCATCAGCTTTATTCTGTCTCACAACATTCCTGGACTGCAAGAACCTGATTTTTTTTTTCTTTCATACTTCATGTTTGAGGGGAACACCCCCAACAACAAACACACACCACGCAAAAACACTCCTAGTACCTATTACCCGGTGGCCACAGGACCTACAGCTTGGTGGCCATTTTGTGGCAAAAAGTGAAATTTGACAATTTTTACATTTTGCACAACAGGAAAAAAAAAAAAAAAAAAAAAGTTTTGTTGAAGCAATCTTCAGGAAATTTCATCCACACGACACCCGGTGAAGTCTACGACAACCCAAATTTCATTGGCCTTTAGTATCTTCTACATATTTAAGCTCCTCCTAGGAATTTTGATCTATCATCTCATAACTCCTCGAGCATCATTACTTCGTAAAAAATGTTGATTTTTAAAGTTTGTAGATTTTGAACAGTGTTAGCGTGGCAAGATTGGAAAAGTGGCATTGTCCTAACGCTCACATATTTTTATCTGGATTATTATGAAAATTGAATCCTTCGCTCAAACTGAATGAAACATTACATAGGATGTGAACATATTGGGAAAATACACGTGGTTAACAATAAACCTCTGTTGCCAAGGAAATCCAAAAGTTTACTTTTGCTGATTCTTCTAAAAATTACATTGACATTTGTGTCACCTCCAGGAGACCAAATAATGAAACAGTTGCTAAGGAGATAAAACCAACCAAAGAGCTGCCATTTAAAAAAAAAAGTGTATTTTTTTTACTTTGTTAAGAGCAGCTCAGACCAGGGTGTCCGGGCCAGTAGAGCAAAATGAGGGTCATGAAGCAACCACTCCTAGTGAGGGCGAGACAAAACGAGGTGGTGAGGGTGGGAAAAAGGGGAAGTGCCCGCTGGCCATGCAACCCAGCTCGTATGTTTTCACAATTCTGCAAGACTTCATTGCAGAAGATTTTGCTCAGGCATCCTCTCACTCTGCTCAATCTTTACAACTTCCAGCTCCACATCTACCCCTTCTCCGCATTGCTTTCTGGGAGTTTCCTCATTTATTAGCTATTTAAGGTTCTCCTACCGTCCTCCCATCACAGCTGTGAAGCATGTCAACACTTTTTCCTTCTCTAAATTATGGCTTGGTAAAATACTGCAAGAGAGTTTATTGATTGAAAAACTACTACAGACATGCTGGAAAAGGATAGCAATACACTGCATTGAATGTTCAATATAAGAGAAGAAAAGACAGTGAAATAATTTTCAAAAATGTGATTAAAAAAAAGTTAAAGCATGATAAATAATAATTCCTTGGAATCATTTTCTTCTGGTTTATTTGTTCTTATAAGAAATATTGAGCACAAAGATTTTAATATTCTTCACTTTCCACATCCTCCCCCCTCTAAAAAAGGATATATTGAGAGAGAAATATTAACAGGTTTTTACATTTTAGAGTTTGCTAAATCATAAACTTTTGTGACGTCATGTCTCTCTCTGCAGTTTAGATGGAGACTGAGATGCATGTACAAAAACACCCAAAATGTTATCAATTTGTTTACTCATACTTCATTCCTTTTTTTCTTACAATAAATTTAAAAAAAGTATTGCAAAAATATGTTGTTATTTTACTTAGAATACAGTGCACCCCAAAATATTCATACACTCAGGGGTTAGAAGAACTTAAAAAAAGCAAAGTAGTCTGTTGAAATTTGGCTTGTTTAAGAAGGAATATAAAAGGAAAGGGGAAAAAAAGAGAGGCAGACTAAAGAATCACAGAAAGACAAAAGTAAGTCAACATCATGGATTCTTGATTTCACCTACTTTTGCTTCACTTGACCTTGAAAACAATTTCAGAGCGCCAAAACTTGGGACTGAAAAAAACTCTTCTTTGATGACTGCATCAAAAGTTTCTACTTTTATTTTTTCGTGTATATTGAACTGGACTTGATTTCAAAATAAATAAAACATACAGTTTTACTTAAAGTTGTTCTTATATCCTGGAAGAAATTCTGAATGAATGAATGAATGAATGCATTTATTTAAATAAAGGCAGACATACAGCAAAGAAGTGGTCCCACCCCCATACTATAGTGCTTATAACAGAAGCTAATTTGTAGCACTTGTCCTTGAATGGACTTTTTACACAGGATAGAAGAGTGTTAAAATACAATAATAAATTAATAATTTAAGAAATAAAAATGAGATAAGAGAATGTAAAACATGGAGACACATCCATTTAACCTGGTCAGACATGTGTGCAGTGCTGCCGCTGGTACAACCAGGAATTAGTTTGTATTTTTAAAAGACTAAAACTGGTCACAGACTTCAGATCCGCGGGAACTTTAGCGTAATTTTAGCTTCCATACCCATTAAAATTTTTAGTGCTCCGTGCTGTCGCCTGTGCCGAAAGCATTGTCACGCTGCCGCTAACGTGCTGCCGCAAACGTGCTGCCGCTAAAGAACTAGGTCATGAAAAACTCTCAAAACACACTGCAAGGCCTTTCATCACATGTTTACTTTGACTGAAACTGGACGTTTAAATGTACAAAATGCATTCATGTGAATGTAGCACTAAACACAAAGTAAAGTCTTTGAAAAAAGCTGTAAAACATTGCATTTTTTTATTCAACATATGTATAAACATTATGATTACCTATTTATTTAATTACCACACTTTTCAACCCTCATATAAGGTGACAGCCAGGTACAAGCTTGTTCTCTTTTAGAGTATGGATGAAGGGCACTTGATAAAGCTGAAGCACCTACCTTGATTCTTATTTTTATACTTCTTCCTTTTAACCCTCCTTTCAAAGGCTAAGAGAACTATTTACAAACAGAGAAAATATTAATACTAGGGTCGTCAAATTATCGTGTGAAACGCCAATAATGAATTACAGACATTTTAGCACATCATTTATTTAGTTTTTTATAGCGTTAATCTCTTACTTACGTAAAGTCCATTCATGTCTGAGAATGCACTTTTATAGCAGAAGGGCATTACCCCACTCATGCCATGGTCGTTTCCAAAATAAACAAATAAATAAATCAATTATTAGAACTTCAGTCTTTAAGTCGTCTTTCACAAAAGCAAACATTTCAGAGGGAAAGTTTATCTGCCTCTGCATCTTTTTGAACACATTCTCACAAATTTAAAAGAAAACATCTCAAAATGAGACTTTTCACAGCGACTATTAGCTTGAAAATATTTGCAATTAAAATAGATTAATTAAATTAAATAATTACAAGTCACAATTAAATAATTGCACAAAAAATAAATCACATGGCAGCACTAATAAATACTGTGCTCTTAAAGTTTTTTGAAAACACTTATAAATGTGCACATTAAAAGTCTTCTTGAAACTTGACTTTTTTTTTTCTCTTAAACTGTTTCACCACTCATCCAAGTGGATTCACGACAAAACAACTTGGATGAGCAGCAAAACATTTCAAGGAGGAATACTATAGATGCATCTTCCTCAAAGTCTGATCGCAACATGTTTCTATCACAGATGTAAAACAAAACTAACTGAAAAATAACTGAGAGAAAAAGAGCCTTATGTTCAGAAGAAATCTATCGCAGCAGGTCAGGAGGTCAGGATCAACTAAAGGTGAAGCTTTGAATTATTACTGAAATATGTGTTTTATTCAAAGGCTACACCTGCAGGCTTCATCAGACCGTTACGTTCTCTTTCTCACTTTATAGTAATGATGATATTTTTATTTAATCAAAATCTTCTGCAAAGAAGACAAGCCCTTAAATAAGATTTTTCTGAATAACAAGGAAAACTGAAACTATGAAACTAATATTCTTCAGCTCATATGTGGCTATAATTAAGTCCCTAGAGTGGCATGTGTGTGCACGTGTGTCTGAACACAACTTTTTGTGCGTGCATGTATATTATAAGCACATGTTTTAATAAAGTAATGTCAGCTGTTAACTATTTTAATTAGTTTTATGCAGAAGCTGTCATATATTTAAATAAACCTTCAAACCTACCCTGTCTGTTTTATAGAGTTTTACATCGTGCGTGAGTGAACTTTGAAAACGTTATGAACATCTCCCTTGCAGCAGCACCTGTAATTGATGGAAATCCATTACATTACTAAAATGTTTGGACCACAATTAGGACAAGTTAGATTTTTGACAATAACTGTTGTCAACAAACGTTTCCTCAATTCATAGATGAATCAAACCAAAATGTGAACCTCTTAGATCAAAGCCCATATTAAGCATGATCAGCTTTAGCACAAACACTACGCTTCCAAAATGAGGATAAAACTGGTCATGCACAGGCAGCTAACCTGATTGGAGTTTGGCTCAAACCTAAAATGACACATAGTAATGACCTGTGACTAATTTAAACAGCTGAGGTCCAGTTGATGGAAATGCAGGGTGTTATAAACACAGGCCTTTGTGGCATGGTTTGGTTTTCTGAGGTCGATAGTTGATGCTAATTCACCGATGCACTTCACTGAAAGAAAAAAAGTAAAATTACTAGAACTTTCCAGCACAATCTACATTTTCACAGTCTACAGCAGGAATCTCAACTCAATTTACCACAGGGCCACTGACGACAGAGTCTGGCTAAGACCGGGCTGCAACCTCAGCGCAGATGCAAGCGTGCAGCTTGTGGGTCTTTGGAAGCCAATGCCAAATTGAAACAGAAATTTTGAAAAATCGAATCTTCTCAGATTTTTTTTAAATTTTATTTTAAAACACCATGTAAGATGAACAAGAATCCCGGTGTTAACAAGTTGTGTATGACTTCCATTGGGTAAATCCCATTTTTGGCAGTAAATTTGTATATAACATGTACTGTACTATTAACTATTCTGTATTATTAAATGTTTTCTGTACAAAATTACAAATTAAACTCTTAGTCAATCAAATCAACAAACACATAAACAAACTAAACAATAATACATAAATAAATCAATAAAACATTTCAGTTTTCTTTTTATTCAGTCTTCTATATCTGCTGTATTCAGATTTATACATTCTTGGTACTTTGGTATGGCAGAGGCATGCTGCAACAATCCTGTCAGGATCCAGCCGCCCAGCTCCACCTCAGATCATCAGCGGGAGCTCTCTCCTGAGTACTAACCCACTCCTCACTCTCCCCCACGTCAGTCATCAACTCCAATCCATATTAACCCCTCTTGGACTTTGCTCTGTGTAAAGTATTGTTTTGCCCAGCATTCTATTCGATTCTACTCCCGATTTTGACCTGTGCCTGTGTTGTCGTCTCCCATCTCTCTCTCCGTGCCTTAGACTCCAAGTATGTCGCCTGGTTGTTGGACTCTGTTTTTGCCTCTGCCCTTGTCTGTTCTGTTTTTGCCTGATTAAATCTTGCTGCTGCTGCAAATGGATCCGACTGCCTCTGCGTCTTCGTCTCACACATCACAGCTACGGCTACGACATACGAATGAAAAGTATTTGTGACATATAGACTATCAGGAAAACAGTATGAGAAGCAATGTGTATCACGTTTAAAAGTTGTTTAAATGAGCCTGGCCAATTACCTGGTCTTTCCAAAAAACTTTAGGGAACACAGAGAAAGCATCTCCAGCTTTTTTTAAAAATCTTTTTATCAATGACCATTGTTTGACACTGAAAACAGGAGACTTTCATCTTCTCCCAGTGTCTTTCATCCGCAGTGTCTCAGAACAGCTTTAGCTGCTTTCCCAACATCGTCTGATAATATTTGGTCACTGGTGAAGAGATTGAGTTATACGAAAAACATAATCTTTTTTTGGTTGGCAGCTACTTTTGCAGCTTCAAATCAACATATAAAAAATGAAAGTTAGTAGGCTAAATTTATTTTTGGGAGACTTGTTTGCTGAAACTTAAATTAGTGTATTTTCACCACCAGCCTTTGAAGTCATTTTAAGCATTTTGGTTTTGGGTTTACCAGAAAGAGATGACTGAACAAGACTTAAATGAAGTCTTTATGGACACAGTTAAACTCAGCAAACCTTGCTGGGGCAGCCGTCGTGCAGATATAGGGCGGCATTCGCCATTCTCTCTATGGGGCTAAAAAAGATCACAAAGGTTCCCGTCACTGAAGCCTCCATGAAGAGGTTTAGACCAGGCCAGAGAAACGGAGCACAGATGATCCGAGTTAACCACACCCACTGAGTTTGATGGAACAGTTTGACAGACAACGTAATAAAATGGTGTGACCCAGATCGTGAAATGTTTCATTAAATCATGAAATAAATAAATGTGTCATTAAATCATTGAATCATGAAATATAGACACATTTAATGACACTTTTAATTATTTAATGACAATTTTAAATGATTATTGATACTTTTATTTATGTATTTCATATTAAAAATATGTATTTCAATGTGTCTCTTTCAGCCCACCTTGAACAATGAAATAAATAAATATGTCATTAAATGTTTAAAAGTGTTTTTTAATGGCAATTTTAATATTTTAAAGGCACATTTGTTTAAACATTTATTTATTTTATGATTTCCAATTTTATTTATTGATTTCCAATTTTACATTTTCAATGACATTTTTAAATATATAATTACACTTTTATATAATTATTTCATGTCGTTTATATTTATTTAATTTTGTCCCTCCTAAACCTCCATACTATTAAGATATACGGCAGTGATATTGAACACCAACATCTTAACGTACTTTCTCTTTTGTTTTCCAAATCGTACTCCAGTTCTTTTTCTCTTTCTCACAGGCAAAAACCTTCCCAGATAATCCACTTCCATTGTAGTTTTTTATTTTTTATTTATTTTTTTCATTTGCAACAGCATTTCTTTTTATGGCTTCTGACATACTTTTGACCTGCTCAGGGGTGTTCCCTGCCCATGAGTGGCTGGGTTAGGCTCTGGCAACCCTGTGACCTCGAAACAGACAAAACGTGTATAGAAAATGAATGAGTGAATTAATGAATTTCTAATCATTTGTATTGTTTGATTTATTTGCAGCATAATTTCCTTTTATTTGCAGTAGTGTTTATTTTATTTTATTTTTTTTTTGTAGCAGTGTATTTTATTTGGTGGATCTCAGCCACAGTAAAAGGGCCTGGTCACACCACCCAAACTTTGCTGGAGCGTTCCTGGAGCAGTAAAAAAAAAATCACTCAGTGCTTGTGACCGTTCATCACTGTTTATCACCGTTTAACAAAAGTTGGCTTCCGTTTAAGCAACGCCGCATAAGCTCAGCCTCCGCTGATGTTCCTTGAGGATCCCTCCCACTGCTCCGAAAGTTTTAAGATGCACAAATTTATTGCGAGCGGTGAGAAGAGGTCCATTCTCCGCTCTGGCAAAGTTCCCCAACGTTCCACCGACACCCAGCCAAAGTTTGGCTCCGCTAGACGCAAGTTCGTGGACGCTTGGACCAGCGCAGCAATCTTGAGTGCTGGACCACCGCTGCTTCGCCAACATTGGACTGGCTGCAACTAAACGCTGCACAAACATCGGTGGAGCGGTCATAAGCGAGGACACAGCTTTGCATATGTGTTTGTTACACTTGCTTGTATATTGAGTTTTTCTGTCCAAATTCGGTCTACAGACTTCAGTACTTGCACATGGCGTTGCTGGAACGGTGTCGGGCATTGAAGCAGCGATCCATGGCAGGAATGAACTTTGATGTGGAGTTGTCATAGAGGTGCCGGAGGGGGGCCGGTAATTGGCCAAAAATACGAAGTGAAATGGATCAGGAACTCATTTGTAATTGAGCTGCCGTTGAGTTCAGACCTACATTAAATTAGTCCAAACTGCATCACCATAGATCCTGAGAGACTTGCAATGATTGGTCCTGTTATGTTCCTCCTGCTGCTGCCTTTTATTCTGCTCACTCGGCAGGTGAAGCCAATCGTCCTGATCAACACATGCCAGGTATTTAAGACAAAGGAGGCTAAACAAAGAAGGTAGAGAGCAGGAGTCTGAGAGCAGGAGTCTGAGAGCAGGAGTCTGAGAGCAGGAGTCTGAGAGCAGGAGTCTGAGAGCAGGAGTCTGAGAGCAGGAGTCTGAGAGCAGGAGTCTGAGAGCAGGAGTCTGAGAGCAGGAGTCTGAGAGCAGGAGTCTGAGAGCAGGAGTCTGAGAGCAGGAGTCTGAGAGCAGGAGTCTGAGAGCAGGAGTCTGAGAGCAGGAGTCTGAGAGCAGGAGTCTGAGAGCAGGAGTCTGAGAGCAGGAGTCTGAGAGCAGGAGTCTGAGAGCAGGAGTCTGAGAGCAGGAGTCTGAGAGCAGGAGTCTGAGAGCAGGAGTCTGAGAGCAGGAGTCTGAGAGCAGGAGTCTGAGAGCAGGTTTGTGCTAGTTTGTGACTCTTTTGGTTTCTCAACAGGCTTATACTGTTGGGTTTTGTTATTTTAATTTGGGTTTGGGACCTTGGTATTCTTAGTTTGTGGGCTTTGTTTCTGTTTTTGTTTCAGGTAGTTTTGTTTGGGCAGCCTTTAGCAGGGAGCTGCTGACTCCGATGGTCAGTATGGCTGGGTCAGCTGTCTCCCTGACCTTTTGTTATGCTTGGCCAAGGTTCCAGTTCCCTTTGGTTCATTTAGTTTATTTAATAAAGTTTTGTTCATTTTAGTTCTCTTATGTCCATCATTCTTTATGTTGCAACCCCATCTTGTTTGCTCACATTTGGTGACTAGAGAGTCGGCTTAGTGTGTTAGCTGGATTGGGTAAAGCAGATAAATAGACTTTGTGTTTAAACAAAGAATTTCTGGGACTCTGAGAGAAAAGATTATCTAAGAAAGGTAGGAATCAGACAACAGATGACAAGTGGAAGTACAGGGAGATATAGCACAAGGTGAAGGTAAAAGTGACAAGGCCCAAAGCATTTGAGCTCTTGTTTGAAAGGTTGGACACAATGGAGGGAGAGGTGGCAAGAGACAGGTGTAGTAAGAATGTGAAGCAGGCAGGTAAAGCTATATAGATGGAAAATTGTTCACCCTACTGCATTCTTACTAATGCACAGAAATACTTAGAAGGCTTTTAATTATTACATCCCTAAACAATGGAATTTGAATTCTGAAATTCACAATGGCTGCCCAGCATAGGTTTATTATCGAAGAACAGCTTCCTGGCTTAGCAGGAAATTACATTTAGGGGTGTCAAACTATCGTGTTAATCACAACTGATTAATTATAGTCAAATTAGTTTTTTCATGACGATAACCACATATTTATTCTTTAACTATTATCTATTATGTAAGCGAATATGCCCAATATGAGAACCATTTTCAGAAATCAATGGTTGACTGAGGCCTGATTGCGTTTTAGAGTTGCGTCAGCAAATTCCATTAACTTCTGATAATGGACACTATGAGGCACATGATCCCGCTTATATCATGGTCACTTGCCAAAGTAAAAATATTTTTTTCCATTATTTATTACTTTGATCTTGCTCTTTCTTCAGGCTTAATTTGTTTTACACGAAAATAGGCTATTTAAAACAGTGTTTTGTTCTGGTAATGGATACAAAGCCTGCACCAACCTCCCTTTGCTGCCTTTCTAAGTTACAATAAGTTAAACAGCAGTTTCAGAGGTAAAGCACATCTCTTATGTTGAATCTGAATTCTTTCCCTACCCCTCTAACTTCTTCTTAACTTTGAAGGGAGAGTGGTGCGAAATAGTTTTTTTTTAAGGGCTAACAGTTGCGGGATACAGAGTCCATAGCCACGAGGGTACACCGTGGCTATGGGCTGTGGAGGAGAAACTCATTTCTTCATGTGGGTATGCTCTAAAGCACAGAAGTTTACATTTAAATGTAAGTAATAAGTTGTTGTTTTAGCATGACCTTTTTAACGTTATAAAATCGATGTTATGTATTTTCAGAGCGCTGGCAGAACAGCGCTAACATAGTTGACTGGGTACTGTTAGTGACGTCATCAAAGTGGGATTGTTCCATAACTCCCAGTTTGGAGGGCTTAATGTAGGGGTTGGGGGAAGCCGTAGAGGGCAGGGAAGAATTCAGATTCGGCCTTACAGTCTTTTTTTTTTTTTTTGTTTTTTTTTCCCCAGAAGAAGAAGCATACGTTTTATTTTTTGTTTGAAACAACACCCGCTGTCTATGGTATTTGTGTTGTGAACAAGTGTAACAAGGCCAAGAAACGCTGATTCGATTTAGCTTTTAAAGTTTGTTTGGCATGAACCAAAGAAAATTCTGTTAAATAATCTGCATGACATTTGGGGTGGATCCCAAACTTACCAGAGAATGACACAGCAGATGGGTTATATTAAAAAAACAGCCGCAGAAAAAGGAGCAAACCATTGCCTGGTGAAAGAGTAATGAAAACAAGCGATAAATTACAAGAGCTGGTTTGAAAATAGATTATTGAGCAAAGACGAAAAGGTGTGCGTGTTTCCAGGAAAATAACTGATGTGAAAGCGAAGAGGATTTTTGATACATAGATTGATGATGCTTCAAAGAGAAAGGAAACATTGATAGCCCGTGCTAATCAGAACAGAATACAAGGTTCTTATCAGTTCAATAAATCCTGAAATGTTCATCTGGTGGTGTCTGCATTTCTTGACCGAAATTTACCACAAAATGAACTCATTAGCCATCGCCATTCTCTCTGTGATAGAATAAAAGCCGATTTCCAATCCACGCCAGTCTCTCATAAGCGCAGAGCCAGCTGCCACATTTTTGGGTGTACACTGCAGGGGTACTAAAGGCAGATATATGGTATATCAAGATTGTTACTGACAGGAACACAAAAGAAGAAGCGCCATCCAAAACAAACATGGAGGAGAATCTTATTGTTTTCTTCCTGAACTTTATTATATTGTTCTTATTTGAATTGAGTCATTGCAATAAACACAAACAGGGGTACTAGAGCAGTGTCCAAGGATGATTGAACTGCTCCTCTCGGGAAGAGTGCCTACAGTGAAGCTGTGTTCTCCTACAGAGACTCTCACACCTCGAACTCAATTCCCATGACAATAAGAGAATTGACAACTCTGAGATCATTTAGCAAACTTATGGCTTTTAGACCATCAAAACTGCCACCACATCTCTGTATAAGCCTTTCTTGTTTTTTCGTCATATCTTTCCACCTATTTTATTGTATCCTTAATTGTTGCTTCTATGTTTATGAATTTATTGTTGTGTGTTTCTACTGACAACCCCAGCTTGTTGTTTCTGTATCTGCTGTCACCTGAATTATGTTGTCCTTTCTGCATTGATTTAACTTGTCATCAACCTGTTCTAAGGGGACTAAAGATTGACATTAGCCTAAAAAGTCATATATTTGTGTAAGTGCCATATTCTTGGAGTCTGGCATTAGAAGTGTATTTTATTTTGATGATTTCATTTGTATTTTGTTTGGCTGACATTTGGAATTTCGATGATTGATGGAATTGGTTTGACCACCAGATGGCTCTGTCTTTCATGCTCATTTTATGTATCGAAGAAGAAATTCTGTCTTCTAAAGTCTTGTCAATAAAGAGAGAATGGAAACAGACAAAGCAACATGGTCATTTTACCATGTGTGGATATATTGTCCATGCGTGTAAAGCAGAATTTTGTCTTTGTCCTTCTTTGAAGAGGTTAACCCTTGTGTGGTGTTCGTATTTTTGTTACTTAGCCAGTGTTCATGGGTCTGGTGGACCCGCTAGAGTTTGAGGTTTTCAAAAAAAGCACAAACATACAATTTTATGTGAAAATCCTCAACAGATGTTCTGCATCCCACAGGGTTTATGTGAATTTCCCTTTGGAACTGAAAACTCCAGCAAGAATAAGAACCCCAAAGTAGGTTTGCAAATCACTTTGGTCCATCTCTGTATCTAAAAAGTCTGTTTTGATCTAAGCAGTTTGTTTAGATGAAGAAATATGATCCCATTTGTCAATCGCAGTATTTTATTGGGAAAAATTAGTTATTTAATATTGTAGTGTTCTCCGTCAGTGTTTGAAACTGCTGACTAAACACCGAGTTAAACAGCGTTGAATGAAGACTGAGTCGATGCAAGATTCACTCATTTACTTCTTCAGATCTTCATTACATTCGGTGAAAACTGTAACAACATTACAAAATACATTCAATCTGTAAAATTACATGTCACTATAGGCAAAATACAACTTAGAATATAACAATATAACAACTTGCAATATAACAAAATATGCATCTTATAACTCCTTAACATCGTTTAAAATTAACTTACAGCATTGCCTATATGGTGATGATAGTGGATGACAATGGATTAAGTCCAGAACGCTCACACATGTCCGTCATGCTTGCTGGAAAAGCCAAGGACAAGATCGCATAGCTCTTAACAGGAAGTGATGTAAACTACAGGAAGTGATATAAACAAATGGCTCTTTCAAAATAAACTTCTTATATGAAGACGTCAGAATAAACTCTCTTTAACTAAAATACTTAATAATAAAACAAATAAGATTTCCTAAACAAATATAAAGAGATGTTTCCTAAAACATCACAAATATATATAAAATTGGTTGGTATTTTGAAAATTAACTCAATTTTCTCATGTTTCTTGGTGTAGATTCCTGCCAGAATTGATGTGGCTCACTCGCTCAATTTTTGCTCATGAAAAAAAGACCAAGACACAGAAACGATCGCTGCATGGTGTGAGCCGGTCGTAAAATAACATGGCACTGGTGTGAATTACACTATAGGTCAACAAGTGTGCCGAATGGAAGATGGCCCTTCCCACGTGGTCGAGTACCTGTCATTGAAATTGGCTCACATGAAGTCTCTCCTGCTGGCGTTGCAGGATGACCGTGCCGGGCCCTCTGCTGTGCCCTCTCCAGTGGTGCCTGATGCCGATGTCCTCTCTGTGGTGGCCTCGGAATCCCAGTTTCAGGAGGACTTACACTTTTCCATTCTAGGGTCTTCCAGCTTTGGGTCTTACGCTTTCGCCGGTTCGCGGGGTGGGGATGACACGTGTGCTGTTGCTGTTGTGCGTGCGACATTGGCGGGGTTCCAGCCCGATGCTCCTCCCCATCAGCTGGGGCCCTCCAGTGCTTTCTTCTGCCGGCAGGAGGGTTCTGCCTCCTTTGCTGTGCCTCAGTCGGAGAAGTACATTAAGGAGTTGCATGCCTGCTAGACCGACAAGAGGGCGTTCTCACGTTTGACATCAGATAGGCAAGCTCTGGGGATGATGCTCATGGCAAGGGGCTATGAGTTGGGGCAGATGCCCTCCGTGGAGCCTGCGGTTGCTTCCCTAATTATGGCCCTTGGTGAAGCCTTGAGGCACGATGTGCAGTTCCTCAGTGCAGAGTGACTAATGACCTGCTCTGCCAGGTGTATGATGCTGGGGCTCGGATGGATTGGCTCCCCGGTGAGTTGTTTGGTGCCGTGGCCCTGTGCAGCCGCCAGCTGGTCGTCCATGGATACCTACACCAGGCTCTACAGGGTGAATGTGTGTGAGGCGTGTCTCATTCTGGACTCCTCAGTGCTTGAAGCATCACCTCTGGAGGTCAGGAGAGATTAATAGAATTTAAGTTACATATGTGTTGTGCCCTGGAGGCGTTCCTTCTCCCTCGTCAAGCACCACACCTGTTCCTGATCATCACCACCTGTTCATCATCACCATGGTTTTTTAAGCAGCGTCAAACCTTCAGCCACTGTCAGATCGTTATGCCGCTTGTGTGTCAGTCTGCCTGCCACTACGTCATCTCGCCAGCCAGCCAGCCAGCCAGCCAGCCAGCCAGCCTGCCAACCAGCCAGCCTGCCAACCAGCCAACCAGCCAGCCTGTCAGCCCCGCTCTGTCAGCTCAGCCCGCAAGCCTGTCAGCCCCGCTCCAACAGCTAAGCTTTCCTGCCTGCCTACCTGCCCGCCCTGTCATCCTGCTCCACTATTCACCTATTCAATAAATATTCCTTCTCATCCTTTAAAACGTGTCTGCTCTTGGGTTCCACCCACCTCCTTGGTCACAACAGAACGATCTGACCAGCATGGACCCAGCAGACATTCCGTTGCCTCCGGACCACCCCGACTGGATCAACGTTCGGCTGGAACAACTAAGCCATGCCCAGAGACAATACGCTGAACGCACAGCCTCCCAGGTGGCTCAACTTGCACAGCAGGTCGGTCAACTAACCTCGTTCATCCATGCCGCTTCAGTCCCCGCTCCGCAGCCAGCTGCTCCACCACCACCACCACCTTCGTCCAGCACACCCAGGGAGGCCCACATCCCCGACCCAAAGCCATACCCCGGGACTCCAGGCAAATGCAGAGGTTTTTCTGCTGCAATGTTCTCTAGTTTTCGACCAAAAGCCCATAACCTATGCTAGTGACCGCGCCAAGGTGTCATATGTGATCAGTCTCCTTGAAGGAAAGGCACTCACGTGGGCGGAGGTGGCATATGAGAGCGAGGGCTTTGGTCAAATCACGTACGCTGATTTCAAGAATGAACTGAAAAAGGTGTTTGATCATCCTACGCGGGGAGGAGATCCTGCACAACGCCTTATGCAGCTCCGACAGGAGGCACTCAGCGCAGCCGACTACGCCATCGAATTCAGGACCATGGCAGCTGACTCTGGTTGGAATGAGGCTGCCCTAAAAGCCGCTTTTTCCCATGGTCTAAACGAACGGCTTAAGGATGAGCTCGCCACCAGGGACCCGCCCCGCTCGTTGGAGGATCTTATTGCCCTCACCATTAGGATCGACAACCGTCTCTGTGAGCGCGGTAGAGAGCGGCGGGTACGATCCAGGTTGCCAAATACCTCGACCGAGCCCCCGCCTTCCTCTTCCACATCTGATGAGCCCATGCAAGTGGGCCGGACTCGCCTCACCTCGGAGGAACGCCTCCGCCGTCGGATTAGTGGGGCGTGTTTTTACTGTGGACTGGGAGACCACCGGATTGCCATATGTCCCTCACGGTCAAATGACAACGGTCGCCCGTAGGAATGGGGGTACTGGCGACCGCTGATTTATCACGATCATCTCCCCAAACAAAGACGCTCCTGCCGGCCACCTTGTGTTTATCCACGACCCATCCAGTCCAGGTCCTGTTAGATTCCGGGGCTGAGGCCAACTTTTTTGACCGTGCTTTGGCGTCTCAGCTGGGAGTGAAGCTGGAGCCCCTTTCATCACACATCACAGCTAAGGCCCTGGATGGACGGCTGTTGTACACCATCTCGTCACAGACACCACCGGTGAGATTGGTCATCTCAGGCAACCACCACGAAACCATCCAATTTTTCATTATTGACTCTCCCACTACCCCCAATCGTCCTCGGACATCCTTGGTTGGCTCTACACAATCCCCATATCGACTGGTGTAATGGCAGAATTATAAGCTGGGGCCCTTTCTGCTATAAATCATGTCTTCTATCCGCCGTTCCCTTAACACCTACCAACCCAGTCCAACCACCGGTCTTCCCGGACTTGTCCTCTTTACCCCCTGAATATCATGATCTTAAAGAAGCATTCAGTAAGGACAAGGCCTTACACCTTCCACCCCCAGTCTATATACAAGACTCTTTGACAGCCAGCCTCATCCGCCCGTCATCCTCCCCTATGGGGGCCGGTTTCTTCTTTGTGGCTAAGAAAGACGGCTCACTCCGACCTTGCATTGACTACAGAGGGTTTAAACAGCATCACAGTGAAGAACAGGTATCCATTGCCACTCCTCGAGTCCGCTTTCCACTCCCTCCAGGGGTCCACAGTCTTCACCAAACTGGACCTTAGAAATGCTTACCATCTTGTCAGGGTGAGGGAGGGGGGATGAGTGGAAAACTGCTTTCAACACCCCTCTAGGCCATTTTGAATACCTGGTCATGCCATTTGGACTCTGCAATGCCCCCGCCATTTTTCAGGCATTAGTCAACGAAGTATTAAGAGACTTCCTAAACAGCTTTGTTTTTGTCTATTTAGACGATATTCTGATCTTCTCCCCAACCCTTGAAGACCACATATCCCATGTCCGGCAGGTTCTTCAGCGACTCTTAGAAAACCGGCTGTATGTCAAGCTGGAGAAGTGCACCTTCCACACCAACTCTGTGTCCTTTTTGGGCTACATATTTGAGAAGGGGCAAGTCAGAGCGGACCCAGGAAAGGTCAGAGCAGTGGTTGAGTGGCCTGTACCCCACCACCGTGAAACAGCTGCAGCGCTTCCTTGGGTTCGCGAATTTCTACCGTCGTTTTATTTGTGGTTTTAGTCGCGTGGCTGCGCCTTTAACCCAACTGACCTCCCCTTCTGTGCCCTTCCGCTGGACCCTGGAGGCAGACCACGCCTTCCTCACGCTCAAAGACCTGTTCACTACCGCCCCTGTCCTTCAACACCCAGACCCCGACCGGCAGTTTGTGGTTGAAGTGGATGCCTCGGATGCTGGTGTAGGGGCCGTGCTCTCCCAACGTTCTGCTACAACCAACAAGTTGCATCCCTGCGCATACTTTTCACGGCGCCTCACTCCAGCAGAACGCAACTACCACGTGGGGGATCGGGAGCTTCTGGCAGTCAAGTTGGGCCCTTGAGCACTGGCGCCATTGGCTGGAGGGCACTCGCACCCCTTTCCTCATCTGGACGGATCACAAGAACCTGTCCTATCTGCAAAACTGCCAAACAACTCAACCCACGCCAGGCCGGTGGGCTCTCTTTTTCACTAGATTCAACTTCTCCATATCTTACCGACCCGGCAGCAAGAATCAGAAACCAGACTCCCTGTCCCGACAATATGCACCTGACTCCTCTGCCCTTCCGGAGCCTATCGTACCCCCCTCCCGCATCCTGGCTGTGGTCACCTGGGAGGTGGAGGATGCAGTGCGGGAGGCCCAACAGCAGGACCCTGACCCAGGTACAGGTCCTCCAGATCGCCTCTTTGTACCTAATTCTGTTCGTTCCCAGGTCATCCAGTGGGGCCATGCTTCCCGTCATGCTTGTCACCCGGGCAGTTCTCGAACACTATCCCTGCTGCAGCGCCGGTTCTGGTGGCCGACCATGGTAAAGGACATCCGTGAATACATCGCTGCATGTTCTAACCTGCGCTCGGAACAAGTCTCTGCATCAGGCTCCTGCTGGTCTTCTTCGCCCCTTACCGGTTCCTACTCGCCCATGGTCACACATTGCCCTGGACTTCATCACTGGCCTGCCCGTCTCCCGAGGTAACTCCGTCATCCTCACCATTGTAGACCGCTTCTCAAATCTGTGCATTACGTGGCCCTTCCCAAGCTGCCTTCTGCCCGGGAGACAGCCGACCTTCTTGTCCATCATGTCTTCCGTCTCCATGGTCTGCCAATGGACATTGTATCGGACAGAGGGCCCCAGTTCATCTCCCAGGTCTGGCGATCCTTCTGCCGGTCTATCGGGGCCTCCGTCAGTCTCTCCTCAGGATTCCACCCGCAGACGAATGGTCAAGCGGAACGGGCAAATCAAGTTCTGGAGGCGGCCCTGCGTTGTGTGACAGAGGCCAACCCCTCCTCCTGGAGTGACCACCTAGACTGGGTTGAGTACGCCCACAATTCCCTCACTACCTCTTCCACGGGTTTGTCCCCCTTTGAATGTGCCCTAGGTTACCAGCCGCCACTGTTCCCAGCCCAGGAAGAGGAGGTTGCCGTTCCCTCTGTCCAACACCACATTCACCGGTTGTCGCAGGATCTGGCGCTCAGCCCGTGCTTCGCTACTCAGGGCCCAGGACCGCAGCCGGCGAGTCATTGATGCTACTCGCCGTGACGCCCCATCCTACGTTGTGGGCCAGCGGGTCTGGCTCTCCTCCCACAACATCCCCCTTCGCACAGAGTCCCGGAAGCTGTCCCCCAGGTACCTGGGTCCTTCGAGGTGGCAGAAGTCATCAACCCGACGGTGGTGCGACTTCGTCTCCCTCGCTCCATGCGGATTCATCCCACCTTTCATGTGTCCCTCCTGAAGCCTGTTGCTTCCAGTGACTTGGTCCCTCCGGCCGTGCCCCCTCCTCCCGCCCGGTTGGTGGCTGGCCGGCCTGCCTATTCCGTCCGCCGCCTGTTGGAAGTGCGCCGCCGGGGGCGGGGCCTTCAGTTCCTGGTCGACTGGGAGGGTTATGGGCCTGAGGAGCGGGCGTGGGTTCCTCGCTCCTCCATCCTGGATGCCGGTCTGATTGCGGATCTGCGCCATCGCCGGCCTGAGCGGTTTTTGTCGCCCGGTGGCTCCCGTTGAGGGGGGGGTACTGTTGTGCCCTGGAGGCGTTCCTTCTCCCTCGTCAAGCACCACACCTGTTCCTGATCATCACCACCTGTTCATCATCATCATGGTTTTTTAAGCAGCGTCAAACCTTCAGCCACTGTCAGATCGTTATGCCGCTTGTGTGTCAGTCTGCCTGCCACTACGTCATCTCGCCAGCCAGCCAGCCAGCCAGCCAGCCAGCCTGCCAACCAGCCAGCCTGCCAACCAGCCAACCAGCCAACCAGCCAGCCTGTCAGCCCCGCTCTGTCAGCTCAGCCTGCAAGCCTGTCAGCCCCGCTCCAACAGCTAAGCTTTCCTGCCTGCCTACCTGCCCGCCCTGTCATCCTGCTCCACTATTCACCTATTCAATAAATATTCCTTCTCATCCTTTAAAACGTGTCTGCTCTTGGGTTCCACCCACCTCCTTGGTCACAACACATATGTAACTAGGGTTCTATGAATCCCAGATGACCGCTAAAGTTCCCGGTTGACCAGAGCACCTTCTTTCCACACATTCGCTGGGTCACTCACATGGCTTATTTGGACTCTATTATGTCATTAAGTCAACATTTGATCAGACACAAATCATTAAGCCACTTCTGAAAACAATTGGATGCACTCAGAGAAAAGGGGGCTGCATAGTTTTGCCCACTTCACTTTTTCAGTTTTTTGTTTTTAAAAAGAAGTTGAAAGCTTGTATATTTTTTTTCCACTTCACAACTGTGTTCCACTTTGTGTTGGTCTTTCACATCAAATTCCAATAAAATGTTATTTTTGTGGTTATAATGTGAGAAAATGTGGCGAAGTTCAAGTTGTATGGATCACTTTGCAAGCCACTGTTTATTAGGTACAAGCAATCAAAGATACTAATTAAGTACAACAGCGTGAGTACATTTTATGTAATCCCCTTCCATTTGCATTCTTTTGGAATAAACTGTGGGGGAGTTGTCAAAAAGAACCCAGGCAGAAATGGAAATATTAGCATCAGATTTGATGGTGATTATAGCAATCAGATGAAACTGGTAAGCACTATGTTAATGATCAAAGACTGACAGCTGCTGTCATTTAGCTGCATGTTTTTATGATTAGTTTAAATGTAAACACAGCACTGAACTAATCACACTAACATTTTGAAATGTGTAGGTGTGAATGCTTCTCTTTTTTTTTCTAACAACAAATGTATTAATGGAGCTAAAGCTGAAGCATAAAATGATACATTATGATTTAAAATGCACAAAAAACAGCTGTTTATTATCTGGCCAGTAATTAACAGTCATCTAAACATTTAAAGATTTATAATTTCAACTCAGACTGCATTATCTATGCTTATCCCATATTTTTGGAGCATAAGTCACTTTTTCATAGTTTGGCCAGGGCCGTGATTTATCCTCAGGAGCAACTTATTGATGAGTGATTTTTTTAAAAACATACATAGGCAATTTTATATTTGTTATTTTTCACTAACAACTAGTTGCCATTTATTAGTTGTTTCCCGCTAACACCCGATAGAGGCCACTGCAAGTGTGTGAATCAGTATTTCATACTGGCAGCAACGCAGAAGAAGCATCATCCAAAACAAACATGGAGAACAATCTGATCATTCTCCTCCTGAACTTTATATTTTTCTTTTTTGAATTGGAACATTATTATTATTTTTGTTATTAGTTTTTTTCATCCTCTGACTAATGCAGAACAACAAGTCATCATATTTGGTGGAAGAGACAGGGAAGTAACACTGAAAGCGCCATCATTCAGACGCAGCTCCTGCTGCAGAAGGTAACAAGGACTGTATGATCTCATGAACCCAGGCATGGAGACGTGCTGATCTATCAATGCCATCCTTGTCTTTTTTTCATGTACATTAAATATATGCGTCCATGTAGCACTGAGGCTAAAAACTTGATAGTAGCTTCTCCCACACCCGACAGGAGCATTTAGTTTACAAACTGAAGGATTGAGCATAATATTTGGCATGCGTGGAAAAAGAGGCAGCAGAGGAAAATTTGACATATGAATAGCATTTGGCGTTAATGCAGCATTACGCCGTGCTTGGTGGGATTGTTCAGAAGTGTTGCTCTCCGAAAAGTGTAATTTATACTTCAGAGTAACATATACATGCTTTTTCTTCTTTATTATGCAGTTTTTGGCTCCTGCAACTTACACTCTATGGAGTAAAGGGCAGGCTGATAAAGATCAGTGATGATGATCGGGAACAGCTGTGATGACAGGAGTGGAGGGTGATGCATGCTGGCAGTTGGAGTAAGGAAGAATGCCAGAGACTGTCAGTACTCTAGAGAGGGCTCCCTCTGGTGCTCGGAGGAGGAAATGGATGGCTGAACCCTGACAACGGCATACTGCACAAAGCATCCCAGAGACTACATTTTTTTCATGTATTAGTTATAAACATAAACGTTATAATAGCTTTACATGAAGAACCATGATGACTTTTGTTAAAAAAAAACGTTTTTAAAACTTGCAATAAATGGAAGTTTTAAATAACAGACATGTTTGAAGAACTAAAATTGATTTTAAATGCTATTTTACACAATCTGGTCACAGCCTTTGCTGGTGCAACACTGTGACAGCTGTAGCCCATTATTCCAGAGAGCTGCTACACAGTGAAAGCTTCATCACTTCATCTGGAAAGACATGCCAGCCAAAATGTGATGTCCAGCTGCATGCACTGGAGATCAGATAAGCAGGGTATGAGTGTACAACTCTGCAAAGAGAGTCAAAAAAAAAAAAATCATATTTATAAAAATATCTGCAGAAAATTGTAACCACTCAACTGAGAATTTTCATCTTTCCTAGTGTATTTTCCCAGAGTTTAAGAATAAAGTATAGCAATCTATATTTAAAAATAAAATTTACATCAGTTTACAGTGAATCTGAATAAAATCTGTGGATTTTCACATCTATTAAAGCAATTGTTCAGTTTCATAGAAGTCAGCTGACCTCTAGCAGCTCTCCAGTAATCTGACAAGCCTTTCTGTTACATTTTTTAATCACTTTAACTCAGCACCATATAGAAAAAATGTTTTATTTTGGGATGGGCTTTTCTGCTAAAACCTTTTCTTCAAACTCAACCAGTAAAATGTGCTTAAGAGGGCTTTCCTTGCAACAAAGTAATGTTGAAGATCTGTCTGTGGATGTTTTTGAAAGCCCTTGGTGGGTTTCTTTGCCCTGTTTTCCACAGTCCAAAAAAGCCCATTAGTTTGATTATTGATTCTACAAGTTCTACTGCTTTAGGAATAGTAGTTTGTGTGAACTGAAGATCTGTCTATGGTGTACTCTGCCTCTCTGTTACTCACATTTTCAGCCTCTGTGACTATGAATGGGGTGAAATGGTTAAAGGGATGGAAAGTCTTTGTCATGTGTGGGCTGGTTCCTTTCCAAATAGGACTTTTTCACAATATTTTAAAAATCAGGTCTCAGTCTGCAAAATGAATAGGCCATTGCTTCAGACCCTTTTCCCAATTTTTGCTATGTTTCACTCCACTTATTGTTTTGGACTTCTGTTTTCTTTCTGCATCTTGTGGGTTGTTAGAAAGCTGAGTTGTTCTTGCATGACTGACAGTGAGAAAACATGCTATCAGGTTGCATTCAGAGCTGTCTTGATGGGTTTCAAAATAAACAAACATGGCACCATCCAGCTTTGTCAAAGCAGAAAGTCAAAGATACGTTAAATCTGTGCATTTAACTAGCAGTACACTTCAGGTATACCAAAAGGGGACCAGTTTCTTGTTTGTTTTAAAATAGCTATATTTTGACTAAATTATTATTGTTCTTTTCTGTCACAGGGTTACATATATAATGAACCTCAGCCTCCTGGCTCACATTGTACCAGTCTGTCAGCAAGTCTGAAAGCAGAATTCTGCTGCATTAAATGCTTAAAGTTTTTTTAAGTGCAAAAAGCTCTTATAGAAAGTAAAAAAAAAAAAAAAGATTTAAAAATCAAGTGCAACTGACAGCTTCATGAAAAAGTCTGTCCTAGTTTTAGCTGTTTTTAGTAAAGCTTGTTAATTGAAAATGTCACAACATGAAAAGAAGTCAAGACTTTTTTGACAAATACGTTTTTGACCTGATTTATTTCTCAAGTTGTAAAATGTTGTTGACTGTGTGTTTCTAGAGTTTCATAAAAACTTGAAATCTTAACAGAAAATGTGTGGTTGTTAAGTACTAATTAGCATTAAAACTGCTGTTTAAACCATGGCACATAATTTAACTCTACATTTAATTTCAAGATAACAACAGATATTTTGTGACTCTGTTTGAAAGAAAATTGACATTTTTGAGGTCTATTGCCTTTTGTTTTTCTCCATGATAAAGACTAAATATCAGCAATATCTTCCCTGCCAACAGTAATACAAAGGAGAGTCTAAGTTCTATGTTCCAAGTCCTTTAGTCAAAGTGACAAATAATGTCGGGTTTAATGCAAACCCATCATTGATGTGCAAGTTTTGCATGCAAATAGCAGTTGTTAAACATTTAATAAGTTTTACATCTTATTAAAATGATCACAGGAATCATTCTAAGCAAAACTGTCCTTCACTATTCCTATCTGATGGTTGTTCTGATTTTCACGTTACACCAAAAATAACGCGGCTTTAATTAATTGTTTGTTGCAAACAAAACACACGCATGCATGGAGACACAACAGACACAAAGAGAAAGCAAGACTGAATGACTAGACTAGAGATCAGCCGATTATCGGTCGGGCCGATTATCAGCACCAAGTTGGAAATTTTATGTATATCGGCATCAGTCTTTTTTTAATCCGACCAGCTGATATGAAAAAATCATTTTAAAACTTGGTTTAAAACCAGAACGGAGTGCGCTTCCATTCAGCTGCCCTGTTAACATAAGGTGTAGTTCACAAGCAGAAACACCGTGGACCTCTGTGCCGACTCAAGCCATGCAGTGGAACGTTTCGGTGTCTTGTCTATTTTTTCCACGAGCAGCAGGTGATCTGCATCGATACTGGCAGGAAGTTATACCAAGACACAAGAAAATCTGGTCAATTTTCAAAATATAACCAAATTTTCACAATAAAACACTGCGATTGACAAAGGTGAGATGCGTGATGAAAATAAACACGCAAACACAACACACACAGAACAAACAGACACATACACCCACGCAGGCACACACCGTTCAACGTAATGGGCTGACTATGGAGCCGGGGCGGGGTTGGACCTAAAAAAAAAACAATCAACAAGATATATACCATGGTAAAATTACTTTAGTCTCCTCCTTATTATTACCTTGAAGAGTTGTCCTCTGTTCTTCTGGCTCTGCACAAACTTTTCTGGAACTTTGCTTCCAGAAACTTGACCTGCAGAAATAACACGTTTTAATTTAACATTGTATTTTATGTTTTATTGGAGTTCAGTAAGTTAGTTTTTTTTTTTTTTTTTTGGTTTTCAGATGAAAAACTAAAAAACATTTTGTTTTTCGTTTTTTAGTTTAAATTGGAAAATGAATGAACGAATGATACATGATTCGAAATGCTACCTTTTTGGGACGTGAATACACTTTATACTAGTTTTCTTCTGTGCCCGTGGTTTTAAATAACTTATAGCGTGAGCTGGTTTGTGTTTATTTGCATTATTATGATTTAATGGAAACAGCGTAATTGTAAAATTGTCTTTTTTCAACATTTCTAGAATCTTGGTAAAGTTTTGCGCATCTGTGTAATGAAAACACAGCTACAGTCTGACTTTTTCAGCTTTGTTCGTAATCTTTCTGTTTTTGTTCTATGCCGTTTTTTTTCCGCATACGAGCTTACAGTACAGACACTATTAGAATTTGCAGTGGTTGGCTGTGGAAAAAAGAAGAGTTTGAGAGAGTTACTGATGAAACCCAAAAGCCAAAAAAGGTCGTGACCATTACTCAAAGACGGCAAAGGAGCTGAAGCAGCTCTCTCTTTCTCACTAATCTGAAAAAGTCAGCCTGATGATGGAGTGCATTTTCAAACAGTTGTGAAACTGTCAAGCTCTCTCTCATCGCAACTGAAAAGACTTTTTATTGTTTATACAGAGAGGAGAAACTCTGTTTGGAAAAAAAAAAAGTTCTTTTTTTAAGGCATTAAGACTAGCTCAATACATGTTTAAGTAGCTTTAGTGAAAACTGTCATCACTAAAACTAGTGGGTCTGGTAAAATAATCTTAAAAAAAAAGAAGCTAAACGACTTTCTGAGTTGTGTATTGCAATGTGTATTTAATTGTGTTGCTGGGCTGAGGACGTTTCTACAGGTGACTTTACCCTTCAGCTTGCCTGATGCTGGTGTAAGGTGCAGTGCAGACGAGGTATTTAATGGTAATTTCCTTTTGTTGTATTAGCCCTGAAACTAATTGGACTAAATAAATACTCTGTGGACTAATTTAACTCAATTGTGTTCAGTTTCTGTCAATACGCCTGTTCTCCAGTTGCTTACAAACTCATCTTGCTAGCTTGACGTGTGTCTCTCTCCCTGCAGGTTAGCAGACTAATGAAGGAGGGCTGAAAGGTTGGTTTAAAATGCAGCGAAATTACCTGGAATCAGGTATTCCTCGCACAGTCTGAACTAAGAAAGGAGTAGCACTCTGTCTCCCCTACAAACAGCCCAACATTCACAGGAACAGGTTTGCACACATAGGTTTAGGCAGGCACGCACATAAATACTCAGTCATGCAGAAATTGACTCCAATTAGCCTGCCACTGGTCTCCCTCCTTCCCTCATCAGTGCAAGAGTGAGTCTCATCATTAAGAGACCGAGCTTAATGACGGCAGGCCTAATCTGTTCTGATGCAGGCGCTTTTTAATATTCCAAAGATAATCCTGCACACCGTCAGCATTCCTGACCCATACCACAACCAATTTATACATTTTCTTCTTCTTCTGTCATTCCAAATTTTTGAATGAACAGTCTGACATGCGATGTCATATGATACTTGCTAAAATATTAGTTATACTATAAATAAATAAACCCACTGCACTTTCATACAAGTTTGTAGTCATTGTGGCATATATTCTTTGTTCTTAGTAACCAATCTTGTTTCTGGTCTAACAACAGTCAAACCTGTCTGTCCTGTGGGTCTCTGTTACCAGAGCTGAGTGAAATGCCTTATATTGCCCTTCTGGACTCTGTTCAACTGCCAAGTGGAATACGTGTTCCTGCCATGAGTGACCACAACTTCCTCTTCCCTTCTATCAAAGGTGTTGACTTTGACTCAATCACACCTCTTTTTCTCCTTTTTGTACAAACTCTACATGTTTTCAAGTTGTATTTATTGCATTTATATGCTTTGGAACATTCTTGCTAAAAAGATCCTAATTATGTAAATGCCAACTGCATTCCATGTTTGTGAACTTGGAAGGGATAACCTTCAGCAATAGATTCCTGTTCTAAAAGTTATACTTCAGCTCATTAAACTATTCAGGAATGGCGCAATGAGAATCAATGCAGGAGGAGACCATTTTTACTCATCTTTCCTCTTTTCAAGCTATAAATGCTCGAATTTTCTCCTTCTGATGGATCAAAGATAACATGTGCTTTAGTATGCAGTGCACCACATTAGATTTAACATAATACAACAAACAAAAAAATGGATATATTGGCTGAAGGTGTAATCTTCATCCATACATTAACTCACTAAACTCATAGTTGGAGTCTTGCAGTTCCTAAAATGAGTTCACAGCTAAAGGGTTTTTGACTCTTTATTTTTTTATTTTATTTGAGTAAAATTATGGAGGAGACTGGCTTTGTTGTGCAGTAATGATATTTAAGCATTGACTTCAATGGCTTCAGTGACTGACTTGAGTGAAAGTCTGACTTTGCTGCTTTGCTCAAGAGAAAAAGAAATATTTTAAGTTGATAAGATCTTTTGCAACAACATTCTTCAGACTGACAAGCTCTGTCCAGATGATTTACTTTACTGTGACAGATGTTCGCTGTCTCCCACTCCAGCACCCAGTGGGCTGCACTGGAGCACTGTCAGAGCCAGAGATGACACAGGTACCAATACAAACTTTTTAAAAGGAGGAGTCATAACTGCTCAAACTCAATGCTCCATGAACTAACAGGGAAACAGAAGCAACAGAAAAATCAATGCTGAATCTCCATAGCTCAATTCCCAGACTTTCTTTTCTGCCACATTGGACTATGTGACTGACACAGCTGTTTGAATATTCTGTTAGGTTTTGACACAAACACAATAAGATAAGCAGGATTTCTTTTTTATTCCTGTATTGTTGTTATTTATTTTTGAGTTGCATAAAAAGTTTTTTTTTTTTTTTGCTTACTAAAACAATTCTGGGTAGTAGTATCAGGTTTGCCCACTCTGTCAAAAGGAGGGGGTCTTCTTGTGAAAGGTGATCCTGACTGAGATGAAACCATGATGAAAATTTATCTAGGCATAAATGTAATATTGCTTTTTAACATATATGCAGACGGCCTATTTAAAGAAAAAAAAAACATTGTTGTTTATTGTTCATGTTCAAATCTGCATAACTAAAGTCTCTGTACTGTATAGAGACCTTCATATAAAGATCCCTTATTTCAGCAGTACATACTGCTGTAGAGGGTCTGCTGTGCTATCTATTTTTCCCATTAACATTGTTTTTAGTCAGCTCTGGCGGTGCTGGATGTCTCCCCAGCTTTGATTAGCTTTTTCACTCTGGCTTTAATGCTGCTGCTGCTGCCCAAAAAAAAAAACATTTATGGACGTTCTTTCCGCCATTAGATGACCATCTCACCATGCAAAAACATTACAAGATAAAACAAAAAAAGAGACCCACAGCAGAATAACACTCACACATGTCTCTCTGTGTAAGTGAAGGGTTCTACACAAATGGATTAGGTGTCAGTGAAAGGAGGCTGCTGCCTCCAAAAGCTATTATGCTGGACTTAATAAAAGAAATCATCAAAAATCAAATAAAAGAATCAGAATAGGAATGGCAGACACTGGGTAGTTCAATGAATTGACTGGGAACCTCAGCGCCAAAACTTTACTATTTTGTAAACTGTCAACTGAACTGTGTTTACGGTTGAGCTTTCGACTGTGTGCTTTATGTCCTGCTGTTGTCAAGTTCTAAAAATAGTGAAAGATTGATTATGGTCTTGGGTCTTAAAAGAGCCCGACGACTATTAGAGTGTCTATTGCGTCAATTACAACTAACACCTGTTAGTCCCGGCTTTTATTGGAGACCAGCATCTATTAGAAACCGGCCATTATTGGAAGATGTACGGTGAGACTATTTTATTCTATACAGTACATCTTAACTCTTTAGCACCATATTCTGTTTTGGTTCAGACTAGCTATGATTGTGAATCAACACTTTTCTGTCATCTCCCATCTGTCTTTTTCTAACAAGGCAGCTTGGGGTGATGCTCCTTCATATTGAGGCCAGATCTCTACTGATTGGTAATATGACAACTAAAGTTCTTTTCCTCCCTGTCTGTCTTTTAATTGGGTTTCTGTTTCAAGAAATAATGAGTAAGGGTTTGTAAAAAGACTGAATGACAGAGACTAAGCCTGTTCTACTTCAGTTCTTCACATTGAAGTTTTTTTGTTTTTCTTCTATCCAAGGCAACAACAAACAGTATTAGAATGAAGGTCACAATTCCATGTCACTGTTCCACACATGGAAACTTTCGTCTTCTTTTTGGTGTCTATTGACCTTTCAGATTTCAAAGACGCCTGCTGCCCATTCATACCATAAAAATACACGTTTTAACTTTCTGAAAAAACAAAGAGTTGGTCTTTTTAATTATTTCAAGCAAATGAAAAAAAGAAACAAAAAACTTTCACCAGATACATGTTGTACAGTACAAGTTATACAGCTAAATAATAAAAAATAACTTTGATTTGTAATTTTATACTTCTGTCACTTTGTCTTAAGGTGAAGGAAACATGCACACAGCTTTGCTTCAGTCCATCTCTGTAGCAGACATCAGGAGATTTGCTAACATTAAAAGAAGGAGAAACAAATGTAAAAGTGAGTCATCTTTAATAAATGTGCACAGAGCCCAGTGACATTTTCAGAAAAAAAAGCCTAAATAACCACGTTGACCAAAACATATTATTTACCGAGATTGTTTTTTAACTCTGAATGTGCAACTAAATCTCTCCAACTTTAATTTCTAAACAATTAAATAAGCAGAATAAATGGCACATTACCAGATGATGGATGGATGCTAACAAAACCATGAGTAATTGCAGCAGACAAGTTAGATTTCAGTTAATAAGCTCTACTAGATGTGTTGTTTTCTTTCCTTGTACAATGAAGTTGTTGATGTTTACCTTTACATGAGTCAAACTACAACATAATTTCTATATAACAGTAAAAAGAGAGTTGGATTGTTTAAACGCATTTATAAAATCTAATTCATATATACCTCTGGCTCCAACCAATCATGCTGCTGTTGTACTGCCTCCTGCTAATCACAGGGGGAGATTTCCTGACAAAAGAGGTTTAGACCATTCTTTAGAAAAAGTGTGGCAACCCAAAATCAAATCATTGTGGAGGGAGCCAGGGAACAGATATATTTTCAGTCATACTCTAAAACATGGTAGATTTTGATTATGGTCTTTAAAGTGTGTTTTTTGAAAGTATAGAACAAAAAATACCGTTCTAAAATTATTCTATATGTGGCAAGACAAGTTTGCCACTTGAAGCCACCTGAGCAAGACCAGTAATTGCCTGTGGGAGCAGTATAAAAAGGAAGTATTTCTGGTGGACTGACATGCGAAGTTGTTATGGGGAGCCGCAGGCACCGCCTCTGCTATCCCCACCAGGCGTACAGCAGGCTTTTTAGAACACTTTCCTTTCTGTTCTGTAAGCTCCAGTCTGAGATGTACACTGATATGAGAAGAGCACATTTACTTTAGCTTACTATCTTCTGGCTTACTTTTTTTTTTTTTTTTTACTTGTCCTGTCCAGCAGCTGAGCAAGCAGATAGGAACTACAGGCCTCTTGTGCTGGACAGATTTCCCTGTTACAAAAGGAGGTTATGAATCTTCTGACACACAAGGTGTATATTTATATAAACCCCATTTGTATTTGAGGCTAAACTTTATTTATTTTAATTATGTTTGCATACATTTCATTTTGGACTGTCCATTCAGGTTTACTTTAAGTTATGTTTCTTCTTGGTTTCATGGTTATGGTTCAGTGCTCAGCGCTTGCTGGCTTAATCATCCCTGTCCACTGCACCTGGACCAGGAGAAATTCTGACATTAGATGGATTCAATGTTTTGACAGATCCCACCAATGGCACAACAACATGGATACTAGGAGCCCAGCTTTGTCCTGTTGGAGCAGAGGTTTGCTTTTCCTTGTTGAGAGATCGACAGAAGAGACTACGTTTGTTTCTGTTTGTACCAAATGGGCAATTTTGGTGTGTGCCTCACTGGATACCCAACCATGCTGTGGAGAATGGAGGCATAAAGTGGCCACCACCAGGAAAGGGAAAACTTCTAATTCCCTTTCCTCAACCTGTTTAAGTCTCTTTAGGTTTTAGCTTTTCATTTTTGTAAAAAAGATGATAATAATAATCTATGGGAAACTCAACAGTCTGTGTTGTAAGAAAAACACTGAGATTGTAGGTATTAGAAGGAATAATTAGGAGAAGAATGAAAAAATGAAAGAAAAAGATGGGGCCTCATCTCTGATAACACAACGCCCTGAACCTGAGCCCATCTGCCTGTTTGCCACGTTTATTTAGCTGAAAACCCTAATCATAACGGGTCTGCTTTGTGAACAAAAAGGAAAAATAAAACTCTATCAACATTGGTTTTAGTTACAGTTTTTGGTGAGCAGATATATCTGGAGGTGATGTTCCAAAAAAAAAGTGTCACTGCGGCATAGAGAGGAAATGAAGGCATTTCAAGGCCCGCTGTCATTGAAAACGTCACGTGGCCAAAGTTCAGTCAATGATTGGTTGAGGAGACGCAAAAACCTCCCCAGAGGTCAGATTTTTATTAAACTCTGGCCAGCAGCTGCGGCCACTCAATTCACACTGTTTAAGACTTTTGCACCATGTTGGTCACTCAATTATCGCTGCAGAATCTCAGTTCGCGTTTAAACCATTGACTTTACTTTGAAACTGGCCGTCTCTGTCGCGTGAATCGCATTCAGTGTGTAGGCACCAACAAGGTGCATCTTAAAAAAATACATGAGTCAATCAATAACCTGCAGGGATTTATTACTAACTTTACTTTTCAAAACCTGTGAAGTTTCAGTTGTTCTACTGTAATAAAAACAGGCAGAACTTCATTCAAATTCCAGCTCTACTCAACCTCACATTGAGTAATTTCCACATTCTGTAATAACACTTCAATTCAACACTCTCTTTTTTTACAATTTTCTCATCTTTTGTAGGTCACATAATGAAGTCGAATTATTGTTTGCAACTTTTGAGTGTGGAGCCTTTGTTATTAATGTCAGCATGGTCTGACATAACCTTAAAATGTGACCTGATCTCCTTTCTTTGTTGGCTCGGTCCAGTTATTCATTTGCTGCATGTCCAAATGCACCAATGTCTCTTAGTTTCTTCACCTGTTTTTTCCAAAACTTTCACAAAGACGATAACACAGAATTTCAATGTCTTTTTACCACAGTGTTTTAAGTGTTTTTAGAATTCTCTCTTTGGTTCACTGAAGTTTTACAATGAGATCATTAAACGCATGTGCTCCATGAGGTGCTTTGAAAGAGTGAAAATGCGTCTAAAATGCTTAACATGCATGCCAATTTAATCTCTTTAAAACCTAAAATTAACTTTTAACTTTTTAAAAAAATTTTTTAATCAAATGGAATTTTAAAATAACATATTTATATTTCTTTAGTTAGGAAAGACTTTGGGAATGAACATTCTCACTTGTTAAGATGTACATTTTAACATTTCATCACTGAAATTGGTTTATCCTGGTGACTTTACCATTCAAGGTAAATAATAAACATGAGTAAATACCCTAAATCTACTTTTACTGTGGGGAAAAAAACACATTTTACTGAGGATGATGGGGTTCTAAGCAGTTGCTTGTTTTTTGTGCTTCCTTAAACTTGCTTTAAAAACATAAAGCAGATGTGACTAATGGGTATTTGGGTTACAACTTTAGTATGTAATTGATGCCTGATCTCTGTACTTTGGAGTTATAAAGGACCAACTAGCTTGTAAAGTTTCCTTTCTACTGATATAAGGTTGAAGCTATTGAAGCAAGACAATTAATTTTACCCTGTACAAATACTTTCAGCAGGATTACCAAATAAATGGATTGATCTTTTTAAAATACAAGAACCTTTGACCTGCTCACAGCTTCTACAACACCACATTTCAGCAGCAGTTTAACTTGAGTCAAAGAACACTTGAGAGTGAGTGAAGGTGATTTGTTTCATTGTAAGAGTCACATGGATGAAAACTAGAGGTACTCATGCTTTTTAGCGGTTTTTCCCATATAATTCCCATCTCATTTATGAGAGCTGCATATACAAACATTGGATACCATCTTCTTATCAATCAATCAATCAATCAATCAATCAATCAATCAATCTTTATTTGTATAGCACCTTTCATATAAAACATAACACAAAGTGCTTTACACAAAATAACAATAAATAAAACAAAATAATGATACTAAATAAGCAAATAAAAACAAATAATAATATAAAAATAAGCATAAATTAACATAAATTCCCCTCCCTCAGATCTGTACACAACCCCCTCCCCTTTCAGTCCTCCTACCCCCTAACTGATGGAGATTGGCAATGAGAAACAGGCTGAGCATGACAGTTTGTTTTTAGAAACGCAAATAGTTGGGACCTCTCTCTCTGTGAATAGCGGCACAGCCAACCAAACGCAGCGACACAAGCAGGGACCCGCCTCACCACAGCTAGGGAGCAATGCAGTTCCCCATCCAGAGCCGCCGCAGCTGAACGGCAGCTGACCCAGAGAGAGAGAGAGAACCCAACTGAGGAAGCACCGGAAACAAAATAAAATTAAATTAAAAACTAAACATTGCTAAAAGCTAAAAAAACAACAATAAAACATTATAATGAGGAATTTAAAATAAATTAACAATTTATTGTAAATTGATAAAACATTTAAAATAGATAATAGATAAATAGGTAAATAGATACAAAGTAAAAATTATATGAAAGCCAGGTTAAAAAGGTGGGTCTTGAGCCTTTTCTTAAAAACATCTATGCTCTCTGCAGCTCTTAGATCCTCTGGCAGACCGTTCCACAAACGAAGGCCATAATACTGAAAAGATGCCTCTCCGTAAGTTTTGGTTTTCACAGCTGGTTAGAAGACCAGTGCCAGAGGATCTTAGGGTCCGCGAGGGTTCATATTTAACTAAAAGGTCAGACAGATAAGAAGGCGCAAGACCGTTAAGACATTTAAAAACCATTAAAAGTATCTTAAAATCAATCAAGGCATGAAGACCTACTCCAATGAAAATTGTGGTTTTGATGTTGTTAACATGTTCTTGTAGCATTTTTCTCACGATGGAGGACGTATATAAAATAATAAAAGCTTAAAACTATTTTTTGAAGAATTTCTTTATTCAAATTGTGGGGATTCAGAAGCAGATTAAATACTGTTTGAAAAAGCTCTCAGTAATGCTTCAGCAACTACCATGGGCGGGCCAGGCTCCATTCTGATGCAGACCAAAAGATTCATGTACGTCTTCATTTTCCTCATCTAAGCTAGTATCTGGCTCAAAACTGTAAGGCTGGATAGTCCCAATTTTGCTCGCTGTTTTTGTTGCACTGGTAATGCTAGCTTGGGGTTGTGAGAGGCTGTAAGCTCGCGGGAGAGAGTGTAAACAAAGGCATGACGTGATATCAGGTCCCTCCCACAACTCAGAGGCAAATTCTTAATGAACTGCAATGTTGCAGAAAATATGTCTTAAAAATTAGACTGGCTTTTTGATTTTCAATGAAAATGTCATAATTATAATTAAAAGACAACTGGAAACGCTTTTTCAAAAGGTAAAAAAGTGAGTTGGAGTGGGACCAAACTTTTTTAAACATTTTTTTGTCTTAGTTTAAAAATGTGTTTAAATGTGTATATTTTATGCTGTTCCAAATTCTTAAACCCATGGTGCTGTATGATAATGTTTCAAAATAAGTAATTCATGAAAACAATGCTTTAAAAAAAAGGAATGGCTTGTAGTTTCCAAATAAATAAAAGCTCATGAGTTTAAAAATGTTGTTTTATTGGTTTTAGCCAAATAACCCTATATTTGTCCCTTAGAGGGACTTCTGTTATTTGACTTAAGAAAATAGTTTTGTACACTTATTGCTGCTGGTGAGGAGCTCCAGCTCACACCAAAAAGAACCATTTCTCTTTTTAATCTCCGTAGTATCCAAACTGATCAAGGTAGAGTAGATGTAACTCTGCACCAAGAGTTCTGACTCTTGCATGTCTTTAAGGGAATTAAAGAATAATTGTAAAGTTCAATTGTCTAACTAAAATCCATCCATGCTTAAACAGGGAAAGATTATTTTTTTGTGACTTGCACATGGATCACCTTGCCCATCAGTTGCATCAGTAGCATCCTACCAATGTGACAAACGCAATAGTACATGTTTACCATGAGGCACAAACTTATAGAGCAAACATACAGTAGAAATACCACCCTCTATAGACAGGAAATATTCAATAGACCAGATGGTTGCTGGTACAAAAAAGATTAGGAAAATGGACAAAATTAGTTACATGTAGTTTGCTTAAATGTCGTTGCATGTCCTTTACATTAGTTAAAACTTGAGTTACTTGTGTTAGCAGTTAGAGCACAGATGAAACAAAGATTTTATTTATTTATTTTTTTTTGCACCTCGCAGCAGTTTTCCAACATGCTGCATACTTTAGGATTTGTAGTGCCAGAACTTGTGAGTGTGTATTTATCTTACAAAAGTTATGGCCTTCCCAAATGTTGATGTTAATGGCTGTTTTCAGATGCAGCATGTCCCCCTCGGTGAATGTTATCTCTTTCTCTGGCTTCTCTTCTCTCCACTGGCGCAGTGCAGATTAGTTACTGTAGCTCTAACCATTTGGTACAGTCTCCAAACGTTCTCTTAATGAATTGGCAGTCATGGGTGTGTGTGTATGTGTGTCTGTGGGGGAGAGAGTGAGGCCAGTGAGATGTTAAATTAATAGCAGTCATCTTTACATGCTTCCCTTTGCTAGCTAAGCCTGCTAATGAACAGACTTGGACGCCTGTGGTTAGTATCACACAGAACCACACATACACACACTAACACACTAACGCACAAAGATGTTTTCAAAAATGCCTGTGGATTTGGTTATGACACAAAACACAGATGTGAACACACAGAGAATGACACAGGAGCAGGTCTTAGTACTGATGCCTCAGTAGTTGCAACATGCAGGGCCGTGTAAAGATATGTGTGGTTGATTTCATCATTTTTTCCCTGTTTGTCTTGACGTTTTGGAAGTTTAAAATCAGCCACATCACACACAAGTCCTAAACAAGCTATTGGTGCAAGACAAGTGCTGCGTTGTAGCCTTTGGGGACAGCATCAGATGTTCCCATTCTGACAAAAATAACCCAGTGCACAAAAGAAAGCACATCATACCTGCATAGCACACACACACACATTCCGCACTGAGGCAGGGGGATGCCTATGAGGTGCCACAGTTTTTGTACAGAAGAGGTGGGACCTCCCCCAGATGTTGCACTGCCATTTTCTTTCAGATGTCCCAGCGGGGCAAGTCTGCGCGTGAAGAAGTGTTTGTGTGTGGAACAGCAGGGTTGCAGTGTTTTCATTGTCACATAATGTGTTCCAAGTTTGTGCCTCTCTGTGTGTGTTGTCCCATTTGGAGAGACCAAAGCCACTTCCAGGAAATGGGCTGGCATGGAAGACCTCACGAGGGATTCTGGGTTTAAGATGAAAGACTTCTTATACAAACACAAGTTTCTCCCTTCTTTTCCCTTTTTTTTTCTGCAAGAGGATGTACTCTTTAGCCCCAAAGTTTGGAGTTTCACCAACATTTCCCACATTATGATTCAACAAGACTACCGTGTATGTTACTTACAAAGAAATCCAAAAGAAATCACTTTAACAGCAAAATAGAACTCCAAAAAAATGCAGTGAACAAGCCTTGTTTTGAAGCAGACCATAAACTAGTTTGATCCTCATTTCGTTGTCCCTTCCATCTTCCCTGATCTCTAATAAATTTACAGAGCTGTTATTCTTTAAAATGGAACGATATATTTACCAATAAAAAAAAAACACTAAGAAGTTTGACGTGATATTATAACAAGAAACTATTTTACACTGAGACACAAGCCACTTTAACACCATTTTAATGGATTGCTTCATTCTTATGAAATATCTAAGAAATGGAATGATTTTTAGTTTGGAAAAAAAAATCAAAATTCACATTTAGTAACACATTACTCTAAAATGACAGCTCACCGCTTTTTTTTTTTTTTTTTTTGCAATTTAGTTTTGCATAGTTTATTGTACCAATTTACTAACAAATGGATAGAGGAATTGGTTTATGTGCAATGGAAATGTTATTTTCTTCTCCAAAATAATCTGCTTTTTCATAAAAAAAAAGATATTTGCTTACGTTTTTTGTGTGTGTTTCTGGGACATCTTTTTTTCATTTTTGCAGACTTTTTCATGGCTAAGATTTCATATTTGCCAACATTATTTATCGATGCCTCAAAGTTGTAACCATTATCATCAGTTAAAGGTGACCGGCAGGAAGAAGAGTTGAACAAACAGGCCTGATCTTTTGTCAGAGTTTAAGGATTCATCTTCATTATGTTTTTGTATTGTTTTTTTCAATCTATAAAGTTCTCTTGAGTTTTACGTCTAATTTGCTTCATGTTAAGTTCACACTTGGTTTATAATGTTTTGTTCCACTTATATTGCTGCTAACCCTTTAACACCAGAGATGTGGCCATTGACACCTAAATAACACATGCTCTTTCACATAACTTTACTCCTGACTGTTCACGTCATTAACATGAATCCGCTGATTCTGACCCAAAAAGCGGATTTTCATATTGGATTTGCATCGTTATGCAACACTTTACTAACACAAAGTGTTGCTAAATGGTGCAAAGCCACTTGTCTCTGCACAGAATCAGCTGATTTACATTGATTGCATAACCACTTCATTGCTATAAACCAGTGGGTTCTGAGAGATGGACAGGTGTGCGATGGGAACATTTTCATTTTTACATAATTGTTTTTAAAAAAAAATATTTACCATTGCCAGGAAATAAGAACTGCGTTCATCCAAACACGACCAGTTTCCAACTGAGTAGCTATACATATGAAAGATTGTGAAATACTTTTTTCTTTGTGTTTATTTGATTTTTATTCAAGAAACTTTAATAAGAATGACTGAATTGCTATTTTACCACAACTTTGGTTGATTGCTCTCATTTCGGAAAAAGTTCAATCCCAAACTGTTTCGGCAAGTCTTGATCATACTCATGATGGTGTCATCATACTCGACTGGATTCTGCCTGACAGAACTACGTCTGTTCTGAGCTGCAGTGATCCAGACTGGTTTGTTTGTTTGTGTTGAGCGTATCATTTGTCTCTCTCTGTCTTATTCATTGGGAAACTCATGTACATTTCTTTATTCCCATAAAGTCTGGACTACAAAACACTCTTAAATGTTATATGACTGGTATTATAATTACATGAGTGGCTTGGCATTTATTTGACTGTCTCATTTGAACCCTTTCTTCTTGCCATAGCATATTTTTAGCTAACATGCTCTTGGCAGACTTTTTACAATTCTCAAAAACTTCTCTCTTGAAAAGAAAAAAGACTTCCAACTCACTCACACCAACACTCGTACACAGTCTCACAGGGCAAGGCTGGCAGAGGCAGAAGTTTGTGCAGATGGCTTGTTTCAGGCCTGTGGCATAATGTATGATCCTCAGATCCTCAGACCTACAGGCAAAACACGATGCTGTGTGTGTTCATTTGTACAGTACATGCAAAGTAAAGCTATTTTGCACTGCATTTGTACAACTCTAAATGTTTTATTGCACATGAGGGATAAGGCAACATTTTACTTTCCTTTTAAATGTTATTGTATCAGTGATATTAACATCTGCAGTAGGTCTTTGACGTAATGTTGATAAAATCGAACAAGTTTATATTCTCATTCAAGGAAAAAAAAACTTTTATTTTTAAATCTATGTTTTTTTGGGGCCTTATGCTGCTTTTATACCAAATGCAATTCATGCGTCATAGATGCTTCTCTTCAGTTTTGCTGCTGGATGCTGGACGGCACAAACATTTTATCATAAACCTGACACGTGTGTGGGAGGGGCTACTGTCTACATTGTTTTGCCTCAATGCAACATGTAACCATAGATTGCATATCTCAGGGTCTGCAATTTCATATATATATATATATATATATATATATATATATAATACTTATCTATCAATCAATCAATCAATCAAACTTTATTTCTATAGCACTTTTCCTATGTGGCATAACACAAAGTATACTTATATTGTTGACCAAGCTGAAAAATACACTTAACTTACCGGATTGAGATTTCTTTTTGAAAGGATGTCATGTGAACCTCTGTCAAAAGTTTTACATCTTTTTATATTTAAAAAAGATGCTGTTTTTCTCTTTATTTGGATCATGAGATCATCAAGAGACTGTTCCAGTACAGTGAGGTTCCCCTTCTACTGCAGGAGCTGCATCTGAATGACGGATGCTCTCAGCAGTTCTTCCATCTCTCTGTGGTTCAGTCTGACTACTTACTATCTCGCATTAGTCCACAGAACCACCAGCCTGCATTCTACCTGTCCCCAACAGTTTTTTTTAAACAAAGAAGAGAAAATGTATCAAGCCAAGTCACTTTCTTTAGCTCTGTTTTCCCTGACACTGGCTCACACAGCATTCTTTCTCTTTTTCCACAAGAAATCTCTGCAGCCCTTAGCAATATTTGCCATTTTGTCAATCACCAGTTTTAGGCTCCTCCCTTTAATACCCATATCTCTCAGAAGAATAGCTGATTTCACCTCCACAGTCAACTTTCACATGACTGTTTCTCTGCTTCTGCGCCAACTTTGTGTGTTTAAATGTTTCTTTTTGAGGACCATTTCTACTGTGAGCTCTGTGAAACATGCAGTATGTTCTGACTCAGACTACAACGCCTTAGCTGGCCTTAAGTTTATGCTGGCAATATTCTGAGGAACCACAAGCTGTGTTGCCAGTTTCTAGCTTCATCCAACTAAACAGTAGCTTTCCCACAGGCTGCACATGTGCTGCACTTCTCTCCTTTATAAACAAGCACTATTGTGTCCTGTTTGTTGTTGGGTTTTTTTCAGTTTTGATACATGTATTTTTTTGTCTTTGTTTTCAATAGCAACTCAGCATTTTGGCACTTGATTTTGTCTTAATAGGAATTTAGAAAGTGTCTATGCACACGTAGTTTTCTAAATAAGTGCGAGTCCTAACCTGTACATCTATTTAAATTCCGAGGAGATGAAGAACGTTTGAAGCCACACTGCTCAGGTCCTCATCCCAGTCCACTTTGCAATGAATACACAAATCTCCAACATCTTCTACCTTTGTTATGGGAACATCGTAGACAGATAACAGCTAGAAAAAAGCACAGCAAAAGAGCAAACAGAAAGCATCATAGTTTCAGTTTGCCTGGAAGACCAGATGTGTCTGTCCTATGTATGCCATCAACAACTCGCTGTGCTAGGATAGTAAATTGCTCTTTATCATCAAGACTTGCATCATACCACCTTTACAGACGTTATATTTACCTAACACAGTTACGATAGGTTCTTCACTTATTTAAAACTTCAGATTTGAAAAAAAAATGAAATGCTTTTGTGGCTTCCCCAACATCCTGACCAACTGTAGAATAGAATTCAACTTCTTTAATCCCTCTGGTGCATGGAGTTGTAGTGATAACTCCTGTCATATTTATGCTCCAGTGGATGGAAAATGCTTCTTAGACAGAAGCCTCTGTTCTTTTAACCCTCTTTGTAGCTCTGATAATACATGTCATCATCTCTGTAACTTCTGTTGTGTAATCAGACGTATAAAGGAACTGAATGTCCAGCATTCTTTAGATCAACCCACTCACGGTTTGGATGTTAAAAGATTCCAAAGCTTTTCATAAGAAACTATGTGGTACTAAACCAAACATTTGTTAAATCTAGAAGAAAATATCTCCAGGATTTTTGTAACTCACAGTGAGGAAATTCTATAATTATATTTATATCAGTACTGTCAATCGATTAAAAAAACTAATCAAATCAATAATAATCATCACATTACATCACATTAATCACTATGTTTTTCGAGTCAAACGTTATACAACAATATGCGGCTTTTGAACAAAAGAAAATGTCTGAAAATGTTTAAATTAATAAAGTGTTAACTCAGAAGTGTACTTTGTGTGCACAAAACACATAAACAGTAAGACAAGCAGAACTGTAAAGACTTTTACGTCTGCAGTATTACTCCAAGAAAACAAAGATGCTGATTTGCAGCCATAAGAAACTAACATTGTGTTTCTGCACTTTAAATGATCCAGGTGAATACTCTATTCTGATTGGCTGCTGGGTTTTCCGGAAGAAGTTCAGCTCACAATGTTCTAAATGTGCAGGCTTCTTCAAAACAAACTTTTCCTTCATGATCTGGACAAAAACAAGCGATAAGAGGTGAACTTCTTCCCTGAACTGATTCTTTATTGAACCTATTGTACTTAACCTAACCTAATCGATTGACAGCGCTAATTTCAAGTTGCACTCATGTTATTTTAAGAATTAAAAATCTAAATTTATAGCTACACTTTGTGGCAGAACACTGTAGAAATAAAGCATACAGAATTTTTAAAAATGATTTCAAATGATTTGTGGGGTAAAAAAAGAAAAGTTGCATCTGTTAAAGAGGTAATTCTAGAGGGCTCAAAAGTTTTCTGTTTGAAAAACCCAGTGTATGTTGTATTCAATGTTGGTTCTCCGAATCGTCATTTCAAGTTATCCTCTCCTGCTTACTGCTGATTAGCTAAACCAGGTGATCCCAGGTTTTAGTTGAACAACGACACAGCTGCTGCAAGTTACTAGAGGCAGCCAGAATACGTTTAAAAAACAAACAGGATGTATTCTGAAATAAAAAGGTTTGTAATGATCATTAAAAAGAACAGATGGGTTGTCTTTCTTGTAAACTGGTACAAAGTTTGTTAGCATCATGCAAGAATTTCAATTTTGCAGAAATGCTATTAATTTATTTTTTACTGTCAACACAAAACAGCGTCTTTATATTAAAATAACATCACAAGTTAATCCAAAAAGCTGTCTGCAGTTAATTGAATTAAACAGGACGTTCATTTTGAAGGTAACAGATTTTTGAGTTTGAACATATGCATTGTGAACTTTTCACACAAGCTACTTAGATGGGAAAGATTGCATGTGCATTTTGTTGCTACAGTACCAGTCATGAGACCTGTAACATTAATCTATGAGTAATGTCTCCATTTGAGATGAAAATGATACTTTTTTTTGGATGAGTGACAAAAAATATTGCGATATTTTAGGGCATTTTTAGTGCAATGTGATTGTCAGCACTGTGATTTCTCTGACATTTTTATGATTAACCTCTTCTATCCATATGTCCCTAATTCACAAGGTACCCTTAAACCCAGCACCCTATTTAAATTAGCATCTCCTTAAATATGATTGTAAATAAAATCAGCCATGAAGAGGTTAAAACTGTGCTCACCACTTTCTAAAATAACAAAGAAGTGTGAGGAAAGGGGAAGAAAACATTCACAATCCAACTGCACTGCTGTCAACACAGATTGCTAGTAGGCAGTGAATCTATTGGTTGGAATGTGTGTAATTACTTTCTGGGGTGGGTGATCATGATTCAAAAAAGAAGAGCAATGACACAAGGGCCATAATATGTATTCTGTTTTTTTTTTTTTATAAAATACTTTGGCTATAGTGCTCATTGTATGCAGGCAATAAAGACGCCTGAGTGCAAGAGCATAAAACACAGAAAGCAGCTCAACATCATCAGCTCATGACATTTCTGAGCTTGCCATTGGGACGAGTGGTTGAGAGTTGGCAGAGGGCTAAGTGTTTGTCTGTAGGCTGGAGATAACGGTTGTCACCTCCCAGAGTCCTCTCCTTCAATCAGACAGAAGCATAGACAGAACCAGAATCACACACTTACAACACAAATGCGCTGCCTTTTGCTCCTTTTCTCACACTGGTCTACAATTAAACCATCCATCCGTTGTGTTAGCAAATGCTAGTCAGCCAGTCCATTCATTAGTGCTCGGCATCAATTGAGTCCCTTAGTCTTTCCTTTGCAATCCATTGTTGCCTTACTCAAAGGGGAATGGCTTTAACAGTTCGAACAACTACATGGCCTGTGAATAGGACTGGCTTATAGCTGTATTTATGTATTGTTTTTCTCTCCTTTCTTCCAGGATGAGATCTTTTAAAGTGCTGTGATTATAGCAAAAGCAGCAAAGACACATTGTTTGCAGCCTATCAACATTGGCACATGTAGTGTGCGGATTGTTTTTCCTGCAGGATGCCTCATTGTGTCACTTGCTCATTGTGCTCCAGTGTGTGTGTGTGTGTGTGTGTGTGTGTGTGTGTGTGTGTGTGTGTGTGTGTGTGTGTGTGTATGTGTGTGGTAACCAGCAAGCAGAAACAAGAAAGAAAAAGATAAGCCAGTCAGTAGATGAGCAGAGGTGCAGCATTTACACACAGCCTTTTTATATTGACAGTAGATGAACAGGTGCCAATTTTTCCCAACATGATGATCCCTTTCCATTTCATCTCGCTCATCATGCGAGCTGGAGAACAGACACTGACACAAAGAAAGGAGTGAAGAACAGACAACAGAAAAACGTTTTTAATCGCCAATGCTTTTCTTTCTAACGTGAAATAACGTCATGCTTCGGTAAAATACATCCAAAAGAGTTGAGCTGAGATCTGCTGGATAACTTTGATTGCTTGGTTTACTTGTGTGTGTGTATCAGTGTGTATCAATATGTGGTCTGAGACCAAAAAAGAGCAGTGACATACTAAATCAACAGACATGGTGCATCCCTCTCTTTCATTTTGTGAGGGTGCTTTCATCTGCATAGCCAAGCAGGCCTATTTGCCAGTGCAGATTGTAATTAAGGGGTGCTAGATTAGGAGAAAGACAACCCAGAAACAATCAAACTCTCATTTAAGGCGTCTGTTTACTTGTGTGAAACTCCATCCACGCCAACATGTGTGCCGACATCCAGTAGGAACCCATTTTGAAGTCCAATCTCTCAGTCTCTCAAATCATCTCCTTCCTACAAGCATCCCATAATCAGCGATCCCTCTGCGAGCTTGTTCTTCTCCCTCCGCCACTTCCTTATTCATCTACATCCCGTCTGTTCTTATCATTCATTTCTACTATCCCCACTGTTTCATTCCCTCCATGGCTCCACGAATACATGGCTGTCTAAGAACTCTCAGGTGGTTCAAGTCTATTACTTTGGAAGATAGAAAAACACTGCTGAGGTGTTCTGATTGAGGCCTATTAAAATTCATAAGCTGTGGAAAAAGGCCAGAGATAAAAAATGAGAAAGAAAAAAGCAGCTGCAGGAATGAAGGGCAGAGAGGTGTGCATGGATGATGGTGCACATTTGTGTGTCAAGTGTTTATGAAGAAAGGGGAGAGGCGAATAAGGAGAATGAGTATGATAAATGCTTTGCGATCCCACCAACCATTTGCCTCCTTAAATTATCTGTTTCTCCCCTTTTCTTGTCTTCTTTGTATTTTTCTCATCAAGTTTACATTTCAACACACCTTAATCCCCTGATCATTCCATCCATATGGTTGCTTACATTTCTCCTTGCCTGCTTTCCCAATCAAATGATGTAAAGCACTTTCTTTGAAAAGCTCTTTCCCGCCCTTAAATTGAAGATAAAATCAATAAAGTTCCTTTTGTTTTATTTTTCCCTTACAAACAGAAACACAAATTCATACATTCAAACACAAAATGGCTTGTTTTTTGCTTTAGTTTTTGCCTCTATATACAAGACACACATACAGACAACTTCAAGAGAGACTAGATCAATGAGAAGAAAAGGTCACGCTCTGACAGGTGAAGCTTGGATTTCTTTTGAAGGTTAAGACTAGCTCTCAGTTAAACATCAGCTTCATCCTTCTTTCTGCTCCTTGTTCTCCTCACAACCAGTCTGATCTTAAAGCTCAGTCCCCTTTCACAGATATCACAAAATCTGAAAGGAACAAATGACAGTAGACAAAGACTTGACATCAAGCTAAAACAGGTGATGGCATGGATGTAACAGAAACATACGCTGCCACCCTTCGCCGTGGTGCCTGCTGAGTTAGCTGCTTCACACTAGTGCATATTCCATACAGTATGACACATCTCACTGCTCACTAAAACTATAAACGCTATTGTATACGAAAATCTCTGACAAATCCCGTAAGATGAACAACTTACATTTTTTACTATAAATACTAACAGATGCTGGCTTACTTAAAAAGCCAAGATAACACATGTTTAACCCACGTGAAAATAAAAGACATTCTGGTGTGACTGTGAGAAATGTGAGGTTCATGTCAAGCCTTAAACATTTTCGCATTGGAGGGAAATGGCATGAAGATAGCTCATTTATAATGAAAAAAAAATGTGCAGGCTTTACATTTGTGAAATTCATGGTAAATCCCAAATTACTCTCCTTTGCCCTACACCCAAACCTTTTATCTTCATTTTCAAGAGCTAATAGGAGTGCTAAAACGGGAGAAGGGGGATGCAAGACACGTGACACTTCTTTTAAATTTCCCTCTGAAGCAAATCTATTGTCAGTCAACCAACGGTGTCCCTGCTTCATACATAAAATATATGTCAAATATTTCAAAAATGAAACTCAAAATAAACTAGAATGTTCACATTGTCCCGTTATGCATCAATATAAAACCATTTAACATAATAAGCGTTAAAATGTTCAGTGGATATACATATCCCACTTGAGAAAGGATAACATTGGGAGTCAGCTGTTGTCCTGGTACCTCTGTGCGGTTCCACCTGAAGCTTTGTGGAGAGTTTCAACCCAAGAAGAAACCCCTTGATTTATAAAAAACACACCAGGTCTTTTTTGATGAGTTGGCAGAAAGTCAAATACATAAAAAACACTTGGTTAATTAATCTAGTCTAGATTTTAATAAAACACCACATGAACCCCTAATTCAAATCAAACATTTCGACACAAAGATTATATCAAAAGGTGAGGTGGACCACATGTAAACAAGTCAGATGGAACTAAGTAATAATTTAACATCTGTAGAAAAATCAATGTGCAATTTAAGGACTTACAACAACTAGACAAGTCTGCACAGGTTTCTTGGTTGCTCTAAAAAAAAAAAAACAACAACTTTGAATGGATTTTCTGAGTGTCTGCTGACATGGAGAGCATCAGATGGAGAAGCGGACTTGGGATTTGAACCAAGTCCCAAAGGGAGGGACTTCAAAAGTTTTGTCAAGGACTTAAAACGAGCATGAAACACAAACATTAGGACTTGTAAATAATGCTCATTTGTTTATTGATGTGTTTTGTTTTTTCTCCACATCACTTTCAGGTCCAAGAAAAAGGCTCTTATTATTGTGTGCTTGCTGGTGTTTCATGTGTGGTAAAGTAGCAACACCAACAGTGTTTTCCTGTATTTTCACTAGTTGTAGTTATCAAGTGGTCTATTGTCAGTTTGTAACATAAAAGCATGCACTTCGACCGCTTAGACTTTAAAAGCCTTAAAACAACTAGCTAACTACCTTTTGTCTGTCATTTAGATTTTTTGTCTATGATTTTTGTCTGTTGTTCAGAAAAGAGCCAAACTAGAAGTATCCTAACCTCTGTCTGCAGATGTGTGGGTTCTTTGTTCACCAAAGTGCCATCTAGTGTACAAAAACATGTATTATGATTTTTCAGATTAAACAGTACATCTAGATGAAAAAGCGTGACTCAGTAGGTGTGGGGAGAGTTTAAACTTTCATGATTACTGTACTTGTTAGAAATGTTTAATAGCCTTCTCATTAAAACTACCAGCTATGGTGGAAGAACACTTTGTGATGAGGCTCTCACAATATGTGGATACAGTCATTCAAAAGATCTCACAAAATCCTTTAGAACATTATTGAAATCCCTGATTAAAAAACACAGGAAACAATAAGAGAACATTTTTATTTTTGTAAAAGCTTATCACCACTTTGACAGGGAAATTGTACATTTCAACGCATGGATAGATTTTTTCTTTTTCTATTTTTTTTTTTAATAATTGGGTCAGAATAAAATAAACACCTGATCTTTTTTTTTTTTTCAGATTTTAAAGTCCTTGTGTTTTATGTGTAAATTCCAACAGCTATCAGAGACTTTACATTGTTTCATTTTGTTGAGTTATTTCTTGACTGTTCCTGGGGTTGTGTCATCTCTTCATTTGCCCCTCCACAGCACTGGGGTTGAACCATCTGGGTTTGACACAAACATTAGTTTAGTCCCCATTGTGTTAAGTGGCTTCATGTTGAATGGAGATTGCCTGTAATATACTGAAGGAATGCTGGGTTGTGAGTGAACAGGAGGGGAGGAGGAGCAGAGATTAATGGTTGATCCAAATAGACTGCACTAAAAGACTTGGGATAAAAAAAAGAGAGTTTGAAGAGTGAGATGGCAAAACATATGCTGTTCTGTCTGCACCATCAATCTAAAGTTGTGAGCTCTCTTGAAAGTTGTCAGGTACTAGCATGTGTGTGTCTTGTGTGTTTGTGTGCATATGAAAATAACAAGTTGATGAGTTTCTTCACACCTAATATTTAAAGGAAGCACATCACTCAATCATCCTGTTATTTCTGATCACTGCCTAAGTTGGGTTTCACCTGCGACTCCCCCGGTGTTTGTGTGATCCCATAGCTTCAATTTTTTTCCATTAACATTTACCTGTAATGCAATTAGTTACCTATATGTGACATTCTGAATATCCTCATCAATTAATGTGTAGTTTTTTTTTACTGTAGTTTCTTGAACATAATTTCTATTAGGAAAAAAAAATGAGCAAAAATAATAAAAAAATCCAAAGATGTTTTATCAAATGATAAATGTATTCTCTGCAGTGTTATCTTGTTTATCCTGGGGGTTAAGTTCTAAACATAACACCTGATAGGTAAAATCAGCAAAGTAGGCCTATGGATATTTTAGTGCTGTAAAACCACTTACTACACACTTTAGACACTTTTCTCAGACACACAAGAACCTTTTCACACTTTTCTTTCTTGTTTGAACTCTCAAACCTTCATAGAAAAACAAGTCCAATATTATAGAATTAAAATAAAAGATTTACAAAGAGCAAGTAAGTATTCTTCAGACATGGTACAGATGGAGTTTATTGTCATCAGCAAATCATTAATCACGATTAATCACAATGCTTTACTAGGTTAATCTTATATGACAATATTTTGAACAAAAGAAGGCCAGAAAGAACATTTTTCCTTTATTTTTACTGTCTGAAAGTGTTTAATTGGTGTTAACACAACAGTAAGATGAGCAAAACTCTAAAGAACTCTAAAGACTTTAATGTCTGCAGCATTACTCCAAGAAAACAAAGATGCTGATATACAGCCATAAGAAACTAACATTGTGTTTCTGCCCTTTGAATGGTCAGGGTGAATACTCAGACCTGATTGGCTGCTGGGTGTTGACGCGCATATAAAAAAGAAGTTCTGGTCACATAGCCCAAATGTTCTATATCCCTGCGCAGGCTTTTTTAAAACAAACTTTTTTGCTTCATCTGGACAGAAACGGTAAGCGGTGAACTTTCTCTCTGAAATGATGATTTTTTGAACCTATGGTGACGATCAGCATACACAAAATATGTTTTCTTTTCCTTTGCTACTGAAGTTGAGGTCAGCAACGCTTTGTTGTGTGACCGTGACAACCAATCAAATACCGCAACTTACCACCAATCAAATAGTCCACTTTTTGTGAGAAAGTGATGTGAACCATAAAAGCAACAAGAATAAAATACTCAAAATCAATTGAAATGTATTACTTTTGTAAGTGACCATGTTATAAGTGGGATAATGCCAGACATTTTCAGAAACTGATGCACGCTGTGGAAACCTGAACCACCTGGCGCAAGCGGAAGACGGTCACTTCTGACATGTAATTAATTTGCGTGAATAAATATTAACTCTTAAGTTCACCATGGTTGTTTACAAATACATCAAAGTAAAAATGTTGTGTTTACGCTGTCATTCCACGTTTGTTTACATCAGAGCATGAGGTATTCTACGTCACTTATTCCAATCAGGAAGATGTTATGTTACTCACCCAGACTGCTGCTGCTGTCACAATCGTCTCCATCAGCTGATATTTCAGGCCTGGGGTCCTCCTCACTGGGTTCTTCTAGGCCCAAAATGTTCATGCTAGCTTCAGAGCAGCAGCATGCTAGCAGCAGGTGTGACTTCACTGTTTTCTTCCAGCAGGCAGTGAAAGACCGCTTTTTGGGAGCGGGCGCTCACCCAGTCAGTCACCGGTCTTCAATGAGCCCGCCCGCAAGAATGCAAAAGGATGGGCTAGAACTTCAAAGTACTGAACATAGTAGAAGTGATTGACACATCTTGGCTGAGACAAATAGAGCTTCACTATAACGAAGCACCGAAACGAGGAACCGTAGAAGAATCGGTTGAAAGGTTCCTACTTATAACCTAATTTTGGTGCCCAACCCTATAATTAATACATAATATGAGAAAACTAACAATGCAACTTAAATAATTCAAAAACCAGCTTACATAAAAAGAAATCAGGAGAGATGAGAAAACAGCTACATAGTTGTAATAGTAGACAAATGAAACATCAAGGAAAGAAGCTACAGGGGTGTGAAATAAGTGTGTTCCTGCATTTTCCATGCATTTTTTATGTCTTTGTTTGTCACGCCCAAATACATCAAAGACTCAAACAAATTAAAAATACAGATATAATGCAGGTAAACATGTACAGCAGTTTGTTTTCAATGACAACGTTATGGAATTAGAAAACAAAATAAATCTGCATTTCCGTTTATGAAAAGTCAACTTTTGATGGGTTGGGTGACAATTATCCATAATACTGCAACAGCTTCCAAAAATCATCATTCTATTACAGCCTCTAATTTTTCAGACTTTGTGAACTGTTCCTTCTACATCCAATTCAGTCAGATTAAGAGGTTTTCCATCAACAGCTTTTTTAGGATCATTACACTGCATCTCAAAGAGAGGACTTTGACTAGGCCCAGTGACGTGCAGTCAGTGGAGGCCACACCCTCACCTGCAAAATATAGCTTAAAAGAATACGTCAATTACCGAAGATAAACATACTTTTTATTATTATAAATAAATAAAAATTGTAAACATGTCTATTCTATGATCAATGTTTTCTGTGTTGGTTTTCAAGGTTTCTTTGATTAAAAAAAATAAAGTATCAAATGTACGAAATTCCTTTTCAAATGCACAAGACAGCTGCAGGTGAGGCACCAGCCGCCTGTGCCTACCCTGCACCCAGACCACTTCACACACTGACTAGAGCTGCAGTTGAGGCAAGCGGTTTACTGTGTTGGTCTTTTTGTCATCACCAAAGACAAGCTATCTTTAATTACTTATTTTTTCTTTTTCTTGCCAACTGTCTTTTTACACCGCAGTACGGGCACCGCAGTACGCATGCCACAAGGTAGAGGGCGGTGGTTAGCCCAGAGAATGAGACACCGCGGCTAAAGAACAATAGAATTAGAATTGCAGTAGAAAGTCAAGTGCAGCTGTCCAGTTATTCTTTAATAAAGTTTAGAATCAAATTTCTAAATGGAAGGATTACATCTTCAGAGAGTTTTAAAACTGAAGAAAGAAAAGGAGCATTTCTATGAACAGGTTATCCATGTTTCTTCAGAAGGAGCGGTGCATGGACTTCCTTTTTTAGTAAAAGTAAGTCAAAAATAACAATTTTGTAGATTTTTTTCTGCGCTACAGTTTGTAAACGGAAGAAAAATGTTCAAATGATATTTTAAACAACACATTTGAACTGTTGCCAATCAAATAATGAATAAGCTACTCTGTAGGGTTTATGTTTGTAAATCTGATTGATAACTTCAGTGCCTCACCAGTCACGAAAAATTAAGGGCAGAATCCTCACATTTAGTAAAGTGATTTATTCTGACAGATACAGTATCAGATCTTCTGTGGCTATAGAAATTAAACCTAAAAAAGCACACACTACACCAGTAAGAAAATGTGTGCTTTACTGGGGTGGCGGGGTCATTTTCTGTCAGAGCTTTGTGTCAGTTTGGATTTCAATTCCCCCTTGAAAATTAAAGCCTGAAATTAAAAAGAAAACTACAACTTGTATTTTAATTTCCTTGTATTAGTTTGATGATTTTAAAATACATTTTACCACTTCCTTTTTGTATGCCACTACTATAGATTTTAAGACAATTCAGTATATAGTTTAAAATTTCAGTCAAAGCAGCTCTACAAATATGAAACTGTACACACACACACACTCACACACACTTTGTATAACTTGCAATAAACATCCTATTTTAACATAAGTCAACAGCTACTGACCTGGTTTAGCTTGCCAAAGCTCACATAACCAAGATAGTGTTCATACAACTGCTCACTATTTTTCATGTTTTTCATGATTACAAACTTCTGAACATAATACTCTTAAATGTTGGGTAACCTATCTTTTTAGATTACTTTTATTTGTTTAAAGCACAAAGTTATTTTCACCTCATTCAGAATACCTAATTTTGTATGAGACAGCTGGTGAAGGAAAGCTTCTAAAAACACCAACATTTCCCAAAAAACGAAGTTGTTAGTTGCCTAATTACCAGTTAAGGTGGAAATAGTAAAGCTGTGGGCACATATATATGTGGGCTGCACGGTGGCGCAGTGGTTAGTCAAGTCAAGTCCTGGCTGGGGGAACTTGAAACGTTCTGTGTAGAGTTTGCATGTTCTCCCCATGCATGTGTGAGTTTTCTCCAGGGACTCCAGCTTCCTTCCACTATCCAAAAACATGCTTCATAGGTTAACTGGTCACTCTAAATTGTCCCTAGGTGTGAATGTGAGTGTGCATGGGTGTGTGACTGTGGCCCCTGCGACAGACTGGCGACCAGTCCAGGGGTGTCCCCTGCCTTCATCCATGAGTAGCCGGATTAGGCTCCGGCAGCCCCATGACCCCGAAAGAGATAAAGCGGTTCCGAAAATGAATGAATGGGCACATTTACCACAGTGCGGCAACCTAAATGCCAGTTTTTCAGAAAATTCGGCAGACGGTAGCCAAGTGGCCGCAGGGTGGCACTTGTAATCAGACAGCAGCAGTCGCATTTTTACACGTCGCGCGTTGGCCGCTGAGGTTTTCAGACAAAGTTAACGTTCAATGGTGACCGGACAGTGTTTTGACATCTTTTGACATCAGTCAGTCACTGCTCTGGCACATTTGGAGTTTGTGCAGCAGCACTCCAGTGGGAGGAATATACCCTCAATGTACCCCATTTTTCATGCCTCTATGTATACACACACATTTTCTGAACACACTAAGAACCACTGGGAGCAACCCCTCCGCACACACACACCGGCTGTGACTGTAAGGCTGTACTTTTTTCCTCTTTTTTTGCGATATTTGCATCTGAAAAAAAGAAGGGTGAGCTTGTTTAAGAATTTATGTGAACGTGAAACTCAGGGGAAGAAAAAAGGAAATAAAGTCGACCATGAGTCCATTTGTTTATGATAATGATCCGTTCGGTTCATCCATGAATGCCACATCTCTAATGAATGTGAGTTTATTACTTTGGTTTTGATGTAAATGGTATAATTGTTCATGTAGGTGGTTGATAATTTTGTTTTGTGTGCTCTCCACATTTTTTTGTGCTCTGAGAATGTGCAAGCAATGCACTATTGTGCAAAGCTATCGGGCAGCCATAGTCTGTATTACCACGCCAAAGATTTTCAGAAAAAATTGGGCGGCAGCAGCTAATTGTGAAGATTCTGCAGATGCCTCATCGTGCAGTGGCAGTTGTATATGTGACCATAGTTTTGGTTATGAAAAACATTTTGCATTTTAACATTACTGATCTCATTACTGCTCTAAGAAGGGACACCGCTTTTTATTTTCACTTTAATATTTTTCTTTTAAATGTTAACATATATTATGAAGAAAACTTAAAATGGAAAAAGACTAAAAAAGAAACAAAAAAATCTTAATTTAAGAACCCAAACCCCAAACCTTAGTGTGTTACACACATGGAAACTACACTGGATTGCAAACACAACAAACTATACGATACTGAGGGCTAGAAAAGAAGCAAATCATGTTTGGACATAATCAGTCAGGCAGCTGCTTCTCTGCAGAAATCTACAGATATCTACAGGTATGGAAGGCATATCCTCTAGCAGGAGCCACAGCCTGTAGATACAGTAAAGAAAAGAATCAGAAAGACCAAAGCAACACAACAAAACTGGCAGAACACAATCATCTATGCGACCATCCATACAGCTGGAACCCAGATGTACAAAGTTGTTACATATCAGTTGTGGATTCAAAACCCAAAGTGGAAATATGACAACAGTAGTTACAATAAATAATTGTAAAAGGTGAAGTTAAAACGGAAACCTCTGATTGCCTTGAATTATGTTATTCACAGAACTTGTTCAACTTAAAACTAATTTGTTTCACACCCCTAAATGTTTGTGTATACATATTTCACTGTCAAAACTAATCAGTAAGTATCACATAGTAGATAAAAGTAGCTAAACTAGATAGTTCAGTTGCTTAATGAAAATGATTAACTCTAAGCAATAGGCAATTGCAAGTAATGATTTAACTTATTTAATTTAATGTCATAAAACAGGCTCAAAATTAAATGAAATAACAAAATCCCCTAAAACACAAAATGATTAAATTTGTTATTAAAGTAACACAGAAGCCCACATTATACCTAAATTCATGACTTTTTATACGAGTGACTAATCTATACATCGTCTTTTTGTGAATGGCACATTTAATTTGTAGATAACATACTCCATTGACTCTGTGCAGCCCTGTCAGAGGATAAAGAAATTCTGCTTTTCTACACCATTTGCCTTTCTGCATCTCCACGAATAAACCAATGAGCCCTAATAAGTTAAACCGATAAAGACGGAGAGGAAAAACAGTCTTTTGTAAGCTAAAAACCCCCTTTTGATCAAATCCATAATAACATGACCGATTAAAAATGACTAAGACAGTTATGTCTTAATTACAGGAAAGAGAAAAAAAGGATGAAGATAGTTGGTGTAAATGAAGGAGAATGAGAAGAAAATCTATCATAATTAAGCTTCTGCATAAAAAATGTAAGTTTGTGTCTTTTTATAGATGACTACTAATTGAACAGAGAGCACAGAGACGGTTTAGCTGCATATTAGCTTTTAATTACTCGACACAAACACAAAACTCACTTGTAAAAGTATGCTTTTGCTGGTGCATAAAGAAAAGCATAGATTCCAGTGTTAATTCAAAAATGCACACACATAATGGCACACTCTTTTTACGCTTCTTTCTCCAGACACTCTCAGTGTTTAGTGTGTGCCCATTTCTGAAAAGACCATTACTGTCTTTTGAAGGCTTGCATGCCCAGAATTCTTTTTTGCTCATTATTGAATTTACCTATTTTTATTTGCTAATTTTTTCCCGTTGAAACTGTTTTCTCATCGAAGATAAGCTGAGATATTTTTTGGCTTCAAAATCTAGGCTCTTCATGCTAGCTTAAAGTTTGTCAGCTTCTATCATTCACTCAGGGTAAGACAGTCAAAATGCACCTGCTGAAATGAACATCATCAGCAGGCACCTGCATTAATTGGACAAGATGGTACAGCAGCAGCTGCTGAAAAAGACAGTGATTGGTGGCAAAGGGATGTCATGATTTTAAGACTGAAAGGGCTGTCATGCTATTTATTTTTTTGTTTTGTTTTTTTTGTGGCAAAAGAAAGCAATGAATTTGCTCAAAACCACACATGCTGATCAAAAGTGAAAAGTTATTGTCAGTCAAGCAAAACCTGCACTTTGCACAAATTCTCCAATCATTAAGAAAAGACATGTCTTGCTGTAGAAACTTCAGTTAAAGTTGACCTGGTTCCTAAATGGTTTTACCAAGGGCATTCATCATTTACTTAATCTGCATACAAACTTCTATATTTTCTTATCTAGAGGACGACAGCCAGTGAACTGCAACCTGCCCAGTGGTACGTGATGCACACACACACAAACCCAATCTCCCTCATACTCGCTCTCTCCCACTCTTACTCCGTGGAGTTATTGTCAACCATCAGACGTCTCTCAGCCCGGATTAGAAGTCTGTTATGAGAGCCCAGAAGGCTGTAATGGCTGATGATACGATATGCAGCTGGGCTCTAACTCTTTAGGAGGCCAATTAACCTCTCTGTCCTTTGCTATTCATTTAGAGAAGACTTGACTGAGTGGCTAATGCAGCATACTAGTATACACATCTAACTAGAGTGTATGATAACACACTTTTACGGCATTCACAAAACAAATGTCAAGTTTAATTAAAGTTTAGAAAGATGGATTCATTCATCACAACCAAAATGACAAAATAAAGTATGAAAAAAAATTTTTTACAAGCTTTTATTTCTGCCGTGTACTTTCTTGAAACAAATAACTGCTTTACTCTCACTGATTTGTTAAAATGACGGACCCTTATAACTTCTAGAGTTTATCCAGAAGATTGTTATCAGAGCAGATGCAAATGCTAATGACCCCATCATTATTGGTCAGTTAACAATGGAGATATTGCTAAAGATAACAAAATGACACATGCTCTTTGAACTCTTAGACCAATTACATAATTAACACTTTACTAATACAAAATGTTGTATATTGGTGCAAAGCTGCTTTTATCCACATCAGAATCAGCTGGTTTAGGTGGATAGTGTAAATACTTCAGTACACTAAAGTGTTGCAACTCAGCACAAGGAGGCTTTTTCTCCATCTCAGAATTTGCTGGGGTTATGTTCATTACATAAACAGTTGAAGAATTAAGGCTGTCCAAAGAATGTCAACACTGTAGCTAAATCTCAGATGTTAAATAGTTAATGTCTTACAACTTGATGAAGGTCTTATTTGGTAAAACCGTCAAGGGTTGGAGAATTACCAGAGTTGGCTAATTTTCAGTGCTGGGGGTAACAGATTACAAAGTAACAAATTACTGTAATTAAATTACTTTTGTCAGTAACAGAGTAACGTATCAAATTACAGTTCAAATTTCAGTAATTATTTACAGTTGCTGGACTATAGAAACAGTTCATTACATCATTACTTAGGTTTTGTAGGCTCTGACCTTTTCCTTTGGTTAGATGAAATGAAAACGCAGATTAATTTAAAACAAAACAGTAATTAGTGCATTCGTGCATGCATTTGCGCACAGAGATGGGGATCAGTCAAAGTACAGACATGCCCTCATTGTTGCAGTAAAGGTGCTTTCCAAACTGGCTCAAAGATGAGATAGAAAGAGATGCTGCCCTGCAAGGAGTCCTGTCATCTCTGCGGAGTAGCAGGTGAGCGGCAGAGCAGAGATTCGCCCCGTGAACTGATGTGTCTGTTACGAATGAAACAACACCAAAGCTGCTCTTTGGTGTGAAAGACAAGAATCCACTCCTTCCTGGGACCCCGAGCTGGGTTTATTTTATATTAATTCACACTTTCTTTCTTTTTCTCTCTAAGCTGCACGCGATTGGTCAATATGAGTTTACGCTTGCGCTCCGCAGGGGTGCATTGACTCGCAGCCGTGCAGAACTGTGCACAAAAGGCAGATGTAGAAAGAGAGAGATAGACTAAAGTATTGGGTGCAAATCATTGTAATAGAATACATAAAGACAGCTAAAATGACCTTGGAGGCATTTAACAGTTCTTTGTATTATTGTAAAAAAGTAAAGTAAAGTAATGAGAAGTAACAATTAAAGTAATGTTTTCAAATAGGTAATCAGTAAAGTAATTTAATTACAATTTTGTTGCTGTAAAGTGTTACTGGAGTTGAAAAGAACAGGGATATCAAGTGTATTTCTCAGAGACACCTGACACATTAAAAACAAGTTCAGTGACTCTGAGATCAGAAATCCACTAGAAAATAAGAGCTGGATGAATAGAATCCTTCTGCAAGACTCGTTCGACACCTGTGGAGATTTAATATTGGCAGCGGAGATATTATAAAAATATGCATTGCTCTCTGACTGATGTTCCAATGGCACACAACCATAATTATTTTGGTTCATAGTTTGCAAGGTAGGACCTCTATCTCAGTACTGTTGTTGTAATCAAGCATAGTGTGGTCAAAATGTTGTCCTTCTCTTGTGTTTATAATCATGGTAAAGTGGAGTTGTGTCTAAGGTGCTAATGTGTCCTTTCAGATTAGTGTGAGGTATGATTTATTGAATCGTGGATTCCTCCATAAATATTCAGTTTTTTTGGGGCAACTGGACTCTGTACCCCCTCAGAACTGAAGAAGGTACTCTCAGCTTAGCAGGGAATCACCATTTTAAAGTTGAATTACCCTAAAGAACCAAAACCTTACTAAAAATGAATTGGATATCTATGAATATCCACAGATCATTCTTCCGGTTTGTGGGTTAAACATTGCTCCATTGTGCTCCAGGTTGTATCTGATGCCCAGTTCAACTGGCTACTCCATTTTCATACATCTGGGTCAGCAGGATGCACATGTTGCCTATAAAGGTTCCCAGGTTTTCTATTATTCAGATCACTTAGTCGCTTTTTGCGTTCCATGTAGGTGTTAATGTTTTGCTTTTCATTGCTTTGTTTGGGCCTTGAAGAAGGTTAAAACATACTCTAGAATAGTGAAAGTTTTTTACCATTTAAAAGTGCTGAATTCATTTGAACATGTGAGATTGCTGCAGAGAAATGATGAAAATCTTCTCTGATACAGCTGCTATACTATTTAAAAAGATGACACTAATGGTTAAAAAAAAATGGAATTCTACTGTTCAATTATTACCCATGTTCTAAAGTAGAACAGGGTTGTAATCCTCGTGTAGGCGTTTGAAAGCTTTCCAAGTCTATGAAAGGCGACAAAATAAAATACAGGCCATGAACTATTGCCTCGGGAAGGTTATCTGAGGTGCTATTTTAAAACTCTTTAATATATGTTTAGGGTTTGCAAGGTTCCTTGTTTTTAGGTAACACCAAGATGAAGCTTGAAAAAAAAACAACAACAAACCAAAGAAATTTTGTCCACAGGAGTTTCTAGTGTTAAAATGACCTTATTTTCACCACGAGAACCTGCAACACAGTTAGTTGACCTTCTTAACCCTCAGGATTCTATTTTTTCCCTTTCTTTTCTGACATTAGTGTATTTTTTTGCATAACAAAAGTACAATGTAAGTTGAAATCATCACCAAGGTTTTGCAGAAAGAAACCTTGGAGATATTACAATTTAGACTTCCAAGGCCATAGCACTGAAGTGATTTATTAAAAAAATGAGAAGAAGAGTGTAAAAAGAAGGGAAAAAAGTGGGATTTTTTTTCTAATGCAAAAATAATAAGCTTTGGCATGCAGGATACAGTTAGAAATGAGAGTCTCTACAAGAGCGGCAACTACACTTGGGAGTTCTGAATAGCACTGTGACCCTCTCTCCCCTCTCCAGTGTTTGAAGGCCGAATTCATGGTTCCAAACACTTCTCTTCCTCTACTAAATCATCACAGCGGGTGTGCCGTGTTTTCAATTTAAAAATGCACGCTCTCTTCCCACACAAACATCATTAGACACAAAAAGTGTTTGGACTCACAGATCACACAGATTCGCAGATGCACACAAACCAAACCTGTGACTGGTGCTTAGAAAAATCTGGTTCAATTATTCCCTTAGATTTTCGAAAGACGTCATGAAAAAAACAAAGAATCTGGAGTCCTGACAAATCTGTATCTATACATTTATACATACAGATTTGTCAGGACTCCAGATTCTCTGTTTTCTGCTTTGAGACTTCCCTGATCATATTTTTTGCCACTGATGAACACAAGGATGACCAGGCTTCTAGTTGGGTTTGACCAGCACATGCCCACGTAAGCACTCATGTTTAAATATGCCCCTGCACTCAACACATTCAATGACACACAGTGAGGCAAACGGTGGCAGGTGAAGCTGGTTAAGTACACTGGTTGCAAAAAAAAGACCAAAAAATTAAGTCTTTGTCATGCTAAATAATCAGTTGAATATTAACACAAAACGAAAGAACTTTGATGCCTTTTTAGCTGCCTCTTAGCTTTGCAGTTCCAGACATTTTTCTCTTTTTGTCAAGTACGTTTCCCGTGTCAGCCTGAAAATGTCTGCTGAGCTGGGCTGTCAGTCAGTGTTTGCAGCTCATTTCTGTGAGCAGGATGGCACAGAGGAAATGCTCACATCATGGAGATGTCACTTTTTCAGACTTTGCAAGTGTTCCCCTGGGGTGTCTGTAGAAAAAGCAGAGCACTTGTCTGTCACTCAAAAGGCTGGTGGTTCGATTCTTATCTTGCACAGTTTACAAAGTGTCTTTGGGCAAGAAAGTGGACCTCTCAATACATTGTTTATTTGATGTGTAAATGATTGCATGATGTCAGTGAGACCTGTTGCACCTTATTTATAGAGCACCTTTCATCAACCTGTGTATAACACGAGGTGCATGACGAAAGTAGTATATAAGCATAAGGTAAGACAAAAGGAAGTCATTCATTCATTGTCTTTACCCTTTCGGGGTCATGGGACTGCTGGACTCTAACCTGGCCACTCATGGTCAAAGGCAGGGGACACCCAGGTTGCCAGTCTGTTGCAGAGGCCACAATCACACACACATAAACACTTGCATCCACACCTAGGGACAATTTTGAGTCACCAATTAATCTATGAAGAATTTTTTTGGATGGTGCAAGGAAGCCGGAGTCCCAGGAGAAAGCCCACGTATGCACAGGGAGAACATGTAAACTCCACACAGAGAGGGCCCCCATTGGTGACACTCAGGTCCCACAACTGAGACTTGAACCAGGGGCCTTTTTGCTGTGAGGCATGAGTGCTAACCACTGTGCCACCGTGCAGATCGTACAAATAAGAAGTCAAAAAGAAAGAAAAAAAAAAACAATAGAATAAAATAGACAACAATCAAAGGGTTAACATGTAGAAGATGGTAAGAAATGCTGGCTAATAGTTACTATTTTAGAAGGCACCGTATTAAAACGTGAGAAATTGAAATTGGAAATAAATGTACAGTGGGTTCCAAAAGCAGTCACACCCCTTGAACTTCTCCACATTTTCTCACATTATGACCACAAACATAAAAATATTTTATTGGAATTTTATGTAAAAGGCCCACACAAAACGGCACACAGTTGTGAAGTGGAAAGAACATCATACAAGAGTTCAGTTTTGTTTTTACAAATAATAAACTGAAAAGTGCAGTGTGGAAAAGTATTCAGCCCCCTTTTCTCTGAGTCAATACTAACCCTAACCCCCTTTTGTTGCAATTCCAGCTGCAAGTCTTATGGGGTTTGTCTCTACCAGCTTTGCACATCTACAGACTGAAATCTTTGTCTATTCTTCCTTGCAAAACAATTCAAACTGAGTCAGATGAGATGGAGAGTGTTTGTGAACAGCAGTTTTCAGATCTTGCTATAGATTCTGGGTTGGATTTAGGTCTGGACTTTGACTGGATCAATCCAACACATGAATCCGTTTCATTTTTAACATTCCATTGTAGCTTTGGCTTTATGTTTAGGGTGGTTGTCCTGTTGGAAGGTGAATCTCCGCCTCAGTCTCAAGTGTTGTTTAGACTTCAACAGGTTTTCCTCCAATATTGCTCTGGATTTGGCTCCATCCATCTTCCCATCAACTCTAACCAGATTCCCTGTCCCTGCAGAAGAGAAGCAGCCCCAGAGCATGATGCTGCCACCACCATGTTTGACAGTGGGTATGGTGTGTTCAGAGTGATATGTTAGATTTCCTCTACACATAGCACTTTGCATTTGGGCCAAAAAGTTCCATTTTGTCTCATCTGACCAGAGCTCCTTCTTCCACTCGTTTGCTGGGTCACTCACATGGCTTATGGCAAAGTGCAAACAGGACTTCTTGTGGTTTTCTTTTAACAATGGTTTTCTTCTTGTCACTCTTCCATAAAGTCCTGATGTGTTCAGTTCACGACTGATGGTTGTTCTATGGACAGATTCCTCCACCTGAGCTGTAGATCTCTGCAGTTCATCCAGAGTCATCATGGACTCCTGGCTGAATCTCTGATCAGTGTCTCCTTGTTCAGCCTGTTAGTTTAGGTGGACGACCATGTCTAGGTAGGTTTGCAGTTGTGTCATACTCTTTCGATTTGTGGATGATGGACTGAACAGCAGTTCATGGGATGTTCAAAGTTTGGGAAATCTTTTTCTAGCCTAATCCTGCTTTCAATTTCTCCACAACTTTCACCCTGACCTGTCAGGTGTGTTCCTTACACTTCATGATGCTGTTTCTCCCCAATATTCTCTTGACGAACCACAGAGACTGTCACAAAACAGCTGGATTTACATACTGACATTAAATGACACACAGGTGGACTCTATAAAGTCATGAAGTTAAAATGTGATCAGTCACCAATCATGAAGAAACTTCTAAAGACAATCAGATGGACTCAGAGAAAAGGGAACTGAATACTTTTGCACACTGCACTTTTCAGTTTTTTATTTGTATACAAAAATAACTCTTGTAATATGTTCTTTCCACTTCACAATTGTGTGCTACTTTGTGTTGGTCTTTTACATAAAATTCCAAAAAAATAGATGTATGTTTGTGGTCATAATTTGAGAAAATGTGTAGAAGTTAAGGGGTATGAATACTTTTGTAAGTCACTGTAATACAAATCTATTGTTAAAGCCATAAACAGTTACAAGTCAGTTCAGTTCTGTTCAGTTTATTTGCCACTTTTCAAGTTGAAAAAAGAAAGTGCAGTGCCTCATACACAGACAGCAAGCAACACCAAGAAATAGATTAAAAATGTAAATAAATAAATTAGAGGCATTGATACAAATAACTATCTAAACGCTAAAAACAGTAGCTATATCATTTGGCTACTCAGGAAACCGCAGCAGTTAAAATGCAGCACTAAATGCAACCCAAAATGGTACATTCCTTGTCTTCCTTTGCTTCATTCAGGGACCTTACAGCTTGGTGGAAGAAGCGTCGACCATGACGAAAAGTCATACACTTAATAGAGTGGTATCTTATTTTTGATAGGACATCAAAAACCTCAGTGACTTGATGACCAGAGAGATTATTAGTGATCTGTATTGTTGTTACTTCAATTGTTTCAAACTTGCTATTTCAATTCTCAGTTTCAGTGCAGTACAGACTAGGGCAGTAAATTGGCAAGTCACAATACATATCATATTACAATATACAGACCCTTTCCAAAAAATTAAAACAGAATGGAAAAGTGTATTCATTTCCATAAATCCATTCAGACTCAGGGCCCACTTTTTAATTGATTTTAAGTATTTATTCGGATTTTTTCTATTTCTTTTTTTTTTATTTCCATAAATTGGGGTTCCAGGTCATGAAACACAGAACTGGGATTTAACAAAGTATAATACTCTGGAGAAATATGCCCAAATTTTGCAGTACATGAATGTTATACTGGATTTCAAAAACGTATCATACTAAACTCAATGCAGCTGCACAGGTTCCACGGATGTCATTAAAATGGTTCAGTTTGGCTCAACTGTCTAAGTTTGGTTCAGTGTGGGAAGTCTTCAGACTTGAAAACCAGCCACTAGAATATTGTTAACCACTTCTATAGTCTGGGTAAGCCACAAAAGTTCATAGCCAATGAGACTGGTTGTTCACAGAGTCCTGTGTCCAAGGAGATCAACTGAAAATCTAATGAAAGGGGAAAATGTGTCAGGAGAAGATGTGCCAGCGAAAGAGACGACAGTGAACTTCAGCAAATTATCAAAAGGAGAAGATTCACGAATCTGCAGACATCCAAAAAAAGTCAAATGAGTTGGAGGAACAGCTTCAAAAACCACCACATTCAGACACATTCTGGAGATGAGCTACAACTGTGGGGTTTCTCAGGTCAAAATACTTCTGAGCCTGGACCAAATGGAGGAAACGTCTCTTCTGGGCCAAGGACAGGAAGGACTGGGCTGCTGGCCAATGGCCCAAGGTCCCAAAGGTTTTCTGATGAAAGCAAAGGCTGAATCTAAATTCTTACCTTTCCCCTACTGTTTCTCCCTACCCCTCCAGTTGAAGGGGCATTTCAAGTGATAGGGGAGTCCAAAATTGTTTTTTAAGCGTCGAGTGAAGGGACCTTAAGTTCTGTCTCTCTTTGCCACAAGGGTATTCTGCGTCGCACTGTGCCGCGTAGGAGAAACTCATTTCTTTTGGGAATCAATGTCCAAGGGTTTGGAGGAATATTGGAGAGGAGCAGAACCCAAGCTACTTGAGGTCCAGTGTGAAATCTCCACAGTCAGTCATAATTTGGGCTGCAATGTCCTGCGCTGATGTTTGTAAATTCTGCTTTCTCAAATACAAAATTACTGCAACAGTCTGGCAGAATGTCATTGAGGAGTTCATGATTCCTTCTGCTGAGGATCTGGATTGTCCTGCTGGAGATTTCATTTTCCAGCAGGACTTGGCCCCTGCTCACACTATTGAAGGACTGAAAATGGACATATCTGTTTAAAAACACTATTTTATTTGATTTGATGAGAACAGAATATCTGTCTTTATGATGCTTTTTTGTTTATATGGGAATCCTGAAGATTTTTTATAAATAGAAACATCTTGAGTTCAAAGATGCCATTATTGTTTTGTTTTTATAAATAGACCTCAATGAGCAAATATGTTGATGTTGTAGTATGAGCAGTACTTTATGTGTGCTTAAAAAATGGGCTTTGAAGCTTTAAAAAAACAATTGTAGGCTTTTATTTTATTTTAATTTTCATTTTACTGATCTGAAAAATGATTCGAACCATGACTCTAAAACCGTGACACGATCTTGTGATCTGTTACACCCCTACTTGAAAGGGATACAGCAGGTTAAGAAAATTAATGGAAGTTCAGGATCATATTGGAAGTACCCGCTGTCACTGAAAACGCCACGTGCCCAAAGTTGAGTTCTTGATTGGTCTAGGCAGACATGAGTTTAGATTTTTTTCACTCTGGCTCGCTGCGCCCCCCGCTCAATTCGCATCACTCAAATCGCGCCGTTTCTAGACCTTCTATTTCATGATGATTGCTGGCAATGTGTGTGAAGGTTTGTCGTATTCCTGCTGTACTTATTACGGGATTAACAGGTTGGCCAGATTTTGGCAGCAGGGGCACCGTGTGTGTGAATGGGACTGTGACTGTAAAGCGCTTTGGGCCCTCAAGGAAGGTGGAAAAGCGCTACATAAGTATACACCATTTACAGTCAGCTCTTAGTAGTAATGAGAGTAACTGCAGGACAGCACTTTAGCTATTGTGTAAACTGACAGAGCAAGGCAGTGGATGCTGAGGCCAGAAGTGGCTCTCTTTCTTCTCAAGGGTATGCAAAACATTTTTGGCACAAAGCTGAAGGAGAAGAGGACATTCGTAAGTTAGGATGAAGCACAATTCTTCTGGCAATCATCTGGACAACTGTAGGTTTAATGGTTACAGGAGAAAGGCACATGTCTGTCAACAAGGTACACAACATTTAGTTTGGTGATGTTGATGTTGGTGTTGGTGACGGTGGTGGTGGGAGTAATCAGAGTTAGGTTTGGCTTATTTTGGGTCCTCCAACTTATCAACAGCTTGGGGTCGATTCCTGGCTTTAGACAGTTTTAGGGTTCCCCATCATGTCCGAAAATCAGTGCACACCACAGTACAAAAAAGGTCCAGCAATCATGAATGAGCCAGTTGGGTAGAACTTGAATCACCTGCAAGGTTCTATTTTATTTTAAGCATGATTTAAGTATGATTTTAAGCAAATACCAAACTGACAGTCATGCTTCTGCAAAAGCGGTCAGATGTTCACATAAACAGACTCTTAAGTCTATGGACGATTTCCCAGAAGATTAAAAGCCGTTATAACCAGAAAGGCTGAGTTTATATCATTTATATTCCTGAATGAATGAATGAATAAATAAATGAATGAATGAAAGAATGAATTAATGATTGATTTAATCAAGTTCATATATGTGTACAGACAAGTGATCAAATACAAAAATACGATTTAGTGTTTTCTAAAAAGAATAGAAGGAAAAACATACAAAACAGCAAAAACAGTTTTTGTTCAGTTTACTGCAGAGGAAGCATCATGCCTGTCCGTGTTATCCTTTCCCAGAGTGTAGCACCTATTCTTTGTGTTGCTCGTTTTCCTGATTCAGCTCATTAGATCTTTACTGAGCTCTCTAGAAACCTGATTAAGTCAGTTATTTCAATCAGTAGCAGCCTGAGGACCAGGATTAGGATTGCAGCACTAATCAAACAACTTGGAAACAATGGTCTCATATGAGTTGCTAATTGTTGATTTGTGATCCTGTTGCTCTGGTCAAGACATTTTTGACAGAACCCCCAAAACTCTGTCAAAGGGGGTACTACCCTCACCTTACAGAGACAATTCTTCAATCACTGTCTTCTTTGCACATTTCTCTATAATTTAAAAATGTTATCCAGTTTTTTTTTTTTACTAGTTCAGACTTTGAGATCCAATGTTTTGTTTTTAAAAGGAGACCAAATCATATTGTTTGACACAATGCAACTGCCAACCTTAAAACACAACAAACCCAAAGTGATACTGAATGATAAGCAATTATAATGCAATAAAATGTTGGTTTTCTTCAAAATAAGAACAGCATTTCGTTATTTTTTTGCTTTCTGCAATAATACACATGTCAAGTCTTAGATTGATCTGAAGAGTTCCCATGACACAAGGCATTTAAAGTAAACCTTTGGTTAGTATACAATTCAACACAACAAAGACCAATGTGCGATCCTCTCTCTTCTTTGATCTGTGTAACATTTTCTCTGATGGGGGATTGAGTGTTCATGCACCTGTGAGCTTCAGCGTTTGCATGAAATGTAAGTAAAATGCGTGCAGATAACATTATCACCGCCTCAAGCTGTCTTCAATAGTGTGATGGTAAACAGACTGCTGATGAATTGGTGTGTTTATCTCTCTCCTAATGACACTGGACAATTGCACTGGAAAATCGTTAATGCAAAACAAGGTTAAGAAGTGGCAGACTGGGTTTAGGCAGATACAGAAAGAGTGGATACAATGTATACATGACCTAATTTAGAAAAACTGTTTTTATTAAAGTGCAAGCCCTAGCTCCTTTGGCATTACTGCTCCAGGTCAAACGATTCATTCTGGTTATGCATACAGTTGCTAAAAATGTGCTCAGTGGAAGAGGCACTAAAAAACTGGGGTGGGGGAGTGTTGAAAAAGAATTTTGCATGAGCGCTGTGATAAGGAAATGAGAGGAGATAGAGCCAAAAAGCAGAGTTAAATAAGGAAAGATGCAGCCAGCTGGAAAACTTCTGAAGAGTGGTTGAAAGAATGAGGCAGAGAATAATAGGAAGGTGTTAGCAGCAAGGAAAAAAGCAGAGTGGCAAAGGAAAGAGGTGTTTTGGTTATTTCTGTCTCACCCTTTAATGTGATTTTTCACCTTAACTGCTGAGACCGGGCCAGATGATCACCTATTTAAGATGATGGGAATTCACATGGAATGTGATTCCCACTAGATCTGGCTTTCTCTTCATTCATTTGATTCTGCCTTTGATAGAGAAAAAGAAAGGGATACATTTTCCCTTTAGTATGGGAGTTAGCTGGATGATTAGAGTAAAGCTCTGTAGAGAACAGAGAAACAGGAGGTTACTGAGACATATGTGTAAAAGTAATATAGGACTTTCCCCTATGATTCATTTATCAGCTCCACTCGGTGCTACAGTATGTAATATTGCTCTCTTGGAAGTGTTTATGGGAAAGAGAGGCTTAGTGAAACAGAAAGAGAGGGTGTGTGCCACAACATCACTGCACAGAATGTATGACAGTGTGTGACAGGACTGCACATTTCCATACAAACTGCTTTATCAATCTAAGCATCCAAACGGCAAGTGCCTTTGAATGTGCTTGTCACAGGTCACAAAAACACATTCACTAAATGCATTTGACATAGCTGTTTATCTTCAATACCAGCCAACTGCTTTTTGTCTCCACATATTCTTCAAAAACACACGCATTCATATGAATGTAGGCCCCTTACCTTCTGTGATAATTCCCCACGTTTGTTATTCAGCAATAAAGTTCTCCTTGTGTATCCTTAGGGCTTCTGCCAGCAGGTAATTGTATGACTTGACATGAAAAATCACATCTGTATATTAAATGATGGAATTGCTTGGCTGCTGTGCAGTTGGCACTCTCAGGTAGATTTAAGGTATAGGGCATGTAAATTATACATGTTAAACAGGGTTAGAGGAGATTCATAAATTCTGAAAAGGAAGCTTCATGATGTCATAGATCTGCATGATTTTAAAAAGAACAGAAGCTTTTAAGATAGATTTTACTGAAACTGAGGGGATTAGAGGCATTTCAGAGTGTGAAAAGGTAAAAATAAAACTGAGACCCTTAAGTGAAGTGAGGCTTGACTTCAGAGGTTGAGCCAGTCCTGCATCACATCTCCCCACCTCATCTGAGCCGCCAGCCAAGCTACACGCAGCACTGGGGGATCAATTAAACCTCTCCTCTCTCCTCTTTACACCTCCTCAAATTAGTGGGGTAGGATTTGAAGGGATGTGCTGTTACCTCCCCAACTTCTATCAGCACCCCTTCAACCCACCCAATTAAGGCTATCTTCAAACGAATGAGTTAACACCTGTAGAGGGGGTAAAGATGTAGCTTCTTTCCTGATCTGTGATGCTGCTTTCCATATGGCTTAGCATTTTCAAGGAGGACTGGTGCTTGGATGAGCTCTCAGATTAGCCGTCAATTTATTGTTGCAGGAAAGTTGCAGGAAATGTTTTGCGTATTGAGGGTTTATTTACAGAGGGGTTGGGAAAGTCATAATGATGAAGACTGCCTTTTATTCAGTCAAATAAAGTCGCCTTTTCCACTGCTCAAAGTATTATCATACCCTCTTCTACCATAGGGAACACATAGTAGACTTTTCTGTTTCTTTTTCAAAAATAAATATTTTGAAAACTAAAGTTGTTTTTAAAATTCCTGGAGAGACTTGGGCCCAATGCTGTGGGGGGGGACTGTTGATTCACCCATCGAGGGTCAGTTTGGAAGCTGTCCCCGACCTACCCTCCTTCCTCATACGACCACTTATTAGGGTGAAAGGGGGGATTTGGCTTGCGATGCTCCTCGGGGATGGAGCCACTTCGCCGTGGTCCCCCCTCCCATGGTTTCTACATAGTTTTGCTCCCCTCTCTCGGTTTTAAGTGCACCTTAGACATGTAGGACCCTTGGAGGATGGTGCTTGGACATCACTGCCAGCAAGCAGGAGATGTCCTCTCAGGGCCCTACCCTCCAATTTTAACTGCGCTGTAGACATTTAGGGGCCCTTGGTGAGAGAGTGATTGGACATCACTGTAAGCAATCAGGAGCTGTCCTCTCAGTGCCCTGCTCGCCAATTTGAATTGCACCCTTTATTACACACACTCTTTAAACCACAATAAACACACCCCAACACACAAATACATTATACAAGGAAGGTGGGACTACTGATCTTCTGTCCCCTACCCCATCTCTGGTGAAGGGAAAAATTCCCTCAGCAGCGGTGGCTCTGTCTTTTGGGTGTGGGCCTCCAGGGCCCGACCGCCTCCTCCCCACGCAGGGAGAGGAATCCGTTAGTTCTCTGGCAAGACCATGAGTGGGGGATAACATTCCATCTGAGCCTGGAGAGTGTCCGTGTTTTTATGGTGCTGGTTCTGGTCCTTGCCCTTGGGTGCCGGGCCTCTTCTGAATTCAAACGTTAAGAGATCCTGGTCAGGATATGTTCTCAACACCTTTCAAGGACGCCAACTTCCCTAGGTTGAGGTGGCTGACCCCTGCCATGCTCTCTCCTGGATGTCCTGCGGTTGCCTGGAGCTTGGGGGTGGGTCTCCTTTGGGGTGCCCTAGCTTGTACCCGAGGCTGGGGTAGGGGGATGCTCAGAACCCCTGGGTGGGTGGCTTGTCTGGGGGGTTGGGGCGCTCAGGGGTAGGGCCCCACGCTGGGCCCCCTGGCATGGTTGGAGGGCTGCTCTTTTGGCTGGGCAAGGGCTTGCACTCTGTGCTTCCATACCTCACTGCTCTCTGGTTTTGGGGGTCCGTTTGGCTGTCCTGCTGACCCTGGTCTGGGTGCTTGGCCGGACTGCCAGATGGACTGATCTCCTCTGTTGGCCTCACAGTAGAGGTGGGGGTGGGGTTGGGGCTTGTCGCAGCTGCTGCTTTGGCAAGGGTCTTGGTGTGGTGGCTGGGAACTCCCCCTTCTTTCATTTTTTTTTTTTTTACATTCCATCATCCACCTCAGCTTAAAAGAAACATTCACCTGATCACAGGTGTGGACTTACCTTTGCGTGACAGTTGGTTTGTATGCATAAGTGTGCGTGTGAACTGGATGTGACAAGTTTGTGAAGACTCTTGGAGCCAGCAGGTATGTTTTTAACAACTGAGTGTGGCCCCGCCCATTTAGGACTAACATTCACACTTGACTATAATGATTATAAACTTGCATCATGTTGCCTGTTGTTTAAATGATTCTACCCTCCCTCCCCTGTAGTCATCCTCTAAGTTCTGTAACAACCCTCTTCCCCTGTCTTTTGTGCCCCCCTGACATCTCTCTTCTTCTTTACCCTTTTTTTTCTTTTCTTCCATTCGGTCCAACAAAAAAAGAAGTATACAAACAAATAATTTTAATAAAGTTCAGTTTAAACTACAAAAAGGGTTGATACGAATGTGTATCCACTGAGTAATAACCCCTGATTGTAACAGTGAAATCTGTCTAAAACAAGAGGCTCTCCCCTCATATCTGTTTTCTCAGCTGCTGGACAGGACAAGTAAAAAAAAAAAAAAGTGTCTCTGAATGTTGTTTGTCCAAGGTGTTTTTTTTTGCCTCAAATAGAAAAAAACTTCCTGTAATTTGTGTTTACTTAAAGAATGTATCTAGCTCTAGATGAACTGTGCTATATTATTTGTTTTTTATTGATGTAAAGAATTGAATCAAATGATCTTGCATTCTGCTTTGTGTTGTTTTTGAGTGCCCAACTGGGAAAGAGGAAGGGGAAAAATAAAATTTTATAATAATATTTTGGATCTGAAAAGAGGTGAATTTTCCACTAATAACTGAAATGGTTTCCAGGGGGATGCCTTTAAACAATCAAATTAGATTTACAAGCATTTAAGGCTCTTGCTGTGCTTTTTTCTTTTGTTTAATCTGAATGCTTCTGAGCAGTGCTATGAAGAAAACCCCACTGCCTGAAATTCACTTTGTTAAATGGGGGGTGACTTCCCCCCTTGCTTGATTCTCATTGGTGGTAGTGGGGGGGTGTTATACACTTTTTTGGGGGGTGGGGTATTACTGTGAACTTGGCTACTGATCTTACGTTGCCCAACTCATTCCACAAAATAACACATATTTAGAATTGAAAATTAGGGCAATTTTTATGCATTTTCCAGGCATTGCAGGTATTATTTCGGTTGATTTGAAAACAGAAGCAGGAGGGGGATTTAGTACTGAACATGTTCTCTATCATTGTTGACGACTATAATTTCCTCCAACCTGTTTTCCTTTGACTACTTATGAGACAACTTCCCAAAATTTTGCGGAGAAACCCTGATTGTAAAATAAACTTACTTGTAACATTCATACATGGTACTTTAAATAAAACAAGCACTCACTCCACAAATGGAAAAAAAAAAAAAAACTTCCTTTTAAATTTGTCAAGTTGCTAAGTTGGCCACCACAAACATCCATCCCAGAGTTGGTTTAAACATTTAATTTTGACATTATAGCACAGATTTAATACTAAAATTCACCGCAGCAGAAGGTGCAGCAAAGCAAAGGTGTTGCATGGAATTTCTGCACTTTCATTAAGAGCACGCTATTGCTGCATTCAGGTGTGCTTGGAATTTCTGGCATTTGCTCACACTGATGTCAGCCAACAAAAAACACACATCTACTTTTTGCACCGTTTTATTGTTACTCTTTGAAAAACTAAGACTCACAACTACAACACATTGTGTAAGAACATAAACAATTTAAGGGAAAACGATGCACGTTTTTCAATGTATTCATGTTCTTTTTCTATGCATGACATTAAAAAAACTTTAAAGTAATCATCTTATTGTTCATCACTTGTTTTCATCTTTAAGGAAGCATGTTGCATTCAATAAAAAGGGTGGTCTTTTTTTAGCTGGATGCAATATGCATAGATAAAAAAAATATAGAAAAAATCATTAAAAAAAATCTTAAAAAAGAAGAATGTAAGCAACAAAGTTGACCTCCCCCACAATGTGAGCACCCAGCGGGTCACCCACAAACTTTACTGTTTTGTGTTCAATATTGTCGTCGGGATTGACTCACAAACAAAAGAAAAACCAGTTCATACGGATCAATATTTAATACTTCCCCAACGTTTTGTTGTGTAATGTTTGTAGATCAAGTCGATGCTTTAAAGAGAAGTATGTGTTCATAAAAAGTTAATCATAAGTGTCTTTTGTTAAAACAGTATTACATTTCAGTAATGTTATAAACATGAAATAAGACTACACTTTCAATTATTATAAGTGTTTTGTTTTTGCATGAGAGTAATACTTTTTTGAAACTTTATAAATAAAACGAATAACTGTTTTACTTTAAAATACAAAAATATTTTTTCCTGAGAAATGCTTGGCTAGTAGAGTCCAGATCTGGTTGCTAGACTCAGGACGCTACAGGCCATAACAGCTAATAACCAACATAGGTAACTTAGAGTCCTGCTTGATTTTTGAAATAAAAAATCTCCACATATGTTTAACCTTTGATACTTGATTTTTATATTTTTTGTTTTTACAATGTGCACTTAATTTTAATACTTGAATTATATTAACACTTTTTCTAATTAAAAACTATCTGAACTTATTTTTACATTTTGATACTTGATCTGCATAGGCTATGATGAAATTTGAAATTGCTATGTCTAGTACCATGATCATCATATACTTCATCTTTTTGTATGACTTATTGATACTTAAGAATTCTTAATGACCTGAATCTGTGTTGGAAAGGCATAAAAATCTGATTAGAAGTTATGAACCGGATAATGATAACTTATTTAAAGAACATGGTTAGGAAGATGGGTGTAAATGTTTGTTGCCTTCCGCTTCCTTTCAAGCAATCGTTTATGCACTATTTCTTGCTTCGATTGCTTGAAATAAACCATTTCCAATCCAATCCACCTCCAACATCGGACTGCCCACAAAAAACCTGAAGGCACGCTATGGCTAGGTGGTCCTGCTCGTACGTTAAATGACTGTGTGTTTATGGTTGCCAGTAAGTACTTGAAATGACATACTGGCAAAATAAGCTTTTCTCACACTTTTTTATTTGTTTTAGTCCCAATGTAAGACACACTGCACACAGAGAGACCATTATTTGTAAAGCAGTAAATGATTTGTGTCTATTGTCCTACTGCCTCCATATTCTGACAATCTGTGAATTGAAACAAACCCTGTATTTAAAACCAGTGTTGGGGTAACATATTTCAAAGCAACATATTACTGGGATTTTATCATAATTTATAAGTCACAAGTTAGTCCATAACCCAAGCTTCTGACCTCCAGAGGGAGTTCTCGCCAAAGAAGTTTCTTCACTACAGCTCCCATCAGCCACCAGCTCCTTCCTGCAAAGCTATTCATCATCATTATGATCGGACACTTAAACCCCATCCAGTCCACCCACCTGTGCAAAGTCTTGTTTGCTACCTACTGAGCAGTTCACGTTAAGTCTCCTCCATGTTTTGACCTTTGCCTGTCTCCTCATTATCCTATCTTGCCATTGTAATTTTGACCTATACCTGGACTTTGATTACGATTATGTCCTTCTCCTGCTCTACATCATTTAACTGTTTGCACATGGATCCACACGTCTCTGCCTCTTCGTTACAGAATACTTTGCCTAACTTGGATCCAGCAATGAGAGCATTCACCCCATCGAATCCTGCAGGGTTAGAAGACAGCTTCATCATCTGACAGATGCCACCAAATCCATCATGGTATTAATAGCAGCTAACCCTCTGGTTAATCCAACATCTACGATGTTGTTCCACTCCGTGTCGCCCTCCACCCTGTCTGTTGGATTCTGCCACCGCAATCAGTTCAACGTCCAATCCATGTCTCTCTTTGCCGGATGAGTTAACGGGGGAAACCTGAACAATGCAATGGGTTCCTTATGCAGTGACAGCTGTTTCACCACCAGCAAGCTCATCTGTACCCCACAGAGGAAGCCAAGGTGTTCTTTTTGTGTTCCCTGCTCACCGGTGAGGTCTTGGAGTGGTTAGCCACGGTCTGGTCCGAAGGTGCAATACTCTTTCACTCCTACACTGAGAATTGGTTCACCCAGTCTCCCATACTGCAACACCCAGACCCGACCGCCCAGTTCATCGTGGAGGTGGACCCCTTCCAACACAGGGGTTAGGGCTGTGCTGTCCCAGCACCATGGTGAACAACCCCAAATGTTTCCCTGAGCTTATTTCTCCAGAAAACTCACTGACCCGTAGCGGATCTATGACGTGGAAGATTGTGAACTGCTCATTATGAAGGAAGCATTCACAAAGCATTCACAGAATGGAGGGATTGGCTGGAGGGGAACTTAATTGTTCTTAGTCCTGACTAACCACAACCTTAAGTAAAAGGCTAAACCCTCGTCAGGCCTGTTGGTTTTTTTTCAAGATTCCATTTTCACATCTCCTACTAGCTGGGCTCAAAGAACAGAAACGCGGATGCTTTTTCCCGCCTGCACAAAACTGACAGGGATGGACCTCGTGATCCAGAAACCATTGTGCTCGCCTCCTTAGTCCTGGCTGCTGTCCAATGGGACTTAATAACTGAACTGGCAGTTGCTGCATAGCCATCCCTGCCATCCTGTCCTGCCGACCAAGCCTATGTTCCTCTGGCTCATCTGCAACAGGTTTTATACCTGGTGCACGACACGCCATTGGCAGGACATCCAGGTATGGCAGACACACAGGCTTTAACGCAGAATTATTTCTGTTGGTCCACCCTGCAGGCGGATGTGGCCCAGTTTGTTACAGTGTATGTCTTGTTAAAAGACCAAATCCCCTCTTCAACCCCCAGCCGGTCTCTTGCAACCATTGCCGGTACCTTGGCAACCCCAATGGACTTACTTAATGGTATGGTCTTACTTAATAACACCATCCTGTTCGTTATCAACCGCTTCTCAAAAGTCTGTTGTCTTCTCCCTCAACCTAAACTGCCCACAGCTCTGGAGACCTCAGAGCAACTCCTCACACACGTCTTCCGCCATTTAGGCCTTCCAGATAATATCATCTCTGGCTGGGGTCCGCAGTTCACATCTCGAGTGTGGTGGAAAATGTGCAAGGGATTTGGCATTAACGTCAGTCTGACCTCCAGCTACCATCCTCAATCCAGTAATCAGGTGGATTGTCTTAACCAAGGGATTACCCGGTTCCTCCAGACATTTTTCAGTCAACATCAAGAGGATTGGAACCGGTTCCTGGTCTGGGTTAGCTATGCCCAGAATTCTTTAAAGAAAGCGGCTACAGGGCTCACTCCATTCTAGTGTGTTTTAGGGGGTCCAGCCACCATTTTTGTCTTGGTCAGGGGAGCTCACTGAGCTGCCTGCTGTAGACCACTGGTTTTGGCAATGTGAGGCCACTTGGAAAGCCGCTCATGTACAGCTCCAACAGGCCATCCGGCGGTCCCAAAACCAGGCTGACCGGTATCGTCATGTGACTCCAAGTCTGGTGCCTGGCCAGGGGGTTTGGCTGCCGAAAAGAGATCTCCAGCTGAAGCTGCTTTGCAGGAAACTCAGTCCCAGGTTTGTGAATCCATTCCAAATTCTCAGACAGATTATTACCCCTGTTCTTTTCGCCTTCATCTGTCCCCAAGGTATGAGATATCATCCACCTTTCATGTTTTCCTGCTTAAACCCGCCGCAAAACCCCGTGACGAGGAGACACGATCTGGGTCTTCCACAAATGTGATAAAAGTGGATGGACAAGTGGCCTATCATGTCAACGAGATCTTAGATTCTCTGCGCCGGGGTAGTCGGCCCTAGTACCTAGTGGACTGGGAGGGGTCCGGTCCAGAGGAACATTCCTGGGTCAACTCAAATGACATTCTTGACCCCTCCATGCTTTTAGACTTTCATCAGGATCAACTGGACAGACCAGCTCCCCGAATTTGTGGCCAATCTCAGTGTCGGATTTCCTCTCACTTTTGGGGCCTCTCGCAGGGAGGGGGGCTGGGTCTCTGTCACAGTTCAGTCCACAACATAAGGCTCCGAACACCGGAGAGAGCTCTCAACGGAGTACTCATTCCTCAGTTTCCTTACTACAACTCTCATCCTGCACAACTGTTCATCAAAATCATCATTATGATCGGACATTTAAACCATGTCCCGCTCATGCTCTAGATTTGGAAACATATAACATGGAAACAAATAACATTTCTACATGCACTGAAAAGTTTAGGAATAAATTGACAGAACATCAAACCTCAAATTGTGACATTGTACAAATATTAAAGGCTAAGTCAACGAACTTAGAAGTTCAAACAATGAAATGCCTTTGTAGGTCTTATGTCAGGTAAAAAAAAAACATTAAAGACATGTTAAGACTATTAATGGAGCCGTGGCCACTCTGATAACCCCATAAAGAAGGGACATGGGCAACCATCTGATATGATGACCAACGCTGATGACATTGACTTCTCAATACAATTTAAAAAAAAAAAAATCACCCGAAGGAAAAATATTTCAGTATTAATTGTCACTAAGATCAACCTTTACATGAGTGTACACAGTCATATGTATATATATATATATATATATATATATATATATATATTCATCTGAGTGCTTTAGTCTTTTAACACAGATAATGAATTCTCATCTCAGTCTCTCTCCATTCGGATTGCAATCATGGTGTCTGCATCTTCTCCATACTTTGACCCTATGATTTGACTGCCATGAGTAGAATCACTGAACAATTCCATGTTCTAGTGAAACTGCTAATTTATTTTTCTTGTGCAAGTGGTGCAAGTGAAAATAAAAGCATAACCAAATCATTGAAGAAGCAGTAAACTGTGCCAGCTTTTCAAAGCTGAGGCACTTGTGTTTTCTTAATGCAATGCCAAATACTGTCAGTTTAATAGGTTATTTACAATGCTGTTATTTTTCTAAACTAGAAAGCGTAATGTTAATTTAAAGGCTTACTGCACAACCAGTTTAAAAAAAACTCCATGCATACTGTAGCAGCTAGTTAAAACATATGTAAATAAATACATTTGTACTGGATTTACAGAGCAAAAGTGCAATAGCTCATCTATTCTGAATAATCATGTTTAAATCTCAATAATTTCCAAATTAAGTACTCTTTGTTGAAATATACCAGATGTCAGTGTTGAGCAGCTGGGGGTGTTCAATTGAGGCATAAAGGTCAATTCAAAAAGAGACATAGAAGTTCAAAAGGAAGTACAGCTGTTTAGTGTATGGACAAATAAAAACATATTGCATAGATGTTTGGAAATAATGAAAGTTATCAAATTACACACATCCATTTCCAGAAAAATTTGACAAGTTTGGTATTTAAAAGAGTTTAATAGCTAAACAAGTCCAATAATTTTTAATATTCAAAAAGGTACAGTAGAATAGTAATAAGAAAAATAAAATGGAGTTTCAATAGCGTGTCTCAATAACATTTAGACAATAAAGTTTTGTCTGATGTTTCTGCTTTTGTAAAACAGTTTTGGGACAACCTTGGTTGTGAACTTTTTCAGTAAACTGAGACATTGTGTTTCTTTTCACACATTGACTCTCATTAGTAAAAATATGTTAGAAAAAAATTGTAGCTTGGGAACTTTATGAATCGGCTGTGTTAGAGCTGAGCTGCAAGAGTAGGTTCTTGATAGCTTTAAGCCATCAGCAGTCCAGATTGCCAGGGCAGACAGCCTCTGGCTGATCCTTCAAACCTTTAGTGTAAAAATTATAGAAGACAACCTACAGTACCTCAGAAGTCACAGGGTAACAGGGTAAGGACCTTCTTTGGATACAATTTTTCTCTGTGATGTCCACTTTGAAGCCTGTCTGAAACAACCCTCACCACGTGAAACTTGAAAGTTTAGAAATCGTACTTTGGTGAACTCAAGCCAAACAGTGCTGCAACAGTGTTTTGTTTAATCTCAGGGTGAACCTGCCTTGTCCAGCTCAGTCCACACTTGGTATGCTTTCTTTTGGAACAGAGACTGATCATTATATCAATGCCCATGTGCTTCAGACAAAGGCTTCTCTACTCTTCTGGTCATCCCACTAGTCCTTGTTTTTTTTACAAATCCAGCATCACAAAAAAAAAAATCTTAACAGTATGAGATTTCTGAAAGGTTCTTAATTTGATGCTTAATTTATTACATAAAATGCAAACATGAAGCTTACTGCAGTCCATCAGTTGCACTGGACTCTTTTAACCTTCCTTATGTGCCATTCACATAGGCTTTAGAGCAACTAATCTTGTTCAAATTCAATTAAACTAATTGCTTATCATGTTCCTGCTAGTTGACAGGTATTGTGGAACTACAATACCAAATAACTGAATAAAGTTCCATATACTAGATCTGGCCACTGATGTTTTCACACTTTTCTTTAATCTGAGGAATCTGAACTGTCCAGAGTTCTGGACTGCTCCCTGCTTTTGTCTCTCAGTTGCTGGGATTTGATCTAACATGAACCTGCAGAGGAATAAGGAGGTCCAGAAGATGGACTTGTAAATATAAAGGAGTGTTTTCTGTCTATCAAGTACTGAGGAAATATAATTTCCTGAATGAGAAAAAAGACAACTATTAATGTACATTTAAATATATTCGAGTTGAGTGTAGATGTATATACTTGGTGTTACATTAAAGATTCACTTTGATCATATTTTGATCTATTTAAAAAGTGTTTTCAGGGGTCTTGGATTTTTCTGTTTTGACCAAAATAAAATAAAAAAAACTTTTTTTTTCTAGGGCATAGTTTTCTGCAGAGCGGCAACAGTTCATTAGAGATTCCCCTCTGAGCTATGGGAGGAACAATTAGGCCTGGTTCACACTGCATGCAGAAGCGACGAGAAGCGGCGTGGAACAGAGTGCGCGCGGTCTCCGTTTTTTGTTGCAAATCAGACTAGACGCGTATTTTTCCACGACAGGCGCTTCTGCTCACCTGTGCTTATTTAGAACATTGTAGACCTTGCAGAACATGTGTTGGGGTAGTTCAACTCCCTGTACTTCTCCACCCTCTACAGTTAATTTGACATGTCTATCCTGACTTGTCGCCAACTGCTCTCTGCCTCTCTCTCGTTGATTGTGTTTTTACAACCCAAACCACACCCACCGCTCTGTAGACGGCCCACTATGTTGATCTGTGTGTGTTTGTGTCTGTATTTGTGTGCATGTCTGTTTGTTTTTCCGCGATGGTCAACAGACACTTTTGCTAGAGGTTTTTTTTTACTATCATGGGTAAGTTAATGTCCTATTCTAATATCCTTGTTGCCAACTGCTCTCTCCTCTCTCTTGTTGATTGTTTTTTATGTTCAACCCCGCCCCTGCTCCTTAGTCAGACCACTATGTTGAATGGTATGTGTGTGTGGGTGTATGCCTGAGTGTGTGTATGTGTCTGTTTGTTTTGTGTGTGTTGTGTTTGTATGTTTATTTTCAAATCTACTGTCTGTTTAGTTTCAAATATATGATTGCATTTGTCAATCGCAGTGCTTTATTGTGAAAATTTGGTTATATTTTAAAAATTGACCAGATTTTCTCGTGCATCTTGGCGTAATTTCCTACCAGTATTGAAGGAGTCACTTGCTGCTCACGCAAAAAATAGACCAGACAAAGAAACAATCCGCTGCATGGCGTGAGCCGGCGCAGGGGCCCACAGCGCTCCCACGTCTAACGTGAACTACACCATAGGTTAACAGCTGAATGCAAGCGCACTCCGTTCCAAGCCGCTTTCCAGTACTTCCGTGTCCAGTGTGAACCAGGCCTTATGAGCCACTGAGGGCGAGACCTCCTATTGCTGTGAGCTCAGAGCAGGGAGCTTATGGCCCACCCAGTGCATTTTCAACATCACAAATCAGCAAATGACATTTGTTTATTTTTGACATAGAATTTTTTTTCATCTGCCCCTGATTTACAATGATTTGAATAAAGAAATACTAAAATAAAAAATTGGGGCCTAATTTTCATATATGTTCTCCATTGTCAGAATTGTCATGTTAAAACACCAAAAACAACATTTTCATCAAAGTAGGTTTTTAACATTGCAAAAAAAGCAAAACCTGTACAATGAAAATGTAGCAGTGCTACATAAGATTATTAGTGACAACATTTGTTTTATCCTTCATTTCAGTAAAGTACATATGGTTTGTACTACAATATTTGTTTTATGTAGTACAAACTACTCCAAAAATTTCTAGTTTACTGTTTAGATTTTAGGGAACACATTTGACTTTAAACTTTGTGAAAAGATAGTACTTTTTTGAAAAGATAGTACTTTTTTGCACAAAAAAAAATGTAAAAGGGTTATCTGAGATGTGAAAACGTGCAGTTTCTGGTGCCCAGTTTTGAAGTACTCCACACATCGTCTGGTTTTAGTCTTTTCCACTTTAGCTCAGCTCTCTCTGTTACCATTATCTTTGTTGGTGCCATAGAAAACTCTACAGCAAATTCTCAAAGGGCCATGTAAATTACTTGGATGGTCGATGTGTGCAATGGGCCATTCACATACAAGATTTATACCTTTGGTAGTCTTAATTATGTCTGCCTTTTATTTGCTCTGTAAAGCAAGAAGCACAGCGGCGTGTAACAAGCCTGCCTTTCCTATAATAAATCTCCAGGATTGGATTGGTAGCTTAAGATGTTGTTGCCAATAGCTTTGGGATTCCATTGGCTTCTTTTCTTTAGTCTTTTCTTTCTGTCCTTCATATATCAATTGCTGACATTTTCCACTATTTTTATTAGTACTGTTGATGTAGATTGCAGTGCCCCTTTGAACTCACACCTTTACTTGTAGTCTTTGAAGTTCATCCTCATACCTTCAATTAAAACATGTTAAATAAAACAATTGTATGAAAATATTTCTCTCAAGCTAAATTTCTTTGTTTGAGGTCCACTTCTACTTAAATAAATGACAATGATGAGGACTATTGATCATTGATTTCTCACAATATCTTCCATAAAATAGACCTGACATCCTTAATTTACTATGTCATTCCAGCAACTTGGGAACACTGCTCTGATAAACGTGATAACTAACCTCAGTATTCTCTCTTGTTGACACCCTCAGGGTGTATGCAGGCAACGCATTGTTATGCTCAGAAATGTTTACAGTGAAATTGTTGTCTTATTTTGTACTGTCCCTGTATCCCTGTTTTACTATCCGCATTTCTACAGTTAAATCTTTTATATAAAACACTCACTGCACAATAACAATTTATTATTCCCAATTTCTATATTAAAATATTCTGTGAAAAGCAATTTTTTCCCTTATTTTTTTGTTGTGAGAAGCTATTTTAATAGTATCCAAGTTGTGCCATCGACTTTAATTTAGCATCTGTTTTGATTGTTTGAATTAAAAGTTGTAGCAGATTGGGTACTTAACATTTCCTCTGAAACTGGCCTCCCACGCTGACACGTGCACACTGGAAGCATCATAAACTTCTTTCACACAGGCTGCTGAAGGCACGGCTTTTGTGCTTTTATCCAGTTTTATGACTTTGTGTGAAAGGCACAGGGTCTAATTTTTTGCATAAGCAATGTCAGCAGATGATGTACCAAAATACAGAGTAGACATCTGTGTGAAAGCCAGAATCAGCATGTATCATTGCCCCTTTGTGTTGACAAGCTAACTGCTAAGCTTTTTAACTTCACTTCCCCATCTTCTAACATTGCAAAAATCTTTTTTCACTGAAAACTCAAATAAAGGTCAAACTTGTATAAACCTTTTTTGTTTCAAAGACAGAACAATTCAAGTGTACAGTGGTAAGTATGGGTTTGATAATACTAATGAAATATCTAACAAAGGGGGCACAGATGAGCGCAATAACAGAAACAAAAGAAAATGCAGAGAGGGAGGAAGGTGATGTCAGGAACTAACTGGAGGTGTGGGACCCAAAATGCAGGAGACCAGACTTGGTGGCAGAAACTATTAAATAAATAAAATAAATCAATCTATTAAATAAACTTAAACATGACAAACAAGGGCTGGGCAATATTACATTTTGTATATCACTATATTGATTTTTTTTCATAACAATATATATATATAGATAGATATATATCTATCTATATATATATCTATATATATAGATATATCACTATGTCTGTCAAATTTCAATGCTCTGTGGCTCATTAGAGAAATGTGTCATCATCAGCAGGTTGTTTAGATTTAAACATTTATTTCCAATGACTGAAGGGACATGATGCAACAGTTTCCCCCCAGAAAACAAAACAAAAAAAAACATAAATATTACAAAACTAAACAGAGTTAAAGTAAGTTTCAAAAGAGAACATCAATAAAACAGAACACTAAACTGCTCAGTTCCATTTAAAAACAAAGCATAAAGTCTACAAATAAATTCTAATGTTTTCAGTTTTACAGAACAAATATAAAATTGAGTATATTTTTGTCAACATCCTGTGAAAAACCTAGGAACTAAAAACAACTTGTTTCGATTAACTTAGATGGGTTGGAAGGACAGAACAATTGATCTTTAAAAAAGGGTCTTTTGACTTTGTCTTTTTTTTTATTGGCATAATTTAAAAAAAAAAAAAAAAAAAAAAAAAAAACAGTAACAGAATAGAAATGGTTATGGCCTCACTCCACAACTGACAATCCCATGATATAGGCTCAAATGTTCAATAATTGCGTTTATTCTTTCCTAAATGCATTATTTCATTAAGCTGAGCCCAGACTGCCATGTAAAAACATTCTGAGGGTTTTTTTCTCTTCTTTAATTAATGCACCTAATTTGCAGTAAATACTTGTCAATTTTAATCTCAGCTATAACAGTTTGTTTAAACAAATTAAGTGAAAGTTGTGAGAACACGTTGAGTTGTTGCATTTCCGCAAAAAGTGACTATGTACATGATTTTCTTTTTGTCACCTGGAGAGTTGGCTTATTACAAATTACCATCACATTTGCTTTAACAGAGACATTGTTGTCACTGTTTGCCTTGATCATCATCAAAATACAAAAGGTGCTCATTTGAAAAAATTGATTCAGAGAGCTTTTCATATGAATGATCATATAAATAAAAATGAATTTTCCTTTATGAGTGACTTAATAAAAAAGAGAGAGAAAAAAGGAAGACGATGAGAAAGATTGAGGTTGCTGGTAGTAAAAGGAGAAGAGGCTTTTATTGAGAAACTAAAAAAGCTGAGATTTTGAGTTAGTTCATTTACGGTCAGACTATAATTGCTTACAGCTCAATGGGTAGGCACCAAGATGCATTTAGCAATGTTTACATTTTAATTTAGTCCTTATAAATGAGGGCTTTTTCCTTTTTTTCTGGACTCTCCAATATCTTATTTTCCTTTCATTTGTAATTGGCACACACTAACAACATTTATTTTAATCTGAACATTAGAGCATTTGTATTCCCATTAGACTTTTATAACAATGTTTTGTAAGGTAAAGAGCACATTAAATGACACAGCTATATCCTTTTTTGTCTATATTTTAATCATAATTGTATTTTACAGTATTCACAGTTTCTTTTGGTCAAACGTTGAAGCAGCTTTAACTTGTGCAATTTTACAGTAAAACTTAAGTTCAAAGTGGAGGAATCTTTTGCAGTCTTGTTAAATGTGTGTTATACATGCAAGTATTTCTATACTAGGACTGTCAATGATTAATTGACCAATCGATTAACCGACTACAAAAAATCATCAATGCTAATTTGGTGTAATCAACAAGTCGTTTTGTCTCGCTCTCTCTCTCTTTTTTTGGATGCAAAGCACAACAGGAGCCTTCTTTTTTCTCCTCCCTCCCTGGGCTTTACACATTCACATAAAAGCTCAAACAAGCTCATCCTTCTAACTTCAGATGCAAATATCACAGGAGTTGAGCAGCTGACTCAAAGGAGGAAAAGAATTGGGTATGGAGTGAAAGGAGGCGGAGAAAAGGAACGCGGCTGACACGAAGAGGCGGAGACGTGTGGATCCAAATGCAACCGATTTAATGATTTAGAGCATGAGCAACTCATGACAAGGTCAAAATCCAGGCAAGGGTCAAAACACGAAGGTGAGGCAGGATGGCGAGAGACAGGCAAGGTCAAAGTACAGGAGAACAAACCAAGAATATAAACGCCCAGACTGTTTGGTAGGCAAAACAAGACTTTGCGAGGATTACAGGAGTGAGCAGACTAATGTACATAACACTGATGAGAACGTGAAAATCAGCTGGTGAGTTCAGGTGAGCAGTCAATACTCGGGAGAAGGCTCCCTCTGACAGTCGGAGGTGGAGCTGGACGGCTGAATCCTGACAGCGGCAGGCGTGCAGGGGGGGCAGGAGAGAGGTGCTCAGTCGCTCAGCAGTTTATAACGTTTGAATTGTTCTGATTGTAAAATTGTTAATTTGTTCAGATGTTTCACCAGAAGCTTCTGCATGGAGCTTCACAGAAGACTGATTGGTTTCTTATGGATCAATAATGTTTTTTTTGGTTACATTTTGTTACCGTATTTAATTTTCTTTTTCTTAATGAGGTGATCTTAGAATAGAAACAAATGTGTTTTTAACCACTCCTGACATGACACTACATTGGAGGCCTTATATGTTGTATCAATCCTCCAGAATGCACACATGTCAGATGACTGAGTAAAATGATTATAATCTATTGTTAGAACTGTTTATTATTGGATGAAGTTTAAAGCACATGTTCCTATATTCTGCTGCACAGCAGTACCTATAGTTTCTGTTCAGAAGCAAATTTCTTAAGTGAGAGAATTGCATTATAATGGGAAATAAATTCACTGCTTTAGGAGGATCTTTTTTTGACACTGAATTTTATTTTGAAAGGAACTTGTAGGTACTGCTGTCAGATACATCAAATACAAATACATCAAAAATATTACAAAGCCTATTGAAACCTGTTAGAGTAATTTCTTTTAAAAGTTACATGTTATAAATAAATGACCTACTGGCCACAAAAAAGAACGTATTTTTTTAATGACTGTTTAGTGAGATTTTGCGTTTCTCTTTTGACAGTAAGAAACTGGACCAAAAGGTTCTTTTAGAGGCTGCAACACAAACTCAGAACATCCTAAATGTGTTTTTAAAGAAATGAGACCTATGTCAATGGTTGAAGGTTTAAAGACATGGTTGGGGAGCTGCAACCTGTCTACCACTGAAGTCACTTTTTGAAACTAATGAAGGAAAAATTATCATTGAATATTTTTGTGTTTACTCATTGAAATAAAGTAAAAACCATTTTCATAAAATATTTCTTACTTACTGGGGACGGCCGTGGTGCAGTGGAAAGGGCAGTCGGCCTGTGATCGAAGGATTGCAAGTTCAATTCCCACCTTGCCCGCATATGTGTTGAAGTGTCCTTGGGCAAGACACTGAACCCCAGCCAGTGTTCGGCAGCGGAGCCACCATCAGTGTATGAATGTGTGAGTGGGTCTGTGACTGTGAAGCGCTTTGGGCCTTCAATGAAGGTAGAAAAGCGCTACATAAGTATACACCATTTACCATTTTACTGTTTCTATGGGAAGTTTAGACAATGATTTAGAGCAGAGATCAGGAACCTTTTCACTTGCGAGTCAATTATGGCTTTTTTTGTTCTAGTATATACTTACCTTGGACCTTTGGCTTTTTACATTTCATAAAGTCAAATTGAAATTCATGAACTATACATGTACATTTTCAACTTCTGCGACTGCAGCAAATGCTGAGCACTAGTGGTACCATACATGACACGAACCTCCATAGTTGGAACCACACTATCACCTTTTGGAAAAAAAATTGCACAACATTTTGCGTAACGATTATTGTTGACTGATCGACTAATTGAAAAAAAAAAAATCAGTGACTAATTGACTTTTAAAATAATGAGTGACAGCCCTAATGCAGACTCATAAAGACAGAGTATCAGGCTTTATACCCAAGTTTCCTTGGGAAAGACATTGAACCCACATTGCTTCTGTTAGTTATAGGTTGGCGCCAGTGTTTGGCAGCAAATCCAACACATTCACACACATTCAGTGTGAATAGATGAATGGGACTGTGACTGTAAAGCATTTTGGGCATTAAAGGAAGGTTGTAAACCATCATATATGTATACTCTATTTACTCCTTTTTACTTTTTTTATCTACATGTACCAAGGTGTGCTAGTTCATTTGATCTTGATGGCAAAAGCATTGTTTCTTTTTCTCATGTACGATCTTTGGTAAAGTGTGCAAAACCGCATGCATAAACATTCAGACTGCATGTACTGTTTGCTTGAGATTTGCAGCTGAGCAGATAATAGTTTGTGCAATTGATAACAGGCACAAATAGCACTATTCAAGGTCATTGACCTACCAGTATAAATAAAGGTTCAACAACAACAAAAAAGGATTTAGAATGTGCCCTGGTTTTACCATTGAGAGTTAAGAAGAAGAACATGAAGGTCAATAGCTAAAATGAAACTGATTTAGAAAAAAAAAAAAAATTGTTTATAGAGGATATTTATCTAAGCAAAGTAAATGTAATCGAACTAAAAAGAAGATCCGTCTGAAAACACAGCGGAAGCAGCCGTCATCCAGACACAGAAGATCACTTTACGGACAGAATCTCTAAATCAAGGGTGCTCCCACTTTTTTGGCATGTGAGCTTCTTTAAACACATATATTGATATGAAGTGCTAAAATATACAATCAGCATAGTGTTACAACAGAAATACATGATTCCTGTTTAAAACTATGAAAAATCCATGGATAAACAAATCTTTTTGTGACAACCTGAGCGAGCCCTTCATTCAGCCTTTTGTGGGTAGCTGTCGTTGTTGAGTGACAAACACCACCATAGGTCAGTTGCTCTGTGGTAAATATAGTTTGTTCTCATGTGTGGTATTTATCATAACCGAAAAAAGGAAAGATACGAGGACATGTGAATTGGTCGCGCAAATTCGGTGGGAATGCAACATTACAAAAGAAATAAAATATTCAATCGATTTTTAGTACTTTATTCTTGTTTTTTTTACGGTTTAGATCACTTTCTCAAAGAAAGTGGACTATTTGATTGGTGGTGTGGTCCGTTGTCACGGTTACAAGGGAACGCGTCGCTGTGCCGGAAGACCTCGACTGCAGCCTCAAAGGAAAACAATATTTATGCTAATCATCACAATAGGTTTATTAAAGCATCAGTTTAGAGAGGAAGTTCACATCTTACAGCTTATTTTTGTCCAGAAGATGAAGCAAAAAATTTGTTTTAAAGAAGCCTTTGCAGCGATACAGCACATTCGGGCTATGTGACCCGAACTTCTTTTTGATACACAACAACCATTCAGATTTGAGTTTTCACCCAGACCATGAGCACAATGTTTGTTTCATATAGCTTTAGATCAGCATCTTTGTTTTCTTGGACATTAAATTAAAGCGCTTTGGGCCTTCAATGAAGGTAGAAAGGCGCCATAAAGGTATACGCCATTTACAGACAAATAAACCCTGACAGATGTTTATATTACTTACTGAACTGAATAAGCAAATAAATAAAAACAAACAAAAAAAAACTTACAATTCTGTTCTCAAAGGAAAATATTTATTTTTAATGATTTGCATTTCTTCTTTTGTTTTATTATTTCATTAATCTCCTGCTTTTTTCTGTTCAGGATCGTAGAGTTTATGGAGCCTATCCTAGAGCACACCCTGGACATTGCAGGGCTACAAACTTGCATCCAAAGGTCAATCAACAGGTGAAGCATGTTTGCGGAGAATAGGAGGAAGCTGGAGTCCCCAAGGAATGCCATAGCATCCAGTCCGGCACAGAAAGGACCCAGAAAGGATTTGAACAAAAACCCATTTTTCATTTCCATAAAAGAAAAAAAAAGTTGTATGGAGAAGACCAAGACTTTATATAATTTTCACAAGGGATTTGGACCAATTTGTGACAACTAATACAAAAATGTTGAGGGATCAGTGTACCTCACGATGTTGACCTTTTTCTATCAGGAATATGCCGTCAGTGGAGGCAGTCCTTCACTTATCATACAAGGAGTACAATATAGATTAATCAAGTCTTAAAAGTCATTCCTACAGGTATTCCATCTTTTCTTGATTACCTACAATCTTTTCTGTCTACATAAAAGTAGTGCTGGAACACCCTGCAATACCATATGCTGAAAGCTTTAGTTGAACAGCAAATAAGTGTTGAGGGTAGCAAATGAGAAGAAAAGTAAACTAAACCAAGGAAATGACAATCAGAACACAGAGCTTTAAGAACAGTTTATCTGTGATAACAAAAAGCCAGCCTCAGTTTTATCTGTGACCACAGGACTTCAAGCGCAGGGTTGGCAAAACAAGTGGCAGCAAGAAAGGCATGGATAATCTAGAATGAAATAAAGCGGCACGTCTGGGCCAACACTGTCTCTAGAAAAAACACAGTCTCCAGATAGAGAGCCCACTGATGTGGTTTAGGATGAACTGGACAGAAAAGTGAAAGCAAAGAAAGCAACAATTAACACAAGGGGGAAATGCTAGAGACTTGGGTAAAACGGTTTAGTGTCACATCATCAGCTATGTTTGAAGTTCCCCATGTTATATGCATGGAAATATGGTAGTGTTGTAGATAATTACCTGGATTTAAACGTGTACTTACTGTCTTGGCAAGATAATGTTTTTTTTTATAATTATGAAGAACTTCTATGTAAAAAATATTGCTAGTATTCTTAACATTAAAGAAATGTTGGAAAAAGAAGAGGTATGTGGATGTAAGAGAATGAAGGAGGACATGAGGGGATTTGGTGTGGGAAGTAGTGTTGTGACACTCTGTATTGAGGCTTTGAGGCGTGTGTTGAGTAGTTCCTGCTAAACGCGCTTCGAGGCTTGCTTCATCTAAGGGAGGAGCTGAAAATGATGACGTCCGAAGCTTCAATACCAGGCTGTACCATGTGACTGATTCATGAAGTGGTTCAGACTGTGTTGTGAGTCTTGACAGCGGCATTTATCCATTAGCCCCAACCAGAAATAAAAGAGTGGTCTTATTTTAAACCGGAAACACGACACAGCTCCGTGCATAGAGTCCATTAGTTTACAGATAGCCACCCTCCCGCGACCCACACACAACCAACACCTTTAAAGTACCAGCTCAGCAGCAGCACCCATGAAATCTAAATTCATCCCTACTCTCATCTCAGTTTAAATCAGCGCTTGTGATTTCTCTTACGACCCCCCCATTGAAAAACGTATGCTTTCGCGTCCCCCCCTAACACTTTCTGCTGCAATTATCATTAGTCAAGTTGCTCAAATAAAGTATATATGCAAAACATTGTAACTTTATTATCATTAAAGAATACAAAAAAACGTGGATTAACTTAAAAATAATTAATAACTTTATTAACATTGTTTTTTTTGTTTGTTTTCCTTAAGAATATAAAAGAAAAAAAAAAGATACATTTGCCTGTAATTTCCATGAATAAATTGTAATGTCTATTTAAACTCAAAGCATTTTTCGGCTGAGTAATTGAATCATTTAATACTAACATAAAAAATGTAAGTAAATGAATTAAAATTTCATTAAATGCTGCAAATTTGGTAACATTAAGATTAACTCATGAACAAAATATTTTCAATTGGGATTCTAGACGTTTTATGTATGTGGGTATCATGGTCGCTTACTACGGAGGCCTGAAACGGCATATCTTTTTTTTTTACCGTTTTCTCGTGATATCGAGATAATTATGTTCCTCCTTTCCTGCACTGAGATGCCAAGACTTGATCTGATTGAAGTCTCTTTATTTTAGGCCATAACCAACACCTCACAGCTTACACGACAACTTACAACAACAGCAAAAATGTTGCTCTTTTTATTCTATTTTTGATTTGTTAGTGGAGCTATGCTCCTTAAATACCTTAAATCTGTCTCATACACTAGCCCCTCCCCTTATTTCCTTCAAATCTCTGACAACTGGTTGAATGACAGAACCCCAGGTGCGTTCACTGAGCTCCGGACATCGACGTGCTCAGACACACAGACCAATGCAGTCTGCTACATTTCTTTTTCTTTTTTTTTTTTTTTTACAAAATCCGAAGCAAAACAGCATTTTGTCAGAAAACGTGTCGACACAATTAGAGCAATTAATTATAATTGATCAGTTCTTCAGGTGTTTGACATTTTCTCTGATAAACTGCTTTGGTTTGCTGCGGATGTCCAGAACTCAGTGAACGCACCAGGCAGAGATGCTCTGCAACCCGAGGTTTGTCATTTTCAGTGACTGATTATTTAGGCTTAAATAGCTGTCTTCCGGTGTCTTCCGGCCAACTGTTTAACTGATATCAATAGCTGCATGAACCCCAGGTTGTCCCGCACCTGCCCCTGGCATCGCACCAGGCGCGCCCCACCATTCGAGAAACACTAGTTTAAATGATCATTTTCTAATTTTCCTTTGAGGTTGATAAAAAATATTCATTTATTTATTTGTATCAATACATAAGTAAACACATATAAATAAAGTATACAGCCATGTGCATGTTTTATAAACTTTGCTGACAGGTTTATTTATTGTTTTTTTTTCACAATGCCGCACTTTAAACTCAACTGATATTTTTTGTGCCCTCAGATGTCCTCCTAGAGCAAATGGAGCTTCATGAAGCATTGCACTGCAGTGAACCAATTAGATGAAAGGTTTCATTGCTTCATGAACCTTCATCTGCCCATCACTAGTGGGGAGGATGTTGAAGACAGGGTTGAATGGAGGCAGATGATTCTCTGCTGTGAAGCCCTAAAGGAAAAAGCTAAAAGGCAAAGAAGGCTTTTGTACCTATGGGTTAAATATGCTGTAATTACAGAACAGCTAAGTGATGCTTCCAATGTATTGTAAAATCTTGAGGGAAGTGCTGTGGCTGGTGGGCAGAATCAGCAGTGTGACTTCTTTCACCTCAGCACTGATCTTGGTCATACATTAGCTCAGATCTCTTTACCATCAACAGACAGAGAACACCCCCCCCCCCCCCCCCCCCCCCCCGCAAACAGCTTTCAAGCTCTAGCCCTAAAATATGTTCAGATTACTCAAGTATTTAGAAAACTGTTTTCTTTAAATTCCAGCCCACATAGAAACTCTCTTAGTGGTTGCAAAAAGCTCGAAAAAGGGCTTGGTTTTACTGTGGCATGTATTGTTCCCCTGAAACGACCTCTGGAGTAGTGCTGTGTTTAGTACTGCTTGGCTATTTCTTGAAAACTTGCAAGAACTGCCAAACGCACTAGACAACCTCTGTCTAACAGGAGCATCAATCACTCGGAAAGTGTGCCATCTTTGTGACATTTAGCCAGAAAAACCTCTGTAGCTTACTCAAACTGTGTGTCTCCTTAAATGGATTAATCATTTTTACAATACTTTGTACAAGGTCTTGGGTTAAAGAAGTTTAATCCATTGTGTCACACAAATTAATTGGTTTTCAACTATAGTCTTACATTTGAGATGACAGTATTTTTTTAGGAAATATATCTTGTCATTTTTGATCAACATTTCATTGCTATTTACTGTTTCAAACACTGAGGTAAAAACTGCTCTCTTTGTGTTTGTTAGTGTGCTCATAGGTCAAGTGGAACCCCTGGGCCAAAGGAAAAATAGAATCACAACGAATCTCCTTCACTACAATCAGCTGCTTCTGGACTTTGCCATGGGACATTTTTTTTGAGAATGATTTAACTGATTCTAAGGAATTTGAATCAAATTGCCACATCTTTAATGTCCATTCTGGCTGTAGTCAAAGCGTGTTTGGCTGTTAAAAATCTACATTTTTTGGGCTTTTTGCTTTTACCTAATTAAAATTGCTTACAGGGTCTGCTAGTGGATCCACAAGAAAACAGTTGAGCTGACTGAAGGGTGCTGTTTGCACTAATTGAATTTATGTAATGAATTCCCTGTATTGACATTTTTCTAATCCTTGTGGAATACTGTGAAAAAAGTAAAATTGTCAGGGTTGAAATAAGTAAATTCATTGGATGTCATAATGAATGGTGCTTTTCTTTGCTGCCGGTGAGAACAATCTAAACGATTGTGCTAAAATTAGTAAATTGTTACAGTGAAACAAATATTCAGATCTTGGGTTTTATATAAACCCTGTCATAGGTCTTCTTTTTCCAAACACTGCAAGCTTTGTCAGAAAGATGAACTTGTATTTGCTACCTCCAACTGTCTGTAGGAGTGTGATTTCTTAACTTATTAAATGTTTGCATCGTCAAAGGTTTACAACAGCGAGATCCATAGTTTATTATTCATGTGTTGGCAAAAAAGCTGAATTTGTCAGTGGGAGAAAGACTTTTTCAAGAAAGAGAATAGTTTTAGAAGTTTTCTTGTGTGTATCTTAAGCTATGAATACTTAAAAACTATACAGTGGGAAGCAGTGACATGCAGTGAGGTTGGTAGCTGGTGAGGCACTGACTCTTTCAGTGAGATTTACAAACATACTAGAAGCCCAATATATTTAGCAACTACTAAAAAAATGACTCTTGTTAAAATTCGTTAGCAACAATTTATAAACAAACATGTGCTCAAGAGCGCCCTTTACATTAAGTACTGCCTGCCTCACCTTATGTCTTTTCTGTGAAGCTTTATGTCTGGTCTGAACTCAACAGTGTCAAGAATGTATAAAAGAAAATTAATAAAGAATTATATCATTAGTATATGCTGCGTAAGTTAAAATCACTCAATAAACAAGTTTCAGTAGGACTGGGCAATCTAAGATGAGTATATTGAGATTTTCAGGATAAATATGCTGAAACCGATTAAAACAACACATTCAAACTACATTAATAGCAGAGATCAGTATATCAGTAGATTTCATTTAATTATTAGTTTACATTAGTTCCTTCTCCCTTGTCAAGCCTGTTCCTGATCATCACCACCTGTTCATCCTCACCATGGCTTTTTAAGCAACGTCAAACCTCCAGCCACTGCCAGATTGTTATGCCACTTGTGTGTCAGCCTGCCTGCCTGCCCGCTCAGTCAGCCTGCCTGCCTGCCCGCTCAGTCAGCCTGCCTGCCCGCCCACCCGCTCCGTCATCTCGCCTGCCTGCCTCCGTCATCCTGCTTCACAATTCACCGATTCAATAAAGCATAACCTTCTCATCCTTAAACAGGTTTCTGCTCTTGGGTTCCACCCACCTCCTTGTTCATAACACTCCCCTGACCACATATCCCTGGTGGGAGGGGGTGCCACAAATTTGTTTTTGGTGAGTCATTTACTGAAGTGCTGGAGTCTTTTTTTTCTGAATAATAAATATTTTTTATTGGTAATTTATGTATTTACTGTCTTTTCTGAAAAAAGCTGAGCATTGATAGTTTTTTTTTTAACCCTTCTTGTTCCAAGGTGTTAAAACATGCACCTTTTAAAGCTGGAAAGGACCTTTACATGAGCAACTTCATGATAGTATTTTGCTAAAACAAGCTGCAATTTCATCTGGTAATGTATTACAGATTACAGGATGTTTGCAGGATGAAAGGCTCGCTTTCTAGGTGTCGTTTATGGGTTTTTTTTGTCAGATAAGAAGAAGTGGCTTGGCTTCAACAGCCCAGAATGGGCTGGCCTGCTTTTCCTCTATCTTTTGCCTGTATGAGTCGGCACACCACGTTAGTCTTCTTGCTTTACATTTAGGCTGCAAGATGTTTCTTGTTGAGCTGGTTGGGTGGGTCAAATCAGTATACTTCCTGCTTGGGGTAAAGAAAAATTGACTGAATTACTGTTTAATTCACAGTGGAGTGGGGAGCAGAAGACTGAGGGTGAGGGGCAGACAGCAGAGTAAAGGCAGAGTATAGCTTTGCAGGCAAGCAGGTAGGCAGGCTGACAGGCAGACAACAAAAAAGTCAACTGGCGATCTGGCACGAAGTGGAAGACAGACCTCTTTTACTGTTGGAGCTGTGAGTCTAGTTTAAAAAACTGACTGCAGGTGAGTGGGTGGTGGGACTAGTAGAGAAGGCAAACCAGGAAGTAAGAAAACTTTACCCTACTCATGCGACACACAGGGAAAAGACAGGGATTCTGACAGATTTACAGCTGCGGTAAACAACCAAGCCAAAGAAAATATAAATAAAAGTAGAATGTTGTAAAGCTACTTCACCTACTTCACCTCCTGGGACTGTTTTGGTCTTTTTGAAAGTCTGCATGCAGCAAATTGTTTTTTTCAAATATTTGCAGTTCATAGATGTGAGATTAATAAAGCTAACAGTAAAAAAAAAACAAAACAAAACAGTTAAGACGATTTTTTTTTTTTTAAATATATAATTGAGGTTGTCTCCAAAGCATTTACCTACTAGATGCACAAGAATCCTGCATTAGCTTAAAGCTTTGCCATATGGTCATTTTTGTGAACCCGCCCTACAAGTGAACAAAGTGAGAGCACCTCACACTCTGGACTCCATCCAGTACTTTGTGGGGCTGAAACAGTTGTAAATAATTGCAATAATTGATTCTGTTGTACTTAGTAAATAAACCAAACTGGACATAACAATTCTTCACACGTAAGATCTCATAAAGTGTAAATCATTATTTGAAAAGTTATTTTAAAAAGTCTTAAATGTAACTTCCTTAGTGTGGACACCCTGAAATGGCAATCTTTGGAACAGTTTGTCAGTAAAGGTCTGTTTTTTTAAGTGAGAATCTGAATAAAGTAATTACACGATCATTTTCTTAAGCCAGGGGGCTTATTAGGCTAGTGCATGAGATCAGTAGTTCCATCAAGAGTGAGAGTGGCTCGCTAAAGCAACTTTGAAGATATTTCTTCAACAAAATACAAACTACTATGAAGCTACTGCACACCTCACTGCCATACCCTTTCTGTGAGCAGTAAAAAGGTATTATATCGAAGGGAGGCTACAAATGTCATAGAAAGATGGGTTTTTTTCTCTCTCTGTTCTGACAAACGGTGTGCACCAATTTATTGAGTTTTGGATAAAACTCAAAAGCATGCATGTGTGTAGATTTAAAAATAGCTAAAGAAAAATCTCAGAAGGATATACTGTAGATGTTTAGCCTACCTCACTGGAAATAATAGCGCGGTTGAACAGCATGACACTTATTTATAATTATGCAATTGGCCTATAATTGGCATACGGGAAATGTTAACATTTTCTAATATAAGTAGATAAATATATAGATGAGTCAGTTTTAACTGTAAATGAGCAATTAAGATTAAACTCTAAGCATTAAAGATTTAATAGTAAAAGAAGACTTTTATTTTCAAAATGTTTATAAGGTAAAATGAAACAACATTCAACAGACTTGAGAGTTTACTCAGAACTTCAAGTTAAAATTTAGCCACTCAATATTTTCTTTGAATGGGAAAGAAATTAATCCTTATGGCAGAAATATACTTTTTAGAATCTTTATATTTCCTTGTTTTTTTTTTTGACTAGTCTATGCTTTTGTTTTCTTTAAAGACATTTTGTCCAGGAATATTCATATGATTTACTGAGAATTAACCTTTACGTTTGAAAATCTGCCATGAATCAGTATTTTCCTCGTCTACATTTATCATTCTGCTTTTTGTCCACAGACAGCAGCTTTTCTTGTGTGCAGCTGGCAAAGATGACATTTTGTTCTGCTCTTAAGACGATCAACTATAAAATAGAGCACTTTTCCAAACAAATTTTACTCACTGTGTTTACGACAATCACAAAAGGCCTCATAACATTATTGTCATCTTTGCCAGCTGCAGTCAAAATGAATGGAGCTGGTATCAGTTTGCATTGTGGTGAGCCTACTGGAGAAGCAATTAAATATACAGTGAGTGGTTCATTTGGTAGAAAAAATGTGTATTATAATCTTTGCAGATCAGCAGATAATCAGCCACATAAAATGCCACACCTGTTTCTACAGCTTTCGAAGTTTGGTTCCGCGTCATCAGAGAGATTGGATGAGATGCACAATCACAACACACATAGCATACACTCAGATTCGTTCAAAATGCACAGCTGCAGGGCTGCACACATGGGCGCACCCACAAGCATACACGCAGGGTTCTCCTGGGCCGCAGTGTCTGGCGGATGTCCAGTGCTGAAGTGGCTCAGCTCAAGAGAACGGAAGGCCCTGTCTACAGCCCATCAATCAAAGCCTCCCCTGCCCTTCCCTCATTCACCTCTATCCTTCTTTTTCAGCATTTTTTTCACCTTCTCTTCTTTGGTAATTCCCTCTATTTACACTATTTCTCTTGCACCACCTCCCCTTTTTTTTATCTTATTCTTGTTTTCTCCTTTTTTTTTTGGTAAATCCTATATTCCATCCCCTTGACATATTTCTAAAGTTCTATGCTCGTAAATTCTCAGTTAGCCCCACCCTCTTTAGCATCTTTAGTTCCTCTTCAAAACCCCTACCCAGGCCCATGTCCTATCAGTGGCTTTATGCATCTTTTTCTCCTCGGTTTCTCCTCTTTTCACTCCACTGATTGATGTGAGCAGACGTCTTCCATCAGTGTTTTATACATAATCCAAATAAGATATGCTTGTGCCTGCATTTCTGAAAGTCCTAGTCAGTCCCTGACACAATGTGCTGACGGAGGATTCACAGACACACAGTTTTGTACATGTATATGCGCATAAATATACTTCAGAAACACACGCAAACGACATCAGTGCTCTTATCACAGGATTATTTTCACAAAGTTAGCGTAGATGACAAAATGCTGCTTGTGGCTTTGTAAAAGAATATTTATGTGGAAGTGTGTGCATGTGTATGTGTGTGTGTGTGTGTGTGTGCAAGTGAAGGCAGGAGGGGTGAGAGTGTGTGTTGCAATGTGTGCAGTTATTATGGGCTGAGACCAAATGTGCATTTAAATGACTGTGTTGAGTAATGCTGACACATCTCTTTCTTTCCTTGATGTCCCATCCATACCAATGCAGTAAAGCAGTGTGCATGTAACCCTTTATGGAGAAACATAATGAATGCAATAATCCAATCTGGTCTGCCTACTCACTGCTCCAGCGACAGAACAAAAAAATAAAACAAAAGACGATTTTAAAGGGTATACGTTGTAGTTAAAATATTCTACATCCTTATTGTATGCAGTACACTATATGTCTGTATACAGTGGGTAAGGAAAGTATTCAGACACCCTTAATTTTTTTACTCTTTGTTATATTCAAATTATATTGTTCATTTTTTTCCTCATTAATGTACACACAGCACCCCATATTACCAAAAAAAAAAGACACAGAATTGTTGACATTTTTGCACAGTTATAAAAAAAGAAAAACTGAAATATCACATTGTCTTAAGTATTCCGGCCTGTTCAGTATTTTGTAGGACCACCCTTCTTTTTTGGGAAAGATGCAACAAGTTTTTCAATCCTGGATTTGGGGATCCTCTGCCATTCCTCCTTGCTGATCCTCTTCAGTTCTGTCAGGTTGGATGGTAAACGTTGATGGACCTCCATGTTCAGGTCTCTCCAGAGATGCTCAATTGGGTTTAAGTCAGGGCTCTGGCTGGAACATTCAAGAACAGTCACAGAGTTGTTGTGAAGTCACTTCATTATTTTAGATGTGTGCTTACAGTCATTGTCTTGTTGGAAGGTGAACCTTCGGCCCAGTCTGAGGTCCTGAGCCCTCTGGAGAAGGTTTTCATCCAGGATATCCCTGTACTTGGCTAGCTTTATATTTATCCTCGATTGCAGACACAATACTTAGAACCATGTAATATTTCGTTTTTTCCTTTTTAATAAATATGCAAAAATGTAAACAATTCTTTAATTTAATCAAAAAACATTTTTGTCAACATGGGATGTAAATGATTTTAGCAAATGGCTGCAACATAGGGGGTCTGAAGACTTTCCGCACCCACTGTATATCAATCTATATATATATATACCTAGCACTGCACTTTTCTGGGCTGAGATGTCTGAGGTCTTTGCAGGGGTCCGGTGTAGCCACCACTCCAGTATGGGGGTTACAGCTCAGAGTTCTCCAATTACCACGGGCACCACTGTCACCTTCACCTTTCAAACTTTCTCTAGTTGCTCTCTGAGTCCCTAGTATTTTTACAGTTTCTCATGTTCCTTCGTCTTGATGTTACCATCACTTGGTACTGCCACATCCACCACAACAGCTTTCCTTTGTTCTTTATCCACCACTACAATATCTGCTTGGTTCACCATTACCATCCTGTCCATCTGTATCTGAAAGTCCCACAAGATCTTTGCTCTCTCATTCTCAACCACTTTCGTAGATGTTTCCCATTTCGGGGTTTCCAGTCCATATTCAGCACACATGTTCCTGTATTCTATTCCAGCCACTATGTTGTGGCGCTCCATGTATGCTTTCCTGGCCAGCATCTTACACCCTACAGTTATGTGCTGGATCGTTTCAGGCGCCTCTTTGCACAGCCTAAACCATGGGTCTTGTCTGGTGTGGTAGATCTGAGCCTCCATTGTTCTGGTGCTCAGGGCTTGTTCCTGAGCTGCCAGAATGAGCACTTCTGTGCTGTTCTGTAGGCCAGCCCTTTAAAGCAATTGTTAGAACTTCTTGATATCAGCCACTTCAGTTATGGTTCGGTTGTATGTCCCATGCAGGGGTTTGTCCTCTCATGAGGATCTGTCCTCCAGCACAGGATACTCTGTTGTCCATTGCCTGAGACATTCACTGAGCACACTGTCAGTTGGGGCCTTGAGCTTGATGTATTCTTTCATCTTGGATGTTTCATCCTGGGTAGTGGCTTCCATGCTCACTAGTTCTCGGCCTCTTTCCTTGCGGCTAGCATACAGTCTCAGGGTGCTTGATTTAGGATGGAACCCTCCATGCATGGTGAGGAGCTTTCGTATCTTAACATACATCTCTTCCTTCAGCCATATGATTATTCCTGCAGGGTATCTGATGACTGGTAGTGAGTAACTGGTCTCATTCCTGCCCTTGACCTTGCTTCTCAGGACTTACCTTACTTGTTGGAGGTATTTGGCTGTTGCGGCTTTCCTTGTTGCCTGTTCCAGGTTGTCATTTACCTGTGGAATTCCAAGGTACTTGTAACTGTCCTCAATGTCTGCTACACACGTGGACAAAATTGTTGGTACCCCTCAGTTAAAGAAGGAAAAACCCACAATTCTCACTGAAATCACATGAAACTCACAAAAGTAACAATAAATAAAAATTTATTGAAAATAAAATAATCAAAATCAGCCATCACTTTTGAATTGCTGATTAACATAATTATTTAAAAAAACAAACTAATGAAACAGGCCTGGACAAAAATGATGGTACCTCTATAAAAGATTGAAAACTATTTGACCAGACTGACATGATTAACTCAGGTGTGTCCTTTAATTGACATCACAGGTGTTACCAAACTCATAATCAGTCAGTCTGCCGATTTAAAGGGAGACAAGTAGTCACTCTGCTGTTTGGTGAAAAGGTGTGTACCACACTGAACATGGACAACAGAAAGCGAAGGAGAGAATTGTCCCAGGACATCCGAAAAACAATTATAGATAAACATCTTAAAGGTAAAGGCTATAAGACCATCTCTAAACAGCTTGAACTTCCTGTGACAACAGTGGCTCATATTATTCAGAAGTCCAAGACCCACGGGACAGTAGCCAACCTCTCTGGACGTGGCCGCAAGAGGAAAATTGATGACAAATTGAAGAGACGGATTGTTCGAATTGTGTCCAAAGAGCCCAGAACAACCTCCAAAGAAATTAAAGGTGAACTCCAAGGCCAAGGTACATCAGTGTCAGATCGCACCATTCGTCGTTGTTTGAGCCAAAGTGGACTTCATGGGAGACGACCAAGGAGGACACCACTGCTGAAAAACAATAATAAAAAAGCCAGACTGCAATTTGCAAAAATGCATGTTGACAAGCCCCAAAGCTTCTGGGAGATTGTCCTTTGGACAGATGAGACCAAGCTGGAGCTTTTTGGTAATGCACATCAACTCTATGTTCATAGACTCAAAAACCAAGCATACGAAGAAAAGAACACTGTCCCTACGGTGAAACATGGAGGAGGCTCAGTAATGTTTTGGGGTTGCTTTGCTGCATCTGGCACAGGGTGTCTTGAATGTGTGCAAGGTACAATGAAATCTGTAGACTATCAAGGCATTCTGGAGAGAAATGTGCTGCCTTGTGTCAGAAAGCTTGGTCTCAGTTGCAGGTCATGGGTCTTCTCACAGGAAAACAATCCAAAACACACAGCCAAAAACACCCAAGAATGGTTGAGAGAAAAGCGTTGGACTATTCTAAAGTGGCCTTCCATGAGCCCAGATCTGAATCCCATTGAACATCTGTGGAATGAGCTGAAACATGCCATTTGGAGAAGACACCCATCAAATTTGAGACAACTGGAGCAGTTTGCTCATAAGGAGTGGGCCAAAATATTTGTTGACAGTTGCAGAACGCTCATTGACAAACACAGAAATCACTTAATTGCAGTGATTCCTCAACAAAAAATATTAAGTTATGGGTACCATCATTTTTGTCCAGGCCTGTTTCATTAGTTTTTAATTATGTAATAATTATGTTAATCAGCAATTCAAAAGTGATGGCTGATTTTGATTATTTAATTTTCAATAAATTTTTATTTATTGTTACTTTTGTAAGTTTCAAGTGATTTCAGTGAGAATTGTGAGTTTTTCCTTCTTTAACTGAGGGGTACCAACAATTTTGTCCACGTGTGTATGTCTGTGGACTATTTTGCCTCTCTTTGTCACCATCTGACTGCATTCTCCAAGCTCTAGTTACATCCCAGTGTCAGTACTGTAGATCCTGGTGGTGTGGATCAGGGATTCAATGTCGTGCTCGCTCTTTGCGTATAGCTTGATTTCGTCCATGTAGAGGAGTAACTGATGGTTGTCCCATTCCTGAGCCGGTATCCATAGCCATTCATGTGAATTATTTGGCTTAGGAGGGTTCAGACCTATCCAGAACAACAGTGGGATCAAAGTGTTTCCTTGGTATTTGCCACATTTGACGTACAATTGTGCAAGTGTCTTGCCATTGGTTTCAAGGGTGGTTTTTTACTGCTTTTTTGAGTTTTATATGAAGGCTCTTAGAGTTCTGTTGATGTTGTACAGTTCCAATCATTCAGTCATCCTGGTGTGGGCATTGAGTCATAGGCTATCTTGTAATCAATTCAGGCTGTTCAGAGGTTTGTGTGTCATGACCTGCAGTCTTGGGCGACTGTTCTGTCAACGAGAAGTTGGCATTTAGCTCCTCTGGAATCTCTACCAATGCCCTTCTGTAAGTTGCTCATGACTTGATCCATGTGCTGATGTAATTTGGTATCAATGATACCTGACATGAGCTTCCATGTTGTGGAGAAACAGGTTTTTGGTGGGTAGTTGAGTAGGACTGCACTCTTTGAGGGATCCTTCTGGATCAAAATTGTTTGCCCTTCTGTTAGCCATTCAGGGTGAGTCCCGTTTCTTAGCTGCTGGCTCATTTGTGCTGCCAGGCACTCATGTAGTGCAGTGAGTTTCTTAAGCCAGTATGCATGTATCATGTCAGCGGCCGGTGCTGTCCAGTTTTTCATACCTGAAGCTCTTTCTTGGATGTCCACTGTGATGGATTCTGTTCAGAGAAGATGCTGTGCTCTTTTCTCAGAGAGACCAGCCATTGAGCATTGTTGTTATGTGCTGTTCCGTTCTTCCATATACTTTCCAGTACAGTTGCGTTTCCAGTCTTGGTGGGTCTGCTCTGCTGTTTTGACCCTGCCATTGAGCAAACACTTTTGCAGGTTGAGTTGCGTACAGCCTGTTTATCTTTGTCTGGCTTCATTATCTCTTGTGTACCTCTTTAGGAAGCTGCTCAAGGCCAAAAGCCTTTGTTTGGGAGTTTCCAGTGCTTCAGTTATGGGCATCTGGCTTCCTCAGTCATCTGACTCACTTCCCTCTGAACTGTCTTGATTTTAGCCTCCAACCGTTGCCTCCATGGTGGGAATTGTTGTTTCCCATGGTTGCGCAAATAAGCATCTCAAGGATCACTGTTGCTGAGGTGTAAACCAGCTTATTGGTTTCTGTGATTACTGTGGTTGTGGCTAAGGGGCATCATTCTCAGTTTCCAGGAGACTTTCAGGTAGTATTTCACGTAACCGTTGCATGGTGGTTGCATGGTGTTCATTCCATACATGATCTTGTCTTTCAGGTCAGTTTCTGTCTCGCTCACCGTAACGGTGATTATTTGGGCTGTGTTCCCAAGTTCTGGTTGGGAGTGTGGTGTAGTCTTCTCTCTGACCTGATCTTGTGGCTCTCCTGTGGTGTTACAATTGTGTTGCACTTCATCAATCTTAAGTTGTGATAGCAGTTGCTGTTTGCGGATGTGAGAACATTGAGTTACTAGTTTTTTGGCAGTTAGATTTGATTGTGGGTTTCGAAGCATCCATTCACTCTACATTCTCTGCTCTCTAAGTAGGATCATTACAGTAGTAGCATTCCAATAGAGCCTTGTTCTCACATCTAGTCCATTTCCGTCTTTTTCCAGTATGCATTGAGTTTCTCTGATTCCCCACCACCTGACACAGACCTTGTTTGGCCGGGCAATGTCTGAGCCTGCATGATGTGTTTCATTGCCTCTCATATGTTCCGAGGTAGGGTCTTGCCCAGGGACCCCTCACAGGATTATGTTAATGAGCTCACCATTGTTATGTTAATTGTACCATCAATTGCGCATTGCACCCTCTGGGTATTGACTGGGAATTGAACACACACACGCATGTGCACACACACACACACACGTATATATATATATATATTTATTTATATCACCTGCTAAACGTGGGTCTAACTTCAATTTGGCGAGTAGAGAATCTATTCCATTAGCCACTTTGGCAGGTGAAACATTGTTCATCATTTCTGACGAGACAAGATGTGTCTCCAGACACTTGGCCACCACAAACATCCATCCAAGAGTTTGTTCAAACATATAATTCTGACTTTATTGCGCAGATTTAATACTTTCATTCACTGCAGCAGCTGCTGCATTCAGGGGCTGCATGGAATTTCCACACTTATGTGTTTTCATTAAGAGCTTGCTATTTCTGCATTCAGGTGCACTGTAATTTGTAGCATTTGCTCACTCTGATCTCAGCAAACTAAAGCACACACTTACTTTTTGCTCCATGTCCTTGTTACTTTTTGAAATGACAAAGACACAACCACAACACACCGATTTGTAAGAACACAGGTTACAAGGCAAAATGTTGTACATTTTTCAATTTATGCATGTTTGAATACACATGACATTTTTGACCAAAAGAAAGTTTAAAGTAGCCTAATGATTTGGTTGTTCATCACTAGTTTTTGTGGGGTTATGGACCCAGGACACTAGTTGTTGTTATTTTTGATGTCACTTCCTGTTTTATTTTGTTGTGCCTCCTGTGTTCACTATTGCCTTTTAGGTCACTTGACACTTCCCTCCCAGTGTGTGTTCCCTCCCTCCTTCTTGGCACACCTGTGTGTAGTTACCTCATCTTTCTTCCTGTTATAAGTTCTCGTCTCCCTTGCACGGGTTGTCGGGTGGTTCTGTTCCTTCTAGGAAAGTTTCTACTAGCCCTGTCAAGCAAATAAATGAAAGACTGTTCATTGCAAATTGCCGTCTGCGTTTGTTTCCTCACGCCAACCCTGACAGTTTTAATCTTTATGGAATCATATTTAGTTCAATTAGGAAAGGGTGGTCATTTTTCAATTGAATGCAATAAGTTACCATAAAAAAAATTAATCAAAAACATTTTTTAAAATATTCAGAAAAACAGACTGTTAGCAACCAAGTTGACCACACACAACATGAGCGCCCAGCAGGTCACCCATAGACTTTGCTGTCTTGTGCCCATTGATGTCCTTGGGATTGATCCACAAAAAAAAAAAAAAAAAAAAAAAAAAAGTTAATTTATTGGTCAATATTTAAAACTTCCTCATTGTTTTGCTGTGTAATGTTTGCAGATACAGTAAAGTCGGTGCTTTTAAAAAAAAAGGTAGGTTCATAAAAAGTTCATCAATCAGAAGTGTCCTTTGTTAAAATAAAATTACATTTCTGTAATGGTATCAAATCTGACATAAGACTATACTTTCAATTATTTATTAGTGCTTTATTTTTGTGTTTTGTGAATATCAGCATCTTTGTTTTCTTGGAGTAATACTGCAGACATAAAAGTTGCATGCCAGTGAAGATCTTAGACCAGATAAAGAGACCCCAAGAGCCCAGACACTGATGGTGGTTTAGATGCATCGTGCAGAACCGAAGAGCCAGGAGGAGAACAGGTGGAAGAGGGCCAATGCAATGGCGTGCCAAACCGAAGAGCCAGGAGGAAAACGGGGTGGAGGTGGGCCGGCGCAACTTCTGGAATGTGGATAAATAAACCAGCGAATTTAAAGGCAGGGATATAATTGTGAAAATGAGCACTTCAGCTATTGGTTCAGAGTGGAGACCAATTGATGACGTAAGGAGTGACGATCAAACTACCAGATGCATGTGATGAGGTAAGTTTTCCTTATTGAAATTGTGCCAAAGCTTCACTACATGAAGTCAGCCAAAATGAAAAAAGAGGTTTTTAATAGTTTTGTGTTTTCAATAGACTGGCTTGGTTGCAGATTTGATAGACATGAATATAGACGGAACAATATTTCCCACATCTGACTTTGAGCAGTGGCATAGACCACAAATGTTGTAACTTATTTTTTTATTTTATATTTTTCACACTGTTGTGTGCTTGTGTCTTTCAATGCTTTTTATTTCAATACTTTTTCTTCTCAGACACATTTATATATATATATTTATATTTATTTCTTTTCTGTTTTGAAAACCTACATTGTTTTTAGTACAATTTGATTACAACAAGTTATATAATGAAAATTATGAATCACAGCCATGATATTCTGTTTTCATACAACAATTATAAGCTGCAGGGTGAAGATGGAGTACCTGAGAAACATGCTTTGTTGATGGACCACTAATCTTTTTAAAGCCTTACTATTGTAACGTAGTTTCTTTTGTCTGATCTAAAAATGACAAACAGTAGCATTTGACCTTTTAAAATTGTCCATTTGCATGAGTTTTTACTCTATCTGAACACAGCCAGTCATTTTCTCACTGGTTGCCAGGTAACTGGTTGTCACAATGCAAATGAAAAAAAAGCAAAGTACACTATATGTGTTAATTAGTGTGATTTTTAAACTACTAGAAAACATGCTTTTTACATGTAGACAAAACCCAAGCTAGCTGCATGCCAACTCTCAGCTTTTACGCTGGGCTGGATTAATAATCAGTTAATACCACAGGGTTCTATTTTTACAGCCAGACACACAGGTAGCAAAGCTCATTTCTTTTCATCCCTTCTATTACATGAAATAAACTTCAAAGCAACAACAAAATAATGGAAGATCTTTACAAACCCTGTCGAGATAGTTCACTTATTCAAACTTTATATTTTGCAGAAAAATTTTGAACATCTGTATCGTCAGGTACAACACTTTTTAATGCTACTTTGGTAAAGTGGAGGCATGTTGCAAGGCAGTTCCTGAGAAGTAGACCACAATAAAGGTGCGCTGATAAGTGACTATGACAGATAGAAATAAAAAGAGGTAGCACAAAAAAACAAGGTAAAAAGAAGGTTACAAAAACCACCCAGCTCCTGCAACAGTAACCCAATTAATATAATAACTAAAATACAATGTCCACCCCAAATAGACAAAGCACTAACTCCAAAGGCCATACATAGAAACATATTATGAGTCAAATTTTTTTAAAGGACCGGATAAAAAAAATCAAACTGCAAATAACTTTTCAGGAGATCATAAAATTATAAGCTTTAAATCCACACAAACAACAAACTTTAAATTATTTTTACACTATATTTATTTTACAGTGGCTTGTAAAACAATTCAAGCTGAGTCAGATTAGATAGATAGAGTTTGTGAACTGCAGTTTTCAGATTGTGCTACAGATTCTGTATTGGTGCCACTTTGTGTTGGTCCTTCACATAAAATTCCAATAAAATATATTTGTGTTTGTGGTCATAATGTGATAACATGTGGAGACGTTCGATTCGATTTGATTCCATTTTCAAGTAAATTTTATTTAAATAGCTCAAAATCATAATCATAGCCGTCTCATTGGGCTTACACTGTTATTTGAAAAGAACATAAAGTCAGTCATAAAAAAGTAAACAATAGCTGGTTGTTAAACAGACTACGCTGAACAAACATCTCTGCCCTTACACCTCCTTCTCGATGAGGAAAAACCTCTATTTTGGGGAAAAAAATAAGAAAACCTCAGGGTTGCCCACATGAAGGAGGGATCCTCAACCCCGGATGGACAGGTGACTGCTTTTCACTGGTGAGCACTGCTCAGGAAAGATCACCATGTCTTAGGCTTCTGATTAGCCTATGTATAACTTGTGATGAAAAAAAAATATATTTTAAAAAATTTGGATTAGAAATAACATGTTAAGAAGAAAGTATCAGAGCAAGAATAATTTTTTTCTGACAAATAAAATGACTAAGTAATAATTGTCTATTTCTTAATAAATGTCTGTGGTATTTTGACTTCTTGGAACCAGCTGGTACTTCCTATTTAGGAACACGAGAGGGGAGGGATTGAGGTATCCATTGTTTTTACTGTCTATGAGAATACATTTGTGAGCGACCAATATTGGAGCTGGATGGTCCAATATTGCTGTCATTTTTGTTGCACAGCCAATTTTAGGTTGGGGTTGTGAGAGGCTGTAAGCTAGCAGGAGAGAATGTAAATAAATATTTTAGTGGATATCAGTGGAGGGTTACTTTAACGCCAACAGTCCCACCCACAACTCAAAGGTGAATTTCTCATGAACTCCTGCTGCTCTGCATGCAATCCATGTTTAACTGAAGCAACAGCAGTCATTATTTTTATTTTGAAATTCCCTGCTTGCCTGATGCAGTACTTCGTTGCTCAACATTCATTCATCTATGGACAAAAATAAAAGAATAAGTCAAAAACATATGTTTTGCACAAAACGATGCAAGAAAGAAAGGTCTCTCAGGAATAATGCAAACTGTTTATACCTAGATATATTTCCCTCCTAGACCAGCTATAGTTTCCTGAAAGGCGTGATTTCTATTTAAGGCTGAAATCTGCAAATGGTTGGTAATTTTACTTAATTGTCTTTACTGTATCCAAGAAGAAAAAAAAGGAACTTTCATGTCTGTATAAAAGCAGGGTGAGCCCCACCTGAACTGCTCTTTGTGTTGTAAATGATTGCGAGGAAAGGCATGACTCTGTCACCAACTTTCTCCACATCAGGCTTCTTAAAGAGGAAAGAAAGCTGCTGTACAGGAAACCAAGAAAGGTATCTCGTCTCGGGGACTTTCCAAAGCCCCAGAGGGGCTGGAGGAAGTGGGAAGAGGGAAGTCTAAAGAGTGTCAAAGGGTGTATGCTGTTTAAGTGTTCTTTGGGGTGTCGTTTCTAAATCTCCGTAGTAAAGTTTTAAGAGTAATATTTTTGGTAATTTAAACATTTTCTGCAAATGTGTTTTTTCACCTTTCAATTCATGTATTTGAAATATTGCATTTTCCAGCTAAATATTTGGTTAGCAAGCTAATATCTTTAAGTTTAAGTTAAATATTTATTTTATAATTATATATTTAGTTTGCAAAATTGATATTTAGATATTATCTAAATGTTTACTTTCCAATATAAAAATGTAAGTTTTGTAACCAAATATTTGTTAAATAAACCAAAAATTAAAGTCTAATTTAAATATTTTGATTAGTATTAGTATTAAATATTTTGATTTTATTTAAATATTTAGTTTGGAGCTAAATATTTAGCTTTTAAACTAAACGTTTCGTCTGGAGCTAAATATTTAATCTGGAACTAAATGTTTAGTTTATATGCAAATTAAATTGCTCATAGACTCTTTAGAGTGTACCGGCCTTCGCCCAACAGTAGGTGGGACATGATCTGGAAACCCCTCTGCCCAGAAAGGGATACAGCAGGTTAAGGAAATGAATAGAAGTTCAGGAGAACTATGGATGGATCCACCATATTTGGATGTTTTCTCACGGCTGTAACTGAAAACGTCACGTGGCCCAAGTTGAGTCCCTGATTGGTTGAGGAGACGCAGCCACCTCCCCAGAATTCAGATTTTTTTTCAACTCTGGCCAGCCGCAGCGGCCACTCAATTCATGCTTTCTGCTCAAATTGCACTGCGCCACTCAATTCTTGCCATTTGCAGAGTTTTGCACCGTGTCGACCACTCATTTCCTGCCGCGGAACCTCAGTTCGCATCTTAACCATTGACTTTACATTGAAATTAGCCGCCTCTGTCACACGAATCGTGTTCGGTGTGAGTGCGCCTTACCACACCACACAAGACCCAATGTGTAGGCTGTGCAAAGAGACGCCTGAAACAATCCAGCACACAACTGCAGGGTGTGAGATGCTGGCCTGGAAAGCACGCATAGAGTGCCAAAACCAAGTGGCTGGGTTAGTATTCAGGAACGTGTGTGCAGAATATCGACTGGAAACCCAATGTTCAAAGTGGGGAACACCTCTGAAAGTGGTAGAGAATGAGACACTCATGCATGCATCTTACAAAAGGAAGCTGGGACCATTGATTTTCTGTCCTCTGCCTTATTTCTGGTGGAGGGGATCCAGGCCTTCAGTGGCAGTGGCTGTGTCTTTTGAGTGCTAGCTTCTTGGACCAGACGTTGGGTTGCTAGGCATACGTACCTCCTTGATCTGCTGTCCGTGCAGGTGTCTAGGGCCCTGGCTATCACTGCTGCCAATATAGCCAAAGTAACCAAAAGCCAACCATTTTGGAGATAACATTAAAAATTTATTTTAAAGTTATTTTTTTTTTGTTTTTTTACTATTTATATATATTTTTTATCCTATATTATCTGAATTGTTTTGTGTTATTTCCTGTGAGTGCTTCTATCTATGTTCCAAAAAGAGACCTACCATTTGACCTACTTTTTACCTAAAGACCTACCATTTGACCTACTTTTAAGCTAAAGACCTACCTACCATTTGACCTACTTTTAAGCGAAGACCCACCATTTGACCTACTTTTAAGCTAAAGACTTACAATTTGACCTACTTTTAAGCTAAAGACCTATCATTTGACCTACTTTTAATCTAAAGGCTTACCATTTGACCTACTTCTAAGCTAAAGACCTACCATTTGACCTACTTTTAAGCTAAATACTTACCAGTTGACCTACTTTTAAGCTAAAGATCGACCATTTAGACCTACCATGCTCCTGTCCTGTCTCTTTAAAACAACCGCCTGAAATAGCCTCTGAAAGAGGTGAACGCATAGCTGATTTTATTAAAAGTCATTTTTCCAGCAGTTAGAAATAGGTTTCTGTTTTCGGCGTCCCCTAACCTTTTCAGGTTTACGTTCTCCTCCCTGAGAGCAGTTTCCCTTTCCTTTTCATTCATTTGCATTCATTTTCTCTATGTGGTCAGTCTGGTCAGGCTTATTGAATAGATACAACTGTGTATCATCTGCATAACAGTGAAAATGAATACCATGTTTTCCTGATTATGTTCCCTAGAGGCAGCATGTAAAGCATAAACAGGATGGGTCCTACAACTGAGCCCTGTGGGACTCCGTGGTTAACTCGAATGCAATGAGAGGACTGTCTATTTACATTAACAAACTGGTACCTATCAGATAAGTAGGATTTTAACCATTGAAGGGCAGATCCTGTGATCCCTATCTCATGCTTTAGTCTCTGGAGTAAGATGCTGTGGTCTATAGTGTCAAAGGCTGCGCCAAGATCTAACAGGACCAGAATAGAGATTAGTCCCTTTTCTGTGGCCAGTAACAAGTCATTGGTAACTCTAACTAGTGCAGTTTCTAACTACTGCTATGGTGAGGTCTGAACCCTGATTGAAAATCTTCAAAGTAGCTATTGTCCTGTAGGTGGCAGTATAGCTGTTTAACTACAACTCTTTCTAAGATCTTTGAGATAAAGGGGAGATTTGAAATTGGTCTATAGTTAGCGAGAGTGCCAGGATCCAAACTGGGCTTTTTCAGAAGAGGTTTAACAACTGCATATTTAAAAGACTGGCACATAACCTGTTTCTAGAGAGGTATTTAAATAGTTCAAATGGATTCATTCATTAGGGGGAAGGTTTCTTTAAAAAGCTTGGCTAAAAGACAAGTTGAGGTTTTGGAGGATGTAATAACTGATGTTAATTCTGCTAGTCTAATGTTACAGAGTTTTCTATAGATGCCTTCATTTCTACCTTTCAGCCTGGTCTGGGCTGATAGTAGGGATGACTTTTTTCAGCTTATGTCTATTATTTAAGATTTTACGATTAAAAAGATGTAAGCAATTCTTCAGAGCTGATAGTATCAGGAATACATGGTTCCACTGCGCTGTGACTGCTGGTCAGTCTGGTTATAGTACTAAAAAGAAATGTCGGATTATTTCCATTCTGTGCTATTGAAGCTGAATAGTATTAGGTTCTTCCTTTACGTAGAGATTTTTTATAATTTAGTTTTTCAGAGACTGCTCTGATCTGCGCAATTATCTTTCGAACTTACAGGTTACTTGTTTAAGGGAACGTGTTTCAGCGTTGTACCACTGTGATACTCGGTTTTGTCTAAATAGTTTAGGCTTCAAAGGACCAACAACATCAAATGTTCTCCTTAGGGCCTCCATGGAGTCATTGACAAATTGATCATTTTTTCTGGGACTGAAGCTATGGGAGCTGCTCTCAGAGTGTTTGCTCAGCATCTTACTAAGTATTGGTTAGACTGTAAGTTTAAATTCAGTCACAGAGAGGTCAGTCAATGTTCTTCTGAGCTGTTCTTTATTTATTGGACCGGTGGAATTCTCTAGAACAAACGAGGTGATTAGAAAGTGATCTGAGAGTATGGGGTTATGAGGGAGCACACTCAGCTGATCCCTATACCATGATAAAACAAGGTCCAGGGTGTGCTTGTGACAGTGAGTGGGTTCCTTTACATTTTGTGTGACACCAACATTATCTCGTAAAGCTGAGAAAGCATTTCCTAGACATTCACTAGGGTCTTCAACATGAATATTAAAATCCTGTCATATTATTATTTTATCACAATCTAAAACATTAGTTGATAGAAAGTCCGCAAACTCAGTTAAAAAGTTTGAGTACCTGCCGAGAGGGGATAAATAATTATAAAGAGAACATCTTTTTGAGTCTTCCTGTTTGAGCGATTTGTAGACAATATGATGTTTTCAAAGGAGTTATAAATTGTTTGGCTTTAGCATTTGTGCTTTTGCTTGTTGTGATTGAGAGTACTAGTGGCTTTTCCTTTTAGGTTTCTGTGTTTCACTCCTTTCACTTGCCTTTCAGCACATAAGCTATAGCTAGGAGCTGCTGGACTACCTCTGAATGGGGTGTGCACCAGCGCTAAAGGGAACTCAGAGAATAGCTGTAAACTGAAATGTGTGCCCAGGACCTGTCCTTGGCTTGCCAGGTTTCACGGCTAAAGCTAGCGGAAATGTTCTTAGACAGAGCACGACGCCATCAAAAGTGGGATGTATGCCAATCTCTCCGCATGAGACCGGGCTTTCTCCAAAACGCTCTCCAAACATCAACAAACCCAACGCCGGGCATCAACTGGTTAACCAGTGGTTAAATTATGAAAAACCGCCGTACAGTTCATCACTGACTAGGTTCAAGAGGGGACCAGAGAAAATGACACTGTCTGACATCGACTTAGCAAGTTTGCACACCGATTCAACCTTTAATTTAAGGACTTCTGATTGTCTCCATCGGGCATCATTACCGCCTGCGTGAATCACGACTCTACGGAACCTGGACTTACTCAGAGCTAGCATTTTAAGGTTCCCTTCTATGTCACCAACTCTGGCTCCCGGAAAACACCTTACTGTGGCTGTCAGAAGCTTCAAGTGTCTAATTTCAGAGGATCCAATAACTAGAGTTGATGGTTCATCTGGCCTGTTGCAGCAGGGAGAAAACATATTAGGTAACAGGATCTTCGGAAGCTCTAAGTTTTTACATTTAGCACTATGCTTCCTTCCCACCAGTACAAACTCATTCTGAGTTTTCCCTGAGTTGTACAAACATTAAGTGTTGTTGGGTCAACAGGCTTTCCAATCAAAACTATACACACGCTTGACTCAAATGAAATTTAAAAGGTTGATTTGGACATGTTTCCTTCTTGTTTTGTTGTTTGTTAACTGCAGGCCTTGTTTACATTGTTCATTGGTGCAGTCTTCTTCTATCCCTGTGCTACTTAGATTTTGGTGGAAACACCCACTAAAAACATCTTCATAGAGACACATTTGCTGGTGTGAAATTGATGACTGTTGCAGGATGAGGAGGATGATGTGAAAATATTTGTTGGTCTGGCAGAAATGAAAAAACATACATGTACCACCCACATGATGTGACTAAGGCAAGACAGTACCCTGAGGTTTAAAAAACAACTATGACTTCACAACTGGAAACAGCATTTTTTGAAGTTATGAGAAGCTAACACTAATTATTTTATCATAATATCATATAAGTAAGCATGTAAACAAACAACTTTATAAGTTTGTATGTATGCATTTGTATTTTTTGTAATTGCTGTTCTATAGAGGTCGCAGGCGTGATAACTTTCCTAAAGCACAAAATGTAATGTCTTCAGTTCAGTTCTTTATATGACAAAGATTCACACGTTGACAGTCTAGTATTCTTTGATAAAATCATTAATAAATTTGGCAATGAAATACAAACAGGAAGTAAGTAAATAAATGATCTTATATCTCCAATGCATCCATTTTTTTCTGCAGATAAATAAGTCCAAGGTATCAACTCGGCTAACAATTTCAACAAACCATTGCATAGCGTAGCAGAGACAGAGAGGTATTTTTATCTGCATGCAAGTGGGGATATAGGTGGTAAAGCCAGTAAGATATATTTACAGCTTCCCATTTAGTTAATGAAAAAGTGTTCCACCCAGAACCTTAAAAGTTCTTTGAAAAGCAATTGAAGGATTAAACTGGTGGATATATCTGGGTGTCTGACTTTAAAGTAGATCACAGCCTTGTTTACAAAGACAGAGCTATGTACACATACACATTGGTTAAAGCACACACACTCCAAGGGAGCACATAAATCACTGAGCGCAACTTTCAACATCCAAGCTTTACCATTGTTTCCTCGCATATCTGTGGCAGGTCACTTTTTCTTTTCTTTTTTTTCTCTGTTTATTGCCAACATAATTTCAAAGTGGGACTTTAGCATTGGTTTCAAACAAAAGAAGAGCCTGTTTTCTTTACAACCAGACTTCATGAATCAAAGATAGGCCTGCACCTGAGTCACAGGTAGACTAAACCCCATTAAAAGGATGACAACGTTTTAAGCAAACCTAACTTTTTAGATACTAACTCACAAATTCTGAAGTTAGAGAAAGTGTCAAATTGGAATATGTCTCCTCTGCAAGAGGAATAAAATTCAATTCTATTCAAACACTCTTTGGTGATATGGGAATGGGGCTTGATGAGGTCCCCTTTAGTACTTCCAGTCTCTGGACATTGTGGGAATGTCTCGGCTGGTGTGCCTTTGCAACATCATGTAGTGGTTGGGAAAAGCTCTTTTGCCCTGGCAAACCAGGGTGGTGGTCCCTTTTCTCAAGAAGGGCTGCCAGAAGGTGTACTCCAACCATAAGAGGATCACACTAATCATCATTCCTGAGAAAATCTACTCCACTGCACAGAAGAGGAGAATTTGGCTGATAGTCAAAACTCTTGATTCAGAACAATCAGGGAGGTTTTCATTCCTATCCTGAACAGAACACCTCACAGAGTTCTTAAAGGTTCATAGGAATTCACCCATTTAATCCATGTGTTTTGTAGAATTCCACATATAGGGTTTGATGTTGTCCCTGTCATTGTTCTGTGGGAGGTGCTCTGAAAACACAGTGAATTCAAAAATAATATGCAAATTATATTTAAGTTTTAAAAAGATCAAATTATCTGTTTTTCAATTAAACACATGGATGATATTGTGTCTCAGGGCTTTTTGGATCACTGATATCAATCTCAGTCACCTGTGACAATTAGTTTACCAGGTGAGTTCAATTAAAGGAAAAACTACTAAAATACATTCCACATTATTAAGCAGACCAACATTGTCAAGCAACATGGGGAAAAAAAAAAACCTTTCTCTCCTGCTGAAAAGCGTTCAAGAGTTGAATGCCTTGGATAAGGTATAAAAACCTTGGATATTTCATGAAAACTAAAGCATGATCTTTGTAGTTTTAGGAGATTTGTGGCTGATTTAGAGCACACGGGTTGGTGCAGATAAAGGCAGAACGAGTAAGGTTTCTGGGAGACAAATGCATTGGATTAAAAGAGCAGCTGCTAAAATATCATTACAAATCAGCAAGCAAATGTTTGAAGCTGCTGGTGTCTCTGGAGTCCCACCAACATCAAGTTGTAGGATCCTTCACCTAGGTGAACATCAAAGCAGAGCTTATGCTCCTTTAGATTGAGAGACATTTGTGGAAGTGGTTCAGGAACTTCTTTTAAATGCCTCCTGACACCTCTTTGGGGAGTTATTCCTGGCATCTTACACCAGGGCAGAACCAGAGGGAGGGAGGTCTGAGAATATTTGCTTAGAGTGCTGCTCCCATAACCCAGCTCAGGGTGAGTGGTAGAAGATGGATGAAGGGAACACAACTTACTCAGATATTAAGTGTTTCCATGTTTTTCAAGCTGTGTTGACAATTAACAATTTGCTGCAACAACTGTTAATCTGTTTTATGAGATTTTTTGCCTTTGTTTAATTTTGTAGAATTTTGATTTTCTGCTTGAAATAATTCTTGTTCAAAGCTAGAATATTTTGTTTCTGTTATTGTGGATTCTTTTTTAGATTAATCACCATAGTTACTGACATATTTACATGTAAAAACAAGTCATCATGTTTCTAGACCTAAAATAACTCAAAATAGAGGCATCACATATGCAGAAAAAGAAAAATCTTTTCTCCCCTACATTATGATGGTAAATAACAGATTTCTAATAAGCTTGGAGGACTGATGCAGAAAAGATGATAATATTAAAGTTTAGAAGTCCCCCACTTTTTAATTTAAATGCACATATGTGAAGCTGAGAAAGAGGAAAAAAAACTTATTCCAACTGAAAAACAGCAAATAATCTGATCAATGGAAAAAAAACATCAAAAAGAACTCTATGAGGACAACAGTTACAAATATTAAGAAAAAAAAAAAGAATCATAAAGTTGACAAGATACAGCTGCAATATTGATTTAAAAATGCACTATTATGTATTGATGCACTTTTAAACAATGATTTAAACAGGAATTATAGATAATGACAACACAACAAATTAACTAAATTGATTAAGGAGAAAAAACATGACTAAGAAAATCAGGCCAAAAGCAAATGAAAATTAGATTTACAACTTTTTAAAATGCCTCTTAACAGACAGAAAAACGACTAAACTTGTACATCACAAAACTGAAGAAAAAACTATTTCAAATAAAAGGTGATATGTTACAAAATTCATGATCAGGTAAAGAAACTAGAACTACACAATACAATCATGAGCAAATTAAAATCAGCAAATATTTCCAAAGAGCAACTTACTAATGAGGGGAGGAATAAACTCACAAAACACAATTCCATTTCAATTCTGCTGGCTGATAGGAGCAGTGACAGTATTCCTGGGAAAAAAAAGCATTTGAAACAAAAATGTAAATTTTATAAATTTCAAGCCATTAGGTGAACTGGATTATAAGCAAATGCAGCGAAACAAAATCTCGTAAAAGTCAAAATATTTGATATAACTACACAACCCAGAATGCTAAGAGGGCCAAGAAGCAGGCAATTGGTCAACGAGGTTAATGATACGTTTTTCTAGTAAACTTTGGTGTTTTTCTTTTGCACTTGTTTTATCCGTAACAACCATCTTTTCTGGAGAGACCAATACAAAAAAAAAGCATAAATAAAGCAACAATTCCTTTAAATTAGACATTAAACTCAAAACAGGAAGGAAGAGAAAGAAATACAAAAGTTTTAGCATCCTCCTTACAAGCTCTAAGCATTTTTTAGCTGTTACACAGTAGCTAACAACTCACTTTTTCAAGTTCATCATGTTAAGGTGCGTATTAATACATGATACTCCTCACTACCATAGCCGTAACTGTCCAACAATTCACCGAATACTGTGCCTTCATAGTTTACCAAATTCGTATTAAAACATTTTAAAATATTTTAGAGTGCCATGTGCCTCATAAAATTGGTTTGAGTTCAGTAAATACAAGCAAAAATCATACTTATACACTCTGGATGGAGAAAAAAAACATGCTTTTTCTAATGACTTATGTTTATAATTGCAGTAATGAAAGTGATTAATACCTTTAAGCGACTGAGGTAAATTCAGGAACTGGAAAAGTGCCTGATTCATTTTATCACAGGAGACTTTTATCTATGACCTGATCTACATCTTCATTAAAGCTCAAATCAGGGATGCGGTCTTACATTTAACGTTGGGTTGACCACTGAATAAACACAAAAGTGCCATTTAAAATAGTTCAATTTCATACTTACTGATCTCTGCTTCTTCATGCTCCACAACAGCCACTTCTTTAGATTCACCTCATTTATCAGCTCTTCAAAGTTTTCTCTCAATCTTACCATCACAGTTGTGTGACCTGTCAACACATTTTCGTTCATGTCCTTAAAAGTCAAAGTCCCATCAGTTGTCATGCATCTAGGTGTGTGAAATTTGTTCTCTACATTTGACCCATCCCCTGTGGGAGCTGTGAGCTGCAGACACGGCCACACTCAAGAACCATTTGGTGGTTTTGGTCCTTGGTCTCCCAAACCTGCTGCGCATTCTTCCATCTCTGCCCCTGCATTTCTAATATGGCAAAATGAAATGCAGTAAATTGAAACACCATTAAAAATAACTTTGGCAAAGAAACATTAGATCAAAAAGTCATTTTTAAATGTATTAATTGTAAAATTAATTATTAACTAGTAACTAATACTTTTCAGTGGAATGACCAAAGTGCATTTAGAATTGGCGGGTGTTGGAACAAGTGGAGTTTGGACAATTGAAAGATGTCCTAAGGGGCTAAGGGGTGGTGATGGGGGAGGGGGGTACAAAATGTTTACGGTACTAGTGAGCTTGTCAATGTTGAAGAAGAATTTCATCAGAACTCAAAGTTAGAGCCAAATGACTTTCATACTGCATTTTATATGTGCTATGGTTGTAAAGACAGAGCCTTATGTACAGCCAAATATGTACCAAAGATATACTTCTTGGCTGTGGTCCATAGCTCCTACTGTGCAAATAAGAGAACAAAGATTTAATAAAGATTTTGGGAAAAGCCATCGATACATTTTCTAGCCACTTATCTCTGACCAGGGTCACAGATTTACTGGAGCCTATTCAGAACCGATCCAACCGAGATTTGAACCAAACTCTTCTCACTTCAATGCAAGAAGGATGACCACTACAGCAAAATGATTCATTTTGCAGTTATTCTTTGAGTGAATTTTGAATCATATTTTTTTCTCACAACACTTTAAGAACCTTCATCTTTTTTCTGCCAAACAGTAAAAGTACAAAGTGCACATTTTATGCAACAGGATTATACTTTTTGTTACAACCTCACGTCTATGTTGGCAGTTTTTTTTTTCTTTATAGTTGAGTGCACTTGAGAAAGCCAATGCTCCACTTGATGTAAATGACTGTTTTTTGTGATATTTTTTTTTTTTCCAAGACTTTATAGAAACAAATCAAGGGAATGTCTAGTGTTTGATTTTAGTGAATTGTAATGTCTTGTGTAATACTGTAGTTGTTGAGGCTGAATCAGCAACAAAACCTGTACTCCAGGAAAAACACTCTTGATTTACAGGCTGAACCAACTATTTCCCAAACATTCCAAATGACTTCAGTAAGATTGAGCAGGTGGCCATCACAGACCACTTAAGATGGGGTCATGCTTCTCTGACATATCAGGAAAGATGTGCTCGGTATGCTGGTTCCCAACAACACAGTCAAAAAGTATTTTGATCATTTATGTGCCATCCTGGTCAGGCATGCAGAGAGCCTGAGATCCATCAAAGATGTCTCTGGTAAACACAGCTTCACCCTGAACTGTTATTGACATGGTCAGTGTAATTTCAACTGTAAATAATCAACTTCCCCATTGTGGGATCAATTAAAGCCCCCCCCCCAATTCATTTACAAACCGTAAATGACATGATCATGCTCAATTTAACATGTGTTTTATATAATGTGAGGAAATTTACTTTGTTCCTACCCTGAAAGTGTTATTTTGACCAAATTTGCAACGTTCCAGAGGGAAATGCCTTTAGTGAAGGGGTGTGTAGTGTAGTCATGTCTCTGTCTCTGTCTGGTCAACAAGCTGGTAAAACATCAGAATGTTTGCAACCAAGCTTTCCATGATAGAAATCCCTAGACATGAGTCGGTATTGACTGGAAAATCTCTAAGTAAGTCTAACCCAGATGAAGTGTGAGAGGGCACTAACTACATCATTAGAGCCAGAAAATCTGTAACAAAACCAATTAGTAGGCATTAGAAGAAGGAAATGACCCTAACCCTATTATTGTAGCTTTACTTCTTCTTTACTCCAAGAGGAGCCAGGAAAACAGATATAGATCTACCTAAATTACACCAAGCAGGACTGAGACACTGGGGATTGCAGATAAGCACTGGCATTCCCTCACATACCTACACACAAACAGATGTGAAAACACATAAATGTGCACACTAGTTCCACTCAAGGTACAGGTTTGATGCAAAAATTCTAAATTTTGCTTCAATGAGGTTCTTTAGAGTAGTGTGGATATGATTATGTAGACTCAGGACCATAGACGTTACAGAAATAAGGTTGTTGTGGTGTAAATACAAGTGTAAATACAATCTTGAGTGTATTTACTGTATGAGAGGTGATTCAGCTCTTAAGATCGCCTTAGGCATTACATTTTGGGCTACATTTTCTTTTATCATTTTTATATATTATGTTTTTTGGTTTTCTGGATTTAGTGTTGAATTATTCTGTTCAGTTTGGCCTTTTGTTCCGTCTTGTCATGTTCACACCTGGTTTGTATCACTAATATTTACTGATGTATCTGGGCTGGTTTATTAAATCCTCAGTATGTTTAAATTCTTAATGCAAGTTTTTGCTTCTCAATTTTTTTTTTTGTTTTCTCCTGGCATGGCAGATTTCAGTTGGATCTTATTTTTATTTAGTTTTAGATCTGTACATTTCATCTGTTTATTTTTTCCAGATACCTACTATTTTATGTTACCTTCCATTCTTCCTTTAGCTTTGTTTACCTATATGTTTTGTATGTGGATCTGAAAACATCCTTGTGATGGCCCTGCAATAGATGAGCATTCAAGGGAGTACCCTGCCTTTGCCCAACAGTGGCTGGGATTGGCCTCAGCAACATATAATCCAGAAAAGATAGAAAAAAATTAATTGATCTGAAAGCGAGAATTAGACATAAAAACATTAATGTACAGATTCATGCCTTTGATTTAAAATTTGCCAATTTCCTTTTAAAGAAGAGTGACAATGTGCAAAGAACCATGCTGCAATGGCGTGTGTTATAAAGATCTACCTCTTTTACCAAACAATTTAAATCAAATGAAATCTCTTGTTGACCATAAAAAGAGTAAAACGTGTATAAGTTAAAAAAAGATAAAGAGTAACTTTGGATAAGAAGTCTAATCAGCAAATTCCATCTCGGATTCTAGGGTTCTATCACATACTTGATGGCCGAGTTTTTCTACTGGGAATGTGGTTAACTCACTGCAGAGCAGGGCCATCGCACAAACACTTTGTACAACTAAAGAGCTTCTCTGTTCCATTATGATTTGCAAAGGAAAGTAATCACTTTTTCCCAGGCAGACAGTTACCAGAAGTTAAGCTTTAAAAAAAAAAAAAAATTAAAGTGAGGTTTTTTTTATTATTGTCTGAAAACAAGAATAAATGGAAAAAAAAGGCTTACTGTTTTAGCACAACTGGAAAGCTAAAATAGGTAGTTATCTTCCAAACCCTCGCAGAATCGTAAGGCATCTTTGATTGACGCTAAAAAGGCAAAAAAAATAAATAAATAAATAAAACTGAACTGAACTACCACACCAATGTGAAGATAAGAGTGACAGTGTTCAACAGGACCTTTTTTCAGTCTTAGGTATGATGTGGTTGTAGAATCAATTCCACAATGTATTTCAATCTCTCTGATTGGACACACTACCACTGAGTTGCTTTGATAGTGTGTTGGCTGCACAGCAGTTAAATGCAGGCAGACCTCATTTCCACACATCGGAAATTGGGGTCTGCGAATTAATTCCTTAACAAAAGCACGTGGACGCACAATTAGACAAGCTTAATACAATCTCTCCACTGTCCTGCACATGCCCAAAAAAACAATAAACACCTACAATAAGCTGATTATCCAGTTAGAAACGTAATCACAGATTGAATTTCCCTTTAGCTTATGAGTGTCAAAGATATCAATTTCATTCTATACCAAAGCTAGCCATCAAAGCCAATGGCAATTGGGCAAAGCCATTGGGCTCACAAACACAACATTCTTGATTCAGGTGATGTTCAGGTGATGTTCAGCAGCAACAAATCTCACAAATCCAGAATTATTAGTAATTTATTAAAAGCAAAACACATAATTTAAATTATAAGGACACCTTTCATCAAAGTTTTTTAGATGCAGTGGTTTGTCAGGGTTATGTTTTAAAAATAACTTGCAGTAAAATTCCTAAAGTAGGTTTATAGATGTTCAAGGTTGTAAAACTTATCACTACACACTGTACCTTATCCACTTTTCTCAGACAGACACGAATATTTTCCCACCTTTCCCTGTTGTTTAAACTCTCAAAGTCCAAACTTTCATAGAAACATAAGTACATCATTAAAGAATGAAAACGACGTTCTGATCACGATGAAGGATTTATGCAACTCTGACAAGCTGCACGCGTTGTATTTCTGCCCAGTAGACACAGCATGAAAGATGACGAGGGAACACAGTATTTGGAAAAAAAAATCCTTTTTTTTTTTCCTACTAAAACTGTTTTTGACTGACTGTTTCTTTTTCTTCTATATAAAACATTTTTTTCCTATCAAAGCATGAAGTTTGAATGGGTCTCCTCATATTTTCTGTTTTCTTTGGTCAATCAAGCTGTGAGACTGCAAATACTGAGCTTTAATATGTGTTGCCAAGTTTGATCTAAAATTCCAGTCAGTGTGAGTCACAGTCACAGAAGTGGCCTAAGCAAGAAAAAAAAAATTGCAGCCACAAACCAAAACACAGTGAGGCTAAATGTTAGCATGTGTTACCAGTGACACAGCTGTCAATTACTTTCATGTTTGTTGACTGTTACACATGATAAAAGTGTTGATCTTTGATTATGATCCTTTTAAGTATAAAACAAACTAAAACGGTCTTGTCATTTGTCTTTAAGTTTCATTTACTAAGTTGAATTTAACAAGGTCTTTGGGGCTGAGTTTACGTGACATAATATTTACAGCTGATACTACTTTGATGTCATGCTTTATTACACATTTTGACTGACACGTGTCTGCCAGTGTTCATTTTTTCTATGTACTTTGGCTCAATTTTTGAAACACAATTACTTTCTCAAAGCTTACTGTGCTTTTACCAAGATTATGGGGCGCCGTTTGCAATCCGGTGTAGTAAAATTTTAACAGCAATATTTTTTTTATTATTTAGCCTCTTTTATGAAAAAAAAAATTGGTTTGGTTTTTCACCTTTTAATTCATGTATTTATAAATTTTATATTTACTTGCTTAATATTTAGTTAGCAAACTAAATATTTAATTTTAAGTTAAATATTTATTTTATAATTATATATTTAACTTGCAAACTAAATATTTATTTTTTTAAGTTAAATATTTATTTTTATAATTGCATATTTAACTTACAGACTTAATATTTAATTTTAAGTTAAATATTTATTTTAAAATTATATATTTAGTTTTCAAAATAAATATTTAGCGCTGACCTAACTATTTAGTTTCCAAAATTTATATATTTAAGTTTTGTAACTCAATCTTTGTTTCATTGATAAATATTAAAGTCTTATTTAAATTTTTAGATTACAGCTAAATGTTTAGTTTGGAGCTAAATGTTTAGTTTGCAGCTAAATGTTTAGATTATATGCAAATTAACTTGCCGAAAAGCGGACGTGGCCTAAATAAAAGATGGATTTTTGCTCCATCTCTGAACTGATTTGTGCCAGAGTTGTCGCCCTTGTTTTTATACTGGTTCAAGACACGTCCCACTTTCTGGCCAAAAACATTGGATGAGATGTTCTCATGACTATCCAGACATTTGAGATTGGATCATCAGCAACAGCCTTCGCCACAGGGCCACAATCAGCGGTAAGTTTAACCGGCTAAGCTGTACATTGCTAGCTAGGCTAATGCAGATGTAGCAGAATGCCAATGTTTGATGTTAGTAGTGTAATGGGCGGCCTTATAACTAGAAGTTTTATATTTCTTGTAAATAAGCTTCTCTGTACTCTACTACACCCGTTGGTACAGTCCGTATACTGTCGATGGTACAGTCTATCTGCTGGAACAACGAGCTGCTCGGACATTAGCGCCCCCCTCCCCTCCACACCTCAAACGTTTCTTTTTCTTTAATTTTATTTGTTTTACACCAGAGGTGGAGTGGAGAGCTGTTTACTTTTGTAGAGTCTACAACTGTCCCGTTTTGGTCCACAGCCTTCTCCACATGCATGTGTGTGTGTGTGTTGACTGAGTGGATGCGTTATGTTTAAGCTTACTGTCCTATGTTGTCTTTGTAGAAATACATCCTCAACCAATGGAGGCTGTGCCTTGAGGTTTTCATGGAAACACTTTTGATTTTTATAACTGTTTGAAGTAAAAATAAAGCTGATTCAGAAAGAGCACATTCAGAAGTTGGTAACCTTTCAAAAGTTTGGAACTTTTTTTTGTTGTTGAACTCTGTTCATAAAATTCTAACCTGATCCAGTTTATTCAATGTAACAATGGACATAATGTTCATAATAACATAAAGGCAAGAATGCCTCAGAATACCCCACAGGTTTCTGGTCTAGTCCTGTCAGATGACTCTCTTCAAAGATTGGCTCATTATCTTTTTTGTGCTGAAATGATTTTAGTCTATATTCAGCATTATAACAAAGAAAGCAAAAAGGCAAAATCTAGCAGAAAACCTTAAAGCCTGGAGAATTGCTTCAGACCACAGCAAAAATAAGTCAAAAAAAAAGGTAGTGGGTGAGTCAGGAGCATGGCTGAAAACTGCTATAGTTTAAATTTAGAATCAAAGGTGCCACATCATTGTGAGCTGGTTTATCAATGGAAGGTAAGTCCATTTAAGATGAACATTTGTGTCAGTAGGGAGATGTGAAGTTAGCTCTGCATTTTGTTCAGATCCCCTTTAATTAATCTGCCACATGTTTCACAGTACTTTCAAGCTTCTCAACAACCTTTGTCAGTTTTAAAGAGGTGGAAAAGCAACGTGTGGAAACAGAAGTGCAGATTGTCTTTTGTTTAACTGCAGTATAATCACTTTTAATCATTTGCGTTTATTACGACATACTGACATGCCCATTTTTTTCACACCTTTTTGATTTCTGAGAGGTGGGAAGACTGGCTGTTGATGACAGCAAATTACAAAATGAATGCTGACAAATGATGCTTGAAATGAAAATAATTGGATAGTATTGAGTATCCGGTAAAAGAGTGATGATACTTTGGGAAATTATTTGAAATGACTTACAAAAACTGATCTGTTCATATATTGAAAAATTTTCAATTATGATGGTGTAATCAGGACAATAAAACATGACTATGGTGGACAAATCTTCTTTAATACAAACATAGACACCATAACAACCCAACACAGAGAATTTACGAGACAACTTGTGAGCGATGATGCCTCTTTCTCCACATCTCTGTGTCAACCACAGAATGTTTGTCTTGTCCAAACATTCAAAATCAGTATTCATTTCCATAACAAATTGCTCTCTATTCTTACATCCACATGACAGTAAAAAAATGAATTCACTTACCTATACAAATGCTCCCCTGCAACAGTCAGGAGGGCTTTGACAAACAGCTCAACAAGCCAACGTGAAAATTAATTTTATGTAACGAAGACATGAATAATGTGGTTGTGTGACCAAACATGCTGGACAAACACAGTGAATACTTGTAAAATGGACGTGCTTGCAGAACACCAACCTTCATTTTCTTGGAAAAAAAAAAAGAGGAATTTCAAGAATATCAAAGAAAATTAAAGCTTTAATCAGTTTTCAAGTCAATATCATCTTAAAACTGCAAATCTGGCTTCAGCTGAAGCAGAGGCTGAGACTCTGATAGGCATAGAGACGTTGGTAAACATTTGAGTGTGCTTGTCTTCCGTCCTCATCCAGAGATTGAGACAGAAATATTTTTACTATTCCTTCCCCTTGAGCAATTAGTCTCCAGCCCACAGCTAATCACCGGAGGATGAATCCACCTTGGAAACAACAGCAGCAGTAAAGCAGAGAGTGATTGTGTACAGTTTTTGTGCATCTTGGTGTATGTGTATATGGTGTATTACATTTAATAAACTGACATCCAAGCAGAGGATTTTTGAGTATGAATTGACTGTTGGCTTTTCACACAAATCTCAAAGCTTGATGTATAGAAACAAAATAACATTTAAAAAACTTTTTTTTTTTATATTATACACAATAAAGTAAAAATTGAACTGCAATTAGGCAGTACATAATTGGTTTTCTATGGGGTCAAAACACTTAACAATTAATAACAATTTATCAAAAAATAATTTCTGACTATCACTATTTTTACTCTTGATAACTAAAATGTTTCACTGTCAAACAAAAACACCAAATATTGATGGCTGATAAGACATTTTGTGTTTGATGCAAATTAAAAAAAACTTTCATAAGAGGAACTTTATGAGGTCAAATATTGTGTATTCACGACATGGTAAAGCAGGCAATTTATTATTAATGATCTGCTAAAAAACAATAATAAATACTGGGGAAATATGCACTATTTTTGCAATGATGATTTTCAGAGATTTGTCTGCTAAATGTATTTATGTGAAGTGGTGGGAATTTGCTTCCTTGCCAGAGTCATTCTACTTTTTCCTTTTTTATTTAAATTAAATTTGTTTCAAACGAGTTGAAAATTATGTAAATAAACAAAAATACAGACATGTTTAAAATGGAGCAGGTAGAAGCTAAGCTTATTAAACCTCCCCCTAAAGAAGACAAGAGACGTCCATCTATTTACCATCAATCTTACCTTCAGCGAAGCATCACTGGAGGTACAGTATCTTGAAAGCATAGCCCTGCATGTTAGACAATCTGAGATTGACTAAACCTGTGCAAAATCTGACATGAAAAAGGAACTTTGACAAATCTTCCCCAAATATTACTTGATCTCTGTATTTCACCATGTTTTGTTTTTGGAATTTTTAAATCTTGTTTTATTATTGGATTACTGCCCATTACAAATTGTTTGCGTGGAATATCATCTAGGATTTAAACAGTAATAGCTTTTTTTTTTTCTTTTTCGTTAAATCCTTGTTAAGCTTTGTAGTCAGGGAGAACCATAGTCTGTCAGATGTCCTTTGTCATAACCAGTGGGACCACTGACTGATTGGTTCTTCTTTTGAGGCAACAACAGACACTAAAAAAAAACACAACACTTAAAAGTCAGACATTGTAAAATACATTGTTAACTGAAGAAAATGATGGAAAGTTTGCACAAAAAGGCAGCCTAACATCATTTGTATTCATGGGAAAACTAATAACACAAACCATGGTTTTACAAGCGAAAAAAAAAAAACAGGAGAAAAGAAATCTACAGAGCACAACACATTACAGTGCTGTGAAATTTCCATTTGGTGTAACATGCCTTGGTTAAATGTGGACATGTTTTTTCACATTATGTTCCAATGGATTATTGTAAAATCCCAGCTGCAGGGCTGGATTTGCTTTTCGACCATTTTATTAGTTTGTTCAAATCAGTTTGGATTGTATTAACTGAATATCCTTTTTCTATTGTCCCAAAGTGCTTAAAAGGGTGATTTATTGAGGACATTTTATGTTTTTTGGGGATAATTTTGAATCCATTGGAAAATATTAGTTTAAATGTTATGCTCTTTGTCATCTCCCTTTGCTAATGAAAAGTTGCAGTGATTTGAGGAAAATCCAATTCTGAAAACTAGCTTATTATTATGTATTATTGTTCTGAACTACAAATATAAAATATCCCGTTATACATTACCTAGATGAGAAAATCATATTTACGTTAATAAATGTGTCAGATCGCATTTCAGTGGATGTAAAACTATCTTGGTAAAAACTGAATTTGAGACATCTTTTACAATGTACCAATACAAACTTAATTTGTAAAACAAAGACATAACAATAGACCTGCAGCTGCTGTGTTTTTTTAAGTTTATAACCTCAATCACTTTGCTGAACATGATGCTGCCAAAGGCTGTAGGACTAGCACACATTTTGGATCTGGAAAATGAGCTGTCATAATGCCACTTATCATAGCCTTGCACTGACATGAATAGTTTATGCTTGATGTAAAATTTAAAAAGTTCTGTCAGTATCTGAAGATAATTTGAAAAGTCATTAAAATGTTTTGTGTAATTTAATTTCCGGACAGCAGTACTGTGTATGTTTTTGTTTACGCAATTTATTTAGGTGACATAATTTTAAAAATTCCATCAAAATCTAATCCTGTTTCTTTGAAAAAGATACGATTATCTTGATTCGTCTTATTTTAAGCTCTATGGAAATATGCTGGTAATCTTTTTTTATTTTTTTATATTTTAATGTATTTTATTTTAGGGACAATCCAACATTTAAGCTAATTTTGTCATACAATAGCTGTTTAAGTCATTTGAGAAATAGTTAGGAAAAGATTTAAGCTAATTGTTTGCTCATTGACACCTCACTTCAATGCTTTTTTTTCCAAATGAAAGCCTCACCTATTTGGCTGGTTGACCACAAAACAATGGTACTTCAACTGTCTGCCAACTAATGATAACGTGTGGATTTTTTGCTCTCACATTAGAAAACTTGCAGCATATGTGGAATTATGTTAGATATATTGCACTTATATTATGTATATATTAATTAATTTTGCACTATTGCACTTGGATTCACATGTAAATATTATTTTCAGACCAAAGTCTGATTTTTCGCTGAACTCCAAAAATGTATGTTAAGATTTAAAAGATGTCCTTTTCATTGTGATGACCTTATCAACACCATTTCAGACTTTTCTTTGCAGAAAATAAGAATAAATAATAGAAAGCTTTATTTATGATGTTTTTAATAGACATGCTGAGTGTTGAATACAAGCAGTACAAAAATGTCGATTTGTAAAAACTCTGCAAACGCTCAGATTTGCAACAATTGCTAAGCATTTATTTTTGGCCATTACACTTTCGAAAGTGCAATTTGGAATTCCTGAAATCAGCAACCTTAATGTAAAATCTTAATATCTTATTGGATGTTTGCACAAGTCCTTCTCACAATGGTAAAACACAAAAACACTGGATTTTCAGTCTTTGGGTCTGAAAAAAAGAGGACACTCAAGCCTGATCTTTCTGTGAGGGTCTGTTTTGTTACACAAGCAATGCAGACACACAATGTCTTCCATATTTATGACTGAAGCTGCTTTTAAATCAGGTTGTACTATTTGACAAATAGGTAATTGTCAAAGTCTCAAGTCAATCCAATAGTAGCCCCAGGTATTTAGTCCAAAAAATTTGGCAGCCAGGCCGGCATTTATCAAAGACTGTTGGAGACTGCCGTTTATTCCATCACAGACAGAATAGTGATGGTTGTGTTGTGCAGTGAAATTTGGTCAAGAAAAGAATACAACACCAGATGAATATTTCACGGTTTACTGAAATGATTTTGTTGTATTTCATTGTGTTCTGTTCTGATTATCACAGCTGTAAATGTTTCTTTTCTCTTATAGCATCATCATTTTCCGTTTCAGAAATCCTCTTCACTTTCATGTAGATCATTTTCCTGGAGACACGCGCAGCTTTCTGTCCTTACTCAATAACTCATGTTCAAATCAGGTCTTCTAATTGCATGTTAGAAGACCACACCCCTGTCACCAAAAGCAGGCTTGGAAGAATCCATCAATCAAACCACCACCTAGTTTTAATGAGGCATCTGATTGGTCAGTTTATAACCTGAATAACTTGTGCTATGGCAAAAGAGAACTAAAACAGAAATAAGGCTCCAACAATACAAAACAAACTGCCTTTTTTTGTTATTTTTATTTGTTATATTGAGCAGCTGAGCTGACAGACTCAGAGCCTCCTGTGTTGCACAGATTTTACTGTAACAAGGGGTTGTTGGGGCTGCATTGTGGTTAGCATGCTTGCCTCATAGTCAGAAGGAGCTGGTTGAAATCCCAGCTGAGACCTTTCTATGTAAGCGTACATGTTCTCCTCATGCACGCATAGGTTTTCTCTGGGCACTCTAGCTTTCTCAACAGTCCAAAATCACAGGTGAAATTATTAATTTGAGTGAATGTGAGTGTGTGGCTGTGCAACAGACTGACAACCTGTTCGGGGTCTTGAGCCAACAGCAGCTGAGATTGGCTCATGCAGTCTTATGAACCTGACAGTAATTCAGCAAGTCGGAGGATAGATGGATGAAAATTGGTATTATTTAAAAACGCCATGCACAGAGTAACATAGTGTTAGTAAACCTGTTTTGTATTTGAAGGTAAATTATTTTTTTAAAATTATATATTTCATTGTTTGCTCTTTAGAATTTGGACCCAATGTGAAAAGGTGAGAGTGAGGAATATTTAGGAAAAAGAATAAAAAAGGAGTGTGTGTGTGGCTGTATGTGTGTGTGTGTGGGTGGGTGTGTGTGAGGGGGGGTAGAAAGTACAAAAAAAAAATGATGGAAATAATACAGAAGTTGAAGGCTGCTTCAGGGCTTCATTCTGGCAATGTCATGAGTACCTGTTTACAGAAGAATTGCTGTACAAAACTGCACACATCTACACAATCCCACATTTAACGACTGTCTGCACAAATACAATCCAGATCTACACATACAAATGTAAACATGCATACCAGCCAACTACTACACACGTGTGCACACCAGCATATGCACTAGCACATAAATATTTCAGATATCAGGCCAACCTTCACTCATGCAAACATCTGTTTTTTGTGTAGAGGTAGAGTCCGCCTGGGCCTTCTTTAAAGAAAAGCTTGATGCAAATTATAAATAAGTATGCTCCATTACAGAAATATAGAATTAAAGGGAGAGCAAACCCCTGGTTTTCACAAGGACTTACAGATAGAATACACAAACGTAACAAAGCATGGAGTAAGACAAAACAAACTAATTTCTCTACAGACTGGTCTGTTTTTTAAGTAACTCAGAAACAAATGCACTTCTATTATCATAAGAGTCAAATCTGAATATGTTTTGTCTGACACAGCTGAGTCCCTTAATGGTATTTAGAAATTATGGAAAGTGATCAAATCTCACTCTTTTAATAAAATTGCTCAAACTTTCGCTGACAAGACTGAAATTCTACATCGCTTCATGGAACATTTGATTTCCTCTGGCTTTTTATTTGATAAAGTAAGTATGCCCTCCACAAATTTCCAATACAGCTTCCTAAGGGCCTCTGAATGTCTTATGCCTTTGCATATTTTACCGTTCATGAAGTGAGTCATGCGATAAAAGCACTGGATCCAAGAAAATCTCCTGGACCAAACATAATTGAGCTTTTTTTTTTTTTTTTTTAATTTGCAGAGATTTTATTGCAGAACCGCTTACAATACTCTTTAATCTCTCAATTAAAAGTCAAGGAATCCCATTAGTCTGAAAATCAGGAAATTCTCCCCTTATTAATAGGGGGAGCTCTTTCAGTGCTAACCAATAAAACGCATACATTTCAAATTTCTGTGTTTTGTCCAAAGTTTTGGAATAACTTGTTTGTAATCAGCTAAAAGAGTTCCTGAGCTCAAGTGATCTTCTTTCCGAATATCAATCAGGCTTAAGGAAAAAAAAAACATAGCACCAGTACAGCTTGCATGAAGGTGGTAAATAAAATTATTGAAGTGTTAGATAAGAAACTGTGTTGTTGTTGTGTCTCTTTGTTCACAAAGGAGTTCCACATGGTTCTGTTTTGGGCCCCCTCCTATCATCTTGTACACTAATAACATAGTTCAAAAGATTACTGATGTTAACTTGCATTTCTATCCTAGCTCAGGTAGTTGAAACCTGCTGACAGCTTTTGTTGTGTTCCACCATTCACTTATTCACTTAAAAGTAAATCTTAATGCAGACAAGACCACGTTGATGTTGTTTTCTAATCTATAAAGGTTTTTCCTGTAGTGTCCAGCCTTGAAGTAAACATCATAGAGGTATTTCATGAAAATAATTACCTAGGTGTCTGGATTGATGACTTCCTCTCTTTTAAACTACACACAGAAAAACTTGTAAAGAAATTAAAACCAAAACATGTTGTTTTCTTTTGCAATAAGCATTGCTTTTCTTTTGCTATAAAAAAAAAAAAAAAAAAACATCTTGTGGCTGCTACCATTATGTCTGTGATAGATTATGGTGACATTGTGTATATGAATGCTCCGTTGTCATGTCTTTAAATGTTGGACACAATGTTTCATTCTGCTTTGAGGTTCATAACTAACTGTAAATCACACATCACTGTGACGTGTACATAAGGGTACAGTGGCCTTCCCAGGCTACTTGGAGGCAGTACCATTGATACATTTTTATTTACAAAGCCATGGTTGGTTTGCCACCCCCTTACCTATGTTCCTTACTCAAGAGGAGAAACGTTGAATCTCACTCATTGAGATCAAATGATCTGATACTGTGAACTGTGCCTTTTGCTCGTACAGAGCTGGGAAAAAGCATTTCTTCCTGCTTACTGGAACATCTTACCTCTAAGCTGACAGATCTCCTCACTTTAAATGCTTTTAAAATGCGACAGAAGGACTTAGATATTGCTTCATTAACATGGAAGTGTTCGTAATGAATTTTAATGAAATTTTAATGAAATGTAATTGTACTGTTGTCTGTATTGCTGTTTTAGAATTGCTGCCCCTTGGCTAGGACTCCCTTGGAAAAGAGGTCTCAAAGAGACCTCTCTGGTTAAATACATGAATAAATAAAGTGACCAGGCTTTGTTTGCTAGTTTGTATTTACTACAACATAACATAATGTTTCTGAGAGACAGTACCCCCTTGCACAAGGACCACAAGAGCAGCAGAAAACCGTGGGGTATAACTGCCCCTCAGACCTCTCCAGATAGAAGGAGCCTGAGAACATTCACCTCCCTGACTATCTGGTACCAGTACTGCAGAAACGGGATCAGAGGGACAACCACAGAAGCACGGGAAGCAAAAGCTCCGAGCTCCAGCAGCTCCAACACCTCGCCACCACCAGAGGTAGTCTACAACCACCCAGAAGATGTTGGAGAATGCTCCTGGCAGTCCATCTGCGTTTGGAGGTTTAGAATAGGGTAGGTGCAAGGGCAAACTCTTCTGCCAAGCTGGAGGGCGCTGGAGGGAGGCAGAGGCCCTCAACAAAATAAATAAATAAATAAATAAAAGGCAAGCCAGAACTGACCAGGCTTCTGTTGGTCGATTGTTTATTTGTCTTTGGCTTCGAACATTTTTGCAGATCTTTCCTCCAGTCAGCTATTAGACTGATCAACACCTTGCACTGCAAAATAATTATTGTTATTATTTTTTAAGCATTTAAAGGTTTTTATCAAACTGTACCTGCTATTTTTAATAGATTTATGTAATGAGGTAATTTCCCTTTTGTGGGATCAATGAACATTTCATCTGTTCTAAATATATAAGATTAACATTTTCTGTCAGATAAAACAAAACCAAACGTCCTTTGCTTTGTTCATTAATTTGCTTGTCTCTGCACACTTCTGTAAGCATACACATCAATTCATAGTCTTTTCATCACTGCAATCAAGGTATTCATAAAAACTTTTTTTGTGTATGATACTTGTCATTGCACTGACTACAGATGGTTGTTTGTCTTTTTTCAGAGTTTTATTGAAACAAAAACTAAGAATCTCCGTTAAACACAGAGCAAACATAAACTGTTCCAAGCACATATCTGCAAGATTAGAAAAAAAACTAAAGAAAAAAAAAAACGGATTCCCAAATCATCAGCGTTTTTTTCAAGTTTTAGCTCAGAGCAATTTACAACTAATGTAGCCATGTCTGATTTTCAGTCTGTACATGAAACAAAAGGGTTTGTTTTCATTTATCCAAAAAAAAGAAAAAGAACAAAGACAGTGGTAAGAAAAATGAATAAACAGTCTTATAATGAAACAAATAGGAAAGTTTTTGTACAAAATGGCAGTTTTAACCTTTGGAATTACTTACAATTTATTTAGTGAATTTATGACACAGGAAAAGTAAAAAAAAAAAAAAATCCACTAAACAAACATTGCTTACAGTTTAATAGTCAACATTTATTGAAGCTTGACTTCAAATCCAAGTTTCTTGTGTTTTGATAGTAAAATCATAATAAATATAATCAACAGTTTTTACACAGATGACTGAGTGAAAGAAAGACAGAGGGCACTTGTCCAAAACAGTGTCATGCAATTCTCAAAGGGGCAGAAAAAAAGAACAATTACTGCCAGAAACCTGTTGAAAAATGTTATTTGCATCATATCCAGACTGCTGAGCCAGATAAACAATAATTATGGAGATCTGTCACTGAGTCCCTGCTGTCTCAGGGAATGCAAGTTAGGGTTGACTCTGAGGTAAAAAAGTATTTGCTTGCAAGCTCTATCAGATGGAAGACATAAGCAATTTTTCACTCGAACAGATGAGGGTTATGGTTGTCGTATTTTGTGTAACAACTGGTTTGCATTTTTTGCACACTGAAAATATTTCTATTTCAGAGAGCTGGTACGGCAGCAGTACCAGTAAAAAGCTTTTTCCTCTTTTCTTTTTCTGTCCGGTCCAACAAAAAGAACACAAACAAAATTAATATTAATAAAGTTTCGTCTAAATTACAAAAGGAGCTTATACCAACATACACTTTGTGTTCCCAATGATTTATAACCCCCGACTGTAAGAGTAAAATCTGTCTAATGCAAGAGGCTCTCAGCTCATATCTGTTTGCTCAGCTGTTGGACAGGACAAGTTAAAAAAAAAAAGCTCTTTCTGTGGATTTCTCCCAGAGGTTTATGAGCTTAAAAAGTTTACTGTTGTGATACAAACTATAGACACAGTCGCCTTTGTGATGAATTAGAAGTTTGTAAAAAGAAAAGAAAAGAAAAGAAAAATTAATTGTAAAATATATATTTTAGTTTTTAACCAAGTTCTGCAGGATTTAAGTAACGTATAAGTAAAATTTTCTTCAAAATGTGTTCACAAAAAAAGAGCTCACCCAGGAAGAGTGCTTTTCTCTTTGTATTTGCTTTTTCTGCTCTATGGAACTCTTTTCTTGCAGACTCTATTCTATGAAGTTTGATTTGTCGCTAAAGTATTGTATATATGTAAAAATTGTTTTGTACTTGTAATAATTGTCTTTAATAATCTGTAATAATTGGGTTTGTACATTTTTTTCTAATTGTAGAGAAAAATTGTCCATTCATAAAAAGTTTTGTAGTTGTAGTTCGAGATTTGTGTGTGTGTAAAAATTATTTGAAACTGTTGAAAAATAAAATTGTCCATTCGTAAAAAAAAGTTTTGTAGTAACATGAAAATCATGCATCTGATCGGCAGGTCCAAGCACGCACTTTGATTGGTTGACAGTAAAAGGCTGCTGATTGGTTGATTTGTTGATGTTGATGATAGGTTTTGTAGTTCCAGGAAGAGTGCAATTTTCTGTCTGTAAAAAGAGTTTGTACTTGTCAAAAAAAAAGTCTGTTACATGACGTCTTAAACACAGACAAAGCATTTGTAAGGACGGACAATTTCTTTTGACAAGTACAAAACTTTTTAGACATTTATTTCTACAAGTACAAAATTCTTTTACAGACACAAAAATCCCTTCCTAGAAGTACAAAACTATTTACAGACAGACAATACTTTTGCAACAGATCTAATGTCAACAAATCAACCAATAAGCAGCCTTTTACTCTCAGCCAATCGGTGCGCTTGCTTGGATCTGCCAACCAGACGCATGATATTCATGCTAGGAGAACAAAAACCAAACATTTCTTAACTCAACCTTAACATAAGATAGAAAAACTGCAAAACAATTTGGTCCTTGCAGTCCTGGATGGCTGAAGGACATAATTACAACATATTTAGACCCGTGTTGTGACAGAAACAGTTAAACATAAAGAGAGAATGAATTCATTATTTGTCAAGCAGGGAAACATCTCTGTTCTATTCCCTGTAAAGACTTAACCCAAAACGTTTCTGTTCTGCTACCAGCACTTCATATAATAAAGACATGATCCTTTTGAGTCCTGACCTCATACATCCTTGAGTATCCTTGACATGGTAATGATTTTGCCAGTCATTTCCAGTGATAAACCCTATTATCAAATCATCCAGTCAGATAAGATACAAATCTCTGCCGGAAGCGGTTGTTGGTAATTACAGTCGAATTGATTGCTGAGGCAGTTAGATGAGTCCAGACGGAATGACAGCTCTGATCTATTTGTCCTTTATTTAGTTTTCATACCAACCTAACAACAGAGCAAGCAAATGCAAGTTACCTGCATGTACTTATACTTATCCTACTTATTTATGGAGTTCTTATATACAGGCCAATGTGTAATTTCTGTGGTTCATACACCTTTTTTTTATATATATATATATTTTTTTTTCATTTTTCATCTATGGGTCACAAAGCCACATATTTTTGATCAAATAAAGAATTCTTTACCGAAAAACTTTAGAGTTTTTCAAAATACCTGATTGTTTCCATTATTTCATTTTATGTTTATTTCAAAAAACAATTTACAATCATGTGGTTTTCAGTCTCACATGAATGAATTGCATTCCTCTTCTAGTTTGACCTAGTTATCCCATTCCTCTCGCTTTATTCATTTACCTTCAAAGTAAAGCATCTCTTTAACCTATTTATCATCACCTTATTCACAAACTCCACTGATAAATTTCATCTTACTTTTTTAACTGTGCCACTTATTGCTTTTCCATGTTTTAGTAACTGCAAATGTATCATGAAGACAAATGTTCATGTCAGCAGAGGTTACTGCACTAAATTTGCACAAGCTTTTAAATCTGTTAATTGTAAATGTATTATTTGTATATAGCACCTTTTAGAGCAGGAGAAAACAAAGTTCTGAACATAAAATCAGATATAAATAAAATAATTAAACTGTAAAAGCAATCAAACAATAAAAACAATAAAATAGCATTGCTAGCTGGCCCACTACATCTGCTCACTGGAATTAAAATCCTGAGTAAAAAGATGGCTTTTTAAAGTGAATTAAAATCAGTAAAGCGGAAAAAGCTCTATCACCCTGAGTCACAAAGCTGAGTCCTGGGAATCATTAAAAGCATTTGATCTTCACATCTTAGGACTCAAAGTGGACGATAAAATTTAAAAGTTCTTCAAAGATACTGAGTAATAGTAGTGCTTAAAATCAGAAAAAATATAAGACCTTAATAAATGGGTGCTCTCAGAAGACAAACTCGTAATATTTGTTTTACTTTTTTTATTAAATAAATCAACACACACTATTTGTAGCATCTGAACAGGCAACAAAAAATTCAGGAATTCAATTTAAATGGATCTTTTTTTTTATTTGTGATTTCAAACGTGACAATTGGCAGCTCAAGGAAAAGATCTTAAAGTATTTAGAAGCAAAGAAAAGTATTACTAAAGAGCTGGAGGGTGGACAGGGCCCACGATACACAAAATGATACATAACTTGCTCCAAACACAGATCTATTGAAGAATGAAAAAAATCACAAGTCTATTTAAAAAGTTTAATCAAAAAATAAACAATAGCTAGCCAATATTGAAAGCTTTTAGAACTTCAGAGGTTTGTGCAAAGTTCCAGCAATCTTTTTCCTTGATTTTAAAGATTAAATCACGCTGTGTTACTCTTTAGAAGTTGACTGATATAGTGGGTGCAACATATCTGGCTGTACCTTCAACAAAAATTCTGAGTTAGTATTATAAGATTATATAAAAGATTGAAAATTGCTTTAACAAATCAAATATAGTCATGTTAATATGATGCACACGTTTAATACAGTGCAAAACTGCAGCTCTGCCAGAAATTATATCAACATAAAAAAAGCTTGTCATGAATATTTCTTTTTTGAATCTATCCAGTTGTAATTCTATAGTATTTTAAAGTAAACATGGCCGCCATGGTGCATGTTAGCATGGTGGACCTTCGAACGGAAGATTACAGGTTCGATTCTCCTTTGCCCGCCCATGTGTGAAAGTGTCCTTGGGCAAGACACTGAATGCCAAATAGCCTCTGGTGACTATAGATTGGCGCCAGTGTTCGGCAGCAGAGCTGCCATCAGCGTGTGAATGCATGTATGAATGGGACTGTGACTGTAAAGGGCTTTAGGTCTTCAAGGAAGGTAGAAAAGTGCTATATAAGTATACGTATACATTTTTTTTACCATTTTAAAGGTCAAAATCTGAATTATGAATGAATGATGAAGCTTTGTCATATACAGTATCAGCACAGGTCAACTATGCAATGGAATACTTGTGATGAGAAGAGCCAAATTACTCGTAGTAGAGGTATAGTGACTGGTAGCAGGTTTCACTGTCTTGAATGCTCATCTCACTGTGGATGCGTCTAGGCAGAATTTGAGGTTCTCTTTGTCCATGGGTGGTCTGGCAATAGGTGTAGTGCTGTCTGGATGAAAACTCCTCTGGGAGTTAAGCACAGGACAGGTTTACAGGCCCTACATCTCCCTTTATAGTCCATGATGCAGCGTAGTCCATGCCACACTCGTCTTGGGTCGTGGCTCCATTGGGCAGATTCAACTCTGTCCCTGTGCTTCCTCTAGGCAGTCCTAATGGTCTTTCTTAGGTTGTACACACGTGGACAAAATTGTTGGTACCCCTCAGTTAAAGAAGGAAAAACCCACAATTCTCACTGAAATCACTTGAAACTTACAAAAGTAACAATAAATAAAAATGTATTGAAAATTAAATAATCAAAATCAGCCATCACTTTTGAATTGCTGATTAACATAATTATTAAAAAAACTAATTAATGAAACAGGCCTGGACAAAAATGATGGTACCTCTATAAAAGATTGAAAACTATTTGACCAGACTGACATGATTAACTCAGGTGTGTCCTTTAATTGACATCACAGGTGTTACCAAACTCATAATCAGTCAGTCTGCCTATTTAAAGGGAGACTAGTAGTCACTCTGCTGTTTGGTGAAAATGTGTGTATCACACTGAACATGGACAACAGAAAGCGAAGGAGAGAATTGTCCCAGGACATCCGAAAAACAATTATAGATAAACATCTTAAAGGTAAAGGCTATAAGACCATCTCTAAACAGCTTGAACTTCCTGTGACAACAGTGGCTCATATTATTCAGAAGTTCAAGACCCACGGGACAGTAGCCAACCTCTCTGGACGTGGCCGCAAGAGGAAAATTGATGAAAAATTGAAGAGAATTGTATCCAAAGAGCCCAGAACAACCTCCAAAGAAATTAAAGGTGAACTCCAAGGCCAAGGTACATCAGTGTCAGATCGCACCATTCGTCGTTGTTTGAGCCAAAGTGGACTTCATGGGAGACGACCAAAGAGGACACCACTGCTGAAAAACAATCATAAAAAAGCCAGACTGGAATTTGCAAAAAATGCATGTTGACAAGCCCCAAAGCTTCTGGGAGAATGTCCTTTGGACAGATGAGACCAAACTGGAGCTTTTTGGTAAGGCACATCAACTCTATGTTCAGAGACTCAAGAACCAAGCATACGAAGAAAAGAACACTGTCCCTACGGTGAAACATGGAGGAGGCTCAGTCATGTTTTGGGGCTGCTTTGCTGCATCTGGCACAGGGTGTCTTGAATGTGTGCAAGGTACAATGAAATCTGTAGACTATCAAGGCATTCTGGAGAGAAATGTGCTGCCTTGTGTCAGAAAGCTTGGTCTCAGTCGCAGGTCATGGGTCTTCCAACAGGACAACGATCCAAAACACACAGCCAAAAACACCCAAGAATGGCTGAGAGAAAAGCGTTGGACTATTCTAAAGTGGCCTTCCATGAGCCCAGATCTGAATCCCATTGAACATCTGTGGAAGGAGCTGAAACATGCCATTTGGAGAAGACACCCATCAAACCTGAGACAACTGGAGCAGTTTGCTCATGAGGAGTGGGCCAAAATACCTGTTGACAGCTGCAGAACGCTCATTGACAAATACAGAAATCGCTTCATTGCAGTGATTGCCTCAAAAGGTTGTGCAACAAAATATTAAGTTATGGGTACCATCATTTTTGTCCAGGCCTGTTTCATTAGTTTGTTTTTTTAAATAATTATGTTAATCAACAATTCAAAAGTGATGGCTGATTTTGATTATTTAATTTTCAATACATTTTTATTTATTGTTACTTTTGTAAGTTTCAAGTGATTTCAGTGAGAATTGTTGGTTTTTCCTTCTTTAACTGGGGGTACCAACAATTTTGTCCACGTGTGTATATGGCTGTTTTTTAAGGCTACAGTGTTTCCTGAGCAGAGGTACGGTCTTTGAGTTTTGCACGTACCCCTGGTCCATCCCAGGGTTTCTGGTTTGAGTACGTGCAGAAGAGGAATTGGGGCACCATGTCATCCTGATACATTTACCATGACAGAGTCTGTGTGCACATTTTTTTTCCATCCGATGAGTCTTCAAACATCTGCCAGCCTGTTGTTTCAAAGCAGTCTAGGATCTCGTCAGATAAGTTGATCTATTTAAATATCTGTTGGGGAACCAGTTTTTCCAGTTTGCGCCTTTGTTTGTAGTCTGGTGGCAGTAGTATTGCACTGTGGTTAGATTTATCAAATCGTAGGTGGAAAAGGAATTAACAACTGTATTTGAATGGGATGTAGCAATGATCTAGTATCTGTTCCCCCCTGGTAAGGACAGACATTAGCATATTGTAAGACCAATTTCATTTTGACTGTGTTAAAATTTCCTAAAACAATGAAAGCTGCATCAGGGTGTATATTTTCAAGTTTGTTTTTAATCCCATCTAGCTGTTCTAGGGCTTGTGCTTTAAGAGTTTGGGAATATGGACAAAAGTGAGGATTACAGAGCTAAATTGTCTTGGCAAATAAAGGGTCTGACTTTGACAGTGGGTAGCTCCATGGCTGGAGAGCAGAGTTGTTAAAGTGTCCACGTCTGTAGCCCACGAAGAGTTACCCATAAGGCTCACACCCTCTCCACACAGCTTGTCTGAGTTGTCCGGTCTGTCCAGCTTGAAGATGCTGAAGTTGTATGGGGTTAAGGTAAAGTGGAGAAAAGATGAATCATGTTTCCGTGAAGGCAAAAACAGAGCAACTCCTCGTGTCCCGCTCGAAGGAAATTGCACAGATCGCCCAGTTTATTTCCAAGAGATTGCATATTTGCAAGAAAGATAGTGGGGAGAGCAGGTTAACAAAAGGGAAAGATGATAGTCATAGGAAGTCAGCTTAGAGTCAGCATTTACTGTTGATCAAAACTTAACAAGTGTACTGCGGTGGTACACATAGCAGGAGAGTACAGTTGAGCCACAAAAAGTGATGAAAAAGATTAAAAACAGCATAAAAACATGATTAAAAGGGCGAGTCAATGCAGAGCGTCTTTTCAGTGCAGTCATAGTGTGGTGCACCGGAACCGTAAGAAATTAGCTGGACTCCTTTCATGTGACACCCCACTCAATATGACCTTGTGTTTTTTGATAAAGAGCATTTTTTCAGAGCTTGTAAACTGTAAATACAGTGTGACACATTGACATTCAGGACCCTGAGATGTGGAGCTGTCAGATAAATTACTTTACCAACAGATGGGCATCAGGCTACATTTAAAATGTATCTTTTTAAATAAATATATAAAAAAAATAATTGTCCTTTTAAACAGCATGTAATCCTCTCTTTAAACTCTTAGAAATCATATTTTACATGTTAGTGATTAGAAGTCAAACACTTGAATGACTGAAATGTAACCGATGACTAACATGAAAACAGCTGATCGCTTAATGATCATGGGTGTAACTGAACGGACAATACCATAATATCATAAGCCCGTGACAGGCACCACAGCAGTTCAAGTCTTCATATAGAGAGAGAGATAAAGAGAGAGAGAGCATTTCTGTTGAAATGCTACTACTCTAGTAAACCTACTAAGAGAGGTTCCATGCAGAGAATCTGGAGTGAATGGATGCTTCAAAACCCACAATCAAGGCTAACAGCCAAACAACTAGTAGCTTGCTAGAAATGTTCTAACATTCACAAACGGCAACTGCTATCACAACTCAAGATTGACAAAGTACAACACAATTGTAACATCACAGGAGAGCCACAACATCAGGTCAGAGAGGTGACTACACCACACTCCCAACCAGAACTTGGGAACACAGCCCCAATAACCACCATATGTGGTTTACTCTTCAGAAGCAGGGATCCTTGAGATGCTTGGCTATAAGTGCAACAATGGGAGAAAACAATAGCATGGAAGCAACGGTTGGAGGCTAAGATCAAGACAGCTCGGAGGGAAGTGAGTCAGGTCACGACACACCAACCTGTGCACAGCCTGGATTTTTTTCAAGAAGGACTACGACCCAATGTCACACACCGGGATCACTGAATGCTTGGAGCTGTACATCATTAACAGGACTCTGACTTTTGTGCAAACACTTGCAGATTTATGTAACTGCATTTTGTAAACAATTTTTTCTATGAGCCGTCGCCCGCAACATGCCCATAGAAAAAATGTGCGTGTTCATTGAGCAGTCTACACCTTAGTGTTTTGTGTGGGCCACCTCTGTACCCAGTACAAATGTGTGCAGTTTTTGCCAGCAGACAGCCCCTCTCCACCTGTAAAGCCTGAACCATTAAATAATTGACAGAAAATTCAAATTCTTTGAATTTGGAGCCTTCATTGGTCCCTCTGAACAAACAACAAACAAAAACATGTTTTTTTTTATTTATAAATTTAAATCAGGTCACAGAGCACAAAGATATACTGTTTCATGACCTAACAATAATATTCTAAGACCCAAAAAACTACAAAAAAAAATTATATTCAAATTCCATTGCTCTTGTTGAGGGCTGATAGACTCATGTATCAAATACGATGCTTTAATGACAGTATACACACCCGTCAGAGGCAATTATGCAGTGCTCCTTTGCAGCCACACATCTTTCACCCACACTCTGTATCAGAGCGTGAATAACAGAAGTAATAAAACTACACCATGGTTAGGTCTTTTCAAATGCAACCACAGGGAGACACAATTTAGTGCTCTTGTGTGCTGGTCCAAAGTCTGGATAATAGCCCTGGATTAAGTCAGGAGGGGCACCTGACCTAAAACCAAACCAAATCAGTCATTAGAAAAACATATGAAATGAAACCAGTCTTGGCCTGCATTATTAAGAACCACACAAGGTTCTGTCAAACTTTAACTTCTGTTAGTGGAAGAAGGCAAGGAGAGAGACAAGGAAAAGCAGGAACGTTGAACTTAGAGCAGGAACTTAGAGCAGGAAAAACAAGAGAGTTGGTCAACATGGTTAAAAGAAACTGAGGTGGATGCCCTGTGTTTTCAAGAGACCAGATGGAAAGGGAGCAAGGCTCATAGATTTGGAACAGATTCAAATCCATTTATTATGCTCTGGTTTCTAATCAGAGTGATCCTAAAGGAGGAATTTGCTAAAGATCTTCTGGAGGGGGAGAGAGTGTCATGCAGGGTAATGAGTCTGAAGATTTAAGTTGAAGCTGTGCGGTGGAATGTTGTCTGTGGTTATCCTCCTCGGGTATGATGTGAGTAAGAGGAGAAGAAGAAATTGTAGAGAGAGACGAATGATCTCATCCAGTGGATTTCCCATGGGGGAGAAAGTGGTGATTGAGGCAGGCTTGGACAAACATGTGGGTGAAGTAAAAACAGGTGAAAAAGATTTAATGGTTAAGTTGGGTTAGAACTGTGATTGTATGAGGAAGTCTGGAGTGGCAGAGAAGCACATTTAGGTTGTGAAGGGAATGTATACGTGCGGTGAGACTGTTGAGATGTTCTGTAGGTGTGACAGAGGAGTTCAAGGTGAAGGTGGAACTGCACCAAGGATCTGATTTGAGCTCTTTTTTGTTTGCTGTGGTGATGGACAGATATACACCTAAACAGGAATCTCTGTGGATCATGCTGTTTGCAGATGATATCTAAAGCGAATTCAGGGAGCAGGTGGATAAACATCAAGACAGGTGGAGGTTTGCTCTGGAAAAGAGAGGAATGAAGGTCAGCCTCAGCAAGACAGAGTACATGTATGTACATGAGAGGAACTCAAATGGAACTGTGAGGTTATAGGGAGCAGAAGTTGAGAAGATGGAGGACTTTAAGTTCTTAGTGTCAACAACCCAGAAAAGCAAAAAATGAGAAATAAGTAAAGATGTATAGTATGTGCAAGCAAGTTGAAATAGGTGGAGGACGGTTTCAGATGTGATGTTTAACAACAGCTTTGACAAGAATGAAGGAAAAGGTGTAGACGCCTGTGGTGAGAACAGCCATGTTGTTGTTTTAGAGAGTGATGCAGAGAAAAGAGGCAGAGCTGGAGGTAGCAGAGATGCTGAGGATCTCTTTGGGAGTGACCAGGATGGGTAGGATCAGGATCAATTCAATCAGAGGAACAGATCATGCTAGATGTTTTGGAGATATATGGAGGGAATCAGATTGAGATGGTCTGTACACGTTAAGAAGAGGAACAGTGATAATGTTGACAGAAAGATGCTAAGGTTGGAGATACCACAAAAGAGGATGTGGGAAGAGATCCTGGAGAAAACCCAAGCATGAGAACATGCAAACTCTAACCAGAAACATCACAGCTGGGATTCAAACCAGGACCCTCTTGCAGTGAGAGTCCAAACCACTACAACACTATATGCCCTTAAAAGAAAGATGATTTCAAATGAAAAATGTGTTTTAGTACACACAGTTGCCTTTTTGTTTTTATGAATTACCAGGTTGTAAATTATTTGTATCTGCATTGCACAATGAGGTTTATTTCTACTTGTTTTATTCAAGGATCAGAGATCTCAAATCGTCAATACTGTGCCGCTGATACACAATTCAGAATTCTTTCCTGGTTTTGCTGCAGTTTTCTATGCTCTAGGTCTTTTCTCTTCCATTCTTCACCCAGTTATTATCAGGATTTTCTATTGCTTCACCTCTGCCTTTGGTTCGATGAAAGTCAAATTTCTCCACTTCTATCGATCAGTTAGGTGTCGACCCCCTTGTCCTTACCATGCTTCTCACCATTTCTCACAACTACTACTTGCTTCTCTGCCACTCCTAACCCCTCTCATACTCCCTCTACTCTGTCTAACCACATCTCTCCCTTCAGCTTGGCCTCTCTAGACTCCTCCTCTTCTCTTTTTCTTTTGACAGAAAGCCAATTGGACCTGTCTAAACAAATGAGAGGTGTCTGAAATCATTTAAACATCCATAAATAACATGAAGAAAGGAGGCGGACGATAAGTTGACTTCACTGCTAAATGCTCTGACAAAACTTGGAACAACCTGCACGCACATATGCACACCCGCACACATCTTTAAGCAGGCTTCATTGCTAATTTGTCTGATAGCATGTTATGGGAAGATAAGAGCAGAGGCAGGAGTCTGGCCTGCCTGAGATCCATTAGCAGGCCTTGTACTATTTTCATCAGTCAAGCCATAAAGGACTGACATATTGTTTGCTAATTTGGCTTTCATAGCGGTTGTTTGAAATGCAGGTAAAGTTATCACTGCAGGAAGGGAAGTCAGAGAAATTCAACTAAACAGCTGACTATAGATCCTTAAATAGAAATATTTCAAGATGATGTTTCTCCCTCTGTCTTAAATTACTTCTTGGACATCAGTACTGCTGCTTAATGGTGCAAAACCTCACAAGTATCAAGGCTGTTTCTTTTAAGACAGAAAAGGGAAGATATCTTTATTTATCAAGCTTGTCGATGTGTCAAAGAGAATGGGAATTTGTTTGATCGGATTGTGATAAAACATCACTCTTAAAAATTTGAATTGCTTTGTCTTTAATTCCTCTGCCCTATTCAGTAGTTTAAATGTGCATGTTTGTCAGAAATACTTAGATTGGAATTATTGAGATGGGACTGGAATCTTCAAGTTCCTGCACACATTATCAATGTTGGTACTTGTTATAAGCCTTTGCACGTTGGCCAAAACTGACTCAGCTTCATTCTTGTGTTAATAAATATCTACACTCTAAGGCCCATGTGTCAAAGTCAAGGCCTGCGAGATCTGACAGAACTCCCAATCACAATCTGTCTATCACTTTTACTATAATATTAGCCACAAATCTCATCATGCAGTGAATTGGCTGCCTTGTCAAAAACCAGTGCTTTCAGAATAAGCTGTTTCCTGCCAAATTGGATGGTTTAGATTCTAAATTTGTGGGCACAAATAGTTTTGGGCGAGTGGACATAATTTGGGTGGGTTTGGGTTTGGTCTGGCAGTTTCTTATGGATACACATCTCAGCAGGGATCTACGGTCAGGGGAGACAGGTAAGCCAGACACATCTCACCTGTAAACTATCGTAGCCATCGTGAGAACTAATAATAAAATAAAATTAGTCCAATAATCTGTTCTCTAAATGTCATTTATGTGAATGACTTAAAAATAGTTTTAAAACAGCAAATAGCTTCAAAACCCCAAATATTTTTGGAGTAATCTAAAGTAAAAAGGTATTGCTTTTAGTTTTTAATGTTTTATTAACACGAATAACAGTTATATTGTCATTAACAGGTTTTTAAATATCAAATCACTCTGATATGTTTAATAAAGTTTCAGGACCTCCCACACCAAACAGAAATGAACTTGATGCTAAAAATGATGCCAGGAGTTCAGTTCTGATAAAATGACAGAAAAGCAAAGAAAATGAAATGATTTTATTTGTTTTTGCTGAAAAACACAAATGTTATTTTTATTTACAGGCTTTTTTTTGTTTTATTCTTCATCATATCTATATTTGTATAATTTTAACAGGATACAATTTATGAAGAGCAAAATATTTTGGGATATTTATGTTTATTTTTTTTATATAAAATTACATAAAAGGAAAAAAAAAGTGTTTTTTTTTAGTGACATTTATCTTTAATATCTTCAGAACAATTTCGACATATTTAACCAAATGCAAGTAACATGTGATTCACATCTTCATTTAAAATTCTTAAAAATGAATGATGACTCTGTTGTGGCATGAATATGATGATGAATTTTTATTACTAGCTGATATCCTTAGAAGCATTTGTTATTTATTTTTAAGGTCGCGGGATTCATTTTCAACCTCTCAAGAGACTGAAGTTTTCACTTTATTTTACCACTATAGTTAATTTTCTTAACTGGGGCTCTGTCAGAGAAATACAGAAGCATTTCAAATAACAGCTCGGGGTTTAAATGACGACCATCACCATCCAACAAAAAAAAAAATCCCGTTAAACATTGACTAGTACTATCTAAGATCATGCCTACAATTTGTCAATTCATTCATGATATTTGCTATATAAAGTAATTTTGAATTTCCCGCAATAATCATGGAAGGCGCCATTTTTCCTGCAATTTTGCGAAATGAGACTTGCAGCACCTCTAGTGACAGAAATTGGAGTTGCAGATGATGTAGTACACATACATCATTCAGAGACAGCAGCCTGGACTCTTTACACTTTACTGTGTACGATCAACGTAAAATACGATTTAAGAGTTACCAGGAAGTATACCAAACGGCTGTGATAAGAACAATATGATGTTTTGATCTTGTTTATGATGGTCCAAAGAAGGTCCAAGACGACTCGCTGATTGTAACACATTTAAAGAGATAGCAATAATAGCTGATAATTGAGTTTGCCGTGTGTTCTAAGTGAACTGCAACACTTTGTATGAATTCTGGCGACTTTTGTATTTTTCTTTTGGTTGGTGATGGATGCTATGAAGATTCTTACCACCGTTTTCTCTTTTTTTCTTCTAAAACATCCAACACTCGGCAACATTGGCTCTCGCGACCTGTCGGCATTGGTCCACACATGCCGCATGAGCACCATTCAGTCTGTCCGATCCTCCAGGCGTCATCATCACTTTGATCGTCACTTTCACTTTCTTCTCCCTCTGAATATTCCGGTACATATATATATATATACAGTTGAACCCCAAACACTTCAATATAACCGAAAATCTCCTCTTCTTCTTCCAAAAATTGACTCCTGTCTCCTTCTGTGGCAGTCGTTGTTGCTGATGCTTTGTCCCAGAATGACGTCACGCATCAATGACACAAATTTGCGCTCTCTGACCGCTAGGTGCGCTGAATGCGAACATGGCAGCCTCCATGATTGTCGCAGGAAATTCAAAAGTATTTTTTTCATAGCTAATGTCATGAAAGAAACGACAAAATAATGGGATTTTCTTAGCTAGTGCTAGTCAATGGTTAATGGGAATTTCTTTGTTGGATGGTAATAGTCCTCCTTTAAACTCCTTAAGACCCGAGCTGTTCTTTGATATGCAGCACATTGAGCTTAACATGAAAGAGAAGCAAAAACACAATCTGTTTTCTACTGAAATGCCTTTGTGGGTTTTTGTTTGTGTCAAGACAGGCCAATAGAGATACCTATTGTCAGTTTAAAACTTTTGAGGAGTTATTGATCCCGAAATTCCAAATCTGTGAACTGCTTGAACTGCTGCCGTATTCTGCTGCATTTTACGACCCTAAAATGTTGTGATCTGTTCATGGCACGTTCTTTGTTTTCTTGGAGTGATACTGCAGACAGGAAAATGTTTTCAGTTTTTTAGAGTTGGCTTATCTGAATGTTGATGTGTTTTTGTGATCACAAACTACATTTCTGGGATTTTTGAGTTAACACTTTACAAATTAAAAAAAATCAGACAATATAAATGAAGGAAAAATGTTTCTCTAGCCTTTTTTTTTAGTCAAAAGCTGCATGTTGTTGTATAAAATGTACCTAGTTATATTATGTGAAAATTTGTGATTAATCACAATTCAAAAGTGTGATTACTCTGATTAATGTGTATAATCGATTGACAGCACTAGTTTTTATTCAGATTTATTTTATTTGTTTAAAAAGTTACATTTTAGAAGTTTAAAAGTTTGAGAAATTAAATTTTAGTGGGTTCTATAAATGTTAATCCTGGTTGGTCTGCAGCTAAGGTGTTTTTGGATTTTGTCCACTTCTAAGATTTGAGTTTGTCACCCCTGTTCTAAGGTCAAACCATTTCTACAAAAGTCCTTCTCACTCCACTTTTGAACTGAATTAAGAGGAATTTCTGTCTTGTTAAAATAGCCCTCCCATTTTACTTGATCCCACACAGTGGGCTTGCCTATGCTAATTCACTAAGTAAATATTCATACAGCATTACACCAGTAATCCACCATATTAGAATCTACATATAATTCAGAGTTTTAGTGTCATGATAGCCTGGAAACACAAATGTGTGAGTTTAAAACTGCTTTAGTGAAATAGAGTACGTGTGGATGCTTTTGCTGCAATATGTGTGTGATATTCCCTTTGGCAATGTTTTATTTTACACGAAGCTGCCACACATCACCACTGCCAGAAGGTGCAGTGGGAGTGAAAATGTGGGAGTTTTGTTTTATATGTACCAGCTTTGAACTCTTGATTATGCTTATGATGTTGTGTGTGACAGACTGCCTGTGGAGGTGCTATAGAGCACACAGAGGCCCTGGAGACACAGTTTGTATACTGACAAGCTGTGGTAAGGATGGGGGAGTGGATAGGTTGCAATGATTTCAGCTAATCTTTAAGTTGTAGCAGTCTGTGCTTTGGCATACTATTGGTGCATTGCTAAATTTCTACTTGTTTTTTTATTTGAGCTTTATCTCTCGTTTATTATTTAAATATGTTTTGTTATGCACCACCAAATCACAACAGACTATTTCTAATAAATTATAACATGATGCTTTATGTTTTTGTTTTCAACACATAGTTGGATACATTTGGAAAAGAAAAATAAACTTTGTCTGGCTAGCTTTTAAATCCACTGTTTGTAGCAGTGAAGCTTTGGATTATCTCTGGCGGAGCCTTCGGGGGAGCTTCTTCTGTCCTTCTGCTCAGTCCGGGCTGGTAGGAGGCTCCTGTAGCCAACGGATTCTCGCACCCACATTAACCTGCAACCCAGAACTCTCTCACTCTCACTCACTTCACTTGACACCTGCCTCTGGATTCCCTAAACTGTTGCTGGGTTGTATGGACTGTTCATGTGAGTTTTCACATTGATTTGTGCACTCCAGATCAATCAATGGACGGTTGCTTGAAGCATTGTAAATTGGGGTTTCTGAATGGCCACTTGTTATATTATATGTTGTTTGTCAGTTTAGTAAATGGTACCAATCAAACGAATAATTGAGTCTCTGCCTCCTCTCTCCTGAGCCGTACTTGTCACTGAGTACTAGTCCATTTGAAATTTCTGTCCGGTCCAACAAAAAGAGCACAAAAAAAAAAAAAAAAAAAAAAAAAAATCAATGTTAATAAAGTTTCGTTTAGATTACAAAAGGGGCTTATACCAACATACATTTTGTGTTCGCTATGATTTATAACCCCCGATTGTAAGAGTAAAATCTGTCCAATGCAAGAGGCTCTCAGCTCATATCTGTTTGCTCAGCTGTTGTAAAAAAAGTAAATGAGATGTACAGAAAAGGTTTCTATGTAACGATGAGGATAAAAACATTTGTCGGTAGCTCCTTCCACACGCACCTGGAGCTTCAGGTTTACGAACACATTTTTGGACAAGCGTCAAGCAGCAAATATGATGAGCGTTGAAAGAGAGGTGCAAGACATAAATGTAATGTGCTGCTCTCCCAGCAGATTCACACAAGAGTGAAGAGAGGAATACACATGTTTATTAGACCTTGTGCAGATGTAACATGAAAGACATCAATGTCTACTAAGTTGTGTCTACATGGTGTGTAGAATAACTCTGATGGTGAGGAAAATGAAAATATCAAGAGTAAAGCAGGGGTCCAAGTGATGGAAGTTGCAAAGGAAAGTGTGATGTGTGGCTTCCTGGGAAGAGTTAAAACAGGCTTTGGGAGATCAGGAGGTCCTCCAGATTAATGGACAGCTCTAACTAAAGTAATGACAGACTGGGAGGAACGTACTTGATGTGTAAACTGCAAAGAGGAAAATAGAGACTTGGTGGTGAGATGAAGAACTGATTAGTGGGAAAATGTTAAAAAAGATGTTGGTGTTCTCTCTAATAACTACAGTATTGTCATGTCTTGCCAATATGCAGACTTTGGATGATCGCTGACTGAATCTGTTTCTCAGTCTCACTCTGCCTTCCTGAGCAAAATAACTACAAATCCATTGGCATACATTACAAATCTGCCTATGGTTCTCAGAAAGTCAGTGGGTTTCACATCTGAGCAGTAAGCCAAGTCAAAGAAAACAACTCGCTCATGTTTTGAAAGTTTAAACAATCTAAAAATACCTGATATCAATTCACTGGAGCATTGACCAATAAAGCTTGTTTTCAAGCGGCATTTTCCAAGCATCAGTTTGCAATTAGATTATGCAAAAAAATATACCCATATTAATCATAACAGGTAAAAAAGCTATGTAAGAATGTATAAAACAATGTTAATTTAACATAACTTTGCCTCTAATGAAACCAAACTGAAATGTGTTGCTCAATATCATAACATTGAAATGTCAAAAGCAAATATAGTAACTGTTAAGGACATTTTATTGTTTTTTGGTGAAACTGTAGAATCTCAGAAATGTCCTTTAAATCAAAAACAGTCTTTAAATGTATCTTTCTCTCCTCAAAATGTGAAATATAATCCTTATCTGGAGATAATAACAAAATAAATATCTGTCAGAACAATGGGTCATTTTTATTGTATTTTTTCTGCTGTGTGACTCTCTAGGTTCTGATTAAAAATCAGATGAATGGAGACATGAAAGGTGGTAGGGAACCCAGAGTGAGAAACACAACAGAGAAGAAAGAGATGAGTAGACGAAGGGAAAAGGATTTAAATGTCCCAGAAGCCTTTGATGCCACGGGTCTTTAGCTGCCTCCCTTGTTTGGCATACTCCTCCTCCTTCTTCCCCACAGTCATCCAACTCTGCTCTCTGAGTATTGCTGGAAAACGGGAGCAACATGGGGAGAGGGGAGACGAGGGGAAGTGTGATGGTTGCAATCATCTCTCCAGCTTCTAAGAAGCTTTCAGCCCTGAGGTTCTTAGTTCTCCATTCGTTCTCGCCCTAATAGTCCCTTCCTCTTCTGTCTCACTGCCCCCATTTCCTCTTCAGCTGTTTCCCTCAGCTCTGTTTTCACTCATCTCTCACTCCTGGATTCTCTCTTCCCCTCAGCAACGCTTAGCCATTCCACTTTCAGTTCTGCATTCTTCCACCTTCCCCCCATTGCCTCTTCTTTCATTTCTGCATAGCCCGTGTCTCTTCCTTCCCATTTTTTCTCTTCGATCTCACCCCTTTTCTTCTCTCAAGCCTGTCCTCTTAATACTCTCTACTTGCTCATCATGGGGACAGCAAATCCCTTGGTGGTTGAAGCACAGAGCCACATGACTTTTTGATCATTTGCAAGGAACTGACACTGCCATTCTGGACAGCACTCTGTCTGGTGTGTGCTCAGGCGGATGCTGATGAAGGAATGCTCTGTTCTCACATATAATTGTGTTCTTGCTTCCAAGAAACACACACATTCAGGCAAGAAGAAGGAGTTTATAATAAAAAAAAGCCAAATATAATGAAATGCCCTTGATGAGATTTTTCTTTTTTCATCAGCTACTTTTTTGACTTTCTTTTCTTTGGTGCCATTGAATGGATGATATGCTTCGATCCAAATTATTCTCTTTAATCTGGTAAAATTAGGAATTATCATCAAACAGGAAATATGGATTCATAAATACTGATTTAGCATGAGCTGTTCCCCTTGCAGTGACTTGATATGTAATGAAATGATTTGGTTTTTTATAATGCATGAGTGCACGGCTTGTAATCAAACAAAATTGTGTTGTTCACTTGCTGAGGAAAATGCAATAATGATGATGTTCATCCAGATTAATGCTTTGTGGGATTTCAATACAGCAACTATAGATTAGTTCGTAGACACTGGAAGAAAAACAACTATGCCTGCTGTAACAGCAGTGACTCAATAGCACACTGGAGAAATGAAACATTAATTGTGAGTCATTGTAAATGGTCGGAGCCAGTGCTTTGAATGTGACTTTTCTGTCTTGTTTTTCTTGCAGATTCTTCACAGACACATTTTTTTTTTTTGTGGAAAAATTAAAACAGCTTCTGAAATGCATTGCATCTTTTTCATGGGGAGCAGAAACTCGTAATTAAAGATACAAGCAGTGTTGAAGGGAGCTTGGCTTTGCTGCTGCCAGCACCCACAACCCTTTGCATCCATGTGTGTGTTCCCATAGCTGGAAAACAAATTCCCGGTTATGAGAGCAGGACAGCCAACAATAAAAAGCTTATTCTAACAAGATTTTAAACTGTGGCCTTTACTTAGGTCATAAATTGTGTAAGTGGTTTATGTTTTATAGAAACAAAAAAATTATATATATTTATCAAAGCAACTAAGTGAGAGTGTAATAAAAACCCCTTAATGCCACAAATATGCGACAAACCACTTTGGCTGTAACATAAAATAAATAAATGAAAAAAAAAAACGTTAGGGTTAATCTAAGTATGGATGGACAGATAGACAAATAAACAGGCAAAAGAAAAAAGCAGCCTCATAAGGATATAAACCAGTGTCCTTTTTGCGCTGGTCCCAATCTGGTAAATGCAAAGGGTGGTGTCAGGAAGAGCATTCATCATAACACTTCAAAAAGACCAAAAGGAAGAGATAAATATATGGATAGATCAGCTGATATGTTGATATCAAACTTTTCTAAGCATTTTGGGGGTTTGGAGAGATATGACTCCCCTAAATCTCAGCACACCCAAACTTGCACCCCCTTATATTCTACCTGCACCCATAGTGTGGATGATTAAACCTGGGCCTCTCTCTGTTGCCTAGTTTGAACACGTTAGCCTTCCATCTAGACTCTGCCAGTCAGGAATTTTCTGCATCATGTCCAGGGTTTTCATACCCATGTGGTGCCATTTCTGCCTGCAAGCTTTATCAACCCAGCCTCTGGACCTTCCACCAATATTTTGCCTGCCTCACATTGTGTGTTTATGTACACTTTTTTTTTTTTTTTTGGGATCCACTAAATTAGTTTGTTTTACGGATCACACATTTACTTGTTTACTTCTTTACTGAACAGCGTTAATTTGCATGGGAAGCAAAAATACAAAATAAGTGTAGTCTTCTTCACGACAGTCCCACCAGTGGGACAACCATAGACGTCATTACCTTAGGGGACTATTATGCAAGCTTTCCAAGGTCCAATCATATCCTCCAGCATACCAAAATGACGAGGAGAAAGTCAGCTAACAGGCAAGTACTGTTTTCCATACAAAAGACCTGTGATTGTCAAACCAATTATTCCAATATACAAACATACTAAGAGAACAGCATACAAATGGCATAGTGTGTCTTTACATATGTAGCCATAAGCTAGTAAACCACACATGGAGTCATTTGAAATACAAAAATCCACAAATTTCAAATATAATTGAATCATTGTGCAACAAAAACTCAGGGACTAATGGACAAAACTAAAACAAATGAACAAAAACATAAAAAGGGGAGATCCATCTTTGCTAATTATGGAAAACTTGTAGAAATGCTTTTATTTGTCTAAACATCTCAATAACATCAAAATCTACTTCCACCCAATTTCAAATCTCTCATTCATTTCCAAAATCCTTGATAAAACTGTTGCTGCTCAACTCCATACACATCTTTACAGCAATAAGTTAAATGAAAATTTCCATTCTGGCTTCCGCCCACTTCACAGTACTGAAACTGCCCTTCTCAAAATCATCTATGACCCCTCTTGGCTGCTGACTCTGGTTCACTCTCCATTTTTGTCCTGCTGCATCTGAGCTCGACATTCAACATAGTTTCTCACCCCATCCTCATGGACAGACATTCCATCATCGGCGTCCTGGACACTCCTCTCAACTGGTTGTGCTCTCATCTTTCTGGCCACACACAGACTATTCAACTAAAGTCATTTACTTCCCTTACAGTTGCGACCACTGCAGGTGTGCCCCAGGGCTCTGTCCTGGGACCCCTGCTGTTTTTTCATGCCTTCTTCCCTTTGGTCAATTCATCTGTCAACATCACATACATTTTTACTCTTCTGCAGATGACACTCAGCTATACATTACCACCAAACCTGGCTGTCCCATCTGCCTCCCTTACCAGCTGCCTTCTCTAAGTAAAATCCTGGTTCATTTCCAATTTCTTCAAACTAAACAGCAATAAAACAAAACTTTCATAGGAACCAGGTCCACTCTGAGGAAATCATTAACTTTGCAATCCCTTTTGACTACTCCCTCATTTTCCCGTACCCTCAAGTTAAGGGCCTTGCTGTCAGTCTAGACAGCACTCTCTCCTTCCCTTCTCAGTCAACAACGTCACCCAGACCACCTACTTCCACCAATGGAACATCTGCTGTTTTCACCCTTCCCTCAGCCCTCATTCCTCTGCCATACTGTTTCACAGCCTCGTCACCTCTAGTTATGATTATTTTAACTCATTTCTGTTTGGACTCCCACAAAAAACCCTCCACAAACTTTAGCTGGTCCAAAACTGTCCTCTGCTGGCTGCATCATCACTCAGACCCTCTCCTTCCATCACATCACACCCATACTTTAGCAGCTTTATTGGCTACCCATCACCTGCTGGGTCACTTACAAAATCCTCCTTCTTCTAGGCCCTCTAACTAAAAAAATAGACAATCTAAAAACATTTGTTCTCAAATTCCAAAACAATTGAAATCAAATAAACATGATGTCATGATTTCACTGGCTCTTCAGAGTTTCCATACATGCATGTTCTATTGTTGAACGGCTGGATTAGTTATGGCCCAGCTAGGAGCCAAAAATAATCTATCAAAGCTGAAAACAATCAAAGAATGCTGCTTTAGCTTAGCTGTTTCTGGTGAAAATGTATATTCCAGTTCTGGGCTAAAAACTGTACAAATACCCACCCCGGACGACTTCCATCAAACTTGTGCTAACATGCTTTCTGCTGACTTCAGAAGCAATAAACGAGACAAACCTTCAGAGCTTTGCCCATCCAAAAAGAGCTCCCCCATCTCTCCCATCTCTTCCATCTCTCCTGTCCACTGGTAGGGCAGAAGACCCATCAATCTTCAAAGTGGAGCCTTAGATTTGCCAGCCAAGATTTGTCAGGAAAACAGCTTCAGAATTTATAGGACATTTTAAAATTTGAAGGGCCAGTAAACAGGAAGCTCATTTCAATATTTGCAGCATTTTGGCCTAAAAAGTGTAGTGATATATCAGTTTAAAAAATGTATTCCAGTTTCTTAAAAAGAAGAATCAACATTCCCCACTTAAAAAATGTCAAAGCTCGGCTGGATGTTTTTGCAGTAAAACCTACACATAAACGATCATGTTCAGCCTTTTGCAATCTACTTTTCCAGATTGACTCATCACAAGTTACTTTGCAAGACCATTTACGCTTTGGAAAAGTTATTTGTTACTTTTTCTTTCACTAATTTATCATTTTTAATGCGTTTCAGGGATATAAGGCTTAGCAAAACATATTTTTCTTTTAACACTTTCACTTGGATTTTTCATATCTATGATATCTATTATAGCAAATATCAAGCCCTGACACTTGTGAGATGTGCTCGACTAAATTTTGTTTCATGTTCTGTCTTCTTCAGGGGGCTTGGGAGCTGTCAAGAATAGGTCAGGAGAGCCACAAAGACTTGTGGTGCTTAGTGCAATTCACACACTAGCTTTCACACCAGCTCGTTACTGACTGCCTGGACATGAAAGCCTTCCCTTCTCCTATAAGCTCAAGTCACAGATTACGCTCTAGTTTCATTACTTCTGATATACAGTATTTACTAGTGTTCCCAGTGGTTCCTGTAAGAACTAGTGCTTTGGATGTCTCAGATTTCCCCATCAGGTTGAAATCTAAGCTTCTTTAAAACTGCTTCAATAGAAAACCTTTCACACTGGGTCTGTTGGATTTGTAGAAGGTTCATGTCAGAACCATAACAGGCTGTGTGCTTAAACAATCTGAAACATACTATATTCATTTCACTTTAGTTTATTTATAAAGAGCCAATTTACAACCAATGCTGTCTTGTACAGAAAACACAACATTACATCAAACTGAGCAAAATGAATTATGACATATTCAGTCCAAATGCTTTCAATAAACCAAGATTACCTCAATTGTTTAATAATACAACTCATTACCAAGAATCCTTCAACCTTCCTGGTTGCTCTTCGGCATTAGCCCCATTTCTGCTGGTGTTGGTGATGTGTGCTTTATTCTAACGTGGAGAAAAGTTTTCTTTAAAAGTTCGGATCCTGTCTATTGAATTTGTGTTGTCACTTGGATGCTTTGCATACTGCTGCACGGTTGAGACATCATTTTGTAGAAGCAGTCTTAGGGTATTTTACTGATGCACTTTGCGTCATTACAATGCAGATCAATGTCAAAATGAGATTCTGCAATCAGAAACAATCCCCTGTCTTGAAAGTCTGAGATAAAATTTGAATGCTGGGAAGGTCAATACTCATTCCTACAGAAATGAACTTACAAGAGACTACCTCCAAAATGTGGATAAAGAGAACAAAATAATCTTCAAAAATTCCCAATCTCATCCAGAATGAACGTTAACAAGATCAGTTTGGATATGCAATTCATGCCAGATTGACAAACTACTTGTTGAATTGTTTTCACGTTACAGCAGCCTCTGTTTGTTAGGTCGACAAATTATTAAGCTGGCAACTTATATTCAATTTATTACCTATTGACCATTGTGCAAGCTTTCAAGGATTGTCAGAGCCATTCCCAGCTACTTTAGAGTAAAAGCAGGCTACACAATAGACATGTTGCCAGTTCATCACAGGGGCTCATTTATTCATCCATATATATATATATATATATATCGTTTCATCACTTTCTTTTTTGCACTTTAAAGTAAAACATGGTTTCAAATGAATGGCCTTTCATTTTTACAGTTTTTTAACATTTTCAATTGTGTTTGCAAAACTGCTTTCCAGCGTTAAGGTCTTTCTCGTCTTTCTCCCTCTGAGGATTCTAGTGTTAAATATTGTTCTGTTTTACCTATTTAAAATGCTACATTGTTTTTGCTCAGCCTCTAAAAATTGGAACAGAAGGACAAAACAATCTTCCATCTTTAAGTAGTCTGAAATATACCTTAATACCGCTGTCAAAGGATTGAGAGACAAAGAACGACCTAACCAGAACACACTAATTCTGAAATCAATATCTGTTCCAGGACTGCCATATTTATTTAAGGATATTAAAATCCATTTGTATTTAAGGCTGTCTACGTTGTCAGAGCAAGGAGACAATGTGAGCGTCTAATAAAAGATCAAATCCTCCAAATCCTTTTGTTTTTCTTTGACATTTGGCCCCAAACGCACATCATGACAGCATTTTACATGTGACAAAGCCCACCACACATGCAGGCACACACATTCACAGGCACAATAATGTAACTATTAAAGAGATTGTGTGAAAACAAGGGCACTGTAACAAAATGTATCACAAAAATGCACCACACAGACACACTTTCACACACACAACAGCCACTACTCAGTTAAGCCTGTGGAATTGATGTGCCCCTGAGCTTTTTTTTTTTTTCTTTTTTTTTTCACATTATGCCCCAAAGAGAAAGCTTCTGAATAGAGGTGGCTGCTTGAGAATAAGCCTGGGATCAGACAGAGGTATACACAGAGAAACACACACGCACACGCACACACACAGCTCCATTCAGAGAAGGTGAATAAAAGTAAATCTGAGGGCACAAATGCACAATTTCAGAGAGGAAACAAACATTTTTGAGGGCATCACATGCAGCTGCTTAGAACCATATTTTTCCTTTTACAGCTCAACGTAAACACTCACCTGTAAGCTCAAGGATGAAACCTGCACAGTGTGTTTCCGTCACATGCTGGCTTAGCCACAGACCTGAAGAACAGTGAGGGGATAGAAAGTGAGGATGAAGATGTATGACAGAGGAGCTCTGTAAACAAGCCACACTCGATGCTACATCCTCACAGGCACTAAGACATATACAAGCACACAAACGCAAACGCATGCACACAGACTGCCACACACACACAGAGGGCCTTTTATGCCCTCCTGTCTGTCCTCGTTTCTCAGCAGCATTAAGGTGTGGGGCTTCATGTCAGACAGGGTGTCCTTTGCCATATCAGGGTCTCTTCTGTCTTGTTTTCAGCATTGTGGGTGCTGCTCTGCGTCAATATGCTGTAAAGCAGAAAAACCTGGGTGAGAAGCTGACCAGGCTTCTCTCTACTGGTGAAAGAAGCTTAGCTATGAAAGCGGTAGTAAACCCTGCAGGCCTACAGAGCACTCACAGTTCCAGGCACTGCTGCAAAAGCAGCTCCGCGCTTCTATAGGTCAGTAGAATGTTCAGTTTATTATTTGTACTTGTTTCAATATAATCTTACCATTTATTTAGCACTGTTATGTGCCTTTCGATGTCCTTTATGGACAAAAAACATGTAAGATACTGTGCAAAACACACACATTCAGGATGTCATTAACTCTTTAACATCTGAGCTATGGCTCTTTGAACTATTTGTTAAAATTTATTTATTTATCTCATTTTCATAGCAGACAGCATTACACAACAGATAACAGATACATTACATAACATTCTGGTTTTTTGATAACAATGAAAGGGGACAAAAAGAGGAAAACTTATTATCTCTGCCCCATTTAGGCAAACGAATCAAGCTATTTCAACGAAATGTATCTCTTTGTAATACAACATAAATACATCAACTGGCAGGCAAAAGCAACAAAACCTAAAAAAATAAAAATTAAAAATTAAAAAACAAAAACAAAACAAACATAAAAAGAAACAAGAAAAAAAAAAAACCAAAGAAAGTACACCAAATGCCTCAGATTTATTTTTTCCCCGACATTCCTATAATTGCTACTTTCTGAGCATTTGTTTTTTCCAGTTTTTTTAAATGTAATGACTGAGTTGAATCTTTCGTTAATTTCTCAGGATTATTCCATAATCTGATACCCTGCACTGAAACACTTTTTTCCTTCATTTTTGTTCTAAATCTTTTAGTTTTGAAAATCTCCTAAAATGTCCTTTTAGGTTGTAATTTCTCTTTTTTCAAACTTTTTTTGTATGTTATATGGAAGACTTCCGTAATGTGCTTTTTTACATTCGTTTGTAAAATAGAATGATTTACTAAGTCTTTAAATTGTAAAATTTTTCATCTCTATAAATAGCGGTGTAGATGGGCCCCTATTGTTACTTCCTGTGATTATTCTTATTGCTTGTTCCTCTTGTGTAAATAAAGCATTCATAAATGTCTTGATTTCTATACAGTACATTAGATATAGCACAATCAATGAGTTTTATGTGAGGTATAAATATTTATCAAATGACCACCTAACCTTATACAACACTGCTATTGTTTTTTATGTTTTTGTTTTAATGCAGTTGACATGTGATTTTATGTGACATGACGTGTGATTTTTCAATTACTCCTATAAACCTGATTTCCTTAACTTGTTTGATTTGAATGCCCACAATTTTAAATGAGATATTGGTATTTATATTGTGATTGCTACATATCATGAAATATGTTTTTTCAAAGTTAATTAAAAATGTATTTGAGTCAAACCAGTTTTTCATTTTTTCCAACTCGGTTTAAATTGACTCTTCCATTTGTTGTATGTAAAACTCGCATAGTAAAGTGTAGTGTCATCAGCAGACAAAATGCATTTTAGTAAACTGGATACATGTAAAGATGGGGCTGAGGTGTGTGGATCCATATGCAAACAGAGTTTAATGAACAGCACAGGAGGACAAGGCAAGGTGTGGTCTAGACAGGCGAGGGTCAAAACAGGGAGCAAGGCGGGAAACGAAGGAAACAGGCAAAGGTTCAAAAACACACTGGTAGGCAGATACAAGGAATGCTTAGACTGAACCGTCACTAGGAGGCTCAAGACAACGCATGGGACAGAGAGGTGAGCTGGCATACATAAATGCAGTGGTGATGATGAGCTGATGAAAAGCAGCTGGTGCAGACAAGATGGCTGAGGTCCGATGCATGCTGGGAGTTGGAGTGATCAGAGAACAGAGGCTGTTAGTATTCTGGTGATGGCTCCATCTGATGGAGGGAGGGCTGAGGCCACTGCAGCACTACATCAACTTTGCCCTGGTCCATGGCCACCCTTCCTGGGCACTGATGACACAACCCAAAAACAACACTGAAGTTTTATGAACTTCACATTTCTCTTGCTTCACATAGAGGTTGTTGTCGATGAGGTGCTGGAGAACTCGATGAACGTGAGAGACGTGCTGGTCAAAAGAGTCAGAGTAGATTAGGATGTCGTCCAGGTACACTATAACAAATTGGTTGAACATATCACACGTCATTGATGAAAGCCTGAAAAACAGAGGGGGCATTACATAGACCAAAAGGCATCACAAGATACTCATTATGTTCCGTAGTGGTAGAGAAGGCCGTCTTCCACTCATCCCCCTCACGGATGCGAATGAGATTAACACTCCTGAGATCCAGTTTGGTGTAGAAAAGCGCCCGCCTCAATTGTCACAAACTCTCCACCAGGACTGGCACTGAATAAATCATTTCTTCAACCTTACTCCTGTCTCTAGCCTGCTATTGGGTCCAGCCCTCCCACAGACCTGACAGGGTGGGGAGCCGGCTGGAATGTCAAAGTCACTCACATGGAGCCTGGTTGATGCTACTTGACTGCCCGGAGGAGAAACCGACCAGGGATCACCCCTGTAACAATGTTGACGACAGCCAGCCAGAGTAAAAATGAGTTCTTTGGCAGTCCAGCGAATGGTGGGATCATGAGTTTCGAGCCATGGTAGTCCCAGGATGACAGCACACTGAGTAGAGTCAATAGTGAAGAGGAGAATTGTCTCATGATGGCCTTTCTGATTTCTGAGTTGAATGTCTTGGGTGGCGAACTTGATCCTACCAGAGCCAAAGGGTCATCTATATATGGCGGAAACTGCCACCTGCGAAGTGCAAGGAAGCAGGAGAATATGATTGGCTTGAGCGAAGGCTAAATCAGTGAAATTCCCTGCTGCCCCCTGAATCTATCATTACTTTGGTATTAATCTGTCTATCCTGAACCTATAATGAAACAGGAATTTCAAAAGTAAGAAAAGTCTCACTCACCGGCCTTCGCGATTGTCTGGGCGGACGATCGGGACAGGAGGCCCGAAGATGACCGAGCTGCCCACAATAGAGACAGAGGCTTTCGCGCATGGGCCAACCATTCTCTTCCTAGGTGAGGTGAGTGGATCCCAACTGCATGGGTTCAGTTGTGGCGCTCTGGTTCTGCCTCGACAGGTTGGCAGACATTGAGGGAAGGTCTGCTTTATCACTGCTGGGTTTCCTAGCTCGGAAGAGATTGTCCAGTCTAATGGTAAGAGCGATTAGCTGGTCCAATGACAGGTTTTTTTTCTGCAAAGTGATTTCTCGCTGCAGCTCAGCAGAAAGTCCAAGTCGAAACACTTTGTTTGGGCGGCTAGGGTTTGGAACCGTAAGGAATGAGCAGCGGCTGAGTCTTTACCCTGCTTAATGTCCAATAGTTGCTCCCCTGGTTCTTTTCCTTCGATGGGATGTTGGGAAGCAGCTTCGTGAATGAGTCATATGAGTGAAACGGCAGGGATCCTCCTGCCCAGGTCGCGGCTTACCACTCCAAAGCTTCACCCGTCAATAGCGAACATAGGAGAGATACCTTGGATTCCTCAGTAAGGTATTGGTAGGCCTGCTGGTGTAGATACAGCTGTCATTACATGAGGAAGCCGTTACAAAGCGCTGGTTTCCCACAAAACTTGTCCGGCAATGCAAGATGGGTGACTGTTGTAGATGTACCAGGTGGGGAGGGTTTACTCATGGCGACTGGTGGAGTAGATCCGAAAGTCTGACCGGAATGGTCTTGTAGGCGATTCATAATGGCTTCTGCGGCAGCCGACAAGTGTTGTAGTTGGCGCCCATGTTCGATCAACAGGTTGGCAAAACCACTGAGACTGGAAGACGAAAGAACACCCGTTGCTGGATCCGTGTTTGGCGTAGTCTTCTGAAGCTGAGGCGCGTGGATCCACATGCAAAAAGAGTTTAATGATCAGCACAGGAGGACAAGGCAAGGCGTGGTCGAGACAGGCAAGGGTCAAAACAGGGAGCAAGGCGGGAAACGAAGGAAACAGGCAAAGGTTCAAAAACACACAGGCAGGCAGATACAGGGAATGCTTAGACTGAACCGTCACTAGGAGGTTCAAGACTACGCATGGAACAGAGAGGTGAGCTGGCATAAATGCAGTGGTGGTGGTGATGAGGTGATGAAAAGCATCTGGTGCAGACAAGATGGCTGAGGTCCAATGCATGCTGGGAGTTGGAGTGATTCGAACAGAGGCTGTTAGTATTCTGGCGATGACTCCCTCTGGTGGTCGAAGAGAGAACTGGATGACCGGATGCTGACAACACACTTGTAATATCATTAACATAAATGTTGAACAGTTTAAGACCCAGGACTGACCCTTGAGGTACCCCACATGTTATGGAACTTAATGTCGATTTCATGTCTTGTATTTGTACAAACTGTTTTCTGTCCATTAAATAACTGGTTATTAATTGAAGGGCAACTCCTCTGATGCCATATTTACTAATTTTTTTCAGTAAAAGGTTGAGGTTTATTGTGTCAAATGTTTTTTTTGAGTTCAAGAAAAATACAGATGAGATGTTTTTTTATGTCAACTACTGTGGATAATTCTTCAGTTAAATCCATCAGTGCCATTGTTGTGGAGTTATTTGCTCTGAACACATAGTACTTACAATTGTTTAAGATATTTTCTTTGTCGAGGAATTTGCCCAATCAGGTAACAAATAGTTCTTCCTATAATTTGGAAAATTGTGGTAACAGGAATATTGGTCTGTAATGAGATAGATTGTTTGTTTACAATTTTTGTTTGCAATTTTCATCCTATCAGAAAATGTTCCATTTGAAAATAATAAATTACAATCGTAGGTGAATGGTTGTTTAACATATTCTATAATATTTTTTTATTAAAGACATATCCAAATTGTCACAGTCAGTCGATCTTTGGTTTACTGATTTCTTTACTATGATTTCTTAAAAACATGCTATTTTCTTTATCTTTTATATTTTCACTTGCTTCATGATCCTTATTGGTTGCAATATTTTCGGCCGGAAGTCCGGTCGCCCCACCGCAGCTGCTGGTGCCAATTCCTGCTGCTGGTTGAAGTCCGGTCGCCCCACCGCAGCTGCTGGTGCCAATTCCTGCTGCTGGTTGAAGTCAGGTCGACCCACCGCAGCTGCTGGTGCCCTTTCTGCTGCTTGTTGAAGCCTGGTCGCCCCACCGCAGCTGCTGGTGCCCCTTCCTGCTGCTGGTTGAAGTCCGGTCGCCCCACCGCAGCTGCTGGTGCGATTTCCTGCTGCCGGTTGGAGCCCAGTCGCCCCACCGCAGCTGCTGGTGCTAATTCCTGCTGCTGGTTGAAGTCCAGTCACCCCACCGCAGCTGCTGGTGAACCTTACTGCTGCCGATTGGAGCCCAGTCGCCCCACCGCAGCTGCTGGTGCGAATTTCTGCTGCTGGTTGAAGTCCGGTCGCCCCACCGCAGCTGCTGGTGCCAATTCCTGCTGCTGGTTGAAGTCCGGTCGCCCCACCGCAGCTGCTGGTGCCAATTCCTGCTGCTGGTTGAAGTCCGGTCGCCCCACCGCAGCTGCTGGTACCCCTTTCTGCTGCTTGTTGAAGCCTGGTCGCCCCACCGCAGCTGCTGGTGCCCCTTCCTGCTGCTGGTTGAAGTCCAGTCGCCCCACCGCAGCTGCTGGTGCGATTTCCTGCTGCTGGTTGAAGTCCGGTCCCCCCACCACAGCTGCTGGTGCCCCTTCCTGCTGCTGGTTGAAGTCCGGTCACCCCACCACAGCTGCTGGTGCCAATTCCTGCTGCTGGTTGAAGTCCGGTCGCCCCACCACAGCTGCTGGTACCCGGTCCTGTGGCTGGTAAAAGATTTTGAATAAATTCTGCAACATTTTGACACACTATTGTACTTATCATGATAATCTAAAATGTTGATGCTAAAACTTTTGTGTATGCTTGTTTTCATTTTCAGGAGAAGAGGCATTGCTTTTTACTTTTACTTTTTATCTGCTGAAAAGCTCAACCAGGGAATACAGTCATTGATTTGCTTTATACTAAACAATCTATATGCAGAACATCAGCTGACTTTCATTTTCCGTGATTAAATCTATCTGGAATATAAATGAAAAAGGGATCTTTGAAAAAAGACTATGAGTTAACAATAAAAATGTATACTTTCAACTCTGTGTACCATAATATGTATTTCTCTGCAACAACAAAACATTTTGCTCTGCCTCTGATGCAGAGGTCGTGTCAGAGGTGGAATAGAGGCAGAACAGGTGCACTATGAAAGAGTAAAGGCGTAAAATCTGAGTGACACTGCAGAGACAGATGATGTCTGGACCATGTTCTGTCATAAGGTGTTTGCTTGAATTATACTGGCAGATACTGTATTAGCCTGATTTTCTGTTTGAATTCTTTTCACGCTGTGTGCAGAGCTGTGGTGGAACATTTTACAAAAAGAAAGCCCAGTTTGAGCAGTAAACATCTTTCACCTAATGTTTATACTGATTGATAACACCTTCAAAATAAATAAATAGATAACTAAGCAGTAAGCAGTGGGCTTGTGTGTCCTTTCACATGTCCTCATGTGCCAGTTGTGTTGCATGATCAGAAACATTAAAAAGATCAACACATACACAAATTGGTTTTTGGGGTGCAGCACACAGACATGAAGTCTGTTTGAACAATTGTTTTTTACAGTCAGGTCTGCTCAACGGTGTCCTTGCTGATACTCTTCCCTGTTGACAAAATATAGGCTGGTCATTGGCATTAAGCTATCACAAAAGAGACAAGGAAACAGCTGTGTGTCTGCAGTACTAGGCAAAGATGAACAACACTATGCATGCACGCTTCCACTTTGTTTTCTTTGAGCCTCCTTTTATTTTGTTTTTCTGCCTTATGGAGGAGAGTAACCTACAGACCACTAATCCGTCCACCCGCCACCCGTTGGTACCGCCACAGCACAGTGGCGCTATACACAAAATGAAATGTATACTCAGAGGTCACAATAAATCTGCTAAAGATGGAGCAAAGACAGCTTTTTCCTCGACTGGCATTGGGTTTAAAAGTCATGTGAATTTCTCTAACCCAGGTGAGCTTTGATAATGGCATGGTAACAGTGTCATCATTTTAGTAAGTTCATTGCTAGAATTGTATTTCTTTTGGTGTTCTGCCATTTCTCACCATGACATTATGTTATTTCAGTGACAATTTAAGAGTCATACATTTCCATTGCCTTCATCACCACATCCCAAAGATTCTCCATAGGATGCAAGACTGGACTCTGTGGTGGTCAATCTATGTGTAAAATTGTGTCTGGCTTCCAGAACCTCTTTTTCACAGATTCATCTGCATTTGCTTGTGAATTAAAATTTGCCTGGGCCCATGATGTGCAGGCGAGAGGAAATCCACATTGAGACAACCCGCTACTTCACAAAGAAAAATTCCAGCTGGGATTTGGATCAGGTCTTTGTTGTTGTGATGCAATAGAGCTCTGCACAACACCTCTCTGCAGCTCGAGAAAGACACCACAAATAATTTCAGCATGAGTTCAGCATGAAGTTCATATTGTTTACCAGACACAGAAAAAAAAATGCCACCTTTATCAAGGGCGCCTTCCCACTGGCAGGTTCGATTCACACCAGGGTTTGTTGGTTTGGACGCTCTGCTTACTTTGGCAAGAATAAAGGCTCAGCTGAACTCCGCTGTGAACCAAACGGGCAAACCCAGTTTCTATTGAAAGCAAAGTGTTGGTTCAATTCAAGGTGAAGCAAGTTGTGGAAGTAAACTAAAGGAAATGAGTAATGTGTGAATGGCGTTTGGGCAGTGATGAGTAACATGAACTGTCCAAAGTGCAAAACTGAATAAGGGGAGTTCATGAAAAGGTTGGTAACAGAGTAAACATGATGGAGGGAGGAGGCACGAGCAACACGTAAGAGGTTTAAAGGAATAAGCCTGCTTTTTTATTCTGCTTTTTTCAAGTTCTTTCTTGGAAGATACCAGCTCGTACGTCATTTCATAGAGAAGAGTTCCAGTCCGTCTCAGTCTTTGTTAATTTTAAACTAAACGAGTGGTGTGTCCAACTGTTATAAACTTGTAAAAAAAAAAAACTTAAAATGTTCAATACACTAAATTTACTAAATCACTAAATTTATCTCAAACTGTAAAGGCTGAGGTAATCAGTTTCTATAAGGGATTATATTGAAGCAAGCATGGGAAATATTGTTGTTTGACAAACCTCTGTTTAATATCAAATAATGCCATTAAAATGTGAAATCTTTGCAAAAAAAGGCCAAAAATTAAGAGGTCTCCTTTTTTCCCCCTCTGACACAGACATATGCACACAAACAAAGAGCAGTAGGGCTCTTGAGTGACCATTACTCGTGGAAGTGGGTGCTGAACAGAAAGTGCTTAGTGGAAAACAACAGGACACTTCCATCCCAACTCAAACAGCATCGATCAGCCACACAGAATGTGTGTACCTGTGCTTGTGTTCATGGCCACTTGCACGAGTGTGTGTTGAAGGAGAAAGATGGCAAGCGAGAGGGGGAAAGTGATTTCTCTCCTGCCACCGCAGTAATGCAGGCCTGGGCTCTCCTGGCGTCTCTCTGACCTTCATGCTTAGTTTCAGCACCCTTACATCACCCGTTTCAAACTCAGAGCCTCATCATTTTTGAATGTGTGTTCAAGACTGTGCAGGAAGAAGAGACCAAGATAGAAAAAATTATTTCGAAAGTGAGAAACACTGGTCTCTCGCATGACTGTTTAATGCAATGCTCAGACCAAAGAAAAACCTCCACAGATTCCACGGATCTCTGAGATCATTTTGCTGCCAGCAGGTTTCTTACAGTTTTGCTCCTTCTGTTAGATTTCACATTTTTACAATCTCTACTTGGGCAGGTAAGTATGTTCTGGATGGTGTACATCTATGGAAAAATTTGGGCGAACATTTTATTTAATAGTTAAATAATACAACTTTCTTAAATATTTCAATGATGTAAAATAAATTGTCTGTGTCACAATATCATACAAGAAAAGTGGATGACATCAATTTGCTTGTCACAAGGTAGTGTGTATTTTAACATTTATCAATAATAAGCATATCATTTTATACATATACTATAGGCTAATCTAATATGAGGGGCCATGAAACTGGATTTATCAAATGCATCAAATGTGATGCATTCAATCAGGCATATGATGTTATGAGATGCTGAAAAAGTTTTTTCACTTTTTTTCCACTGATTACCTTTGCTCATGCTTATTAATAATCACACACTGTGATTCTTTTTTCACACATTGTGAGTTCTTGTGATCGCAGTTACATAAATAATTTACATAATAGTTTTTTTGGTAATTCCACTGGATGACAAAAGGTTACATGATTGTACATAAGAAGCTACATTCCAGTTCAAAAGAATGTTATTTTCTATGGCTACTTTTTAAAGCAGTATGGGGAGGGCATCACACAGACAACTTAACAAAGGGAACGATTTCACTCATGAATTGAGTCATTACCGTTAAATGTGAAAGTAGAAGCTAATTTTAGTAGATGTGGAACTTCACATACTGAGAAACATTCAAACTCTAATTGAGTGATTAAGAAAGGGACAAATATAGATGTATAAAAGGATTTTTCTACTTTTAATCTAATCCGTGAGGAGGTTGTCAAACTCTTAAATCTAACTAGCAGTCTTACCTTTTGTCTTGTAAAACCGAGAAATATGTAGAAAAAAGAGCAGCAGAATTGGGTTTTGATGTAATTATCACAGTTTGGTCTATGAAGGTAACAAAGTTGTGTGATGTTCACAGTATGTTCATGTGACATCAGTATATCTGAGGCTCCATTCACACCCCCCCCCATCAGTGCACATTCAAGTGTCCACTTCCGAGGAAAAGTCTATGTACACACACGTAAATGCGCATTTTGGGCTTCTGTATTCACGTCACCACTTTAGTTTTTTATTTTCGTTTTTGGGCTCTACATACAAATTGTGTGTTGAAAGATAAATCATTCAAATCTTAACCAATCAGGGACTTGGATTTGATAGTGACGTATGGTTGGTGTCCTTTTTAATTCACGGAAGTGCCAACCGTTTGAAGTGATCAAACATAAGCCTGCTGAATTTACATGACACTAAATCTTTTAGAATCAGGTAATCAGTCTTGAGTAGGGCTTGGATATCTGGAAATCATGTAGACACTGCGGCCCTTGAGGCCTGGAGGTGCCCATCTCTGCCTTAGACCATACCGTGTGTGATGTTGGGAGAAGTTATCCTAAATTGTGTTCCTTTAATAAAAGATTATCATTTGGTTGTCTTTGACTACCCGTTTGTGTTTCAAGTGGTTTGATCAGCCCAATATGAACTCTTTTGTGTCCCTTTGTTATATTTTGTTGACTTCATTTACAGGCCAGGGTTTTAATTTTTGCTGTGCTTTTTTAGATTTTAGGGGATAAGATAAACACACTTTCTATTAAAAATCTGTGTCCTTCAGCCTTTTGACTTGGTCTCTAAGACTATTGTAATTAGTTCGAGTTGCTAATAAGTTTTAAGCAAGATTTTTTTTTGTACAAGTATGGCATAAAAAAACATAGGTAAAGAGAAGAAGTCTTATTTCTGATCAAGATTTTTTATGCAATTTGCTTGAATTTTAAATGATTTTGGATTTTGTAAATGACTTAATAAAAGGCACCTTGAGCTGTAATATAAAAAAATGCTTTTTTATTAGGTGTTGGCAGACATTAGCCATAATATCACATTTTAACATTCTTGCAATTCCAATGATGGCCCTGATTACCAGGCACTGCTCTGTGGAAGTTGAATATTGAGGCAGTAACATTGAATTATTACAAGAGACTTCTAAACTAGACAGCAGACTTCTAAAATGGAAACTTATGTAAAACCCAAGAATTTATTGGCTCAGAACAGGAGATTTATCATTTCGATGGTGGTGCATGACATTGTGCTTAGAGTTATGGTTCTACAGATGCTACAATGGTGATGTAAAGGCATTTTAAAGTTTACACTGGCGGGCTAGTTCTTCCACAACTCTGATTTCTTCAGAACACATCAGTTGAGTCACTTTTGCCTACGGCTTACAGATCATGACTTGCTTACTGTTAACATGATTTAAAAAGGCTTCAAGTCCAACTTTTTTCTTTTGATAGACAAACCCGAAGAAACCATTTTGATAAACAATTTGATAATGTTTATCTGTGCAGCTGTAGCCAGTGTTCTACATACACAATCTCTGTTTCAGACAGTCAACGGACAAATTATTCAAAGCTGGTAAATAAAGTATTCTACTTTAGCATGTCCACAGCTGCTGTTTGAAAAAAAAATTACTGTCTATTACAGATAATGTGTATCTTAGAAGTCATGAACACCTGCTTGTCAAATAGTGCTCTCACTTCTTTTGTTCTAATTACCTTGTCTTGATTGTTGATAAACAGTCACATAGAAACTTGCAGAGCTTTAGCTCCTAGGTTCATTTTTTGTTGACTTCTGTGCTTTCTATTTCTCAGTTATCTTTGATTCCCACTCCGATCATTTTTTGATCCATTTTCAAAGTATTTCCAGTGGTCTTTTAATTGTGATTTTGCAGTTTTTAGACCAAATCAAAAAATCTGTGTCATTTTCCAGGACATAGTTCCTGCAGAGTAGCAGGTGTTTATCAGACATAGCATTTGCGGTGCAAAAAAAGTGACGAGCAATTTTTAGTTATCCAGGAGCACAGATTTAACACATTCGGGCCAAATATTAGTTAGGACGAGGAAAACAAAGACGCACACGGATCTATTTGACTGCCAGTGGATGCATCAGAATGGAGTCAAACAGCAAGCTTATGATGGCAGACTGTAGTAGCTGTGCCATAACTACAGGCTTTTTCCAACTGCATTTTTTGTCTGCTTCTGATTCACCACTATTTGAATTACAAAAATACTCAGACACCATTTTAATCCTAGTTTTATTTATACGCGTCCTACAGCATGAATGAAATGCCACAAGAACATGTTAAAAACACAAAAAGGCCATTTCTAATGGAGTGGGTCTTTAAGGAATTCCTGGTCTAATAAAGGTATATTTGTGCTTGCAGCAGATGCACAAAACCTTAATGATGGCCAGTGAGATGCAGGGCCAAAGAAAAATAAATGTATTTTATTTTGCTAATCTTGTTAAAACTCACCACACCCACGAACCAGCTTCACGCATACACACCTGTCCTTGCCAAGCAATCCTCTCACACAATGAGGGCTGCATTTAATCTCTTAACAAGCTGGAGCTGCAGAGAGAAGAGAGACACACACACACAGGAACTCTTTACTCATTATCTTACTCTCTTTAGTCTTCACCCTTCATAAACCACAAAGAACATCATGTCATTCTTGCTGCAGTGCCTTTTTATCATCTTACTGTATACGAGTGATGTCTTCTAGCAGCACCTCTGCAAGGAAACGCTTGGATTCTTGATCTAAACATGTCTTTTATGATTAATAACTTTCGGAAAGGCAATTTCTGAGGCCTAAAAACATCCATCAGAAACAAGCTGTGTTAAATTTAATCTTATACACATTTGTACTCACAGAATTCACAAGCAACAAAATGACGCATATTTCTGCACAGAAGAGGTAAAGAGTTGGGGGGAAAAATGATAACATTCTTATAAAAAGTCTAAACAGAGATAAAAACCAAAGCACAAAGGATGGAGGATTTTTGCCAAGCAACAGCAAAATAAATTATTGAGGTATGTAAAAAAAAAAAAAAATATGAAGACATGGAACAGATTTTTAGGTTGACTTGAAAAGAAAAAAATATTCTCCATATTGTTATTTAAACAACAACGGGTTGTAGTTGCTTTTTGTCAGCGGCATAAGTACCAAAGGTTATTGACAGTGAACTTCTAAAAACAACAACAATGAACGTGAAGGCAGTTGCGCTTGATGGCGCTTGATTGCAGAAGTTGTCTCCAGAGTAACAACTCACTTCAACTCCCAGCAGCCCCAGCGCTCAGTCCCCGGATGCCGCTCATTTGAATGCACTCTGACAATCACCTGACTGTTCTCTGACTCTGCTTGTGTTCTGATTGCCTGCCATCTGCCCTACCCCTGCCCGGAGCCTGACTACTCTTCTCACTTCTTGGATTATCCCATGCCCTTGATTGACCTCTGCCTGTCTGACTGATTTAGCTTTGTGGACTTTTAGTCATGCTTGATTACTGTCTAAATAAATGTACCAGCTGCAAGTGGAACCATCTTTCTGCCCATCAGTGAACAATATGGATTGTTCTGTTTCTCTCAACAATTTAGATATCAGTTTTGTCTCTTTTTCATTGACTCAGCAAAAAAAAAAAAAAAAAAAAAAAAAGAAGCTCTCACGTGAGTCTCATTTTGACACGATCACAGTTCATCTCGAGAAAATAATCAAGTTGCAGATCAAGCATGTTGTTAAAATGGTCAGTCGTGATTTGTGGCTTCTTAAAGCTTCTTAAACTTCTCAAGTGCGTTTGGTAAATGAACTGCAAATACTATGCCCAATGCCATAGATGTCAAGTAAAGCAAAACAAGATTACTCAAAATACAATCCAAATAAACTACTATACTGGCAGAGAGTTCCAAAATGGGAACAATATGACTGCATGAACCATTTGCTATACTATCATGGAGCAAAGAAAAACCCGCACCTTTGAATTCATGAAAAAGAGCCCATTTGGCACATGATTGTTCTGAGGTAAAAATAAAATGAATCAGCCCATATTTTGTTTGTCCTTTACTAGAAGAAAAAACAGAAGTGAAATTCTTCTTTTGCCGTTCCCATTGTGTTTGGATGTGAGATAATTTCTTTTAACTTGTGCCCTGTGAAAGATCCTTACATTTTAGAATTGATGCAGTAACCACCACATCTTTCCAGAGTAGAAAGGTGAATTGTGTCCAGATGAAGTTCACTACATTCTCCATTTAGTTTAGTCCTAGACAAATCTTTTTTTTTTTTGTTTGTTTTTTCTGACATAAGCTATCATCTTTACGGGGTGGCTGTGGTGTAAAAGGTGGTAGATCTCTGATCTGACAAATGGAGGTTCGATTACCGCCTTGCCCGCCCATGTATCGAAGTGTCCTGGGACAAGACACTGAACCCCAAATTGCCTCTGATGGAAGGTGGGCGCCAGTGTTCAGCAACGGAGCCACCATCAGTGTGTGAATGCATGTATGAATGGGACTCTGTAAAGTGCTTTGAGCCTTAAAGGAAGGTAAAAAAAAAGCGCTATTCAAGTATACACTGTAACGTTGTTGGACCTGATATATCAAACACACGGAAGCCAGTGTTTCTTAAACTTTGTTGTTCTTTATTCCGACATCTTCGCCTCGTCTTCTTCTACTTCCAGACAACGAACATTCTAACAGACTCCACCTAGTGGTCGGAGTTAAACAAGCAACATACATCACATACACCATTTACCACTTACCATTTTAGTCATCCGTCTGTAAAATTTAGCTTTGGAATTTCCTGGCTTTTGAGAAGCCAGGTTTGTGTTTTGTAAAATAATAGGAAAAGACTGCACAAATTTGACTGCATGGATCATCTGCTTAGGTATATTTTGAGTGCAATTAATGAGCCTTTACAAAAAGCCACTATTTTCTTCAAAATGGAAACATTTAAGTCCATAAATTTCTTGCCATGCTGAAGGGCTAACAAGAAAGCTCTGAAGAAAACCACAGAACTGTCAGAAGGCGCATCCCTCCCATGAGGACTGAGTGCCTGTAATCTATGCCAGTGCCTTTTGTAAAGGTTATAACTTTTAAGTTTGCCAAGCCAACAGGGACCCTTCACCCCTTTAAATGTAGTTTGTCTCATTTACAACTTTCATATCACAAGCAAATTTTTCATTTGTGCACAGTGTCAGAGTTGTGTAGACAGACCTAAAACGCAGGACAGGGGGGAGTGCAGACAGAAAATTTATTTGCTAGAAAGCAAGGGAAGTGCAGAGGTCTTGGAGGGTGTTCTTGAGCAAGCTGTAGGCAGGAGGTGTCAGGTGGGGGGAGTCCTGGTGTTCCCTAATGACACAACAGACAAAGTTAGAGGAAGAAGGCATGAAGAGGCAACTAGACTGAAGATAAACTAAACACTTGGCGTCAGTAGCTTAAGGTCGATGTACTCTACCAGTAAGGAACAGACTAACCGATATTGTCTGGTGGGCGTGGACTTTCTAATAACTGGTCAGCCTGACGAGGAGACGATGAGCAGGTGTGCAGGAACCCAATCTCAGGCAGGTGAGCCAGGGCTGCCCTGAAACCTGACACAGCAGCCCCATTGGAATTCTGTGTGGAATGGTAGTACATAGACAAGTCCCCTTTCCCCTGTCTTTATTGTCTCTCTTGTCTGCTCACATTTATGACATCTGAATTTACCATTGTATTGTACTGAATTAAGGACCAAGGCTTTAGCAGGCAAGTTGCATGTCCCAGTAATGGGGAGTACTTTACACACAAAAGGCTCAGATGTCAACTCTGCAGGTTTCACAAGTCCAGCAAATATCATATTCTCTCTTTTTGTGGGTTCTGTGAAGCTAAATTAATCAATGATACAATAAGGTGTAGCCTGTGGACCATGAGATTGGTAGATTTCAACAGATGCTCAGTTTGACAGCACTGTCTTTTTAAATTTTGAGTACTTTTTATTAATCCAGGGACATAATTTTTTTCTGTGATGAATGTAATTTGACAGGAGCCACTTGAACCAGACTTGTGACACAATGATCACTAAAACAGATTGTTCCATCAAGACATTCTTCAAATAAGCAGAGGTCAAACAGCGCTGAAAAGCGTTCACCAGTGTTGGCAATGATACTTTTTACCTTTGAGACACTATGGTTGACAAAGAAGGCTAAGAAGTGACATTTAACTCAAAGACACGACTATGATCACTCAGATGCACATCCTCTTCACACAGATTAGCAATGCTCAGTTCAAGAGAAAAAAAACTAAGTCCAGAGTGTGGCCCTTCTGATGGGTGGGGTCAGAGGCATTCTGTCCTACCTCTTTAATCTTGTGGTTACTGTGCTTTTTCTTCTGACCATTGAAGATAGTATGGTTAGCTTGCTGTGATAAGAAAAAGTGGTAGATTAATTAATTTAGTTTTTTCTATTAACAGGATGAACAGGAAGAAAATGCCAGCAAAGAAAAGGTTACGGGTTCCAACCCAAAAACTGAAGGGCCGAGAGAACACCCCTCAACCAAATGAGCAATCTAGTAAGTGCTTAAGTCCAGTTGTTTCCTTTATGTACATTTACTTTATGTTTTGGTGTGATAATCATAACATTATGTATCAAATTGGTTCAAAAATTACCTGTTATGAAATTATTGTGATCAAAGGGAAATTTTCTTTCGTTTTCTTTGTCCCTCAGGGTGTTTTGCATTTCTCAGATGGGAAGATGGTTATACTGGCAAAATTGACAAGCTTTGATATTTTGACAAGAGATTCTGTGAAGCTACAAGATCTTAGATCAGGAGATCCTGTTTTAGCAAAGTGGTCAGATGGTAAACTGTACAAGGCCACATCTGAATACATTTCTGAGGAAGATCAGTCTATGGAGCCAAAAGGCCGCCAAACTTCACAGAAGCCTTTTATAAACCTTCTAAAAGAGAATGAGCCATTTGACTCATTAAGGTCTGACACCATAATAATAAATAGGAGCCCGCTGTCTGAACATGGTGAAGAAATCACAGCCCTGAATCCATCACTTGATGAGGGACATGTAACGGGCCGCTGCTCTGCTGTCCCACCACCCATTGGATAGGTGTGTTATGATTAAATCATCAAGGCCCAGGAGTTTAAAAAAATATATCATTATCTAATCAGATTTGGCAAAGTACAAAGTGTTCAAAAAAAAAAACAGCATTTAGATAACTTATTATCCAATCAGTGATCCTAGAGTTACTTCAATTAGTAGTAGTTGAATGACAAATAGAGGTTTTACTTGTATTTTGCTAACATGTTTTATGCCCCCAGCATAAACTAAAGTAAAGTAAAGTAAATAAACTGAACCATGAAAAAACCGTGGAGAAACAAAGCAGAGCAAATCACCTGACCCTGATGAACTGAAAACCAGACACTTAAATGCACTAAAATTGATTACCTAAATGAGGATAGCTGTGGATGATTAATCGGAAACCGGTGTGACTGGCAAGGGCAACTCAGAACACAAGTATACATAACAGAACCCAATCTAAACCACAGAATCCTTACAGTACCTCTCCCCAAAAGGGCAGATTCCAGATGGCCAAACACCTGAGAGGAGGGGAACTGGAGGAACAAAACAAACAAGCCCAGAAAATAGAGCTCCTGGAGCCAGACGGGTGTGAGGGGTAACAGAACCCCTCCTCGGGAACAAGCAAAAGGCAGAGAAATCCCAGCTACTCTCCACTGCGCCAGGAAACATGAAGGGGAGCAGCCCCTGTGACCATCCTCTGGAACAGGAAATCCAGCCAAAGGAAATGAGAGATTACCACCTTCAGGGTCATGAAATGTGGCTCTGGTGACTCTCTTGAAGAACAGGCACATTAAAAGGAGTGGCTCAGGTGACCCTCCATAGGAATGGGACAAGGAACATGAAGAAGCAGTTCCACGACCCTCCTCAGGAACAGACACATGAAGAGGAGCAGCCTGGAGACCCTCCGGAGGAACAGGAAACAAAGGATGGTCCTGACGATCCCCCTCAGTAACGTGTTGGGTGGACATGGCATGGCTTGAATATGGCTTGAATATGGCTGCAGGAAAATCCTTCTGATGTGGCTAGAACTGCAATGGCAGAAGACCCTGCAAAATAAACTTAAATATGACAAAACCCATGGAAGAAACAAAAAGGTGGCAGAGCAGATGACCTTACCATGATGAACAGAAAACCAGACAGTTATATACAAGATTTAGTTAATCTACCTAATAGCTGTGGATGATTAAACTAAACCTAGTGAGTCAGACAGTGAAAACAGAACATGGCAAAAGCATCACAAAACCTAAGCACTGAATCCTCACTGCAAGAAAAAGCAAGTCATTTTTCCTAAGTCAGTCATGTTCTTGTTTTATTTACTTATATTAGCAATTGGACCTGGCACACATTATAAACTGTTTAAAAAAGAGCAGAAAGAGGGACGTGGCATTACCCCACCTTCCAGCAGACACGATAGTGGCGAGTAACGTAATAGAAGCATTTCATTCACACATTCTGCTGCATGTCCCTTCCCGCCATGAGCATTTCAGACATGTATCACTCACAAAAGCATTCCATCCAGCTAGTTCCATGAGGTCTCAAAATAACAGAAAAATTGCGAATAAACACATGATTTTGTCAGTACACACAACAGCAGGCAGGGAGAGAGATGGCAACATGTAAAAGAATATTTCATTTTATGCCAGGAAATATCTGATATTGGCAAAGGAACACTGATTAAATGTTGATGTTGATCATTAAAAAAATGTAAATATGTAAAAAGTACTTTGCAGTTGCTTTGCAGAGGCCTGCTCCTTCTGAGCCATTTTTAGTTTAGCCTCACAGGTAATTTAGTCTTTTGTAGTTGAGCAAACATAAATCTGCGAATGTACTTCTTTTTGAAACTTCCAGGTATTTTACTTTATTTTTCTGACTTCTTGTCCTGCTCTGATCTAAACTTTGAACTTGAAGCTTTTTAGAAAACGTAAAGCATAAAAAATAAAACTGGTACGTAATTTTGGGAGAGGGACGCAACACTACTCTTCTAAAATGTGCCAGATTCACATAAATATATGTATATATTTGTATATGTGTTGTGATGTCAGGAGGCGTGGTTCGGCTGCAAGGCACACCTGTTCCAGATCTCATCATCCACTCTACTTAAGCTGCAAGGGGACCTCCTGTCAGCGCCAGATCGTTACCCGACCAACAAGTGGTAAACTAGTAGCGTTCAGTCTCAGACCTGTGCTTCCTACACCCTTACCTTGTCTGGTCTTGTCACACAGCTGCCCGTCCTCCTGTTCTGGTTGACCCTGGTTCTTCGACTCTGAGTCAACCTGCGACTCCACCACACCCCGCCAGCTGCGCTCCTTCCTCTACCCTCCTCTCCAGACTCCAGTCTCCAAACTCCGGCCTTCCTCTTGCAATAAATCAACTCATCCTTACTCTGCTCATGGATCCTGTTCTTCTTCTCCCCGCATAACAGAACGATCTGGCCAAACCAAGATGGATCCAGCAGACAACGCTCCAACGCCGCTGCAGCTTCCTGCTTCACCAAACCCCGAGCTGGCCCGGCACGAACAGCTGATCGTGGCTCTGGACCAGAAGTACAACTCCATCCTCACCCAGTTAATGCAGCTCACCGCTCATGTAACTGCTCTCGCCGCTCCCACTCCCTCTCCACAGCAGGTGCCACCTCCCCCATACCCGACTCCAGCCAGCGCGCCACGGCCGGTTCAGGAGGTGCATGTCCCAGACCCCAAACCCTACTCCGGGGACCCAGGAAAATGTAGGGGGTTCCTGCTACAGTGCGCTCTAGTCTTCCAGCAAAAACCGCTCACCTATGCCCGGGACCAGTCCAGGATCTCGTTTGTGATCGGCCTTCTGGAAGGGAAAGCCCTGATGTGGGCGGAGGCTGCTTACGAGCGCCAGGGGTTTGGACAGATGTCCTATGACGGTTTCATTCTGGAGATGAAGAGGGTATTTGACCATCCAGTCCGGGGGGCAGAAGCTGCAAAACAGATCATGCAGATCCGACAGGGCTCACTCAGCGCTGCGGAGTACGCCATCAACTTCCGGACTTTGGCGGCGGATTCCGGCTGGAATGATACAGCCTTGCAGAGCGTGTTTTCAGACGGCCTTAGAGAACAGCTGAAGGACGAGCTGGTCACCAGGGAGCCCCCGGCTTCTTTGGAGGAGTTGATCGCCGTGTCGATCAGACTCGACAACCGGCTGAGGGAGAGGGCAAGAGAGCGTAGGGCTCAGCCGTCTTTTCCCGGCCCAGCCGTTCTACGTCCACGCTCTCCTCCAGATGCACGGCCGCGCTCTCCTCCTGTGTCGTCACCGGTGGTGCCGGAGGAGCCGGGGGAGGAGCCCATGCAGCTGGGTCAGACTCGCCTTTCGGCCACCGAGAGACACCGGCGCCTCACAGCAGGATTATGTCTTTATTGCGGTCAGGGGGGACACAGAGTAAGAGATTGTCCGGTGCTGCCAAAAGTACAGGGTCGTCGGTAGTCGCGGAAGTACAGGCGACCCTAAACTCCACCCCCAGCCTTCCGCGTTCCCGAACCGTCCTACCTGCTGTGTTATGTCCTGGTCAGGTGAGTCATACGTGTCAGGCTCTGTTGGACTCGGGGGCAGAGGGATGTTTTTTAGATCAAAGCCTGGCAATAAGACTAGGAGTTGCTATAGAACCCCTGTCTACTCCGATCATTGCTACTGCCTTGAATGGACAACGTTTGTACACCATCACCCACCGTTCTGTCCCGATCAAACTCATGGTATCGGGTAATCACAGCGAACTCATTAGTTTCTTTATTGTGTCTGCCCCAGCAAACCCAGTAGTTTTGGGTCATTCCTGGCTCTCCCAACACAACCCCCATGTGGACTGGTGCACTGGGCATGTCATGACCTGGGGTTCCTCTTGTTATACCACTTGTCTCCGCTCTGCAGTACCTGCGGTTTCTGTCCCTGTCCGTACGTTAGAGCCACCTGATCGCTCTACAGTACCTGCCGATTACCACGATCTCCTGGAGGTGTTCAGCAAGGACAAGGCGTTTTCTCTTCCACCTCACCGCCCTTATGACTGCGCGATTGACCTGCTTCCAGGGGCCCCTCTCCCATCTAGTCGCCTCTATAACCTGTCAAGGCCTGAGACCAAAGCTATGGAGGAATACATCACCACCCTCCTTGGCGGCTGGCCTGATCAGACCCTCCTCGTCCCCTGTTGGGGCCGGGTTTTTTTTTGTGGCCAAGAAGGGGGGTGCCTTGCGCCCATGCATTGATTATCGCGGGTTGAATAACATAACTACACGTAACAAGTACCCCTTGCCTCTGATAGACTCTGCCTTCACATCCCTTCAGGGTTCAGTCATATTCACCAAGCTAGATCTGCGCAATGCCTATTACCTGGTGCGTGTCAGGAAGGGTGACGAGTGGAAAACCGCTTTCAACACGCCATTGGGACACTTTGAGTATCTCGTGATGCCATTTGGTCTTCGAAATGCTCCAGCGGTGTTCCAAGCATTAGTCAATGATGTCTTGCGTGACTTCATCAACCGTTTTGTTTTTGTTTATTTGGATGATATCCTCATTTTTTCTTCGACTCGCACGGACCATATTCAACATGTGAGGCAAGTGCTGCAGCGGCTTCTGATGAATCGTTTGTATGTCAAGGCAGAGAAGTGCGATTTCCACAGGAAGTCAATTTCTTTTCTTGGCTACATATTTGAGGGGGGTCAGGTTAAGGCGGATCCTGACAAAGTGAAAGCTGTGGTAGACTGGCCCGTACCCACCACCCTGAAGCAGTTACAACGCTTTTTGGGCTTTGCAAACTTCTACCGCCGCTTTATTCGGGGTTTTAGTCGTATCACCGCCCCCCTTAACTCGCCTTACCTCTCCATCCATCCCTTTCGTATGGTCTCCGGATGCAGCTGCTGCTTTTGCCCATCTCAAGGGACTGTTCACCACTGCTCCTGTGTTGCGTCATCCTGTCCCGGATCATCAATTTGTGGTGGAAGTAGATGCCTCGGACACTGGGGTGGGCGCAGTTCTGTCCCAACGGTGCAGGGACACGCAAAAACTGCACCCATGTGCCTTCTTCTCCCGGCGTCTGACCCCGGCTGAACGAAACTATCACGTGGGGGACAGGGAGTTGCTGGCTGTGAAACTGGCATTGGAACACTGGCGCCACTGGTTGGAGGGGACCCATCTGCCCTTCCTGATTTGGACTGACCACCGCAATCTCTCCTACCTTCAATCAGCCAAACAACTCAACCCTCGCCAAGCACGTTGGTCACTATTTTTCCAAAGGTTTAATTTCACCCTGTCTTACAGGCCAGGTACCAAGAACCTCAAACCAGATTCCCTATCACGCCAGTTTGCTCCAGACGCCTCCTCTCCTCCAGCTCCCATTTTGCCCTCGGCCTGCATAGTGGCCGCTGTGTCTTGGGAGATCGAGGCCAGGGTCAGAGAGGCTCAACTACTACAACCGGATCCAGGTACCGGGCCCCCGAACCGTATATTTGTTCCTGATACAGTTCGTTCACAGGTGATCCAATGGGGGCACTCCTCACGGCGCACGTGTCACCCCGGGGGTGCTAGGACCCTCTCCCTGTTAAAACGTCACTTCTGGTGGCCAACCATGGACAGGGATGTCAAGGAATATGTGAGTGCCTGCACTACATGCGCCCGTAACAAGACTCTGCACCAACCCCCAGCGGGCCTCCTCCGTCCTCTCCCGGTTCCCAGGCGGCCCTGGTCCCATATTGCATTAGACTTTGTCACAGGCCTACCTGCGTCAAGAGGCAACACTGTGATCTTGACTATAGTGGACCGATTCTCTAAAGCTGCACACTATGTTGCTCTCCCCAAACTGCCTTCTGCCAGGGAAACGGCGGCCCTACTCACCCACCATGTCCTTCGTCTTCATGGAATTCCCGTTGATATAGTGTCTGACAGAGGCCCCCAGTTCACCTCCCTTGTGTGGAAGGCTTTCTGCCGGTCCATTGGGGCTACATCTAGCCTTTCTTCTGGGTACCACCCCCAGACTAATGGACAGGCTGAACGGACCAACCAGACGTTGGAGAATTCCCTGCGTTGTGTGGCAGAGACAAACCCCTCTTCCTGGAGTGACCAACTGGACTGGGTTGAGTATGCTCATAACTCTCTTTCAAGTTCTGCCACCGGGCTGTCTCCTTTTGAATGCTCCTTAGGGTTCCAACCACCATCGTTCCCGGCCCAGGAGGTGGAGGTGGAGGTCTCGTCCGTTCAGGCGCACATCCGCCGGTGCCGCCGGGTATGGCGATCAGCTAGAACATCATTGTTGCAAGCTCAAGACCGGACCTGCCGGGCTGCTGATGCTCATCGGAAACCTGCTCCAGCCTACGTTCCTGGACAGAGGGTCTGGTTATCATCCCAGAAC